>OZ038465.1:9825666-10425666 GCA_964036295.1 Plumapathes pennacea | reverse complement strand
CCGCTGAGAAAAGAACGTGCTGGTCCACGCCCAAGTTATGGACCTGTACATTGACCAATCAGAGCATGAGCACCATAACAAGTAGGATGTACAGTCAAACCTGTATACATCAACGGTCATCCTTGGGAAATGGCCAGGTGACCGTTATATACAGAGTGACCGCTATATACAGATTTCCTTAAACTCTACTGGAAGTTAATGAATAAACGTTTTTATGTGGATATAATCACTCAATTTACATTTTATTGACAAAAACAATTAACAGAAACGTTCAAAATACGTGAAAAAGGCCCCTCAAATGTCTGTGGTGTACTTTTAGGGAGGTGCAGTATACTTGAGTTTCTCCTAAGTTTCCTTGTAGGAAAGGCGAACCATAGACGCTTTTACTCTTAGTAACAGCATGGATTCTGAAAACTCTGTTATGGTTTTCTGAGATTTCGGAACGCGAAGCTTGATTTCATGTAGGGTGCACAATTCGAAAGTGAATACAATCTGGTACGGAAAACACGGGTGTTAGTTCGAAGACAGAAACTATTGTTTGAACGCAATATGACCCGCTCCCGAGAGCAGGACATTGGCACTTTTGTTGCTATCTGTTGCAACCATGTGTCGGACGCAGGCAATGACATGTATTTGTAGTTGTATTTAGTATAATAGTTGTATTTGTATGCGACCCTTGCCCTTGTAGCTACAATTTAATGAGCTGTCAAATAAAGCTTGTCATGATTGTAGTCCATGAGCGTAGTCCAATTTGGTGACCGTTATATACAAGTAAAAAATAATGAAATTGTGGATTTGGGAAGTCTAAAGAGTGACCGCGTCCATTATATACGAGTGACCGCTATACACAGGTAAACTTTACAGTAAATATAAGGCACGATTTTCGGGAAATTGTTCGGTGACCGTTATATACAGGGCCGTTATATACAGGTTTGACTGTAGTTACGTTACTAACTATAGTCGTTTCTGAAACAGTCCAAATATAACCAACAATACATTGGCTGAGAAAAGTTTGTAAAGGAGGTAAGTACAGGGTGGGACTGTTTTCACTTTTGTTACCAATTCATCCTTTGTCCATGTAGATCCAGCTGTGAGAGTCATTGGTGGTGACAGACACAAAGCTGGCATCACGTTACTCTTTGAGCTCCTCCAACATCGCAAACTTAATAAGCAGGTGGGTCGTTACGGTCAACCCTTCAAACAAAGTAAAAATATTAGTAAGATATGTTATTTCAACCTTTATATACTAGCAGAAACATGTAACTGTGCAGGTCTGAAATGTCTGGTAGAAAATGTATTTCAAAAATACTAACAATATGATAGTTCTAGAGGGATTTCTTTTTCAATTTAATTGATCAACATAATCACAGCGTCAGATACTTATTTAGCAATTCTAAAACTATTAAATTGTTAAGATTTTTGAAAAACATTTTCTATCATTTTCTACATGCGCAGTTACTTTATTCCGCTAATTATGTAACATGCAAGAATGTCTTACTAATACAATCAGTGTATATGGAGACACGGAGATTGGAAACAAAGTTCTTCTTCAATTTATACTGTAGATGATCAATTCATTTGAAGACGTCGAATTAGTCGTCTGAGACGTCTAACGTAAAAACGATCAACCGGGCAGACGAACTTAAAAATTTAAAAATTTCATAAATTGTTCTGCGTCCGTCAAGTCCGACTGAAAGACGCGTTTTTCGGACGTTTTACTGTAGCATAAAAGCGATTCGAACTAAACTTCGAGCATGTCATTTCAAAACAACCTGGAAAACATTACTCAACACTAAAAGCTACGAAACAGATATTCTTAGGAACTTGCGAGTTAGTGTTGCTGTTACGATTCCACGAAATGTACCAAATCGTATTTCAAGCTGTTGTTTCTTTGGTCCTAACGTGCATTGGGTACGTGCTACACTGATTCTCGCACCGTTCTTGCTTCACGTTTATAAGGATCGTGACTCATTTCAATTTAGGCAGACAAGGTTCAAGTCAATGACTTTTAATCGTGTGGGCATGTCATTCTGCATTAGATCTTTTACGTGATCTGCAAGGGACTCAGAAATAAGATCACTAGTATTCTATTTTCTATTCTATTTTCAGCTGGCCTATGTTCTTTTGGATACACTGTTGATGGAACTTTTTCCAGAGCTTGCTAAGGTATTAAGTCTCCATAATGTCTCATTCACCTGAACTTTAAGGGGAGGGGGGGGGAGGTGTTAATATTTGCTTCTTTACAGGACTACATCACATTTTCCTAGCGCAAAAAGTACTCTTGACATCTTTGTTACTTATTCAGGACAACATATGTACAGAATTTGGACCAGATAGACAAGTTGAAATGTTGGGCAACTGAGAATGTTATTTATCCTCCCTGACACTTTGAGATGAGGCAAACAGTAACTTACAGATACCGTGAAAAGAAGATAATCAAATTTTATGCCATGATGTCATTTTAAGGCTTAAATGTGCATGCTATGTGGAATTACAATGCTTGTGCTGCAGTTACCAATCAAATTGTGTACAATCTTTACCAAACCTAATAAATAGAAATGTGGTACTGTTTTTTTCTTGCAGGAAGAGGAGCCACCTGTGATGTCATGAAGTCCATTGCTCAGGGTCTGGAATGTCTAAAAATATATTAATTATATATTTATATTAATTATAATTTTATTATTGTTACAGTAAATGATTTGATGAGAAATGGGGGGGGGGGTATTTCTTTTTTACTTTCAACAAAAATGTGTTTTATGCCTAAAGATTATTTTAACTATATAGAATAGATTTAATATTAAGAGAGCTTTCTTTATAGATTTTGTTTCATAAAAGAACCAATATTATACAGACAAGAGAAGTACTGTCTGTTCATACTGCATCTGATGAAGGCTGTTAGAGTTCTATTTTTATTATGTGTTGGCCTCGATGCTCTTTGAATGTTCTTCAAATGAACACAAATACAAGAATTACAATAATTATACTACAAAGCAAAGAGCATGGGCCAGCCCAACTAATTTTAAAATGTTTTGTTTTTAACTAATTTTTGACAGTTTTCTATTTTTGTTTTTGTCTTTGAACAATTTGTTGTACATAATTTCTGAGTTGAAATATTATGTATGCCTGAGATGCAGCTGTGATGAGTGACAGCATAAATGAAATTATCGGTGCATTTCTATAAATAGATTTGTTTTATAAGATTCAGGCTTGTCGTAGTGACTGTTAATTTACTCTTCAAATGCACTTTTTATGTGCTTATTCTGAACTGCCTTTTTACTTGTTTAAAAAGTGTGTGTGTGTGTGTGCATGGGGGGGGGGGGGTGGTGGTGTGTGAGAAGGCCGGGCTAGAGTGGGTTTTTTTGTTTTACAAAGAATTGAGACCTTCCTGTGCAATTAGATAGGGAATAAATTAATGCAGAGGAAGAGAAGGGGTAAAGTACCACCAAATTGCAGAAAGTGTGACTGCCATTGCTCACTGAAAATTCAGAATTTATCATACAGTAATTCTCTAAGGATTTATAGGTGAAGAGAAGCCAGAATTGTACTGTATCTACAGTACTTACCTACATAGCTTTCGGGTACAATATTGGTGTCTTTTATTAGGTGCCAACATTTATACCCTATAAAGTTTGAACCACCTATCATATTTGCCCATTATTTTCTCAAAATTTGTACACAAGTCATTTGATTAATTTCAAAGTAATATTATTACTTTGGCAAATAAAATATGTGATTTTGTGAAATTTCTATTACTGACTCAGACAGCTGATGTTAGACTTTCTCAAAATCTGTTTTTGTTGGAGTGCCCACTGGATTTTTAGTCTTAAGAAGTGGATGTTTTGCAACTTAAGAAGTCGACTTGTGGCAAGTCTAGCTGGATGGTTGGTTTTGCCATCTATTTGAAGTCCATTAGTGTCTCATGCTAGGTACAGTGTCTCCATGTTAGTGTCTCATGTCTTGCTGAAGAACAGCTTCTTGACCTGTTGGATTGTGTCTTCTGGACTTGATACTTTGTGGCCAATAGTTCGCTCATCTATAAACAGCTCATAGTCATTGCCACCCTGCCAATATTAATAAGGGAAGACACATGTTCAATTGTATAAACCATAATACTAAAAACTACTAAGTACTAAAAGCATATTTTTCTTTTGCAGTGCCACAACATCTTGCTATATATTATATATACATCTTGCTATATATATTTTTTTTATTTTATTTTATTTTATTTTTTTACTTTAAACCACAACAAAATCATGCAGTACTGTTATGTACAAACAAGATTATGGAAATGTAAAAAACACATTCCTACAAATTGGCCAGTGAGCACTAAACTATAATCACTTGTGAAAACATAATACTTTAAAATTGAGATCCCTGAATAACTGAGTGGGACTGCATAACTGCAATATTAGTCAATCAAATTAAACCCAGTTCAACCTCTGGCTGGATTATTCATGGTACATATACATCAAAGCCTCCTAAAATCTATAACAGATATAGTATACACACAGGTATTGCATCTATTCCAATTTAGGGGCCCTGGAGTGAAGATATTACTCACTTTGAAGCACTTGTCCCCAAAGAAGTGGATTTCTTTAAATCCTTCATTCAGCACATGATTAAGACAAAATGTCTTGTCCCAGCCTCTGGGAAACACTTCAAAGCTGATCTGACCCCCAATACAGAACTGCCAGTCTTCAAATTCATTCTGGAGCTTTTCCACAAATGTTTGTCGCACCTTGTGTACCTAGGAATTTTAAACTCAACAGTGTTACTGTATGTACTCACCACTTCCACAGATAACCCTGAATGACTTTGGAAAAGATTAAATAAATTACCTTATTACATGTAAATTTCATGGCACATTATTTTCGATGTTGGCAGGTGTACTTTAATTTCACGATTTTTTTCGCGATATTGTCACAGTCACAAAATTAAAGTGACATGAAAGTTTCATGTAATAATTGTGGATACAGTGTCATGATTTCTTGATCTATCTTTGTCTTTATTCCCAGCTTTCCATTTTCCCCTCTTTTCCTTTATTCCTCCCAATCTTCCTTTCTTTGATCAACACTTATCGTTTTTCCTGAGACTGCACATCATTCAATATTATTTCTAATCTTCGAAACTCTTCTTCGTTTCTGAAGGGTAATGCTGCATTCTACATACCTTGTCATACTCAATAAAGACCACCCTCTCATCTTGCGAGCAGTTCCGTCCCATTGGACACACATTGATTACACCATTGCGGAACTCTATAAAGGTACCTCTTGAAGAACAAAAATTACCAAGGATCATTCAAGGGGGCTTCCACAAAAATACTAATCTCCTAACATACCAAAACCAAGGGGAATATATAAGTTGGATAGCAAAAAGAGCAATGTCTCAAAAACCAATGAGGATGTTGTAGGTCAAGTAAAAAAAAAAAAAAAAGGCTAAATCTTAGAAGGTCATAGCAACATGGCTACTCTATAGTTTAATTCTTACCTTTTTATTGGTAAATCCAATTCTGCTATGTACCTCAAGCAAAAGTTTATGATGTTTTTCAGGTTTGTCTCACCAACATGTTTCTTGATATTCTGAAAAAAAAAAGAAAAAAAGATGGCATCATGCCCTGCAAGGAGTCAAAGGCTGAGGACAATGGTGCATGAATCAATCACCTCAATTTGTACATTAGACATCTTGTTATGTTTTTGTGTGACCACATGAATAAAAAAACTGTGCTTGCTATTGATAGCGACTAGCAACATTCATGTGTCACGATTCCTCTAATCACCTGTGAAAGAAAAATATTTTTGATATTGGGTCATAAAGACTAATATACATGTACTCTGTCCCACCCTTTCTAGATGTACTGTATTATTTTTATACAACAATATTACAATTAACTTTTTTGTTATAATCTTGGACAACATGTACAGACCTGGATAGAGAGCAACTTGCCATCCTTGTAAGCCACTAAACCATTTTCAGGAAAAACATAGTCATACAGCTCTGTCACTGAAATGTGTCATAACGATAAGAGACAAAGTCAGAATTTACTTACAGTCCCACTCTCTGCACACTAAGGGTGGCATATGATGGAGGAAAATAACCTCTGGACTCTTTCATATAAATGTGAATGAGGCAAATACCGACCTGAAGCACAGGCAGCCCACAAGGTGTTACTAAGTCACGCCTGATCGGTCAAAGGTCTGATGACGTCACGGCCGTTCGGTTAATAATTAGGATTTGTATGGGGAGATTTTCAAATCGCATTTTACGCGTGAAAATAAAAAAATCTTACTCCTGAAATTGGTCAGATAACATTACGAGCCCTTACTTACCGCTTATGGTAACTTTCGAGGCGATTTGGCGCCGATTTAGCGGGTTTTTTGTGTGTGGTGATTGTAAAAAAATTATTCTGAAAAACCCTGACCCTCTTTCAGAACAAAACACGCGATTTTTCGACCCTACTGTATTCAGACCTTTATATCAGGCTGCCTTGTTTTTCCTGCTTTTTCCTCATTTCCTGCTGTTTTATACATTTTCTCTTCAAAACAGGCTTTCGACCAAAAGAACACTTGAAACAATCAAAGCAATTCAAGTGTGCTTAGCTTTTATAAACGAGCAATTAAACGTAATTACCATCTTGGTTTCTCAACTGTCTTTGAATTTTGGCGTAGTCCGATCCACCAACAATTCCGACACTGACCCTGTTGCGGAGCTCAGCCATGAATTGCTGCATCTCATCTTCGATCACCTATGATAAATCATACAAAAAAGTCGATCTTGATTTACAGACCCTGGGTTCGTTGTTGATTTCTCGGATACGAGCCACGGCCAATATTCGCCGATATCAGCCCTCACTTCAAGTGCTCAGTGGTCCGAGAAATCGACGAGAATGAGGTAATGCTTGAACAAATCGAATATCGAGTATTGGACACTCGCTAAACGACACTATTAAAACCTGATCCACAAAGTGGACGAAGCGCCGTTGGTCAGTACGTGTTTTTTGTTTGTTTTTGTTTGGGAAATATTACCAGTGTGGGAGGGGTGAGTGTGCCATCAACATCAAACAGACAAAGGATATTCTTTCGATCGCCTTCCTCGCCCGTTCGCATTTTGATCTCGGGCCCGTCGTCTGTTTGTTTTGCAAAGACTTGTGTGAATTCCACGTGCATGTTTTAGTCCCAGTCTCCTGGTTGTCTTACACTATGATGATACTCCTACAAAAAGGCTGATGCATGCATATCATCGTCATTGATCAAAACTGATTTATTCTTGACAATGGAGGGTCTGGTCAGGGGACTTTCACAGATATTTTGCGCAACAACCTCAGTTGAGATTGGCGCGTTGGCGCAAAGTTCTCACTTGGCCAGAAAAGACTGAGTACTAATTAGACACAAGGCCTACGCGTCCAACATGGCCGACAGACGCGTTGTGGTGCGTGCAAGTGTGTGCTCCGTTATCTCCTACTAGGTTCGTTACCCTACCCAGCATGTTGCAGTTATAGCACTTAGACACCCGACATGGAAGAAAATACAGGAGTTGATTATGAAATCGCGAAAACTGTGCCAAAGAATAAAAAGGTAGGACTATACACGCAGAGAGACTGCTCCGACAGCTCTGTTTTTTATATTTTATCTCTGAAGGTCTTTTGTCTTATAGACTGCTGCAAGAAAAAGACAGAAGAAGCGTAGTAAGTTGGCTTTACATCTCTAGTGTTGATCTAAATATGTTAGCCTGCGAATATAGCCATCTCCCGTAAAAGCTGCTCGACGGGAGATGGTTGTATTCGCAGGCTAATGTAGTGTGCGATTTCCATTCCTTCTAAAACCTCTGGCCTGCTCATGAATTGACAATATCTGACAATGTTATGTGACCTAGTGTGATACGGGTAAGAATATAAGGTATGCCAAAGTGAGGTAAAATGTGCTCGTCAGTAATCATATGCGCTCATCTCGTGCGTTATACTCGCCTTCCCACAAGATTTAAAGAGTGATTATAATTTAATTACTTGTGTCATAAAATAGCTCTTTAGGGGCACTGTGTCAACATTTCAGAAGAATGTTGGCTTTGGCTCTATAAAATTTTAGCTGACCATTAATTTTTCCTGCATGACTGACTCAGCCCCACAAACTGTCTTGTGGGGGAACCCTGGCCCAATTCTCTCTCATAAGAATGTTGAGATTTCCATCAGAATGATTATTATTTTGTAGGGAGCATAATAATATTATTTTTCTATTGTTAGGCAAGCACAGACATTTCCTGGAAAAACTAAGTCAATTAAAGGTAATAAATACAGTCAAACCTGGATATATTAAGTGGTGCTGTATGAAAAACCAGTGAGATACTGTGAACTCTGCCTGTATTAAGCAGACTCCCTGTGTTAACCAACACTTCACAATTCTCCAAGGGTGTCCTGCACACAGGTAGCCCAAGTGGTGGGGTCTGGGGCAAGTGTTTGAATAATAAGAATTAAGAGTATAAGAGTTATTTATTTAGTCACAAAAACATTATGAGATGATTACCAAGGAGGACATCAATTTATTACTCAAAAAATTAGAAACCACCAAAAAGTTCCACAGTCCCTATGATGTTATTTTTGCTGTGAAAGGAAAAAATAATTGTTTGAATAATAAGAAAGGCAATAACAACTTTCAGCTTTCGATATATGCTTCGATTACGTGAAATGTGTGAGACGAAGGGTTCAGTGTTTGTGTTATTGGTTTTCTCTTTCAAAGGCACTGCAAGAAAATACAAGAGTTGACCATGAAATTAAGAGTGAGACATCAAAGGATGAACAAAAGGTATACATGAAATAGTTATCAATATTGTCTAAACTGGGGTACTTGAATCATTCTTGAATTTATAAAGCAAAATATTTCATCTCCAAGAACCCAGTTTAATGCAATGTGAATGGCAGAGTTTCTTTGTTATTGTTTGATAAAACCTTTCAACATGTAACTGCTAATAATGCAAACATCTGTCCTTCATCAGAGCAAGCTAGGGTTGACTAATATCAATATTATAATAGTTTTAGCTGCAATTAGACATCAGATGTGGACAAAAATTATAGGAGTTGATGAAAAATTTGAGAGTACCATCCTTGATATTTCCTTGTTCTGACAAAGGGCTAAACCCTCAAATGTCAGCTTACATTACTTGTGTGGCTGATTCAAATGTCCTGCATCATTGCATAATTAGCTGTGTATTGTATTGTGTATATTCATATTATTTATTTATTTGTTGTTGTCTGTTGTCTAGGCTATTGCAAACCCAAGAAAAAGAGGAAATGATCAGTTAATTCGTAAGTTGGTTGTATGTTTTACTTGTTACTGTTGATATCATGTGCAGCACTAGCTAGTACAGTACATTGCATATTTATTGCATTATGTAGTCATGTCCTGTATGCCCATAAAACAGCTAATGAGAAGTTTTTGGGAAATGTGACATTTCATAGGAAGCATATCAAACTGTTTTTCATTCTAGACCAGTGCAGAGTACTGAAGAGAGTAAAGATTGAAGAGGTAATTTTGTGCTTGTATTTCAATATAAATTATTGTTACAATACTATTTACACTGTACAACAATTACTGTAATGATAGTATATTAAAAATATAGCAATTACTTTTTTTGTTTTCTATTTTTTAAGAATGGGAAAAGTTACAAACTAAGGCATTAGGAATATAGAGACACTTTTTTGGTCTGGTTCCTTGTGGTATCATCACTGTCCTAGTTTGCTTAAACTCCCTATTGACTGTTCACAGAGGCTGTATAAAAAAACTTTAAACCAATCAGAAGCCAAAAGTGAAAGTAACTTGTTTGAGTTATCTGCAATAAACTTACAAAATTGTTAGCAAGTCAAAGAGAGGAATTACTTTAATTTGTTTCTTTGAATTATCGGGAGGTTTGAGTTATCAAGTGTTAGAGTATCTGGGCCCAGTTGTTCAAAGAGTGGATAGCCCTATCCACTAAATAAGTCCTTATCCAGGTGATAAAATAGGCTTATGATGTTAAATCTTATGCACTGGGCCCGGTTTTTCAAAGCACGATTAGGCTAATCCTTGATTAGGTTTAAACTTTCTTGTTATTTATAAGCCTGAAAACATGAAAGTTTCGTCCACAGCGACTTTCTTGATAACATTTTAAGCTGGAACAAGCTTTTTAATCCATCTTCTAACAAAACTCTGCAATTTATTGGGAGAGAGTTCGAGAGAAATAATTTCGTTAATCCTGGATTAGCTTAATTGACTTTTGAAAAACCGGGCCCTGGATAACAACTTATCTGGTAAATACAGTAGCGCTATTTGCTTTGAACAACCGGATCCTGAAATTTACTGTATATAACTGCAAGAGAACCTCCTTGTAAAATATATAGTAACCTGCAATCAGATTTTGTAATGAACTGGTATCATGTCGAGCCTTGAACACTCTTGGTATGGTGTGCATGAAGGGCTACCTTGTATGGTAAAGGTGACATTATCAAAATGTTTTGTTATGTTTTTTTGTTTGTTTTTTTGTTTTCATCTTTTCCAGCTGCAGCCAGTAGTGAGGTTAGATAGAATTTTTTCTGGTGATAAGGAGGAAGAAAGACAAAAGCTGGAATTGTCACAAGTGCGACACTTGATACTACATACAGTGCTGAATGAAGAGAAAAGCAGCAGTCCTAAGTGGGTACATCTACCCCACTGGTCAACTGTCAGCAAGGCTGCCCTTGTTCTACTGAGTGGCATCAATGAACAGCTCTATGAAGACAACAAAGAGTGTTTCCCATTAATTTCCGAGCACTTTGGAGTGGTGAGATTTATTTATTTTATTTGTTTTGCACTGAATGTGTGCAAATTAAATTCTTTAAAATAATGTTCAAATGCAGTCCATTACAAAGATATTAGAAATAACAACACTCTACCTGATTTGTTGCATGAAGTGTTTGCTGCATGTTCTTAATTTCATGATTTTTTTTTCCCAGTTTTGAAATTCTCAAAACAAAGTGTCACAAAAATTTCATGTAATATTGACCCAATTTATATACTAAAGACGAGTCATTCGTCAGACGGATAATGCATCCAGATGAATTTTGACCAATAACCTGACAGATTATATGTCTTTGATGAATCATCCTTTGGGTAACACGTCTTCAAGACATTCTATAAGACGAATCAAGCACGGATGGATTATGGCTGCCAAGATTGGTCAAAAACCCAAATTTTACATTTAGATGAATTATCCATCTCTGACAAATTATCCATCTCAGACGCGTATGGATACCTTGTTCCTGGTATAAATTTGGCCAATGATAAAATAACTAGATTTACAGTGCTAGATGACATAAATGCAGTAAGTCTGCATCTTTTCTCAGCATGCTCCAACAAAAGCAGCAGGCTGGAAAACTATGGTCGAGCTGCCACACATAACTCTACTACAGGGTGAAACAAAGTTTAGTGAAAGACAGATATGCCGTTGGAGAAAGATGGACAAGAAAGGCACGTACTGTACATTTATAGTGACTTAACTGTGATTTTATTTCAGATTGTGATAGTGATTGATGTCCAACATTCTACTGCCCCCCTCCCCCCCTGCAAGGTTAAAAAAATTTTCCAGTCTTTTGCATTTGCTTTATAAATTTTAATCAGTGAACTGGTCACTTGCGTTTGTGCTAGTGCTTGCTTTACTCATGTGAACCAGCTTGTCCACATTCTCTTTTCAAACAGATTTTTCCCCTGTTTTCACATGATAGTGTTTTCGGTATCTGTTTTTCTTTGCAAATGCATTTGTTTTTTGTTTTCAAAAATTTTGCTGTCCACAGTGTTTTTTAGGCATATGATAAGGTTACAAGAAGTTCCATTTTCATAACATTTTGATGGATTGCGGAAGGCTGAAACACAAAGAAATGGGTTTCCAATGGAAAATAGATATGGTGGATGTGGGGCCAGACTGTTGCTGACCACAGTCATATTTTCGTGGGAAAAGTGAAAAACTTGTAATGTATTCCCAGACTTTAGGAATGAATTCACTTCCAGATTCAATGTTTTCACATTTGTAATGTTCCATTTACCTCAGTGCTTCAAAGACCCCCAGGCAAAGAACACCATGTCCTGACAAGAGATGAAATGTTAGCCAACAGCTTTCCTTTACCAGAAGACAAAGAAAAATTGGCACTGGAAGGTAATGTACATTACTGTTGAGTTCATTGTTTTGTTTGCCAGTATAGTTGAACCTCTCCACAAATCAATGGCCACCCTGGGACAGAGTTTACTGCTAAAATATGTGATTGTTATTCTTTTTACTGTATGTGAGTGTGAGTTTGTGTATTTGTGATTTATTTATTCATTTATTTCAGTGTTTATTTTTAGCAAAGCCAATAAAATAAAATAGATGTGGTTACTGTGAGATGAGCATCTGTATTGTTCATACAACTAGGAACCTGCCCGTGCTGCGTTGAATTTCTGAAATGAAAGAGATAGAACTTCAATACCGGACCTGATTTTTCCTGGGCTGTGCAGTGAGTTTCATGGAGAAATATTTTCAGGATTGGGTGCCAGTTTTGGTGGCCATTAAGGGATGAAAAAACACCTTGCTGTTGTGTAGGGGTGACCATCTATGGAGGTTGAGTGCTGTACATATAGATTATACATATGGTTGGTTATAATTTCAACTGTTTACTCAACAGGATATATGTTCATTCAGAACTGTACAGACAACAAGAGACCTATTGAGGAGTCACCAATGTTTGCTATTGATTGTGAAATGGTAAGCAATATTCAGAGCAACACTGCCAGACTGTAACTTGTACAATCATGTACTGTTTTAGATATAGTACCGTCAGTGCCTCAAGAATGAGTATAGGGCTTTCTGTCACCCCTCCCCCTAATCAATGTTGAAGTTGTGCTTTTTTTATGCCCTTGATCCTACATTGTTCGGGAGATGATGGGGACAGTTTCAGTCAATTTGGCTAGTTTTCTGAGGGCGATATTCATGATGTGTTACCTGACTTGCTGAGTAAAGTTGAGAAATATCTGACCTCAACCTTCTTATCATTGATTCTCTCATAGTGTGATACGTCAGCAGGGAAGGAGGTGACACGTGTGTCAGTGGTAGATGAGTCCCTGAATGTCCTTCTAGACACTTATGTAAAGCCACACAGAGAGATTATTAACTACCTGACCAGGTAAAAGACAGGAATGTCCCATGCCTTCGACCAGTTGGGATTCCAGAATTACGTTGAGTTTAAAACACGGCCCCACCAGCGTATAAATAACAATAGTTTACTTCACTTTTACTTTTGTTAATTTCCGGGAAGCAAGAGTTTAAGGATATAAGCAGAAGCATTGGCGTATTTGTAACAGGACATAATAAACGACTACTGTATAGGACAGCTATCATTATACACAGTTCAGATAATACATGACGGTCGGCGCATTTTTTTGAGACCATTCAGGGATGCGAACAGCTTTATCTGTGAGAAGTAACCTGAAACGTCAGTCGTCTCCAGGACTGCACAGCGTATTGCACACACTACTGCATTCTGTTATTTGAAAACGCGTTTTCAAACGTCGCGCCATTGCCGTGCTGTACTCAAAGTACATGAACAAATTCATTGCTTGAGCTAACTTACATTGAGTCCGAAATATAAAACGAGCCCAAAATGATGGCTTGAAAACGGGAGTTTTCAAAAATGTTTCTAAAAGCGGAGATTTTCAAAAATGACCACGTTTTCAAATGAAAACGCATTAGTGTCAACGTAGCCTAATTTTGTTGTCAAAAGAATGCACCCCAAGATAGAGCTAGCATTTTTTACATGTTTTTTCATTACCAGGCACAGCATACAGGACGGTACAGTAAAGCGCCCCAAACCAGTTGGCTATTTACAATCAGAATCAACCAGACAATCAGATCAACGTGATCAAAAACAGCAGCAATATCAATAGCTTAGTCCTTAAAGTAATCTATACATCTTTTTGCTGATTTATGTCCTGCCAGATACAGTGGAATCACCGCGCAACTGCTGGAAGGAGTGAACACAAGGCTTTCAGACGTCCAGGAGCGACTTCGGAACATTTTACCTCCTGATGCTATTCTTCTTGGGCATTCACTTGAAAACGACTTAAGAGCTCTCAAGGTAACTGTCTCAACTAAACAATGTACGCTGTTATGTTCTAACTGCAAGGTACATGCGCTCATTCGTGGCAACAGAGGTACTGTACTAAACTATTGTAAAGCACACTGCATGGAGTCTGCACTGCACTGTGCAGTGCTATGCTGTACGACACTACGGGCGCGTTCTTTTGGGATCTATTCTGGTTGCGGAATGAACGGAATAGTATTCTCTCCATTCTGCTCCCGATAGACGGAATAGCGGTTTACTAGGAATGGACAAAAGAGACGGTAATCGTGTTCTTTTGGGATCTATTCTGGTTGCGGAATGAGCGGAATAGTATTCCGTCCATTCTGCTCCCGATAGACGGAATAGCGGTAACTTGTTCGGAATGGACAGAATAGCCGGTGATCGTGTTCTTTTGTTTGCTTATTTGTTTGTTTTGTTTTGTTTTGTTTGATTGTTTGTTTGTTTGTTTGTTTGTTTGTTTGTTTGGTTGGTTTTTTTTGCCGTATTCTGTCACGTCAGCTATCTGTTTTCGGAATAGCGCAAAGTATGCTCTTTTTGAAACTTGAATTCTGCGTGTTCTGTTATTCCTATTCCGGAATAGGAATAGATGGAATACTGTAGTCCCAAACCTAATTACATGTAGTGCACATTACCCTATTGCCTAACTTCATTGCACTGCACTGTGTCACAATACACTGTACGGATGCAATTGCGTGTACGAAGGACAAGTTGAAGCAAATGATTTCAATATTTAGTTATATTTTGTTGCGTTTTTTACAGTATTGTGATTTTTCAGAGCGGAAATTTTAATACGACTGTCGCAGTTGCATATCAGCTTTGTATATAAAGATTGCTGCTTTGAAGTACAGTAGTTACATCAATATTTAGGATCTAAACAGTAAACAAAGTAATTTGTTCCACAAAGACTGCACTTTCAATAGACACATAGACCCATCTCTTCCAATGTTTTTACAATCATAGCAGAATTTCTTTCGTGTGCTTCATCATCTTCTCCACGTCTGCTGTGAGCTTGTCGATAGATTCCTCAATAGAAACAAACTGCTGTTCATCATCCGGGTTTTCGAGCGGCAAATCTCGATGAAAAACCGCCAATTCGTCCATTGCCCTCTCCACCAACACAACAAGCATGTCGACACGGCCTGTCAATCTTTCAGCCTCGCTCCCAGGTCGTTGTTCGACCCCAGGAGTTGTTGCGATGCGCTCCTTCGCCTGTGCGCCACCGTCCTCGCCTTCTTTGCTGTTTCGCTGTCCTGAGCGATTCTTTTGAGTTTTGCGATTCATCCTCGTATGTGCCAGAGAATGTTCGCGGTCAAGATCGCGATTTAACGGGTGGACGCGACCAGTGGGCCGTTGATTCGGGTGTCTTCTCCGAATAGGTTTGGCGTAGTATATGCGAGGATCATCCCAATAGTCATTACCATCTCTGCATCAGCACAAAACAAAAGTTAGCAGGGCCCGGACGTTCAAAGTTTGATTAAGCTAACCAGGATTAACTCATTCACAAGGCTAAAACTGCCGCAAAAGTTTCAACCAAATACAGAATTTGTCTAATTTTGATTTTATTGCAAGATCTTCATTTGCGCTCTTATATCATACTATTTTAGGGGAATAGCATCTACAAATGAGTAATTTTAGCGTTGTACATGGGCATCTTTTCTTGCATTCTGGGTTGCATAATTTTTAGGTCGCCGTTTAGCGACGCTTTTAACAAAAGATAGATTTAAAAATGTTTTTCTAGCGCAAGGAAACACTTTCGGTTCTTTAGCTCAATTAATTACAGGCTAAATTTGTTCTTACCGCCGCGATGTTCTTCGCTTATCCTTCACAAAGTCCCGAGCTACAGTAAACATCAAAGTCGCCAGAGTAAAGATCATTTCGAAAGAAACTTTCCCTCGTTACAACTGAACTGTCGTCTGAGCACGATTACGTCACAGTCAAATCGAAGTCAGTGCCTCGCGCGCGAGCTAACGAGACCTGCGTCGCAAGAGACACCCAAGCTCTAACCGAATTGTACTGCTAACTAACTGTCTCAGAGAAGGCCCTGATTGGTTCATTTTCAAATTTGTTGGAACGATGTGTCGCGTGACTCTATATTATCGCACCAGGCGACTGAATCTGTTTGCGACGGTGTCACACGAATTCCTGCTTCTTCTCTCCATTTTTCCCAAACGATATGACGGTCAAAGTGATCTTCGCAGTTGTGAAGCAACTTTAACAGTTGCGAAGGTATCCAAGAAGGAAAAAATCCGGGCTTCAACAGGAACCCAGCCCATGATTGTCGCGCGCGACACCGGTGCGACCACAGCACAATGTTCCTCCAGTGCGCCCATTTTAAAAGTAATCTCCTAGCCACTTGTTCATCTACAAATTACTATTTTATACGACCTTTATTTGGACTTGGCCCAATTCGGCACAAGAGCGTTCGAGAACGAGAATGAGAACCGCACGCATGTACTCATGTTTTTGTGAAAAATAGAATTCACCCGAACGGCCTTTACTCTTTTCCTTGTCAGCTGTACCATGACCGAGTGATTGATACGTCTGTAAGTTACGGCAACGGAAATGTATTCTGCAAAACCGCCCTCAGGAAGCTGGCTTGGAGATTCCTCGGGTGAGTTGAACCTCGCTACATGTAGTCTCCTTTATTTGCAACAGCAAGTTTCTTTATACTCAACAGTTTGCACAAAAGTTCCTAAATCATATCATGTCAATGTAAGGCTCATTTAAACATCGCGCAATATGAATTGATCCTTTTTTCTTTGTTTGTTTGTTTTGCTGGTTGTTGTAGTAAAATTATCCAACAAGGTGATGACGGCCACTCCTCTATTGAAGATGCTCGAACATGCATGCAGCTGGCTCAGTTGAAGATAGAGCCAGGTCTGTGAAGTTGTTGGGCTATTTTAACCAAATAAGAACACTTAGTATCCAACTCTTTTAGTGACGCACAAATATTGCATAATTTAAGGTGCAGTACTGCTGTGTACCTACATTCGTCGTTTTTATTGAAGTGGAGTACTGCACAGAAGTACAGAAAAACGCTTATCTGACGCTCGCCGGCTTGCTCTGCAGTATGTTGTTATGTAACAGTATAGTAAGAATAATTTTGTTCAATTTATAGGTCCCGATTGTGGTCATGACACATCAGAAGTGTAAGTGAGACAAGTGACCTTCGTCTTAATTTGTTTGAGTGTTCCCAGTGCTGTTACTAATGTTTCTTTGTTTCTTGTAGGTTCTTGCGCCAATTAGAGGAGAAACGTGTACTAGGTATAAATTACTTGAAACAGTCTATCTAGTATCTAATTTATAATGATATTATAATGATGTTATTTTTAGTTTTGCTGTTGTTGTTGTTTATATATATTTAGGATTTCTAGAATTTTTAAAATTCAAATTATCATTGTATTTCTTTCAACTTTTTTTTGCTAAATTGATTTGAGTGCCATATTGTAACCCAAGTGACGCTCGCCGGCTTGCTCTGAAGCATGTTGATGTATAAATTGAGTAAGACTAGTTTTGTTCAAATGGTAGGTCCCAATTTTGGTCATGACACATCAGAAGTGTAAGTGGAACCAACGATTTTGTCTTAATTTGTTTGAGAGCTCCTAGTGCTGTTACTAATGTTGTTTGTTTCTTTGTTTCTTGTAGGTTCTTGCGCCAATTAGACAGGAAACGCGTAGTAGGTAATAACTTGAAACAGTCTATACTACTATCAGCGTAAGCGGGTAACACGGTTGACATTGTTTGGAATCTCACTGAATTCGGGAGGTTCTCCTTAATGTATAATATATTTGTCTGGTCAGAAACTGAAGGAGAAAACTGAAGTTGATCAAACATTGATTATCATCTTTGCACGTGTGCAGTTTTGCCCAAAATATAGTTTACACATTTTTTGTTTATTCAGCTTCCATTCTGGATTGCCCCAGTGTTTTGAAAGACTTCAGCAGCACGGGAAGCCACAACGTACCTTGTACATCTGATGAAGAGGTGGGCTGTTTTACTGTATGAGCACGTACAAAGAAACACAGAGACAGACATAAAGTGGAGATACACAAACAATATCTTAACAGACAAAGGAAGACAAACCATTGATGCAAAGAGAAGCAAGAGAGAAATATTCAAAGACAAAGTGGCATGAAAGACAAAGATAGATAATATGACACCCACAAAGGAACAAGTAAAGGCAAAGAGACGCGTATTAACAAAAATAGACAATTATGTAACAGAGAAAGAGACACGTACAGTAGTGACAAAGATAGACAATGTAACACACAAAGAGAACGTAATAACAAAGATATGAGACAATATAACAGAGAGAAATACACGAAATAACAAAACGATAGAGAGTACAGTATAACAGAGAAAGACACACGTAATAACAAAAGGAACAAATAAAGACAAAGAGAGACAACTAAAGGGAACTAAAGACAAGGAAAGACAAAATACAGACAGACATATATAGACACAGATAGCATACAGACAGACAGACAGAACTAACCAAAAAGAGAGAAAAAGTACAGAGACAACATGACCCTTATACCATTAACCTTTTCTTGGTGAACAGGTCGTTTCAAAAATTGAGAAACTGATGGACATATCAGACTTCACCTGGGCTCAACTGCACGGAGCAGAAAACGCGCTGAAAGGTGAGGTTACAATGGGACACTTACCATGGCTTTACTACTAGGCCCCACTATAGGTCTAAGTACTTTTATTACACGACTTCACATTTTCGAGTGCAAATACGGGCCAAAACGAGTGGAAAGATGGGAGCGTATTGTACTCGTCAGGAACCAGATCAACTGGTTTATTAGCTTACGTGATCAGTTTTCGCAAGCAAAGTTTACGAACGCGTCATTTTTTGTTCCATTTTGCGCAAGGCGAGAATGTTTGCCCTGCTTCGTTTGTCGTATAATAAACAATTTATTACACGAAAAGTCGTGCAATACGGCTGTATTTTTACTCGTCAGTTTTATTTTTTTTCGCCTGAAGCAGGCTCGAAAAAATATAACCGACTCGTAAAAATACTTCGCCGTATTGCACTCCTTCCCGTGTAATAACCTCTTTATACAAGTGCAAGAGTGCTGTTAGTTATGGACCAAGTTTTTGCTTGCCTTAGCACGCAGACCATTATAAGGCGAAGGGAAAAACCCAAGGTTGTATAGCTCGCTAGCTAGTAGGGACGAAGCAAACGAGGTTAATAAGTTTTTATGATGTGGCATATTTCGCTAAGGAAAGAGCGTGCCGTTCGGTACCTTATAAGTTACATGTAGATAAACAGAGATGCATATGAGCAAGAACACAAACATGAATAAATATACAAATAATTAAATAATTAAATAAATAAACTAAACTAATTGCAGAATATATAAGTTACTTAAGTAACTAACGTGCAGAATGCATTGAGACTTGCCATTCACCAGTATTGTACAGGTATGTTTTAGACATAAAACGTATAAAATGTTGCATTTTATGTCAACAATTCAGAGAAATACAGTGTGGAAAGGCCTCTGAGGTCTGCGGATAAAGCTGTAAAGGTTGGTTGCCGTTCTTGTGACATGTAAATGGGTGTACTTCTTTTACGTGTGTGCGTTTGTGATTGAGTGAGTGCTGGTCTATGCGTGTTAATTCACGTATGAACAAACCACTGAAACAAGCCTTTTAATCCATCTTTGAACAAAACCTTGCTGTTTAATATTGGCAGCTTTCTGTTGAGAGAACGAATTTTCTTTCATCCTGGATTTGCTTTCGAACAACCGGGCCCAGGTCAGGAACAAAATCTGTATAAAGTATGAACCTTTCCAAATGGTAATGTCGTCTTTACTAATTATTAAACCTTGTTCGTAACTCGTCCTATTCATAGGAAGCGCTCAGAACTCTCGACTCCCATGTTGGTGAGATCGTAAGAAAAGCGCCGATCAACTGTCTTGTTGTGGTGGTGTGTGGATGTGCAGACTTGACAACAGTGAAGAAGTAAGTACTTTTAACAAACTGATTATTTTAGGATTTTGTAGATTTACCTGAAGTGTCAGATAATGAGGTTCTCGATCTCGTTCCGTGACTATCCCATTCAAAGGAATCTGTGTGGAAAGCCATGTTTCTGAACAAACGGGTGATAGGTTTGTTGGGTTATTACACACTTTTCTGTGCGCTTTATGTATACGTTCCTCTCAGCAATCGACTTTTTCTTGACTTCCATCACGTCTTTCCTTTTCCAACCTATCCTCGGCAACTGTGACTCTTCAAGTGAATAGCGTCAATCGGTGAAGCTTACATAAAGTAGGAGATTGGGTATAATGTACCAGTGGCGGGAAAGTTCGACGAAAGATCTGATTTGTTCAAGACAAAAGTTACTAATTTTAGAAAGCAAACAATGTTTAATGCGTTTTCCTAAAGCGGTTGAAATTGCGCGTGTTTATTGGATTAAATTGTCGTGGAAAAGCGGAGCATTTTGTTCAGTAAATTATTTTATTGAGTAACTCTGTTGTCGACTTCAGATGTATGCAAGGCACGATTCTCGTTTTAAAAGTTTCCCAACCTTATCGTACATTTACCTTGTACAATCTCGTTCTTATTGATTTTCTGGCAGGTGTTCCCCAAATAATTTGAGGTTTTCTGATTAGAAACAAAAAGCGAGTGACAACTGATTGTTTGATTTCTCATGACGTTTGTCACGTCTTACAATCGCCAAGTTTGTACAATGCTACCACAAAATTCATTACGACCATTTACATATAACTTTCTTTTTGTCTCTGCTGAAGAAAAGGTAACTGCCATATTAGTTTGGGGTTAAAGCTCGACTCGATTCTTCTCGTATGCAAAGAACATATCTTTGTGATCTGGGCGTAATACTTGGTATTGAAGGATTTTCTTAACTAACCTTTATTAAATTCGGATCTTCTCGCTAAGTAAACAGAATTTTGAGGACTTTCTAAACGTGAATTGAATTTCTTTGTATCATCCGGTTTAGATGAAGCGCCGGTGCTTTTATTAAACTGTTCCTTCTTCTTTTAACCTATATTTCATTGAGCGTGTAAGTACTGTTAATAACATGAATGGCCCAAACGAAAATTCGACTCGAGGTGAAGTTACAGACAACTGTTATGCGTTTCACACCCTATCAGACTACAGTAAAAAGATTTTTAAAATACGTATCTCGGATGCAAGAGGTTGTTTCAATTCATCTGCCTAATTTTCCTTTTTTTAAATACTAAAACATTAAAATACTGGACGAATTCACTCTTCTGCAAAGATTAAAACGACAATATGTTACTTTCTCCTGTCATAGTCACGTTTTTAACTGTTTTCCTTTTCTTTTTTCCCTGATATTCTCGAACAAATTTTTGTGCGTTTCCCTCGAGACTCTGGGAGTAAAGATAATATTTAAATTTCACTTAGCAAACAGTATTTTTTAAAGGCTTTTTTTAATAGACTGAAATGGCCCGTGTTGATTAGATTAAATATCCGTTGGAAAATGGTTGCGTTTGGTTTGTGCTTTTATCGTAAACTCAATGGAGGACGAGAAGCAAAAACAAATCACTTGTCGTCTGCAAAGGATTTTAGCCTGCGTGTACACCCGCCTCACATCGAGCCAATGTAACTGAGGCCCGGGTCAAACGCCGCACTTCACATGAGCCATGGATTTTACTCATTTGCATTAAGTTTGTCTCATATGAAGTACGGCGCTTGACCCTGGCCTAAGCAACTGTGTCCACAAACTACCAACGTTCCGTGCTGAGGAAGGAATTTATTTGTATATTCAAACTGTATGGGTTCGATAAGAGAAGTTGATGTATTGTTTGCTGCACCTGCCCAGGATCTTTGAAGGATATGACCAAAATTTAATTCATTCGTGGTTTAAGCCTCCTATCAAAGCAGTTATTAGTGCGATTGTCCTCAGGTGAGAAAACAAATTTCTCCAGAAATTTTCAATCTCCGGTTGTCATTTTCAAGTCAGCGATGTCAAATCCTGCCATAATAGAGTTGTTTTGATTAGCATATATACTCGTATAAGCCACTTTCACAATCATTCGCAGTTCGCTAAGCGCAGGCGTTCGGGCGGGCCAACTGACACTGAAGCTTGGCGAGCAAAGTGTATAACTTTATGATTATAATGCAATTATATAGACACAAAACCAAGGTCATCAGAGACATTCTCTTGACAGA
Source organism: Plumapathes pennacea (assembly GCA_964036295.1). Taxonomy (NCBI): domain Eukaryota; kingdom Metazoa; phylum Cnidaria; class Anthozoa; order Antipatharia; family Myriopathidae; genus Plumapathes; species Plumapathes pennacea. The sequence continues at coordinate 10,403,393 of OZ038465.1, read as the reverse complement.
CACTCGTTTATGCCGGGAGTAAATTAAAAAGTGCTATCTCCTGGTGCGCATGATTGTGAAAGTGGCTTATTCTATCAAAGCAATACGTGCTAGAAACTTCCAATGCGAACTTCTGTCACTGGATTTTTTACTTTATTCAGTCTTACGATAACGATATATTATAATTTTGGCGTCGAACCTTCACATTTTAAATAGTGCGAAGTTTTGCCACAAGTTTATTACTTTTGCGTTTGAAATTACCTAATAGCAGTACAATTTCGAGGTGTATGTCCAGAAATTACTGTCATACTTAAAGGAGCCTTTGTCATACTCGAGGCTTCCTTCTTTCCCCCTTGTGTTCTTGGGTTCAAAGTTTTTACTCCTTCATCTTTTTTTTGTCGTATTATTACTTAGTTATCCATACAGGACTGCACGTGTGCAGCTTTAGTTCTGCATTGCTCGGTATTGCTGTGGTCATTTTTTGGAACATACGTTCCACTTTCGCAGCGTTTCCAGAACGGCCGTGCGAATACTTCGCAAACGCCAGCAATAAACGATAGGATTCAAAGACGAGTTCATGAACACGACAGTTGAAGCAACATCGAGAACTGTCTGCTTATAAGCAGTCCTGCCTGAGAATCGTATGACCATGTTAGTACATAAGTACGGAAGGTAACACAACAACATTACACAATAAATGTGCAGCATTCCCGTCGCACATCTTCTGTATTTTCTCATGTTCAATGAAGTCGTGCTTGGGTTATTTAAGCTGATGCTCGGCTCGTTCCTTACTCTGCGTCGTTCTTCGCGATGGATCCCTCTGTAGATGTTGATATAAACAAAAGTGGTGACAGGCAAAAAAATACACAATGTTGCAGTGGCGAAAGGGTAGTACAGCTCATTTTTCAAAATCCATGTTGAAGACCACAGCCCTCCCATGAGCCAAATGCCAACTAACAGCGCACTAACGCGCTTAACTTTCACGATTTCTCGGTAACGGAGATGGTAACGTAACGCCACGTATCTGTCCAAACTTATCGCTGCCAAACTGAAGAACGAAACGCAAGCTAAACAGGAAGAGACCATGTGGAAGGTTAACCTGACAACGCAGTAGCTTGTGTCCTCAAAGCCTTTTGCTTTTTTGGCTGTAAAAGCCGCAAACAGAGGTTGAACAACGAAGCCAATGAAAAGGTCTGTTAAAGCGAGGTTGAAAATCAGAAGCTTGGACGGCCAGTGCAAAGCAGCTGCTTTCCAAATTGCGACAAGTATTAACACGTTTCCCCAGAACGCGGTGACGGAGAGCAGAGCGTTTAACACGCTTGTTACCATGTACGGCGTCGAGGAGTTGTTGATGCGTTCAAAATACGCTTCTGTGAAATGAAAACAAATCACCGGCGAAGGCTGTGTGGTCGTCGTGGTGTTTGTGGCTGACAGATTTCCTGCATGTCCGTCCTTCTGACTTTCTCGTTGTTTTCTTGTAGTTTTATCGAATTGAGTTTGTCATTCCGCTCAAGATTTAGTTTATTCGCCCGGGGATTTCTTTGATTTTCAGAGCGGAAGCCACACCAGTTTACGTCTCCCAACCTTCACTTTAGCTTCTCTGAATGATCAAAAGTTATTTGCTTCAGCTAGTTACTGTAGGAAGGCTTAAACAATTAAAAAGTGATTACGTTGCCAAACTTGTCGGTCCGGACAAATTCATCAAGGTTGGTAATTGCTTTGGAAGTGTCATAGATTCAAAATTGTAGTAAGGTTTTTACTGGTCATAGACCTTTCAATAGATGATTAATTTGAGATTAGAAGATGTACACCCACTCCACAAGATGTTCATTTGCATAACGTTTGTTCAGATTGGAGACATTTTTATATTGTATTTCATTTCAAATAATTGGAAAAAATGGAATATTTCAATGCAGATCACTGCCGGGTCTGTGTAAGTGTGTACGTATTGCACTACACTATGTGCGACCGCTGAACTGTAAGAAAGGTTAGTGCGATTTCAACTTAAAAAAAAATGCTGCTTGAAGGACCTAACCACTACTGAGTGGGCGCTATGCAAATCAATGTCAAGGTTGGGTGTAAGACATATTGATAAGATACGTTTCATGCCGCGTGCATACACGTCAGCCTTCCGCCGGCATCAAACGCAGTTCATTTTGCCTTAGTTGTGAAGTTAAGTTGTTTTATATTTTATCTAAAATTTTAGAAAGTATTTGTCAACGTGCCGGCTGTGATGAGACTCCCCGAGGATTCTTGAACTCAACATACAATAGTGCTTTATTTATTTAATATACTGTGTTTGGATTCATATAAATTATTTTGATTCAGGAAATAAAATATTTCCTACGATATCACCTTGATACTTTGGAGCAACATACAGCATGTTTTTGTTTGAACATCTTAATTAAATTATCAGAAGCGACTGTACCCACAGGCTGAGGGAAGCCGTGTTGAATAGTTTGGAATTAAAAGAATCTGGATGATTTTCAGAAATACATTATGTGATGAAAGTCGTGGCTAATGTGCTAAAGATCTTTTCTAAATAAAAATGCAACAAAACCTGTTTGATTTTTATGTGCCTCATGGCAGTTTCATTTGTTTGTTTTGTAAGCGCAGATCGACGACTCTTGAGTACAATTGTCTTGATTGTCCCGGGTGGGAAATAAATACATAACGTTACAAACGCAAATCGATCCGAAATGACTCGTTTCAATACTGTGAACTCAAGTTACCTCAGTCTGTTAGCTACTCATATTTTGTTATTTAACGTTTCTATTTCTTTCTTCATTCAGATTACAAAAACAAGGCCCTTCGTCTAGGGAAGAGCTAATCGAGGCAGTTAGGCAAGCAAAAAATGGAATGTGTTTCATGAAAAGGACTTGGAATCCGAAACTGGTTTTAAATGAGTGGAATCAGTGGAAGAAGTCGATTAAGGTCAAGAGTTTGTGGGAAGAAACTGCGTGCCCTCGGGACAAAACACAGAATCAATGTCATTCTGTAAAACGGGAAAAAGAATAATCACTTTTTTGACAAAAAATAAATAAATAAATAAATAAATTACTTTGTTATTGAAAGACACGTTTTGTAAGAGCTTTTATCATAAAAGTGGAAATTAAAATTTTTGTTTTATCATTTGGATCTCCTTTACACCTTCGATTCTATCTTCTCTTGTACGGCTCTCGCGTCTACTACTCTTATCCCTCATAGGAGGAATGCCGGGATATTTGTGCACTTCCAAGAAAGACGAGAGACACCTGGGTACCAAAAAGCGTGAGAAACTGGGAACCAGTGGGCCAAACCCAAGATGGTGGACCCCAGAGACTCATCGACCATAGTAAAACAAGCCAGGTAAAGGCAAGATTCAATTGCTCTGTCACAGCTTCGTAAGAAAATAAGAGAGACGGTTTACACTCCCCGTAGGTTTGTGCAAGATGAAGATTTCCGCTCTTTCGCCAAAGTTCTCGGTATGTTACGAGCTCGCGATCAAAGCGCTGAACTAAACGGGTTGATAGCCTGCGTAGCTGGCGGTCTCATTTAATGCGGTTGAACAGTGGCCACGGGCGCCATTTTGTACTGGTTGGTTGACAGATGGGAAACTGAGGTCCAGTGACAAAATTATGAGGGGGGAGGAGTCAAAAGACTAAAGCCTTTAGTGAAGAAGAGACCGCATTTTTCGCACACGAGAACTGCAGCGATCAGTTGTGTTATAAATTATGATTCTCATATTTTGCAAATAGCTTTAAAAATACGAAAATTGGTTTACGCGGGTTACGTAGCAGTTTGCGATTCGGGACCAGAGAAACTGTTTCAATTCTACTCAGTCCAAATGCCCGCACGCGGTGAAGTGCAAATTCACATCGCCATTCGTACAACTCTTGGGAATTGTGAGTCGGCCTGTATCGGTCACGCTGCTGCTGTTGTTGTTGTTGCTGCGGCCGCTACTGCTGGTACTGCTACTGCTTCTGCTGCTGCTGTTGCGGCTGCCATTCGTACTGCTGTTGCTGTTGCTGTTGCTGCTTCTGGCAATGCTCTTGTTGCTGAATGTTGTTGCTGAAGCGTAGGGTTGGGGATGTGGTGACACTCAACCCCTTGATTTTGTTGTTGTTGTTGTTCCAATTCAAACAAGACATACAACAGACAGACAGACAGACAGACAAATTGTGGTTGTGATTCTATCTTGTTAATCATTAACTGTTTCGTTGTTTCGCTGTTTTGTGTTTAACACCCGTAAACGAAGGGTGTTACAGGAAGTCAGCTAAATACGTCGGTAAGGCGCGTTAACGTGTTGACAGCTACAGGGAAACTCGTGATCCGTCACAGTATCTAATCAAAGCAGCGTCATCGCTGAAGCTCGCTTTGTTGTCAATAGCCCGTATATCGAAGTCTTTCGAAAAGTTCAAATTCAGGTTCCCCTACTAAAGTTCGATTTTACGATCGGCGGGCCGTATTTGTCGCACTTATGCTAGTTAAAGCCTTGAACTACAAGTCACGTTAATCACGCAAGTCGCAATGACCTCAGTGCCACATTTTACGCAAACATTTATGAAAGTGAGTCTTTGTCTGAATATACGTGTTGTACGCCGGCTGACCAAAAAATACGCTCAGTGATCCACGTGGCTGTTTCTTTCCTACGGCTTCTGAACAAGGGTGCGTTCGACTGGGTCTATTCCGGATAGGAATAGCTAAAATGGACCAAAGTATTGCTTGTTCTGAGGGAGATTTTGTTCGAAATATTTTTAAAAGCCTCCATGCTTGCATGATTGAACAGCTTCCGATACATCCTAACCTTAATCAACCCCAAGCCAAAGAATTTTACCGATCAGCAGCTCTATTGTTATTCTTCCGGAATAGACCTAATTCAATAAAGAACAATAGCCATTGCGGATGCAGACGTAAGGATGAAAACGCCTTTGATCACATGCTCCCTTTTCGCTTTCAGTGAGAGAGGAAAAACTGATTTTTTTTCCTGGTAATCGGGGAATCCCCAAAAATTTAGTTTTGAAGCGCACGTCGATGACCAGCTAGGCATTTTGTAGAGGCTTTCGCCAGTTTAAGAACAACAGCAGCCAAGCACTGAGGCTTCTTCCGTGAGGATACCGTTGACAGTAACTAACAGAACACGTAAGTTGATGTCTACTTCTTCATTTTCCATATCGAATAGTGAAACGTTTGGACTGCAGAGCACAGAGAGGATTCTTTAGAAGCTGTCATTGTTTTAATGTGCCTGACGTTTATTGCCCTTTACTTTATCAAATGGTGTTCACAATTTTAAATCCGGCAATTGTTCACTACAAGCATTGATTAAAATTTTGTTCCGAATTTACGTGTGTAAACGTATCTCTCCATCTAAACACGATTTAAGGTCTCGATAAAGGTTCGCATAGTTTGTATAAAAAACGGGTCCTGAAACGCTCCCTCCACTTTAAATGAGAATAAAATCCTTAAAACAAAACGGATCAAAATTCACTGACACGGTATTTTAGTCAACTTCATTGAGTACCAGAAAAAAAAGTTGTTTTAGCATTTTCGAATAAAACTGACAGAAGTTTTGTTTCCCGTTTCCGAAACAATCAAGTTTCAAATTGACCTCAATCGTACTTCACCTTTAATGTGCCTGAAAACGATAACACCATATTTGTAATCTGCCATCCAAGACCTTTACAACGATATATAATGCGTGTATGTACATTAAATTGTAACGCTACAATGATTTTTTCCCGAAAGGGGCGCGCGAACCTTCAGCGAGACCTTAAATCCCTGCCATCGTTTTCACTTAGGGTACGTTTGATTGATCGTATTCCGGTCAAATTTCCCCTAAAATGATCCAAAGTTTTGCTTGTTCTGAGGAAAAATTTTTCGGGATTGTTTTCTCTTTGCAGCTACACTGCAATGACACGTGGAAAGCGGAGCTCCTGTGCTGTTCTACTGCTGCTGCTGCTGTTCACGGTGCTGGTGTTACCAGGAGCAACGAACAAAACAAACGAGGACTCATGCGGTCTGCAATGCAAAGTTTTACCCGGAAAAAAGAAAGCCAAATGTACACTGACAGCAGATCCACTGGAACTGAACTGCTCCAGTGAAACTTACTCGTCGAATTTACAGAGCGTCACTTCACTGTAAGTCCTTGGAATGTTTCACATGAACATGCTAAGATAAAAATTTTACAGAAAACGAGCGAGTTGCATTGCTTATTAGCTTTCTTTCCTTCAGAGACTTGTCTGACAACAAGCTGAGTCAAGTGCCTTCTAAGTTGTTCCCTTCCTGGAAGAGTGTGACAGAACTGTAAGTAAACTAACTTATATATTCCTTTCGCTTATTCTTTTTGTTGAATTTGGAAATTAAAGTTTAATTAATATTATACTAGTATGAATAGACGAGGAAGTAAATATGTCGACAGCTACTGTGTAGACAGCAACGCCTGGTTAAACATTTGCACTGTACAGTATGAAACTAGAAACTTCAAAAAATTTAAACAGTATTACTGAGGTCGTAAGACTTCGGAGTGCGCGCTTTCCATCTTGTCCATGTGTTACAACATTGTGTACTTTGATTCACAGATATCTTTCTAGAAACAACATCAAAGAAATTAAATCCGACGCATTCAAGTACCTGGAGAACCTAAAATTCCTGTGAGTATTCAAGGAACTAAAGTTCCACGGTGTTTTTGACTGCACAAGAGAAGCCAATATACAATTGCAAATCTGAGCAAATATATCATTATGTGTTTGTGAAAAATGTCCCAAACTAAAGATCGGAGAGTACTTATCCCGATTTTCCTTTCCATGTTTCAGGAACATGTCCTTCAACGATATCAGTGAGTGGAAAGTGAACCTTAACAACGACCTGCAGTCACTGACCAATATAGACGTGACGGGCAACCGACAGTGGCTTCCCTCTGCCAGTGAACAGCTGTTTCAGCTGAAGAACCTAACGAAAGTCAGAGGACTTACAGTGACAAAACATTGTGGAGACTGTTTACTGGTGAAGATAGGGACGAAAGCTACTCAGGAACGCTTATTAAGCCGATGGCAGTGGTATGATCAAATTCAATACGGCAAAGCTTTAGATTTTATCAAAGTTGGCTTTATCCCCATGTGTCTTGACAATAAGAAGTGTTATATTGAGCAATATGAACTCCCCTTATATCTAACAATAACGGACGTCTATCTAAAAGGGTTATATTTTATGTGCGCTGCAGGTTCCATAGCACTGCTTTTGAATATCACGGTTGTTCTTGTTATTTTATTTAACAGATCTCTCAGAGGTGATTTAGCAGTCTGCTTAGTACTTCATAATGCAGTTTGCGATGGTCTCATTAGTTTGTTTAGTCTATCATATGTGAGATTTAATTTCTATACAATTACAATTAACTATCTTTATGACCAACTCGAAGGCAATTATTATGATCGGGAAAACGAAGTGTCAAAATACTTTAGTATCATGGCGCCTATTCTGACATGCGTACTGTTTACCCTAGTGTTCGGCTCTTTTATGATGACACTTGAAAAATGTCTCAAGGTTGTTTTCGCCATGAAACCCAACGTAAGGATTGGAAAACGATGTGCTGGAGTCTTCTTATTTGCTTCCTGGACGCTGTCTCTTTGCATTGCTCTCCTGCCTGTCTTCACCGTTGGCATGGATTATACGGAGCTAGCCCCTAGTTCCGACTCCTATGGTGATGTCGCCTTTATTGTATTGGGCGTCTTCATTGCCATTCAAATTGCAAGCTGCATTCTCTATGCTCCTATCTTCATTGTCGCCAGAAGATCTGCAGCTAACGTGGGCATAAAAAGAGAAGCAACTATCGCCAAGAAAATAGCTCTTCTGGTCTTCACCAATCTGATTTTCTTCATTACTCCTGCAGTGATTTGGAGTCTTGAGTCTAAAATGTTTGTCAAATACTGGGATGATGTAAAACTTGTTACAGAAGCGCAGTGGATTTTTTTTGCAGAAAAAGGGCTTTTACTTTGCTGCATCAGCATTAACTCTACTCTCAACCCTCTTCTGTACGGTCTCAGACACCCCAAAATCAAACAACAAGTCGACAAAATTCTCGGTCACTGTAAAACTGTCTTGAGTAATTATTTTGTGGATCTGGGACATTACCTCCAATGCAACTCAAACGCAGATCAACAACAGAATGAAATGGAAATGCAGGGAGAAAACTAACAGCTTTACAGAATATTTTCTAGTTTCAAGTTGAATTTTAGGTGGCTCGGTTATGGCTCTCGAAGAATAAATGTACGAAATTTCGGTTGGTAATTGTGTTTTAGGATTGTGTTGGGTGGTTCATTTGAATAGTTGTTAGGAGAAGAGTTGGAGAGGAAATATTATGACAAATTGTAAAAGCTGTCTGATATGGTCCCTTGACAGATAAAAGTAATGGGACAACGAAGAGTCGGCACCGGTGACAATAGGTGTGGTATTGCAACTTAAGGTTACGCTGGATACAAGGTCACGAATATTTAATATGGCAAAAATTCATCGAAGGTAGCACTTTTTAAGGCATGAAATCTCCGACGTTTTGGAACCAGTTGTGTTAAAACCTCACAGAGGTATTGCCCTATGATATAATTATATTATCATTGCTGTTACAAGAGCAGATCTTACTATATTTCAATAGTATATATCTCTAGAGAAAATATTCTGTAAAAGAAGAATTGGTGTCCCAATACATTGCCTGAGTATTTGATTTAGCTGTTTCATCTTTTCACTAAATTGTCTAGTACAAGGTTTTCTGTGTTACCTTGAAGCTAGATTTTGTTCGTATTGGTAATATGGGAAGTTAGCCACTTTTAACTGCTGTAAATCGGCCACGTTCAAGTTTGACGGTTTCCATTTTGTTCTGAAGTCTTGTTTCAAAAATCTTATTCCAATGTAACACAATATAGAATCTATCTAGTTTATCTCTGCGAAATATCAATTCATCACGTTCTATACCCACGCTATGTTTTGGGACACCAAAAGAGAAATATTTCAAATTCCAAAGCTCTTCCGACTCAAAACATTTAGGGCCTTTTTATATAAGCCCGGTTACCGAGATCTCGCCCTCCCACTATTTCCTTTGTAAAAATATAATATAATAAAAATGTTTATAACTAGAAGTAACCAAAGGTCAGGTGAATGCAGCCGAGGCTTACCCTAGCTGATTAAAACAAGTCAGAAGACGGAAGCAAGAAAGTTTTTTTCTTGTTTACAACTGTAACTAAATCTATTAACCCATTCACTCCTTGAGAAATAACGCGCGCAGCTACCTTCAAATTCCTTTATGGGAAGTTGTACGGGAACGGTAACGCAACGCGACTCGCAAAAATAAACCAAATGCGCAGTAATTACAGAAGCGAGATACCATTCCTAATTCAAATTTATTTGAAACTAGAATAAAAAAAGTCAGTTTCACGAAGAAATTGAACGATATTTCTTCCCTACGGATTCATGTCGCGGTCACTATCAAGACGAATAACTCCACAAATCCATCTCTGGTAAACACAACGAAGAAACATACTGTCTTGGACAGATCAGAAGCTTACAAGAATCCGCGTTCGTACCTCCGCCATTGTATAAAATCCGCCAAACAACATGACATCTCTCCTTTCGTCTTCATCGGTCGAAGGCTCTTTCAGAATTTAAATCTGCCAAAATCTGTTCATAAGTCGCCAGTTATTTTGAGGAGGTTCCACACAAAATACATGTGCCCATACTGCTTTGAATTTTGCACAAGAGATGGACTGCCAACAGTGAATGCCCGTGATTGACCCTCGCAACATGTATTCAATCGTGAGTAACGCAACGCGGTATCGAGTCAACAGCGAAGAAACGAGCGTTAACGACAAAAATTGTTATCTCAAGTCAGAGTGCAGTTTATTTATTTTTTACTCACATGGATCACCAAATGTAAAGCCAAATGATGAAACAGATAAACATTGAGGGGCACATGCATTGACACGAAAGACATACCGTTTGTAGCCGGTACATCGCGAATGTAACGTGTTGTTGTTTGGCAAAGATCATCAGGAAGATCAGGCGATGTTTCACTTCAATACTCGATTTGTTACAACACTCAAAAAGTCCTTGCTTCGACTTTCGAGTGACGTCGGAGAAAAACACTCTCACGGTCCCCTGAGCATTATGTCTGCGTTCAATTGGCCATCAGTTGTCACATGACTGATCATCCAGACCGACATCCGTGAGTCGAGTCACAAACAGCAACGTCAGTTGTCACATGACTGATCATCCAGACCGACATCCATGAGTTGAGTCATAAAGCAGAATTAGTGTCGCTGCCTCCTATCGTCGGCAGCAATAAAAATCATGAGTAAATTGGTTTTTGACTGTAGGTGCAATCGTTATTTGCAGGTGACGTAGTAGTGGACTCTCAACCAATGAAAAAGAACTCAAGGAAGATATCGAACGATAATGGGTTTTATTTGTTTCTTCTAAACACTGGAATTTATTCTGATAGGTATCGACTGCTTGCAAGTTTTGATCACGGTGACTGCGGTTTGAATAAGCGTTCTGCCAAGCTACTTCATCGCCTAAGATAAAGGATTGGATGACTTTGCGTACGACTAAACATCAGCGTGGACAAGATAAGATTAAAAGTGGTCAGATGAATTATGTGCCTTTTAGTTAAAGGCCATGAAACCCGAAGACTGAACGTTTCTGGTGTACAAAATGATTCCTATCGCAATTTAATCTACCTGGAACATCGAGCTATCGTGAAACTGTTCTTACAATATGAATCAGTACCGAGTCGACCTAAACACCATTCTGTGGATACTGATAACTAAGAAAGCAAAGCATCATGGGTTAGGACGATGAAGTTTAACCTGACACTTCGGTACCCTTCTCTGAAAACAAGAGAAGAGGGAGAGAGAATTTCCAAAGTTTCAACTGAAAACATGAGATTGAAGTAAACATTGACTGTCTATATATAGAAATGAGTCACGCTGAAGACAGTGGTTTTTCTACTTCCACTTACTCCGTTTCTTCGAATTTCTTAGTGAACTTTATGTCGGGGCTTTGGTCGTTCAGGTGTTTGTAGAAAGGATCAATATTGTCTTTGTGTACGGCAGTAAAAGTATCGCCAACGTATCGTAGCCAGACGCGTTCTTCGACGCAGTGTGTTAGGAGAATCCATAGTCTGATCAGCTTCAATCCAAGAAAGTTATTATCAGTCATTTTCTCCACACTGAATTTTGTGTAGCCATACTTATAATTTGTTCAATTATTACACACTCGTCCGCACGCCTTACTTTGCGTTTACACCATAGCGGTAAATTTCCGGAAGCGCGACGAGAACATACCGGAAAGACATTCCGTTTACATCTGGTACACTGTTTTTGGCGCGATTTTTGGAACGGAGCGCTGCGGTGTCGCGCATCGGATAGTTTTTCAAGACGCTTTGATCGTATTGAATGATTGTGACAAAGCCGCTCCGGACTCAGTTTTGTGTCTGGACTGGTCTATACATGTTTACACTGTGCTGGATAGGTTTTCGTAACGGTCCAAAATCCTGTCCGATATTGTGTAAACGTAGCCTAAGTCATCGTTTTCCAACTTTATACTCTGAAACTTCCAGTTGAATAGCCTCAATTAGTGGAGAAGCAGCTTACATAAAGTAAAGAAGATGGACGTGATGTGCCAGAGGCAAGAAAGTGCGATGAAAGGTGTGATTGGTTCAAACAGAATAGAGATAGGACCAAATAATTTTACTGTGAGTATATAGAGTGTTTATAAAGCTTTTTAAAAACGATTGAATTGCGCGTGCTGTTTACATTATGTAAAAGCATTTTATCTATATTTTTATTGAGTAACTCTGTTGTAGACTTCAAATGTCTGCAGGGCGTACTTAGCAGTAAAAATTTTAAAAGTTCATAAATTTGGTAGACAGTTGTCTATTCCTATAGTCCTTTTCTTTTTGACGTTGCAGGTGTTGTTGTTGTTGTTTTCTTTTTTCGACTAGTGGGTAAATCGATTTGAAAATAGCGAGTAACCAGTGGTTTTACTAGTTACTCATTTACGACAGAATTTTGTCACGTCTCACAGTCACCAAGATGTGTAATGCTAACGCAAAATTAATTACTTCCTTTTACACACAATTCTCTTTTTGTTTCTGCTGAAGTAAAAACAAACTGTCAAAGTGGTTTGGACTTGGTATTTATAAGCTCGACACGATATTCTTTTGTGCAAAGATAACAGTGTCTATATTGTGTGCAAAGCTTTTAGTCAAAGTCAAAGTCAAAAGATTTTAAAGGATTTGGTCAAACTAAGCTTTATTGAACTGATCCTCCCACTAAATAAACAGTCTCTAGAGCTTTCTAAACTTGCATTGTATTCGCCGCAAGACGTGAAGTTCGACGTTTAAAACAGGCTTGTCAAAGCGACTGCATTCGCAACTAACAAAAAGTTCCGACTGAGAAATGAATATTATTTAGGTTGCATAGGTTTGTTTATTTCTATTTTATGGAAAAGATGTCGAATTCTATTTTAGACCACCAACCTCTTTAGGATGATTTTCTTCTGCCTCACAAGCCGTGGTCCAGCAAGTAATACAAGACAGTGTGTTAGCCGTGGTGGTCTAGCGGTTAGCACAGTCGCCTTACATACCAAGGGCGCGGGTTCAATCTCCGTTCAAGGCAGTGAAATTTGAGGTGTAAAAACCTGGCTCTCTACTCGTGGCTCGGATGACCACGTAAAATGGCGGTCCCGTCTCTAGATAAAAGAACCACAGAGACGTAAAAGAACCACTGAGGACGTAACCAAATCTCTGGTAGTGACCATCCTCAAGTGCTCAGCAACGGCCACACTTAAGTTGGAGCCCCGCTCTGTTGTGTGTGCCCTACCACTTCAAACGGTAGAAGTGTCCCCGATTAGTAGACAACATGTAGTCCGCTAGAAGATTTGACACTTTAATAAAGTTATTATTATTATTATTATTATTATTAGCTTGGACTTTTACACTTCTCAATGTTAGTGTTAAAGTAAATCTACCGTCGTATTCTGTCAAAGTCAGAAACTGTCCAAATTTATATTGCTGGATTTGATACTTTATTCAGTCTTGTATTTCGTTTCAATTCTAGCGTCGAACTTTTATATTGCATCTTACAAGTTAGTACAAAGTTTTCTGGCAAGTCTTTTTAATATTTGTTTTTGCCGTATGACAGCACTACAAGTTCGAGAGGGTGTCTCCAAAGATTACTGTCATACTCAAGAATTCAAATTACATATATTAAACACAAATATTTTGTAACGATCGTGAAGATCAGGCTTTACGTACTAGACGGCGCCACATGTGTACAATTCTATTTTTGCATTGCTCGCTATTGCTGCACGGGATTGTCTTTGGAAACATACGTTTTGACACTTTCGCAGCGTTTCTAAAACGGCCTTGCGAATACTTGGCAAACGCCAACAATAAAAGATAGGATTCAAAGACGAATTTAGTAACGCGACAGTTGAAGCTACATCGAGGGCTGTCTGTTTATCAGCAGTCCTGCTTGTGAATCGTATGACCATGTTAGTACACAAGTACGGAAGGCAACACAACAGCATTAGGCAATAAATGTGCAGCATTCCCGTTGCAGATTTTCTATATCTTCTCATGTTGAAGGTGCTGCTGTTGTTAGAAACGCCCAGCTCATTCCTTACTCTGCGTACTTGGCGATGAAGCCCTCTGTATATGTTAATAAAAATAAAAGTGGTGACCGGCAAAAAGATACATAATGTTGCAGTGGAGAAGGGATAGTACATTTCATTTTTCAAAATCCATGTTGAAGACCACAGCCCACCTATAAGCCAAATGCTAACTAGCAGAGCAATAACGCGCTTAGCTTTCACGATTTCTCGGTAACGGAGAGGGTAGCGTAACGCCACGTATCTGTCCAAACTTATTGCTGCCACACTGAAGAACGAAACCCAAGCTAAACAGGAAGAGACCATGTGGAAGGTTAACCTGACAACGCAGTAGCTTGTGTCCTCGAAGCCTTTTGCTTTTTTGGCTGTAAAAACCGCGAACAGAGGTTGAACTACCAACCCAATGAAAAAGTCTGTTAAAGCGAGGTTGAAAATCAGAAGCTTGGACGGCCAGTGCAAAGCGACTGCTTTCCAAGTTGCGACTAGTATCAACGCGTTTCCCCAGAACGCGGTGACGGAGAGTAGAGCGTTTAACACGCTTGTTACCACGTACGGCGTCGAGGAGTTGTTGATGCGTTCAAAATACGCCTCTGTGAAATGAAAGCAAATCACCCGCGAAGGCTGTGTGGACGTCGTGGTGTTTGTGGCTGACAGATTTATTGCGTCTCCGTCCATCTTACTTTCTTGTTGTCCTTCCAAGAAGTATTTTTACTTTACCTGTTTCGAATTGATCTTGGTTTAAATTCCAAAAGGGGCGCCCTGGGCTTCTCTATTGTTTAGAACGGAAGCACTACATTTAGGTATTTTAACTTTGACTTCAGCTTTCTTAATTGCCAAAAAGGTACTTGATAATCAAGAGAAGTTGCCGGATGGAACATGTCTGTTCCGGCCACTAATTTATCAAAGTTGTTAATTGCTTGAGATTGAAGCAACGTTTCTTTTGTGATGATTTCTACTAGTCATAGACCTTCCAATAAATATAAATAATTTAGGACATCAGAAAACCTTCGCCTTCTCCGCATGACATTATTGCGTACGATGTGAATTTCAATACCTTGAAGACTCTTCTTTTTGAAACTGTGTTTTCCGGACAAAACACAGGGCCAATCTAGAAAACGGGGAAAGAAAAAATTACTTTACTTGTTGAAATACACGTCTTCCACTTCGTAATTTAAGTTACCATGAGAAAGATGGATATAATGAAAGAATTTTTATCATTAAACGAAGTTAAAGTTTTTGTCTTACTATTTCTCTTTTACAGCTTCTATCTTCCTCTTCTACAGCTCTCGCGTCTAGTCCTTTTCTTCTCCTTCTTTTAAGGTGGCTCCATAGGGTATTTCCCTGCACTTGCTCGTATCTAGTTTATGACACCAAACCGTCATATTTTCATTTCATTATATTCTTTCTTGATCAAATTTGCAGGGTAGATGTTTCGAAAGGTCTGTTGCGTATACGTCTTACTTTTGTCACTCTAGTGTGGTTTCTATGGAAACAATACGTCCTTGAAATAAAGGTCTTCTACCCCGTTTTCAAACTTTCTGCTCTATTTTCTCGAGTTTTCTTTGGTGAATTTTTCTGAAACTTTCAGTATGTTTAGAAATTTGTATAAGGTAAACATAACTGTGAAAAAAAGTTGGGGTTAGAGGAGCGGATTCCGAGCTAATTGGCAATTTATGTTTTTTGCAAATAAAAAAAATTCTGCTCCATAAATTTCCATTAAAATCAAATATTACAAAACCGGATATAATCTTCGCTTGCCTGCAAAATTTAAGACAGATTCACCGAAGGAAACTCGAGAAAAATGCAATGAAAAACTTGATATTTTACGTGCGTATTGTGCCATCAAATGCAAAATAATGACTCGACAAGAACGACAAGTGCGCATGCGTTAGCCGTAATGTGTGCATGTAAACACGAGGAGAAAGCGGCGATCGCACGCCTGCAAGTACAGCAAGTTTTCTTGGTGCGAAGCTAAAAGGAAACACCGTGCAATTCCTGAATTTCTGTCTTGAGAAGCTCGTACTGGATATGTCAGCCACGAATTATGCTGTGCGAACTACTGTTGGCGAAGTCTCGAACAATTTGAGGGTGATAGCTGTTCAACAACTCAATCCTTTTCAATACAAAGCCGTGAAGACCGTTCGAAAGTTGTCAGTTCAAGCCGTCGAATGCTGGAGTCCACTAGCTCCCAACAAGTTTGTTGGCAGTTGTGTCCCATCAAGTTCATTCATACTTATTCAGTACAGTTCGTGAATATTTAGTTTTGCGACTGCTCACCTGAGATAATATGCCACAGACTGACACACGGGATCAAACTCTGCAGGTTAGTAGGATTTGCAAAGCTTCATAACAACGCCAATAATTTCTGTCTAAGTTTTCTTACTTCCAAGAATTGCTGTCAGTGTTGTGACTAGGCCGAATGTACTGGTTTGTCCATTGCAACTGATGATTGCCGAAATGACCGTTCTAGCCGCGTTTGTGACGGCTGTTCATTTCAAAGTCAAACAGAATAAAATCTGAATTGTAGAACTTCTTCATCGTTGTGTTGCTTGTTTAGTTATTGGCCTGACAGGATGTGCAGAAACAATACTTTCAAACTAATTCAGTAGAGTTATATACATTCGAAGGTAAAGTGATAAAGATCGGCGATCAAGTAAAGCCGGCGTGTACTTAGTTTGATTGAAAGGCTTTCAAGTTTGGTTTCTTCGTGACTCGAAGAACCGTGCACGCATCGTAAACTGTTTTTACTCCGAGATTTTAGGATTTCCAGTTAAATTCAGATTTCCTCCAGAGAATTACGAAAGTCCGCGGGTTTTTATTTCATTGTGATTTTGGTGCCCACGCGAAATTGCGTCTGAAAACCCTATGGAGCCACCTTAAAGTCTTCCGTTGAACTCGTCGCAAGGGATGCTGGGATTTGTGTGCTTCCAAGAAAGACGAGAGACACCTGGGAACCAGTCGAGCAAATCCAAGATGGCGGACCTCAGAGACCCGTCGACTGTTGTAAAGCAAGCCAGGTGAATGCAAGATTTTTCAAGAAATTTGTAGTAGTTTCGTAAGAAAATAGGTGAGACGAACTTACGTTTCCTACAGGCTTGTGCAAGATGAAGATTTCCACTCATTTTGCGTCAAAGTTCTCGGTATGTTACGGGCTCGCGATCGGAGTGCTGAACTAACTGGTTCTTTGAGGCGATTGTTTCTGTTGATCGCGACGACGAGACAACGCAGAAGGTGAGAGAGGTGGAAACGCTGATTTAGGGCAGAGCGACACATGCATTTAAGTTGATTATACTGTACGTTCTCATGAATTGGTGACGATTTGCAAACACGAATTATACATCGATCGCTTTTATTAAATACATACATGTCGATGTGAACTTTGTCAGTTAATAATTCAGTCGCAGAATTTACAGGAAGTTTTAGGATAAATGTAGCATATTTGGCTTTGAGCCACACCATGCACAATCGCAGACAAACGTAGTACGTGCCAAAATGTATCACCAACAGTGTTAGGAGAAATGATAGCTAATTAGTCAGCTTGAATCCAAGGTTTAATCCACACTGAACTTTACGTAGAAACGACGACAACAACAAAAATAACAACAGCAACAACAACAACAACCACAAAAACAACACAAGTTTAAGTTACTTACAAATTTCTCCTTAAAATACAGTGTTACAGTAGAACTACTGTAACACTGTATTTTAAGGAGAAATTTGTCTTCTTGGGTTTCAAATAGTGCTTTTTTCTAATTCTGGTACTGCAGGGTGCCAACTGAACTGATAGAAGAGCTCAAGATTGTCATAAGTGAGCCTCATCAGGCATCCAAACGAGTCCGCCTGTTGTGTGCCACAGTTGTACGGGAAGTGACACCCACTTCCCAGCTGGTCATCAGAAATGTAGAGCCCCCTGTAGAACAGAAAGCCATCCCAGTCCTTCTGCCTTTAGTCTTTGTGCAGGTACTATGGATGTTGAATGATTGACTAGATCTAACTTTAGAGCACTATTACACTGCATTCTTTTTTGTCAAACCCTAAGATTATCTGAAAATTAATGTTTATCTGAAATTATAAGATGGAATCACAATCTCTAAAGTCTTACACTGAATGGTAATAAACTCGACAAGTTGCACTGTGAGTGATGCTACTGTAGGGTACTGCACAGAGCCTCAAAACAAGAAATCTCTATTATTTCAGCCTCATGCATGCTGGAGGGGCACATTGGTTGAATTAAGGATTCCAAGAGAATACTTGGCTCTCAGTCATGCCATCAAGACCTGCAGAAGGCAGAGCTTTTAGTCAAAATAATTATATTTTCCACTGAATCCAGCTCTCTGTATGTACATCATTTGGTAAACACACTTGATAATATCATAAGTTGAATTTGGTCTTTCTTTCATTTACAGGGTCATCAACTTGGCTACTGGGTTGATTACATGCCGCAGCTGATTCAGTGAGTATTGGACTATGAAGTCCATGACCATATTAAGTGCTACCTGACTTCAAACAGTCACAATGCGAAGTCTTTCTCTAAAATAGGGCCTAATTTTTGTACACAAAATGCATTAATTGACATACTTTCAGAATCAGTTAAAAAACAGTGATTTAAAAATTTTCCAAAATGTGCAAAGTAAGCTAAACTGTGTTCTACTAGCACGAAAACACCCTATCACCTGACAGCTGCTATACTGTACTTTGTACTCTACACTAAGTTTTGAGCTTGTTTTCACTGCAATAGAAGAACTCTTATACAAGTGCTAATGCCCTTGTGTTGCTTAACAAAGCTCTATCACAAGCTAGGAGAGTTACAGGTTAAAACCTCTGATCAGCTGTTTGGCTGTATTTTAGGTGGGTGACAACAGGAGGAGTACCTGGAGAACTTCAGTCTCTTGCTCTTGGGTCTCTGAAGTTGATTTCATATTCCTCCAAATCCAATTTGATCTCAGAAGGTTTGCAAATGGTTAAAATTTTATTACTTTTTGTCCAGTTTTGGTCTAAACTCTCTCTCTCTTATTTCTCAATTATTTAAACTCTTAAGTGACCAACTTTAGTTATTTGATAAGAATTTATGAACTCTTTTCTGGGTAAGGTGCTGTTGATATTCATCTCTGTAGCCACACATTCCTGAACAGGAAATTTCACAGGACCTTGCATGTTCAATTATGTGTTTCCTGGTTTTTCATTAGTCTCCTTTTCAGTCTCACAGAACATGTACAGTATGCACTGTACCTCTCTAACAGTTCCTGGTTATTTGACCTTTTTTCAGAAGATTCTAGTGCCGTGAGTCGGCAAATAGCACATTGGTTGAGGAATGCAAGCACTGTTTCTGCACCCAATCCACATCAACGACAGATTTTTGGAGGGTCAAAGGCAAGGGGGGTAAGTTATTTTTTGATATGATGGCATTATTCAAAGATACTGTAAGAACTGCAAATCGGTATGAAAAAATATATGGTGTTGACACAAGCCTGTTTTAGGCAGTGCAATAGTTACTACAACTGACTTGTTTTCACTGTCTTGCAGTACCAGCTGGTTACAGAAATTGATGGGACATCATCAAGATACTTTTTCACTGTACTCAGTATTGGTGAGTTTTGCACAAATAAAAATTTCCATAGGCTGATAGTATACCTGCTAACTTCTTTGAGTCAAGGGCATAAGATATTTATCCTGCAAGTGCTAGGATGCTATAAAACAACCTGAACTTCTCCAAAGATGTCCAAAGATTTCTGAAGACCTTTCCGAAGATTTCTAAAGTTCCAGATTGCCAAACATGCAACCTCACCCCCAGTGCTTTTCCCTTCAAAAATCAGAGAATTTTAGGGAAAGTACCATCATTTACAGTACATGGTCTTTTTCTCTCTCGCATCGGTTCAAGTTTCCATATCTTTTGAAAATGTGTACTATAAGGCTGTGATAGCCCAAATTTATCAGCCAGGCACGAGAAATTGGTTTGTAGGTGTGAGACTGAAGTTTTCAACCCTTAAACATGAGACTCAGGTGTTAGAGTAGGGAGGTACAGCTATCAGCAGTACTGTACTGTTATTACAACAGTTAGTAGTAGTTAGTATAGGTAATCACATGATTTCGAGTACAATTTGTGGTCTTTGAAAATTTACGAGTGCTCATTTATTCCAAAATTGCACGAGAAATCATGTGATTACTTGTTAATAACATGCATAGAATAATTTATGGCGCAAAATATTTTTTCAATTTTGTTGCAATGACAAGTGTCTCAAAAACTTTGTTTTCTCGTATTAAACAGGATCGGAATCATCCTAAAGAACGATAAAAACATGCTTTCTGTTTTGTTTGACTTTGCAAACACATGCGCCAGCTGTCGACAATTTTTAATTTCAAATTTCTGCACTCTTAATTTCACATTTCTGCACTGTTAATTACACATTTTTGCACTGTTTGGGATAAATTGACGTGCGCTCAGCCAATCAGAATGCAGAAATTATTGTATGCATGTTATTATAAAAATAACAGCAGTGATGGTCAAATAGTAGTGCTACAGTTAGTAGCAATGGAGTAGTGGCAGCAGAAGTTATGTAATTACTGTAATACTTAAGTGCAGGGCCCGGGGGGGGGGGGGGGGGGGGGTACTCAATAGGAATTTTGGTAGGGGGGTTCTGCTGACTCTATAAAACCCTGACCCTATTCAAAACACAAAAATGGAAATTTTGCTACCCTGTCTAAGACAAAGTGCTCTAATTTGATACCCTGTTCAAGACTAAGTTTAGATAAGTTAGCCTGCATTGCACGTGTTTCCACTGGAGCATACGAAGAAAAGGAGATGAGGAGAAAATCTTCAGAAAATAACCCTCTTTAAGACACGAAAATGTAAAATTTGATACCCTGTTTAAGACAGAAGACCTTGAAAATGATACCCTATCGGGCGGAACGTCCCTATATAGGAAATATATGGGAGTACACCCCCCCCCCTCCCCCCCCGGGGTGCAGGGAGGCATCATTCAAAAAAAAAATGTAGAGGTGGGGACCTTATTAGACCATTTACAGAAGCAGTAGCATCACTGACACTAACTTAATTGTAGTTACTGTCAGTAGTAGAATAGTAGTTTGTAGTTGTGAGTGGAACAATAGTTGTAGTACATTAATCATGGTGTTTTATGGGCACGACTTCACATTTTCGAGTGCAAATACGGGCCAAAACGAGTGCAAAGATGGGAGCATATTGCACTCGCCAGGAACCAGATCGACTGGTTTATTAGCTTACGTGACCAATTTTTGCAAGCAAAGTTTACAAACGTGTCATTTTATGTTCCATTTTGCGCGCGGCGAGAACGTTTGCCCTGCTTTATTTGTCGTATAATAAACAATTTATTACACGAAAAGTCGTGCAATACGGCTGTATTTTTACTCGTCAGTTTTATTTTTTTTTCGCCTGAAGCAGGCTCGAAAAAATAAAACCGACTCGTAAAAATACCCGCGGTATTGCACTCCTTCCTGTATAATAACCTCTTTGTACGTTATAAAGTGATGGTAGTGTGGAGATGTGGTAGAAATAGTTCAGTGAATACAGCTAGGAAGTGTAAGTGTGAGATTAACATTTAAAATTACGGTACAATGTAGATATTGATCTTAATTGGTCTCTCTGCAGCACATCACTGTTTCCCCGACCAACTGCTAAACATCCATAGTTTCTCCATGTTGAGATCATGGTTGACGTTCAATGCAGCCAAGTCCCCATCAAGAGCTGATACCTCATCTATACAGGGAGAAAATTCCCCAGTGCCACTGCAAGACAGTTCTAGGGTGGAATCCTCAGAAAGTCTAAACCAGCCAGCCTCAAGACTGGACTCGCCATCTTCACTCGAGCACTTGAATCAAAACCGTGACAGCCCTGATAACGTCTCTATTAGCTCCCAATCCTCTCTGGGTTTTGTCATGCCCATGTCTTCCTCCCCGGCGTCTCAGTCTTCCATTCTGGGGCGATCACCGGACAACTATGCAGTGGTCAGCGGCGGGAGCTCCAGACCTCAGACGCCATTAAGTTTCCCACTGCTCACAGAAGATAGTCCAGACCGGCCCAGAAGTCGGCTGAAGCGATCCTCTTCTGTAACCAGCTTTTCTAAGTTTTTTCCTCCAAGCCAAGGTGGGGAAAAAACTGGAGAACAAGAACTGAAAGAGAAGACGTGTGATTATTGCCTGAGACTACTGGAGCAAAGTGAGAGGAGTAAGTACAAAAGTATCAGAGAGCTCAGTGTGGTGGGAATGTTTTATCATTTCATTTGTTTAAATTTTTTTACAAACTCTAATCATATCCAAATTCAATGTCAACTTTTTTCATTCTTTGCTTTCTTCATTGTTCAGAACCAACTAAAATGCAAGATGCCATTCTTGTTGAGGCGGTAAGCCATTTACTAAATTATGATTTGTAACTGTTTAACACTATTGGTCATGATTGTATCTATTTCTGTCTCGCTGCGTACTTACCTTGCTAAGAACAGTCTGTACAGAGGACCTAGTTATCAGTAATATTAAAACAACAAATCTTCAGGGCCAGGTTGTTCAAAGCCGGATTAAGCTTATCCAGGATTAGCCAAATACTTTATCTTGATTTCTTGGCCATCAAACTGCGAAGTTGCGATAAAAGACCAACTGAAAAGCTTGTCCTAGTTCAAAATATGTTGAGAAAATCATTTAATGAACCAAGGCTTCTCATTTTCAGATTTAAAAGTGACGGCAAAGTTTAGACCTAATCCAGGATTAGCTTAGTCGTGCTTTGAACAACTGGGCTCAGCATATTATGTCGGTACTCAAATCACATTTTCCACTAAAAAGAGGTTTATCAACATTTTACTGTTTGTACCAATGTTTTCATTCAGACATTTGTCAACTTTTTATGATGACCTTTCTTTTGTTGGCATTGCAGTGCGTTGTGGAAGCAGTCTCCAACTTGGACTTGTTGTGCTCAGAAAACAAGGCCCTGGTGCCAAAGCTAATTGAAATCATGAAGAGACTTTACAGCAGAATCAGCTCAGCCATCA
The DNA here is from genome assembly GCA_964036295.1 of Plumapathes pennacea. Classification (NCBI taxonomy): domain Eukaryota; kingdom Metazoa; phylum Cnidaria; class Anthozoa; order Antipatharia; family Myriopathidae; genus Plumapathes; species Plumapathes pennacea. Next base: position 10,380,765 of record OZ038465.1, on the reverse strand, counting down.
ACACATGGAAGAGACTTCTTGTGCCTGTTGTTCAGTTCCTTCTGAGGCATGGTCAGTAGAGAATATATAACGCGTCACCGTGTAATATAGCCTCATCTAAACACGCGGGAAGTTGGGAGAACGCGAGAGTAGCGTAAGAAAACCACGAGGCCGCCGAGTGGTTTCCGGCGCTACTCGAGTGTTTTCCCAACTTCCCAAGTGTTTAGATGAGGCTATATTACACGGGAACGCGTTATATATTTCTTTTTTTAAATAATTAGTCAATTAAAATACATCACGTATCGCGTCAGCGTGTAGTATACTCTCATATTACACGGTTATTTAGCCAATCAGGGCGCGCGTAGTATCATAGTTATTTATACTGTACAATATCGCTTAGCAACGGACACAGCCGTATCACACGTTGCTAATGGAAAACAAAAACAAAAAGAAAAAAAAAAACCGAGTCGGGTAATAAATAAATTATTAGACACTAAATTAAGCGTGTAGTACTATACATTTTCTGCTTACAGAGTGACAGCAGCATACAGATTATTAGCCAGGGCAATTTCAGTACGTTATTGAGTCATGAAATATCTTACACAAACGTAGAAACATTTTTTGCATACTTGAATGTAGATGTTGTATTGCAGGAGAGACTGTTGTGTTCGACCCTGACCCAGCCTGCAAGATGTTGTTTGGTCCAGTTCTAAGTGCTTACTATCACAAGTGAGTTAACTAAACCTGATTACTATGCAGTTCCTGTATTAAATACTTAAGAAATATATAACGTGTCACCGTGTAATATAGCCTCATCTAAACACGCGGGAAGTTGGGAGAACACGAGAGTAGCGTAAGGAAACCACGAGGCCGCCGAGTGGTTTCCGGCGCTACTCTCGTGTTCTCCCAACTTCCCGCGTGTTTAGATTAGGCTATATTACACGGGAACACGTTATACATTTCTTTTATAAAATAATTAGTCAAGTAAAAAACATCGCGTATCGCGTCAGCGTAATATACTCTCATCTAACACGGTTATTTAGCCAATCAGGGCGCGCGTAGTATCATAGTTATTTTATCAAATGCTTTTTTTAGCCATTCAGAACGCGCGTAGTACCATAGTTATTTTATATATGTTCTTATAACTTCTTAGTTCCATAGCTGTCCATGTTCTGGTTATGTCTCTGTGTGAACCAGGCGGGCACACACATACATGTACTGTATATTTCTAAAGCTGAACATTGTTTTTCTGTTTTCTCAGCTCTTCCTTTGCATTCGACACTGTCACGTTTTGTTTGGACAACTTACAGAAGCTCTGCCTGTCAACGTCTGTACTCTCCAAGTACTTTCCGAACCTGTTCAAGGTTTGTCTCGTTTGTGAACGAGTGTAATCAGATGTCAGCCCTGTCACTCGCAAGTTCATAATGCAGATTCTCCTAACCTAATAAGAAGCGAGTGAATGAGTGATGTAGTGAGCAAATTTGGTTGGGGGAAGCAAAAAGGCACTGCTTGGCGTGAAAGGGTGATCTGAAGATAAGTGATGAGGATCTGACTATGGTGTCACGGAGCTATATGTAATTGATACTTTTATTTGTCACAATGGTTTGTATCAGGTGAACATTGATGTGGATATCCTTATTTAGTAATAATAATAATAATGAAGTTAGGTGATGTTTTGCGCGTTAGCCTTTCGTCAGAGCAAAGAGGCTCTGTCCGCGCTCGGAATTCTGGGATAGCACTCGAAACGTCACTCTTCGTGGCACTTTAGCTGTGACAGCCCGTTGTTTTATCTTGTAGACCGTCGAAGACCAACACCAACACTACAATACAATAGACGAAGTTTTTAAACAGTGTTCTATTGCTTTTGTTTTGTTTGTTTTAGATTCTTGCTTGGTATCCTCGAACATTTGCGCAAGAATTTATGGAGATATTGCCGTCCATGGTTTCACAAGACACTGCAGTTGAGGTACTGACCACAAATCAGCATGGCACCGCTTTATGCAACCCACATTCCGATAGTGCAGCCTATGCCTGTAGCTGGAAATGACTGCTTATCAGCCACTGATGTTGATCATATACTAACCACATATTCTGTATAGTACCCAGCAATGTTGCCACCATGATGTGTTCTCGTTTCACCAGGCCTTAATTTGAGGTTAAATTTGTGTGCAAGCTCCGTTTATCTTATGCACAACTTATGTTACAGAACTGAAGCACTGATTTGACTTATAGTTCAGTATCGAGGCCACAATATAGCCTTTTAAGTTTATTGGCCAAGTCTCGGGGTTTTACGACCGTTACACTGAAGTCTGCACTAGAAGACACAGTTTTGTGCTAACACGCTGTCTCTCTCTCAGCTGTTCCACTCTCTGTTGGACCTTCCATGTCTAGCAGCTGCACTTTGTACGTCATGGGCAAGCAGAGGTGAGAAACAAAATGAAAAAACACCGACAGCTACTTGACTAAGCCAAGTCACTGTTTACTCAAACTGTTTCTTTTGTTCAGTTTCTATAGGTGGTGGAGATATGTTGAGTCAGATGCAACAGTCCCTGGAGGCATTTCAGAACCCCAAATACAAAGCTATCTTCAGCTACATTCTACGAAATGTTTCTGGCCACGGGGACACGATTGACAAGTATGGAGTACTTTTATACTCACTGTTTTATTGACGCACTGCTACGATGAATTTAGACAGGCAGAGGCACATTGAGAGACACTGCCATTTAAACAGAATAAAACGAAGCCGGAGAAAAGACAGAAAGGGGCCCTACTAATTTTGGGCGCGTTCCTTTAGGACTATTCCGCAGTAAGAATAGCCGAAACAATACGCATACGTGTTCGTATGCGTATATTGATCACATACTAACCACATACTCTGTATAGTACCTAACAATGTTGCCACCATAATGTGTTCTCGTTTCACCAGGCCTTAATTCGAGGTGAAATTTGTGTGCAAGCCCCGTTTATCTTATGCACAACGTATGTTACAGAAGAAGCACTGATTTGACTTATAGTTCAGTATCGAGGCCACAATATATTCTTTTAAGTTTCGTGGCTAAGTTTATGCAGGAACATAAAGCTATCTTTATTCTCGGTCCGGTTACGTAGGATTAACCAAATTGTTTCCCTCGCACATTTGGCCAACACACAAAGCTAAAATATTGTTTTCAAAAACGCATTAGTGTGTTACGTACACATTAGATTTTCACGTAGATGCTCACATTTGGCCGGAGTTTGTGTCAAGAACACATATGTCAGACTTGGTGTAGCTATGTTACAGTGTGCTTTGCTGTTTTGTTTGTAGACTGAAGGTGATGCACTCAATTCTGGAGGACAGAGCTAAGCATCCCCGAGTGATCGTATCGGCACAGATTGTGGTTCCACTTCTAAAGTAAGCGCGCGCCGTTTATCGTTCTGGGCCCGGTTTTTGAAACCCGATTAAGCTAATCCAGGATTAACGAAATTCTTTCTCTCGACCTCTCTCCCAATAAACTGCAGAGTTTTGTTCGAAGATGGATTAGTAAGCTTGTTCCAGCTTAAAACTTTATCAAGAAAGTCGTTGTGGACGAAACTTTCACGTTTTCAGACTTATAAATGACAAGAAAGTTTAGACCTAATCCAGGATTAGCCTAATCGTGCTTTGAAAAACCGGGCCCCGAGTTCAGTAAATCTAGTGAAAAATCAACCTGTTGATTCCAGTTAGTGTAATGCATCGTATATTCCTGTTTTGCCAGTTTACCTGCAAGCAGGGACAGGGACGTTTCTTAAGACGTACTAAAAGGAAAATTACACAAATATATCTCATCAAGTAGATGAAAAAGACAATTGTCCGCTGTTGGCTTTAGATTGGTGTCCGAGAGTTTTGGTACAGAAAAGAAAGTGGCCGGGAGAACGCAACCATATTCATCTTAGATGGAGTTCACTGTCTTATGCGAAATGAATTAGTGTTTAAGATTTTTGTCCCTCACACTGTAGTCTAGTCAGTAGCTCCAGTATTACCTGGCAGTCCAAGTCGTACCCTGAAGTCTCTCGTTTATTTTCTCACAGTATTTTCTTCGAGACGCTGTTGTCTGATGGGAATGAAGACGTTGTGAGTCGAATGGTGCCCGCCATGCTGGATCGAGTTGGCCAGCTGTATTCTGTGCAGAACTACCAACAAGAAATCCGGCAGTAAGTGGGTCCATGTAAACTCGTGATTCAAATCTTTCAACCAAGTTTTCGTATTGGATTTGTGAAAAATGGTGCTCTGCCAGCTAACTCAAGCTTTCGTAGTTTACGAATATCTAGAGTGTACCAAACGTATAAGCTGCTGAACGCGCTATAACTGGCTGTACAAATAGTTTCGTATGATACATTTAGTCGTAACATGGTCATTCAATTGCTTGTTTGTTGTACCCGTTAATTCATAATCAGGTTGCTGGCCAATCACTTGGTCGTAGCGTTTCAAAAGTATCCCGGTATGATCGTGAAGCATCAACAGGATATAATAGAGTACATCAGTGGCCTGAAAAACCTGGGACCAGCCAAGGAAGACTTTTATGTGCACTTGGTAAGTAGAAGTGTGTGGCGGGGTTAAAGAGAGGAAGGGAAAAGGAAAAAGCAGAAAGAAGGAACGAAGAAAGGCAGGGAAGGAGGGAGAAGGGAAGGAGAAAAAGAAGGAAGGTATAAACATTAAAGGATCAAAGCAAACAATAGAGGGGCGGGGGGAGAGAAGAAAGAAAGAAAGAAAGAACACGAGAAGGAAGGAGAGAATGAAAGATGGTAAGAAGGAATAACGAAAAAAGGGAGGGGGAGAAAGAAAGAAAGAAGGGAAAGAATCAAAGGACAAAAACGGCTAAGGCCATCAATGCAAATGAGCAAAATCCATTGCACATGAAAAGTTTGACGTAGTTGAAACGGGCCTAACTACTGTAAGAAAGAACAAGAACAGCGGATAGGACACAAAACAAGACTGGAAATACCTTTGACTACTTCATATGTAACGTAGGGACCTGAAACACTGCGTGCTGCCAACTGTCTACGTTTATTCTATTGACTTGCAGGTTTGGGTGATTGGGGAATTCACAAGCAGCAGGTGTGACGGCGGCTGCACGGTTCAAGTTGTCGTACACTACTTTGAGGTAAATAGCACGGAACAGCTATATGGAGCAGTTTTCAGATGACTGTCAAGAACCAACTCCAAAGTAACCACACCGACAATTACCGCTGTAAGAAAACACTCTCAACCAATCACAAGCAAAGTTGTTTGCGTTTGGTCTTACTTTGAAGAAGCGACCAATCAAGAATGTGCGGAAACACCATTGCCTGCGTGAGAAGATCGCAGTCAGGATTTGCTTTTATTCCTGGTTGGTCGAGAATGCTGCAAAACTTGTTTGGATCAAAGCGTAGCAAACACAAAACGAAAGTCGGCGTTTGCACGGTTACTGTCGACAGTCATCCGAAATCGCTGTATTTTTCACGCCGGAGAATCTGTGCAGTCTGTCTGTGTATAGGTCCACTAGTCCTTTTGAGTAACTCGTGTTTTGCATTATTTTTTTTGCAGGCACTTGAAGCTCTGACGTACGAAATCCTGACGCAAAATGAATCCTCAAAGGTGTGTTTATTTTGTCTACTTGGTTTTATCGTTTAGCCCTTTCACTCCTGAGTGATCAATCTTACTGTTCTCCTTTGGTTTCTTACCAAAGACATTTCATGCAGGATGGAGAACCTGGCGTTTGATAAGTTTCTTCTGAAAGCTAATCGAGCTATCAATTCTCACTACATCATTCATACATTTGCTACTTGAAGTGTTGAGAGAGTTTGAATTATGAGCTTGGGCTTTCGTCACGCCAACGAGTAACAAGAATCTTATGTCTAAAGTAAACCAATTCGTGACCTATAAACAGCACATTTGCTCAACGAAATTGCCGTTTGACGTCCTGGACATCTTGCCGAAGTCTTGCTTTATGCAGACATTTTGTTGACATGCATTTCTCTTTCAGGTCAGCTTTTCTGGTAGACTGGTTTCAGTTCTGATGACCACACTTGCCAAGGTATGCCGGGACTAACGGACCGCCTTTAACCGATTGCGAGTGATTAGAAAAAGGTTGCTGTCTTGGCCAGAATCGTTGTGCAGACTTTGTAATCGCAGCTTCTTTTTATCAACAGTTGGCCTCCAGATGTCAGGACCTTATCCAGCGCGCCATTCTGTGCTTGAGCAAAGTCAGGCGTGAGAAGCCGGTATGTTAGAGAAACACGTCATGTAAGCTTAACGCTGTGCGTGAGTTGTGCATAAATCTTCTTAACACAGTGGTCAGTTAGATAGCCATGGCGACGAACGCTGACCAACAGAAGTGACGTCAAGAACATTTGTCCGCGGTGTCCGCTCTTTCGTGTGACAGGGACCCGTGGTTTTCTATCAGTTGTCGAAAGTTTTCCTTCTTATTTGATGAAGTGCTTTGAACCCAGGCACAAGTATTCGAAGAACGATTAATCTTAAAGCTAATCCTGTATTAAGTCTGAATTTTTCTTTATTTCATTTTCTTAGGAGCTGCTTTCAGATCCAGAAAACTTCAAAGACTTGCTCACAAGAGCCCAGGAACTGATTAGTCTTTTGAAACTTCCCAAGTAAGGTTTACTTCTTATCCATGTTGACTTGACTTGTGTCGACTATGTGGCCGCGCTGTTAAGTTTACAAATCCATTGTTTCTTTTCTCTCTTAGCGTTGCTCCGGTTATATTGAGCCCAGAGTCAGAAGTGTACAGCGGCAGGTGTGTTAAATTTTTCCATTTTGCCTCTGCTTCAAAAGCCTGAGGCCTAAAGGCTTTGCACTGGACCTTGTTTTGAAACAGGCCAATGGCAACTCCAAATAGCTTGGGCCGTGGTCACACTTGCGCTAGAACTAACCTTAGCACGCGGGAATGTTCATTAGTTCTTTCTTAGTTTTACCTCAGACAACTAAACATGGTAAAGCCAAGCAAAGGTAAGCGCGCTTCTAGCGCTTGTAACCACGGCCTTACTGACTGAATTAGTGGCGGAATTTCAGAGGGGAGGGGAAAGGAAGAGGTTGAGAAGGGGTAGTGTAGGTGGGGGGCGACCTTTGTTTATTGATTGATTGAGTTGTAAGAAGTAAGGTAATAGTTGTATAGGAAAATTGAAGGTTGAGGACGGTGAATAGACTTGCAGTAAGGTGACTTTCTTTTCGCTCTCTTGACTTTCCTGAAGGTGGCATCGCGATGGCAACTCGTCGCTTCCTCTTCTTCTCCAAACGTGCAAGTCGCTTCTCATAGCCTGACGCCATTGAGGTAGGAATGTTTTATCGCGAGGATCGTACTGTATCTGTGGCAACTGGACGAACGAAGTTAAAACGAACAGATCACTTTTGTGCACCCACGAGTCAAGACAAAATGCAGACAACGTGTTGCTTCGTGGGACTGCTGAGTTGTACTTTGTGAACAGTGGCGGAACAATGAATGAACAAATCCCTTTAATAGGGCGGTTTTCAGATAACTGTCAAAAGTAGTGTAATCGTCTGATTGCTTTGGTTTTGATCTAAACATTCACACTTCGCAGCATTCGTGGCCAATCAGGAACCCGATTTCGATCTGCTCATGCAAGCAAACAAGAAGTGATGGCGTTCTAACATTATTGATTGGTCTTTTCTTCGATGTAAACCAAGTTGCAATTGGTTTCTGGTTGGCTGAAAGTGTTTTCTTCAGCCTTAGTGATTACATTGGTTTTGCTTTTCGAAAGTCACCCGAATACCGCTCTAAAATAGAGGTAGATCAGAAGGAATGCGTATAAAATTATTGTAAAGTATACTTTGAGTTAAGATTTTAATATGAATATATTTTCTAATAGAGACCTAGTCTCTGGTAGAAACAATGTACGCAGAATGTACGTAAAAGTTTAATGAAATGAAAATAGTGAATATTTTAAACTAACTTCGAGAGTATTTGCTATTTGTACTGAAAGTCGTAGAAAAGTTTGGAACTGCCACGCATTTGTGTTAGTTTCACGTTAAATGTCACTTGGTTTTCTTGTGTCATGTCCCACGTTACTCTGGACTTAGTTACGCGAGTGTCACGTGGTATTAGGCCTCTTGCTGCTAAATTCCCGGATGGTGCTGTCGCGTTGGCGTCATGTGCTTTTTTGTGCACGATGTTCCACGTGATTTGAGCCCCTTGATAGTACATTTGCGGAATGACGAGGGCCCACGTGGGTGTCACGAGGTCTTTTTGTAGTGTTTGTGAAGTCCCACGTGATGCGCCCCGTGTGCCAGGCCTCTGTGCAGCTCATGTCCCGGATGATGAGGGCTTAACTTGGGTCCATGCCCATGGCTGGCATGACCGCTGGGCAGAGCCTCTAGAACGACGGCGCAAGTGAGGAAGATGACGTAAACAAAAAGTAAGACGGTTCCCAGCCGCTTGTCTAGCTTCCACTTGTTCAGATGAATCGCGCAAAAGGCGGCGAGGACGGTTCCGAAAAGGCATAGGGAAGTATACACGATGTGGCCGCTGTGAATGAGCACCGTGCTGCCCGGCTGAATCGCTGCCGTCGCTAAAAACCAGGGCAAACCTAGGCATAGAATATCGAATATGTTACTGCCAACACAGTTGGCCAAAGCCATGTCCCCCATGCCGTGTTTCGCTACGACCAAACTTGCTATCGCATCCGGGACACTGGAACCAGCCGCCAGCAAAGTCAGTCCCATGATGCACTCTGGGATGCCGAAGGTTTCGCCCATGATGGACACAGTCCAGACGAGAATGTACGACAGCAGCGCCATCCACACTATTGACATTAGAAACGTTACTGGGTACCATGCCTCCCACGCCTTCTGACGGCAGTCCGGCATCGAGATGAAAAAAAGGGCCTGGGCCGGGAGCATTATAGCCCATAATACTTTACTCGCTGAGCCTTGCGGGACCTGGAAAGGAGACGCGTGCACGAAGGAAGAGTCTGAGCCGTGTCCAGCGGCATCCTCTTTAGTGTCGTCCTCTTGTTCAGAGTCTGCAACAGGCGACGAATGTTTTTCTTCCGAAAGGTCGCTGCCTATTTTAGTCTCTTTCGTTTCTTGTGATGTTATGTCTTCTATTTCAATGCCTCTTTCTCGTGGCTCTGTTACTAAGGACTGGTTCGTCCCTTCGAGTTTCTCGTGTTCGCTCGTTTTCTCTATTGGATCTTCCATTTGGACAGTCTCTTCTTTGTCCTCCTTAAGCGTTGAACACTTCCCTTTTAGCGCGTGAAAACCTTTTTCTAGCTTCTTGTTGTAACACATGACCACAATATAGCCGGTGTAGAGCACGGGGAAGATGGCCGCCTCGTACCAGCAAACCTCGTTGTCATGTATGACGAACAACAGTGCAGCCAGATTTATTGTGTACACACAAGAGTCCCGAACCAGCGGCCACGGCGTGAGTGTGATGACTATTCCTGAACACAGACCACAAATGGATGTAATGAACAAGATGTTAAACATGGTCGAGCCGATTATAGTGCCCAGGCCTATGTCGCCCTCTCCCAAGAACACGGACGCAATGGCGATGAACAGCGTGGGCATGGAACTACCCGCCGCCATGAAAGTCGCGCCCGCAACGTCTGTTGGGATACGCAGTCTGGTGGTTAGAGGGGGGAAATGTCAGAATCACGGCATATTATTTTATGCAAGTGACACGAGTGTCGATTATCTATGGAGTTATGTTTCAAAAAGGAGTGCGATCGAGTGTTTGATGAAGGGTTCCGAACACCGAGAACAATAAAAACACAAAGCCGCTTCGGCCGAGTGCTTTTATTGTTTCGAGGTCTTGGGAATTCCTCATCAATTACGAAGCACGAGACTTGTGCCTCTTCTGTGTGCTGGTAACGAGTTCTTTAGACTGAACAGTGTAAAGCTGCTGAGATGTTTTTACCTCTTACAAAGTTTTTCTAGTGAGGCGCAGAAATAGTGATCACACAGGAGCGAGAGAGCGCCCAAGCAGTAGAGACAGATGAAGGTGTGGAACAGTATGGCTCCGCGTCTCCTCTCTTCCAGTGTAAACAGCGTCTCATATTGAAGTACGTCAATCACAGCGTGGCGGCTGCAATTCAAGAAATGCTTCCTCTTTTTGTGACCGATGTGCAACAGGCCCAGCCTTCTGGGCAGTCTGTCATCCATCCTTGCACTTCGCGTGGTTAGGAACACAGCCTGGTTGGAAAAAGGAGTGGAAAAAGTATGGTTAGAGTTACTACCCAAAAGGAGAGAAGCACCCTGCAGAACGTGCTTGATTTCCGTCCTGTCTTATGGCACCAGGGCCGAAAACAACACCGAAAGTTAAGGGTGTGGAGGTCTTGGAGAATCATGATGTTTTATTTGACCTGGACGTGTTGTTTGTCAAATTTTTCCCATCAAGTTGGTCGTCAATCTTTTAGCTTGTTCGTGACAAGCGGATGTAAATAAATTCATTGACTTCATTATTGGAACTGAATGCGTTTGGAAATTGTCTGCAACAGGAAGTCATCTGTACATTAAAACTTTCCATATACAGACTTAGACTCACAGACAAATCTAGAGGATGTTTTATTAATATTTACTCATTGACAATGTCCACTTATCCCGATAAAGATTGACAGCGAGTTTTCGATGTCTGTTTCGATTGTTTGCTGCTATCTGTTATTCGTTTAACACGGCCTGCCGTGTTTGTCTGCCATTGTCTTGCATGATCTATTATTAGATTGTCACACAAGCCAATCACGAGCTTATTTGTTTTCTCTCCGGCTGCTGATTGGCTGAAATACAGCCGCCATTATTGGCTTAGTACATTATTTCGCCCAAAGCACAATTATTTAGCTTGCTTGTTTTCTCCCTAATACTGTAAACATTACTTTGCACTGAAGTTTAAGTTCCCATTTAAGTTTACTAGTTTTTAGTCAATAGTGGCGCTTAGTATTAGACACCACGGAAATACGTTTTTCGGCCGTGCGGTCACTATATTTTTGAGTCAGCGGTCATTGAACAAAACTGTAGATTCGAGTGCCGATTTTGTGATTCAGTGTAAAGGCTTGTTAAACCTCTAGACACAGTCAGGAATCTCAATGCTATCAGTCGATACTCGGTGTCAGTCATAGTTAGTTCAATGCATTTTCTATAATATAAGTTTATGTACAAAAAGAAAACGAGGCTTGCACCCGAGGTACGAGTTTAAGTAATGGCGACGAACGCTGACCAATGGAATTGACGTCAACAACTTATTTTCGCAAGTGTCCTGGGATTACGAAGTTTTTTCTAAGAATTGTGTGCACCATCTTGTTACCGCATAATTTCTGCCGAACTTGTCACAATCACTTCATATACTGAGCTAATCCAGCCTTGACTAGGCTAAAAACAACAGGGAAGTGTTTCTATGAAGGTAGCTACGCCAAGGAAGAACAAATACGCAACTAAAAATACAACGCCGACTTTCTGGTCGAGTTTCCACTTGTTGAGAAACAGCAGAAGAACGGTCACCACGATACTGGCTAACAATATGAACGAGATGAAGAAGATATTTTCACTTTGGATTTTAACGCTGCTGTTCGGTTCTATAACAGTGGTCTTTAGGAGCCAAGGGATCCCTAAGCACAACATGTCAAACACGTTACTACCGATACAGTTAGACACAGCCATGTCGGCGTTGCCTTGCCGAACCACCACCAAGCTCGAAATGGCATCTGGGAGACTGCTGCCGGCCGCGAGAAACGTCATGCCCATGGCGCACTCTGGGATACTGTATGTGTAGCCGATGATCGCAACCATCCAAACCAGTACGTAAGAAAGTACACCCATCCATAGAGTCGAGGCGGTGAAAGTGACCAGATAGAACTTTTTCCATTGTTTTTGGCGGCAATCTGGGATGGTTATGTAAAAAAGCAGGATTGATGGCAGAGTGAAGAACCACACAAGCCTGGACCAAGTTCCACATGGAGGTTTGAGTGGAGAATGGGGCGATGCTTCGTCATCGTGAATGGCGTCTTGCACGGCTTTCATCGCTGTATCTTCCTCTTTATCCTCTTCCTCGTCTTCGTCCTCGCCATCTTTTCTCGCGACAAACCGATCTTTAGTTCTCAAACACCACGCCTCCAAGCGCGAGTTGTTGTACATGACGACAATGTATAGAGAGTAGGAAAAGACGAACGCCACCCCTTCGTACCAGTGAACCTGCCTGTCATAGAGGGTGACCATGAGAATAAGCACACTTAGCGTGTACATCGTGGAATCTCGAATAATCGGGTACCACAGAAGTTTTAGTGAAACGCTAACCGCACACCCACACAGCGATATGATAAACAGCGTGTTGAAGATCGTGGATCCGACGATCGTCCCGAGACCAATGTCCCCCTCGGTGAAGAATATCGATATGACAGAAATAAAGAGCGTGGGGGCGGAGCTGCCGACCGCCATGAAAGTCGCTCCTGCTACGTCTGGTTCCATCTTCAAGCATGTCGTTATTCTGTTCAGAGAGGCCACGAAATAATCTTCACAGACCACAGTCAGAGCGCAGAAGATATGCAGGCAGATAAGAAAATGCAGGGCAATTCCGCCGTAGAATCGCTGTTCTTGCGTGAAGAAATCTGGTGGAAATTCTCTTATGTCCGGAGGGCGACACGCCCTTGCACTACAGTCTTCGTTTACAGTGGTTAACATTGATTTATGCACGTCTGATAACTCCATCTTCTACCGGCGTGTCTCCTATACACAGCTGACGTCACATCCAAGGAAGAGATTATATATCTCTGAGTTCAAGTCTGCCTCTTTCAGGGTTCTGACCACGACTTCTGCAGCTAAAGCGACGCTTCCCCACACACAAGAACAGATCCAGATGGTCTAGTTTTGTACATCGAGTTGAAACTTACTTTTGAAAGATAGGAAAAAGTTGAGTTGAAAAGACTTTCTTCTATCAATACTATCTTTAGTTTTCTGCTTTCACTTCCCCACACTTCTGTGACGTGTGCCTTGGTTCCACTTTTGCGCGTTTGTCCTTCCTTTTATTTTTCTTGATGTTACAAACTGGCTGATATGTGGCACGCAACTTCAGTTTGGTGCGATAGTGTGCTGCCCCGCCCCGCGCCGTTAGCCAGCTGACAAATCATTAAAATCGACTGCAACTCAACTCGATCTTGTTGTAAAGCTATCAGACCGTCAGCTTTAGCTGTAAGGCGGAGGCAAGGTCAAACGCCGTCAACGAGTCGTGCTTGTGTTAAGAGCTTCACTTATTGAATTGAATATTCTTTTGAGGTCATTGATCCGGCCCTCCGCTCGACAGGTCACTGGGCAGGTGAATGTCCGGTTGATTGGCTCCTTCTGTTTATTTTCAAGCCTTGTTTTGGACACGTAGCATTTTCTAACTGTAACCGCTGAGAATTATTTTTAGAAACACTTTACGGTGACACAAAAGTTGATATGGTTCATCGGGTTTAAGGGTTGTTTTATAAAACATTCTTGCCCGGGTTGTTGGTTTGATACAGTTAATTAAAATAGAGTGGGTTAAGTAAAGCCTATTTGTTGCGGCCTTTTAGCGAACGAACTGTGTACAGGGGTTTTAACTCTTTCATTCTCAAGCTCAAAATGCAGATTCTCCCAACCTTTTAAGTAGAAAATGTATTAGTTATGTAGTAAGAATAGATATTTCAATCAGCTTTCATTTAAGTAAGGTATCAAGAACCAAGTTCTCCACACTAACTGTGTGATATTTTTCTGGTGAAAAACTGAAAGAGAAAATTGAAGGACCGATTAAAAGCTCGTCTTGACTCAACAGATACCAACGCCGAAGTTGCGTTATGAGCAAAAAATAAAGAGGATTAGTCTAATTGTTTTAGTTTTAATCAATTGAGAGCGTTTGTCCTGGCCATGGCTTCGTATCAGTGATTTCTGAAGTGTCTGTCTCTTTGACCATCTCAAGTACAATTATCTCTTGATGTCATTCACAGGAATTATTACAGTAAGCCTTTTATGTCTGTTGATAGCTCAATTATTACGAAAGATGAATTACTAGTGAGTGCTGTTTGTACCATTAACATTTCAGGGTAATCCCCAGAGCCCGGTTTTTCGAAAGCCGATCAAGCTAATCCAGGATTAATGAAATTCTTTCTGACGACCTCTCTGCCGATAAAATGCAGGGTTTTGTTCAAGTATGGACTAAAAAGCTTGTTTTAGCTGAATACGTATCAAGGAATCGTTGCAGGACAAAATCTTCACATTTTCAGGCTTATAAATGACAAGAAAGTTTACACCTAATCCAGGATTAGCCTAATCGTGCTTTGAAAAACCGCGCCCAGAGGAGAAATATCCTTTAACCTCTCCTGTATTCAAAACTTTGCTCTGTAGTTGCTCTGTTTTGGCCGTGAGTGGAGTCGCATGAATGACAGTCAACTATGTTTAGTGGTTATTCTCGGTTATTTTGGCGAATGAACGCTCAACCGCGGATGACCAAATTGTGATTTCGTCTCACAAGCATAAGCTTACTTTCAAATAAAACAAACTGTCACGAAAACTCAAATCCGTGTAGAAAATAATTACGACAGGCACTTTAGGAAAACATAGCAGTCTGTGGCCAAATGATCTTTCCTCAGGTTCCTCGGTGGGTTTCACGCTGTGACAAGTCACTCGTGATGTTTTAACTAAAACATAACAAAAAAAAAGAAAAAAAAAAAAACTCCTATTTCTATCGCGAGAAAATCACGATTGTTTTCCGCGTACGTCCATCTCGCATTGTTATTAGGTGTCACAGAGATCTTCAAAAAGCGTTCTTATTAGCGGGTGGTTGGATGAAGAATATCATAAAACAGAGATACACGTACCTGAGCAGTTGCTGGTTGTTTGTTGGGATCACTGACACCGTTTTGCGGTCATCTCAATTAATTCTCCTTTTGTTATTTTAAGATCACCTCGTTAAAGCACTTGATGTTTTCAAAGAATCACATGTACGTACTTGTAGTAGTAGCCCCCCTTTTTTCGCCTCCGCTTAATGTGTTCTCTCTACATTATTTACTTTTAAGTATGGGCACCTGTCAACTCTCTGCTGGTATTCTCATATTACGGCGCAAGGACTGGTGACTACAATTTGGACCTAGTCTCCCTCGTCCAAAACTTAATCGCAAATTGCTTTGTTTGAACGCCCTTAAACTTATATTTAGCAATGTGCTGCAAACAACAGCTTACACCTATTTATCTCATCGAAATCCTTACAAAATAAGGAAGAATGGCGTTTCCCCTTGTCAGTATCTCATCTTGTCCTGATATTAATGGTTTAGCAATAAGCAAATCGATGCCTCCCTTGATAGTAATGGAAGGAATTACTTTCCGTCAACACAGACCAAAACTAATTCTCACAGGGACTTGTATCCATTGTATTGCGTCCGAGGGCGCGTTCGTTCGGGCTTATTCCGAAATAATAATATACAGTAGAACCTCCGGCCGTAAGCGTTCATTGCCTACATGGTCCGAACAAAAAATCACAACAAATTATCTTATTTCCTAATTTTTTATGATTTTTTCTAATTTCGTTCAAAAATGGCAAATTTTGCCAGTGCAGCTAGGTGTAAGTGATCACTTGCGGTAATATCTCACCATAGTGAGCCACAACCAGTGTCAAATAATGCAGTTTTAGTGAGTGAATAACACTGAGTTTTAAGAAAATTAACCTTGTATCCTGTTGTACGTTACATTACCTATCATGTCGGTGTTTTGTTCGGTCCTGTTTTTTTTTTTTTTGCAAGGGAGTTCTTTTTAGTTCTTTGCTCTTTGGGAGCATAAGAGTGATCGTTTACCGGAGGTCAAAAACAATAAAAAAAACTCAAATGGTCCGATTAGCCTCAAAGGTAGTCGCGGTCGTTACGAGACTTGACTAAGAAACCAATGGGTACTTTGGTTGCAGGTCACTTACGAGTTGTGGTCGCTCAGGGAGGTTCCACTGTATTTCGAAATATTCCGGAAACGGCAGATTCTCATTTCCAAAACGAACGGTTATTCTTAAGACTTGCGGTCTTTGACACAAAACTCAGCTGATTTTCGTCCCAAAGCAAAATTACAATTAGGAGGAAAGTATCCACTCAAGGAAATCCCTCCTTTTTTCTCTGCTTCCACTGAAATTGAGTTCCGTTCGCGTCATTATTCCGCGGCATATCCTGGCTATTCTGCCTTCAGGAGCAGAATAGACGGAATGGTATTCCAAATATTCCGTAATAGGAATAGGTACTACCAAACGGCCGCGTCGAAACTTCATAGTCTGCAAAAGTTTCTGTCATCGAGGAAGACACCGCTAATAATAGAACGTTTAGTAGACAAAATTTATTAACATCAAACTTAGGTACATACACTTAACATGTTCAGTTTGTAGTTTTCCGTCTTGGTATTTTTGACAATCGAACGCCAAAAATCTTCAAAAAATCAAATAAGAGAACCTTGCAAAAACCAAATATTAACTTCTCACAAATAATGTCAGCGGTCTACCCGCCTCTCCTCCTGATCTTCCTGCAAGCTTCTCTCTACAAACTCACTCACTGCATTGTGAATCTTTTTGTTAATCTTCCTGTACGTCATGTAGATTCCCCACGGGGCCAAGACCGGCATGCCTATCGCTCCCACAGCCGCACCACCAGTCAGCGCGAGTCTCTGTCGCGTGGTGGAACTTTCCCGCGCTTTCTCTCTCTTTACCAGTTCCTTGGCGAGGAACACGGGGGAACTGACTGCGCCTGCGACTGTCGTGACGGCACTTGCTGCAACAATGGCGCCTGCAAAACACATTTCAGCTGTTTACTTTAACCCTTTCGCTTCTGAGGGATCAACTTCGATTTTCTCCTTTGGGTTCTCATCGCGTACATATCTTAAAGTGTGGAGAACTTGGAAGCTTACTCGGATAAAAGCTGAGTCAGCTCTGAATTCTCTCTCCATAATTCGTACATTTTCTTCAGGAATGTTTGCGAGAATTTGTGTTTTAAGCTTACGAGTGAAAATGCATACTCTGGGTACCAGAGCTTCTTTCGTCGATCTTCGGCTTATCGTACACCGAAGTTGTGTGCAAGCCCCATTTCAGTTCTCTTCGTGCGAAAACAAAGCTTGTGCATAAGCATAGCACAAGAGAGCGACAGTGGCGACATAAGCATAAGCAACGGACGTGTTTGATCCTTATGCTTATGCTAACCCCGCTGTCTCGAACAGATTCCGATTTCTCTTGGAAATGAACTTTGTAGAAATTGCCCTTGGCAGAAGCCCGCTATGGCTCGAACTATTTCTCGCTCCCATAAGAGTTCGAGATAGCGGGTTTTATTGTTTCACCGACGTTGCCGTCGTCCTCTCGCGTCCTGTATCTTAAAGTCCCTAATCTAAAAAGACGACGTTTAGACAGTCTACAATGATTTCTCCATCTGTGACTATACCTGCAGCTACACCAACCGCTAAAGGAATGCCAACCACCACTTCACCAACATACGCAGCCTTGTTGAACATCAGTCTTCCTTTGCCGAAGCGCTTTTTGCCGTACAGAGGACACTTCATTCTGAAGTGATCATGGTTATACCATGAATTCAGTTCCTGGAGACAAAGCCAACAGAAACTCTTCTCGCAGATACGACACGTTATCTGGTTACATGCGCCGTCAACAATCTTGTGCAGGGGGACTTTGCAACCAGGACATCGCTTCGTCTCGGGCAAGCGTTCCTTCTGTTTACACTGATGTTGGTCGCACCACACTTCTGAGCACTTGCAGCAGAATTTGACGCCGCAGTTGCGGTTTTCGCACGTCAACACTGGGCACTGAATGCCCGCAGGTACGAAGGCTGCATACTGGCAATCCACTCCTGGACAGAAGCGGGTTTCTGGATTTTTCAACAGCGCTTTTGTGAGCGATAGGTGACTGTACTTCTCTTTCCATCTGGGAGTCCTTAGGATACTCGTGATATCAGCCGGGGAGTAAGTCTGCTCACAGCCGTTCCAGGGGCACCCGATGCTGATGAAGCCGGAAGCTATGCGCTCCTTGAAGTAGCTTTCCAGGCATTCTCGGCAGCAAGTGTGCTTGCAGGTGAGTCTAGTCGACGGAAACTTCGAAGAACGAACTGTTTTAAAGCAAACGTCGCACATTTTCTCGATTTCTTCCTTTTTCGCGTGACTTGGCTTGTTTTTTGGGTCGCCAGGAATCTTAGATGTTTTCTTCATACGTATCGTTTTTTTTCGTGGAACTTCAGACGCGTCTGAGATTTCTTCCTTTGCCGCGGGACTTGGCTTGTTTTTTGGGTCGTCAGGAATCTTGGATGTTTTCTTCATATTTATCGCTTTTTTTCGTTGAACTTCAGACGAGCCCAAGATTTCTACCTTTGCCGCGGGACTTGGCTCGTTTTTTGGGTCGTCAGGATTCATGGATGTTTTTTTCATATGTATCGCTTTTTTTCTTGCAACTATGCTGTTAGTTTAGTTTAGTCTATGACGTCGTAATTCGTCACGCCGGCGTCATTATGATGTTCCCGAGACGCGCGCGCGTTCACCCTTACCCACCTTATCTTAACCTTTCGAAAAGAAAATGTACGAAATGGAAAAAGTATATCTTACTGTATATAGGTGGTTTATAGGTGGAGGCGCGGGTTGTGAGTATGAGTCCATCTCATAACATTTCTATCGGTGCCATGGATTTTTTACCTGACTGTGGCTTGGGTCACCGCAGATACTCCTGAACCTGTTGTGGAATCGGGAGCTCGTGAATCCTTTTTACACCTTTCGGTCCTAAATATGATCTCAATTTCCAGCGGCAGAGCTGCCTCAGTGAAGCCGTTTCAGCTGTGAACACAAGAAAAATCAGTAAGTACCACGACTTAGGGCGCGTTCTGTTGGGTCTATTCCGTCTATTCCTATTCCGGAATAGACGGCAATCGAGTTCGTTTGGGACCGATTCCGATTCCGGAATAAACAGAATAGTATTCCATCCATTCTGCTCCCGATAGCAGAATTGACGGAATAGCGGTTTATTCGAAATGGACAGAATAGGGCCCCGTTTACACTAAAAACTATTTCGGATAACAAAGTATCCGGATACAAAGTTCCCACTTTCGATTCCGGATTTGTTTTCTCTCTGGACGCACTAAAAATGACACCAAATTCACAAAAACTAGTGTAAACGCTTTCACGAATCCGGAAACAAATGTCTCGAATCCGGATAAATTCGCTCTAGTGTAAACGGGGCCTAGACGGTAATCGTGTTCTTTTGGTATTTTTGCCGTATTCTGTTACGTCAGTTATTTTGTTCTCGGAAAATCGCAAAGTCTGTTATTTTGGGAACTGGTATTCAGTATATTCCTATTCCGGAATAGAAATAAATGGAATATTCCCAAAATGACACAACACCTCAAACAAAGTTACACCACAATATAGTTTAATAGGGTAACCAAGAGAGTGATAACGTGTGACATAACAGCAGGTGAGCTGCTGTAAGAATGTGTGCAAGATTTCAGGATAGAGAAGTTTTACGTCTTTGTTTAGTATAAGTTCCTTACCAAAGAAACAGGTCATGAAATAAGACAGTTTAGGATGAAGTTACTTGACCTGTCAAAACCATACCTAGACCTCAGAACAAAACCTACCTACTGCACTGAACCTATTTGAGACAAATGATTTAAAACCACACCCTTTTGGAATGCACATACCGAAAGTTACAACTTCTTAGTTTGCTAAAACCCCAGATGAGAATCTTGGCAAACATCTTGCCAAGATTCTGGTGAGACAAAGTCTTAAGAAGATGTCACAAGATCTTATAGGATCTTGCCAAAATGTCCAGTCTGGGGACCAGACTAGAGGGAACATATGGTACATGTGCGTACCTTCACGTTCTTCTAAGATTTCTTGCAATTCAATATCTCTGGCTTTCTGTCTTGGGGTAAAGCCGGCCCTGTCCCTGAGAAACACATTGGCTCCATATTGGAGAAGCAACCTTGAAATCTTCACCCTGTTGTACTCTGCACAGATGTGCAGGGCGGATGTGTAGTTCCATCCATCAGACAGTTGATTCACTTTTGCTCCAGCTTCAACCAGCACCTGTGGGAAATAAACATTTCTTTTAGTATCCTATCAGTTTGACATTTTATATTAGCCATGCTGTACACACACACACACACACACACACATGTCACACAGTTCACTGAGTTGTAGGATTACTGTAGGAAAATATCTTTGAAGCTTCCAGTCAGTAGTAGGTATTAAACTTGTTTTTTTTGCACTGTACCTGTACAGAGTTGTAATGGCCATTGAAACAAGCAGAATGGAGAGGGGTGAAGCCTGGGGGATCAAATGCATCCAAATCATAGCCAAACTGTATCTAAAGAAACAAAAGAGTACCAATAGGATTACCATAACAGAACAATACAGATAGTACACCCAAGAAAACACAAGAAAAATGACTTCCTGGGGACCACCAAGGACAAATCTGGCTTAAATGGCCCCAGAACCCGCCGAGTTAAGAAGGAGAGACAGACAAACTTGGCCAGTGTGTTCAAGTTTCAATTTATTTGTAAATATTCTTTTTGTCAGATCAAGTTAAATCCTCATATATTCTCTTATAACTGCCATTAAGTTGCACCTGCAAACTATCAGCAGAATAACTCCCAATGCTTGGGCCACCTGTGGTTTAGATGAGGCTATATTACACGGTGACATGCTATATTTCTTAAATACAGTAGCAAGCTGATGAAACGTGCTTTATTACTTTATTGTGCCCAGCATATCCACGTCAGACTGTAGGTTGATAACCCACCCCAATGGGCAACCCCTCTCCCATCGAAGTACCCCCACCACTCCCTAGAGGTGATCAACTCACCAACAAAATGGTGCACTCCCAATGTCCCATTTCACATGAAGCGTGTAGTGGGGTACTGAGACGTTCAACATTGCCTGTCTCGTCAACATGTCCACCGGCATCGAGTAATAACTTCAAACAGTTCACGCGCCCCTCTTGAGTTGCGACGTGTATCGGATCCCTGGGGTATCCAACAGACAAATTTGCACCAGCATCGATCAACAGTTTAACGCAACCATCATGCCCAGCAAACGTTGCAACCCACAGGGGAGTAAGGTTTTTAACGTCGCGGCCAATTCCGTCCACCTTTGCACCTGCCTCAAGCAGGGTTCTGACGCACTCTTCGTGGCCTTGTTTTGCGGCAAGAAAGAGCGGTGTAAAAGCTCGACTGTTCGGTGGGTCGACGCAGCCATTACCTTCCGCAACAAGAGCTTTCAGTTTTTCTGTGTTTCCATTCTCAGCAGCAAAGAGAAGTTGGGTATCTTTAGGTTTTTTCTCGATTGTCGCTTCTGCGTAATTTATGTTGCCCATCGCAGAAGCAGAAGCAAGCGATGTCAGAGCTTTCAATTTTTGAAGGAAACACGTCTCTTCGTGGCCGCCATGTTTTGACCAAGTTCACTTGGCATTGTGGGAAGCGCAAAAGTTGACCCTCCTCTCCACTGGATAAAATTTAGAAGAAAAGTTTCATCAAGTTCATTTCAGCACCGAAACATACACACAAAAGGGGGTAGTTGTCACCCCATGCTGCCTAACTGAAAAATAAAGCTTCATTTTTAATAAACGCTAATAGTAATACAGTTGTGTGATGTCGCAACGGAAGTGTCCTGGGAACGGTGTAAACAGACATGTTTCCATAGCTACGAACAAGGCGCAAATTCAGCTCAGGGGGCGACACATCGGGCTTGCAACAGAAGAAAACAGTGTTCCACCGCCTTGAAGGCTCCATACGCAAGCTTAAAGCTCATTAATTTATACACTGGAGCCATTTCTATGCCTTTGTGCCACAGAAAGTTGTAAATTTTGTAAATAGACTTCGACAAAGAAAGCCCGCCGAAAATTCAAGATGGAGTTCAGCGACGTCCGCTTCGAGTATCTTTCCGATTATGTCTTGAAGACAATGAAATTGAAGCCTGACAAATGGTCCAAGTTACAAGGAAATGATGAATTCAGGCAAATCCTGCTGGACTTTATGGAGAAATCAGAGTACAATATTGTAGTAATCTTCCAAAATAGTGCTGGACAATTGCAGCCATCATTTACCTTTCCGCCAACGATGAAAACCAAAGCTGTGTACTTCATGAAAAGAGAAAAAGGCCTAAATGTTGGAAAGGACAACTTCAAGACTGCCCTGAGTTACGGGGATCTGTCATATTCACCACTGGAGCAACTGTCAGCTCTTGTCGAAGAGGTTAGTATGAATTGCCCAAATGAGTTGCTTTGCAGTACGGTAGTTGCGTTTTCCCTCAGTAACGTGATTTTGTTCGATACACTGTAGCGCTAAGTATTTCCAGACGTTGTTTGTGCCCCTTCTAATTGATAATTAAGCTCCTCAGAACGAAATTATTGGGCATTTCTGAATTCAGCAAAACAGTAAACTTTCGCTGCAGTGCTGATTTAAATCACTGTTGTTTACGTAACGTCGTCTTTATTATCCACAAGTACATAAAAGGGGAATGCTATTTGCAAGTTTGAGAGAGCTCATTTATCGGTATATATCTTCAAGACAGGATTTATCTGCAGTAATTTATACTCTTGCACAGTCAGTTTTGCTGTTTTGTGTCTTAATTTGTTGACATATTACACGATTGTCGTGTTCTTTCGATCATTTTGAAAAGCTGTTGAAATCCCTTAATAGTGATACAAGCTCATATGGATGCATGCAGAGCAAATGCCCATTATGAGGAATAATATTTTTACTTGCAAAATTTGTTATTATTCTTGTGTGCATGCACCATCATTAACCATACACGAAACAGTTGCATGGTCACATCCCTCAGTATCCTGTGGATAATTGGGGACCCAAAAAGGCTGTGGAAAATCACTATATGTTGATCTGATAACTACATTTTTTTGCATGGGGCTTGAGAACAGTGGTATTCAAACCCCCACCCAAAATTCTGAGAAGTACCCTATGAAGTTTCCACTGTTTCTTAGAACTTACAGTAGGGCCTGTGTAAAATGCGTCATCAAAGCTGACAATCAGAGCTTTACATTAAATACATGTACTGTAGTCCTTCTCAAAGCTCTCATGAAGGGTTAACATTGGATACCAACATTTAGGTGATACATTAATGCTTTACTCTTGAGTCTCCTCACACTGAGGCAATACCAAAACTAGTTCTCGCAGGAGTTAGCATTCCATTATGCATGCTTGAATGTAGACTTGACATGCATCAGTCCCATACAGGGTCATCACAGTATACATGCACCAACACCAAAGTATTCTGAATGTGTGTTTTCTGTACTTGCAGATCTTAGTTCCCCTCTTGTCAAATCCACAAAATCATGAACAGTGGCCTGCAGTTGTATCTCAGGATGTCATGCGTCATGTTCATCAGCTCAAAAGTAATGTTTTTGTCATTGCTGGTCAAGTCAAAGGCAAAACACTATTACCACTACCTGTGGGATCAGAGCAGGTTTCTGATGCCGTCGAAGCAGAAGAGAGGTACTGTATGATTTGTATTCATGATTTATTATCTATTTCACTCTCTCGTTCTGTAAACAATGAAACTCCTTTAATTGACTTTTGTAAATCCAGACCTATTTATTTGACAAAGCCAATATAATGACAGACTGAGGTAAAGTAAGGAACACTATCACCAGAAGCCAAATGTTATTTAACTATAAAAAAATGTACAACTTGTAAATTAGAAGGTATGTACATGAAATTGTATTTTCTTCTAGAACATACCAGAACTTAAATAATGGAGGCCTGTATGGTTTTGAATCTCTGCAGGGGTGAACCATTTGACCGCAGCCTTGTGCACGCTATTGAGTCTGTCATCATTGACTGGACACACCAGATCCAGACAGTACTAAAGAGGAATTCTGCACAACCATTACTGGAGGGGCTGAACCCTGGGCCTCTTGTAGAGCTGGACTTCTGGAAGGCTCGCGCCACAAACCTGGAGTGCATTTTTGAACAGCTCCATGATGTGAAGGTTCGCAGGATGGCAGAACTCCTGCAGAAAACACAGAGCAGCTACTTCCCTGCATTCAAGAAGATATTCAAAGATGTTGTAGCAGGTACAGCATTTGCTACAGTATATATTTTACAGCTTATATGTGTTTTAATGTTAAAAATATACTTATGCTGGGGCTCTGGAAGGTATAGTACAGTGTATTATATTGGTCTCACTTAGAGTAAAAGACACATTCTATCTCGAGTCTCTTCTGTTGGAGGCAAAATGGCCATCTTCAAACCTTTTGGTTTATGTGTATTGTACAGAAGTCAGGGCATGATCAAAAACAGTTTTCTCTAGAGCTGGAGGCTGTGATTTGCCAAACTTTTAGATGTACAATGTTCACAAGCAATATGGCTTATTGCATCGTAAGAATGACGTATGCATACTATCTTGCACAAGATAGTATGATTGTACCGTACAAGTCATACTTACGAGCATTTTTGTTCATATGCAGGTTTTGCCCCCCATGGTCATTAGGGTTATTGTACTGTCAAAATCATAGAATTAGCATAATCAACACATCTTATCTGCATTTTGTAGATTGAAAGTGTTATTGAAACAACTTTTGTGAAATTTTTGGTTTGATTTCAAAAAGATCACTCTAAAGTACCATATAGAACTAACCAATGTATGTATGACCTCGGTTTATAGCTCTGGAGGAAGCAAGGGATATCACAATGCACATGAAACCTTTGCGTAGGCTTATTGATGACATGGAACAGTATGACTTCTCTGAGCTGGATAAGATCCTTCCTGCAATTGTACACACTGTGGGTCTGATATGGGCCAACTCCAAGTACTACTGTTCACCCCCCAGAGTTATCGTCCTTCTGCAGGAGCTATGCAACATGTTAATTGAAATGGTGAGGAACATTCATTGATGATTTGTATATTTAACTTGCTCATTCCATATGGTTATTTTTTATGGTTCCATAAAACAACTTTAGTTGACTGAAACAAGTAATATTCAGACAAACATGTTGGTACTTGTCAGAGTGACAGTGAGTCTGTGTTGTGATACGGTACAGTATATTAATGTACTCAGATCTTTCTCAAAACCATCCAGTTGGCAGCTCACTGAGCTTCTAATCCTCCAGTGCTTTGACTGCCTCTTTTGAGATTGTAAACAACAACTTCATACACTATCCTGGTACTGTAACTGTCAGCCAATTAGCTCATACACATCTACAGCCTACTCCTACCTTAACCCTTTCACTCCCAGGATCAAAATGCATATTCTCCCAACCTTTTAAGAGGAAAATATATGAGTGATGTAGTGAGAATTGATAGTTCAATAACTGAAATGCTAATTAATCCACTGGCATTTTTCCAGGCAAGAACTTACCTTGACCCTGGTGAGATCTTCAAATCTGAAGCAGAGGAGGCATATGAGAAGACAAAGAAGACTGTGGAGATATGTTCAGGCTTCAGAGAAACATTTGAAGAGACCAGGAAGAACATGAAGAAGTTATTCAAGGAAGGACAGGAAGTTAAAGTGTGGGAATTCTCCAGCGACTTGGTGTTCACAAGAATTGACAAGTTCATAGAAAGGCTTCAAGTTGTAGAGGTACTGTACATATAATTGAGTGTATTTTTATTATATTCCATGTACTGTACAATTTTTTACCCTTCTGACTAAAGTAACAGCAATTCAAGTTCTTTTTTCTAACTTTTGTGCAATGCTTGAATTACCAGAAAACTCAAACTTTTTGGTTATCTTTTTTGTTTTATATCTTCTATAAGCTACACTGATGCACTGTAAGGTGTGCATTTAAGAAAAATTGAGCTAGCACACACAATGTCTTAAGTTTTACCTCCACATTGACCATTGGAAGTGATGCCTGCAACATAGCTGTTTATGAAGCAGACATCCAACCAGTAAAGCAATGTATTGTGTGCACTTAGTCACTTCATGTCTGTGTAAAGAAGAGTTGCATTCCATGCATGTTTAAATGTTGTGCATGTGCTTCATATTTTTATTAGGCACTGTTCGGTACTGCCATGGAATTTGCCAAGTTGGAGAAAGTAGAACTGGGAGGCATCAAGGGTAAGATGCTGAGCCATCAGGTTGTGGAGATCTTCACAGAATTCCAAGAGACATTTGCCGTCTTTGGTAACTCTACCTATGATGGCTTGGATGCTACCAACAAGGTACAGAACAGAGCATCTGGTACATTTAGGAGATCAGTCCATAATCTGTCACTTTCAGCCTTCATATTGTTTTGTTTCACTCTGTGTGTCTTGTTGTTTGATGGATACGGTTTGTTTATGATACATTGGAACTTTTATTCCACCAGGAATTTGTAGATGATTACAACAAGTTCACTGAAAGAATTGCTGACCTGGACAGAAGACTTGCCTCCATTGTGTGCCAAGGATTTGATGATTGCCCAGGAACAGAAGCTGCTTTGAAGGTAAGAAGAAGCTGCACAGTAGTATTTAGTAATAGTTCATGTAGCCTGCGAGTACAGGGGTACAGCCCCTTCATGCCGGGTGCTTACTGAATCACCCAGGTTAATTCAGTATTGGGGCTGTATTCACAAGACACACCAACCCATAAATTAATAATAAGTTTCTTTATTCTTGAACTACACGAAAATTGTATCAAGTTTAGTGAATTTTGTTCCTACTAGATGAGGCCAGATCTGGGGTGACTTTGCATGGCTGCCCTGACTTCATAACACTGTTGAACATTTTTCTTGTTCAGTGTTTTCCAGATCAGGATTTCTCACCATTCATGATGCTTTCTTTTAGTTGTTGGACTGTTTTGGCTCCCTGTTGGAGCGGCCACTGATCCATGCCGACTTTGAGCACAAATACCCCATTCTCCTCAAGATGTATGAGAAAGAACTCGATCAAGCAAAAGTTATCTTTGATGTACAAATGGAGGTGTCAAGAGATGATGGTACACCTCCTATTAACAAGAACATGCCACACATTGCTGGAGCTCTCAAGTGGTCTAATGAGTTGAGAGACAGGATAACCAAGCCAATGCTAGCACTAAAGCTATCAGTCAACCACGGGTTGGTATTGAGTAATGCCACATGATTGTCTTCAATGATATCAGATTTAGTCTGCAAAATCAATAGCATATGTTAGCAAAATATTAATCATGTGTCATTGTGTGCCACAAAGGAGTTTTTTTCATATAATAATCTCATATAATCAAATTTATTTCTATTCTTGTTTTCAGAACGCTAGAGACAGCTGAAGCGATGATTATTTTCAACAAATATGATGAAATGAAGAAGTTATTGAATGGGTAAGTTGACACAAATCATTTCCTTTTAGTTTTTTTTTTCAGCCTACTGAGTGCCAAGCTGTATTAGGACATATCTTGAAAAAATGTAAATTCCTTTATTAATACTGTAAGTATCACAGGCAGTACTTACAGTACCAATAGAGAATTTACTTTTTCAAATACAGTGGACCCAAAGTAATAAAGCCACATGCATTCATTACCTTTTTTTTTGCAGGTATGAAGTTGATGTGTATGCTGGTTGGACCAAAGGTGTTGATATTGTGTCACAACAGAATCTGAACAAGCCTTTGATCATAAGAGATGGGAACACAAAGCTGATCACAGTCAACTTCGACCCTGATGTATGTCTGTATCCACAGTATTAGCATTATATCATGACAGATTTTAAGATATGCAACTTCCTCTGACTGGATGTATACCTTTGAGATGGACACCTCTAATGGCCTGGCAAAACAAGGACACATTGTGGCGGCAACATTGTGTCCTTCGATGTTTCCAGGGTGGCAAAACATGCAGCAACATTGTTGCGTTCCGCGTGGACACAACAAGTGTTTCTGAAGTTTTTCCGAAACATTTTTTGTGTCCGCAACAAATGTTTTGCACGTGGCAAAACGGGGCAACATTTGGGAAACATGCACGTGCTAGCAATGTTGCCGCCACAATGTGTCCTCGTTTTGCCAGGCCTTAAGACAAACTCGATAGGAGGAGTCCCTGCTGCTCTTCAGTCAGTTTCTCTAACTAAAGTCTATTTAACACGGACACCTCTAAAACTGACAGTTGGAGCTGGTCCCGAGGGTGTCTCAGAGGGAGTTCACTTGACTGTATATTTCTAATTTGTCTGAGAAGAAAATACTCTCTCTACAACACTGGTCAAAATAATTCTTGCAGTGTCATTTCATTGTGGTTGCTTTTCACTTTGAGAACTGAGTTCAGCAAATTTCTGCAAATCTGCAGTGCACAGTTTCTGTGAACTAACCTTGATTTCTGTGTTTGATTCTCATTCACAGTTGGTTGCTCTTCTTCGTGAAGTCAAGTACCTTGAGACAGCTCAAAATGAAACCTTAGAAAGCATTCCAGACAGTGCGACAAAGATCTTTTCCAGAAATGAAACTTTCCACAAGTTCTGTGCCAACCTTGACCTGACTGTGTCCTGGTACAACAAAGTGAGAGAAACACTCCTGGATGTGGAGTTCCCTCTGGTGGATGGACAGCTACAAGAGATTGATCAGCAGCTTCGCCAGGCTGAAACCACCCTGAACTGGAACAGTGAGGGTATGACAAGTAACAATCACTTCTTCTATTCTACTGTATCTTTTTTCCTTTCAAACATAATTTTTTTTCCTCTGCTTTACCTTCCTCTGTTTGGATCCCTTCTTTCAACCCTCCTTCTCTTCCTCCCTTTCTGTCTCTCTCCCTCCCTCCTTCTCACTCACTGATCTTTCTCTCCTCCATTTCTTCATCTTTATTTTCCTTCATCCTTTGCTTTTCTTCTAACTGACCCTTCTTCTCTCCACTTACTGGTAGTCACTTTTCCTTTCTTGCATCTTTTGTTTTTCCTGTCCAGTTTTCTTCTTTGAACCTACTGTATCCTCCTTTTCTTTTCCTTGTCAATCTTTTGAACGCTTTACCTTTCAATTGTTGGAACTATATGTCACCTTTATTACACGACTTCACATTTTCGAGTGCAAATACGGGCCAAAACGAGTGCAAAGATGGGAGCGTATTGCACTCGTCAGGAACCAGATCAACTGCTTTATTAGCTTACGTGATCAGTTTTCACAAGCAAAGTTTACGAACGCGTCATATTTTGTTCCACTTTGCGCGCGGCGAGAATGTTTGCCCTGCTTCGTTTGTCGTGTAATAAACGATTTATTACACGACAAACATTCGCCTGAAGCAGGCTCGAAAAAATAAAACCGACTCGTAAAAATACTCCGCCGTATTGCACTCCTTCCCGTGTAATAACCTCTTTATATGCAGTAGTGTTGTTTCACTGCTGAGTTTTGTCTTCTCTTGGTCAGGTGTGTGGGAATACATTGAGAAGACCCGAGACATGGTGCACGACTTAGAGAAGCGTGTACAGTCAGCAAAGGACAATGTAGAATCAATGAGCCAGCTGATGACAGAGTGGGCAAAGGCTCCACTGTATGAGAGGAAGGAAGGCAAACACGAGGGCCTGCTCAACCTGGAGGTAAACTGTCCATGTGCACACTAACCAATGTTATCGGGAAGTGCATGTCATAGTGCAGTCTACAATTGAAAACCAAAACCATATCAGTATCACAAAGGCTGTAGGAGAACAACTTCAACCAACTAGAAGACAAAGTAATTTACGATTGGTTATACTTTGAATAAGAACCCAATTATTAACAGTGTGAGAAAACATTGCTACTTGCTTGCTTGCGTGAGCAACTCACAATCGGATTTTGCTTTTGTCATTATGCAAAACGTATTTCACACAACTACACTTTCGACATTTATTTGAAAATCACAATAAATGGTAAGAGTTGACAGTTCATAGTTGCATCAACTTGTTTGGGTGTTACATGCGATGACGTATTTTCCCACAGTACTGTACGTATTTGTGGTGTTTAGAGCATAATTTAAGGAGAGTGTTTACTTGTAGATAACAGATGCAGTATCATTATGCAATGTAATTTACATCTATAGACGTAGCATTTCCAACGTATGATGTGTGCATGATGTTAAAGTTTGAGGTAGCCTTGAATTGTGAAAATGCTTTGTCCTAGGATCGTGAAACAAACCTCAACAAGCGTTACACAATGATTGAGCAATCTGGAGAGAAGATCCACAATCTCATGAAGGTAAGACATCAATAGCATATAGTTTTGACGTGTTAAATTGCTGAAGCCGCCATGATTTCACTGTCATCAAACTCTTGACCCTTCGTATGAACATACATAAAATTTGTTAGAAACGTTGTACATCTTTAAATATATATCTTTCCTACAAACGCTTTTTTGTGAATATTTCCCTCAAGATAATGTTCTCATTCGTTTTGGCAGGAAAACCTGGTTCTCTTCAAGGCAGACGTTGCGTCTGACATCTGGCGTGCGTATGTAGATTACCTGGACGACATGGTGCTAGATGGCTTCTTTAATGCTATCCACTGTTCTCTCAACTATCTGCTGGAATTCACGGACGCTAAACACAACCAGGCGGCGCTGTTTGAAGCCAAACTGGAGCTGCAGCAGCCTGACATGGTGTTTATCCCCTCGCTGGACTTTGGCATCGCTGATGGCTTTTATGACGTGGTGGAGGGCATTGTTAGTGATATCTACAAGATGGCTTCACTTGTGAAAAGACTGGCAGAGCATGGCAACTCAGAACATTATCAGGTATATTAATGACGTTGTATTATAAGTATGTTTACGTAGTCGCTTGCATTTTTACCTCTTGTATATTTGAGGATTCTTTAAGCCAAATTATGTTCACTGCAGTTATGCTGTAGCTTGCCTTGACTCGCGTCTCTTGTGCTGTTTTAGTCTGATGTGGAGGACATGTTGGATTTGTCTGAAATGCGCCAGGACTTGATGGACCGCATGACGGGCATCATGAACAAAGCCAACGAGTACCGCAGTTCGTTTGACGTCTATGCTTACCTGTGGCTCGACGACAGGAACGAGTTTATGCGCCAGTTCCTGCTGTATAACCACGTGTTGACAGCGGAGGAGATCGAGGCGCATGCGGAAGAGGGCGTCCCAGAGTGCCCTCCTACCTTAGAGCAGTTCAAAGACCAGGTATGAATTGCTCAGTTGCCATCTGATTAGTAGACACTTACTGAACTTCTAATACACGACACTATACACAGTCAGCCAGTTTCCAACTTCCTATCGAATGCATATTCGACAGAGCTTCAGTCTTCACAGAGAGATTTTGTTGTTAAACTTTGGGATGAAAACCTTACAAATTCTAGCGAAAAGTTGTTTTGGTAATTTCGTAGTTTGGTCACAAGTTCTATCTTTGTCCCTTCTTTCTCAGTACCATTATTTCTACTCGAGCTACCTAGTCCTTCCCCCATCTGTATCCTTCACCCCTCCCCCCCCCCCCCCCCCTCAGCCCTTCAAATTGGCCACATTAACCGTTCATTCTGGTAAACTATTAACTTTTTTTCTGGATGTTACGTTTGACAGCATAAAATAGCTCTATTAACACAAAAGGCATTGTACAGACCAGTTGCACTCGTCTCTCTTGTTAGTCAATAGATAACATTTTGTTGTCCTTCTTGTCCAGATTGACACCTATGAGAAGCTGTACGTAGAAGTGGACAATATTGATGGCACCACGATCTTCGACCAGTGGTTCCGTGTGGACGCCAGACCCTTCAAGGTGGCCTTAGTGAACATAATCAAAAGATGGAGCTACATGTTTAAACAGCACTTGATAGATCATGTCACGAACAGGTAATAGGGTTCATCTGGTACTTCACCCTCTACATTTCCTAGGGCCGTGTTTGTTTGGACCTTTTTTTCCGGAATACGACTGACTAGCTGGGTTGATTTGTTAACTCTCTTGATTACTGGTGTATCGGCAGCTGTTTTGGTGAAGGCTACACCTGCGAGCAGACCCTCCTTTCTCTCTCCCCAAGCCTATATATGTGGAGTATTTTTTTTAAATTGCAGAATCTTATTTTTACGAGATCTAATTAAAATTTTATCCCGCGAAAATATCGTGCCACACAGTATCTAAATATCCTCTTCATGTTTTCTCTCAGCTTGAACGACCTGGCGGAGTTCATCAAGGTTGCCGATGTGGGCCTCACCCAGCCAGTGGAGGAGGGTGACTACAATGGCCTGGTGGCCGTCATGGGACACTTGATGGCTGTCAAGGACAGACAGTCAGCCACAGATGAGATGTTTGAGCCACTCAAACAGACTATTGAACTCCTCAAGACGTACGAGCAGGAAATGCCTGAAGAAGTCCATGTGCAACTGCAGGTGCGTGTTGTAGCAGGACGAGTGAAACGAGATATATGCTAAGCAAAGGCTATTTAGACCCTTCGTGTATGCCTCAATACAGGGGAAACCATAAAGACTCACAGGGATCCCTATTGGGCCCTTCACGTAAGACTTCATATATAGAGATACGAGTTAAGTTTATTTTGTTTACTTAGGATTTCTGTTGCATCTTCATCATTTCTTTAACACCTTACAACGCTTAGAACAAAATCGATACAAATTAGCTCAAACAATGGATCTTATTCATTTGCATTGAGTTGTGAATCATGTGAAGTTCGACGTTTGACCTGGGCCTTACACAGCTGATCCAACAGTACATTCTCATACGTACTATTCAATGGTGGGGAGAATTTGTGTTGCGAGGTTTGGAAGTTAAAGTTTGGTTAATCACTTGCTGCCGTCAATACCCTCTGAAGCAGGTGAACTTGTTTTTTTAGGAACTGCCAGAGCAGTGGAACAACAGCAAGAAGATTGCCGTGACTGTGAAACAGCAGGTGGCGCCTCTACAGGCGTCTGAAGTGGCCATCATAAGACGCAAGTGCGGACAGTTTGATGTGAGTATCTCACAGAGGAGAGGCCCACTTGAGGTTTAACGCTAATTCAAACAACATGGGCTATTGTTGAAAGAATTGAAATTCAATTTATGACCCGAGTTTATATAGGAAGTTCACCAAGCAAGCTAACCGTAGAGGGAAAGATGCGAATTTATTGAATTGGATGGTGTATTTTCACTTTATTATTTATAAATACATGAAACTTATAGGTACGAAGCTGAAAGTTGAGAAGTTTCAAATTGTAAAGTATTGGTTTATTTCGTTAAGTTACTTCTTTTGATGTACGAAACGTCTTACACCGTTTTTGCTGTGGTCTTCTTGCACAGATCAAACAACACGAGTTTAGAGAAGACTTCCGCAAAGATGCGCCGTTCCTGTTTAACTCAGAAAATGTGTACAGTCGGTTGGACAGGGTAAGTGTCACTAACCCAGGTTTAACCAAATTCTTTATCCCGACCTCTTGGCCAAAAGTTGCAGAGTTTTGCTGATAGACCAAGTAGAAATCTTGTTCTAGTTCAAAACATATCAGGGAAGATGTGCTGAGGGCGAAAATATCTCGTTTCCAGGCCTAAAAATGACAAAATTTAGACACATTCCAGGATTAGCCTTGTCGAGCTTTAAACAAACCAGGTGTGTCCAGGATTGTAGTTCTCTTGGACTGGACTAGCATTCAAGAGGCCAGCTATTGACACATTGTCCAACTCTCTTTTGTGCAGTGTAATCGCCAGATCTGTGCCATGGAAGAAGAGATGAACTGCTTATCGGAGTCTGCAGGTCTGTTTGAAGTGAACTTCCCTGACTACAAACAGCTGCGCGCTTGCCGGCGCGAGGTCATCTTACTCAAGCAGCTCTGGGACATGGTGGAGACAGTGCTGAGCAGCATAGATGAGTGGAAGACCACGCTGTGGGCCGACATCGACGTCGAGAACATGGAGATGGAATGCAAGAGATTCGTGAAGGAGATTCGAATGCTGGACAAAGAGATGAGGGCTTGGGACGCGTTCAGCGGGCTTGATTCCACCGTCAAGAACATGGTGACGTCACTAAGGGCTG
Source organism: Plumapathes pennacea (assembly GCA_964036295.1). Taxonomy (NCBI): domain Eukaryota; kingdom Metazoa; phylum Cnidaria; class Anthozoa; order Antipatharia; family Myriopathidae; genus Plumapathes; species Plumapathes pennacea. The sequence goes on along the minus strand of OZ038465.1, from coordinate 10,346,985 downwards.
TGGGTGAGCTGCAGAACCCGGCAATCCGAGAGCGTCATTGGCAGCAGCTCATGCAGGCCACCAAGGTGAGTACCAGGTTTTGTTACTCAATCTAACCATCCAGACTACGTGAACTGGTTAACCTAGAAGAAATATTGTATTCCGTATTTACGATCAAGGGCTGTAGCGTCCAAAAAGAATGTATTGTAGCTCCCGATGATTGCTGTTCCTACATGTAATACGATCAAACATTCACTATTCCGGGTTTATTTGCCATTTTCATTGCTCCTATAATTGCTTGTAGTTTGATTTGATATACACCATCTTGCTTTTGAACTCTCACGGTGCACGCATACCCCATAGTCGTCGTCATCGTCTTCGTCTTCTTCATTGTTGTCACCACAATGATCATCATCATCGTTGTCGTCGTCATCGTCATAATCAATACCGTCGTGTGACTATGATCATGATCATCACATGTATTTGTTGTGTCGATGTTAAAAGTACTTGTGTAACTGCCACAAATTTTGTATCAACAAGTATGGTTTATATAGACAAGATACAGGGGCAGACCAAACTGTTGGGGTCACATGGAAGGCGTGTGAATCCTGTGTAATCGAATTGAGTTCCATGCGACCATTTTGCCACTTCAGGTCAAATTTATTATGAATGAGGACACCAACCTGTCGGATCTTTTGGCGCTGAATCTTCACAACTTTGAAGACGAGGTGCGTAACATCGTGGACAAGGCCACCAAGGAACTGGGAATGGAGAAAGTACTGAAGGAACTTGACCAGACTTGGTCACAGATGGAATTCGAGTACGAGACGCACATGCGGACTGGCATTCCTCTGTTGAAGTCAAGTGAGGAGCTGATTGAAACTCTTGAAGACAACCAGGTAATCACAAGTGCAGTTGTTTTCTACAGGCCAAGTTGTAGTTTCCTAATATTCATTTTTATTACTCCACCCACTCATTTACGTACTCGTTCACTAACTCAGTCTTTCTCTCTCGCACTCATTGACTCAGGTTAGCTGACTGACATACTAGTTCACTGAATCAGTCGCCTCTCTCGTTCATGGACACACTCACTTGTTCAGCTATTCGTTCACTAACTCGATCTTTCTCTCTCGCACTCATTGACTCAGGTTAGCTGACTGACATACTAGTTCACTGAATCAGTCGCCTCTCTGGTTCATGGACACACTCACTTGTTCTCCTACTCGTTCACTAACTCGGTCTTTCTCTCTTGCACTCATTGACTCAGATTAGCTGACTCACACACTAGTTCACTGAATCAGTCACTCACTGGTTCATGGACCCACTCACTCGTTCACTGACTCAGTCATTCTCTCTCATACTAATTGACCCAGACACTAGTTCACTGAACTGCTCACTCATTGGTTCATAGACTCGCTTATTGACTGACTGACTCATTCATTCATTCATTCATTCATTTACTCACTATGTCTACGTACTGTACACTCACGCACTCACACTTGTTCACTCTCAACTCAACCACTCACTCACCCACACTAAACGTACGCGCTTACAATTACTCACACTGTACAAATGCACATAGTCAAATAATCAACGACCTCTAACATTGAATGCCTTCTTGAATGCAGGTTCAACTTCAAAACCTGATCACGTCCAAGTACATCGGACATTTCTTGGAGGAGGTGACCTTGTGGCAGAAGAAGCTGTCTCAAGCAGATTCAGTGATCTCCATCTGGTTTGAAGTGCAGAGGACCTGGTCTCATTTGGAGAGCATCTTCATCGGCTCAGAGGACATCCGAAATCAGCTGCCGGAAGACTCCAAGAGATTTGATGGCATCGATGTGGACTTTAAGGTGAGCTTTAAGGCCATGTCACACGCTGACTTTTGTGCAACCATGGACGCTCCCTTATGAAGGGACCACTTGGGCACACGTACTAAAGGAGATTATTAATTTCTCAGGAACTGATGAAAGAAGCAGCGGAGATTCCCAACGTCGTAGATTGCTGCAACAGAAGTGGACTGTTTGATACTCTCGAAAATCTGCAGGAAAGGTGAGGACAAGTCGCTGTTACACTCACAACCAACTGCTGATACTGTGCGAACCTCCTCACACGCAATCCATGTGGTCCATGCTTTTTAGAAATTCATCTAAATCTTCAAACTACATTTCACAAAAGAGATGATAGTATGGCTCCTCTTTTGCTTTTTTATCTTAACTTTATTTTGGCGTCGTCTCCTTCGTGGATGCCGATGATCACTCTCAGTGCGCCCTCACACTTTGTGTACCCTATTTCGATAATCTCCTCTTTGCTCTGATGAAGGGCTAGCGCTCGAAACGGCAGCTAGCACATTTACGGCGTTTAGCCTGCCCACATCAAACGTACGTCGAAATATTATACGTTTATTATACGCAGACCAAAACTAGTTCTCACAGGGGCGCATATTGTATTCTTATCAACAAGCATTGTTTCATCAACCTGCCCGCCTTGTGTTTGTTTTGTACAGACTTGCGTTGTGTGAGAAAGCTTTGGCCGAGTATCTGGAAACCAAGCGTTTGGCCTTTCCACGCTTCTACTTTGTGTCATCTGCAGACTTGCTTGATATTTTGTCAAAAGGAAACCAACCAACAGAAGTAAGTTGTGAAGACCGTTTAGGTCTTAACTCTGCCAATAGTGAATTGGGTGCAACCTATAAAATGTCATCTTACAGTATGGAGAACTTAGTGTTTGATATATTGATCAGGTTGATTGACCTATCAATTCTCATTACATCACTCAATATAAGTACCTTTTGTTTTTGGATCTAAGTTGACCGGACAATTGGTCATCTGTTTGTAACCAGAAGCAGACGTATTCGTTTCTCCCAGCACTAGCTGTATGTTTTACATAGAGCTTGGCTTAGTTTCGATACATTGTAATATTTGTCTATCTGCTAGATACATTGGATCAACTTGGACAACAAAAATCGCTAATCAAGTTTCTCTTTTTATGTAACAGGTTTGCCGTCACTTGTCCAAGTTGTTTGACAACATGTCCAAGCTCAAATTTGTCGAAGATGACGACGGCAAGGACACAAAAGAGGCGTCCGGCATGTACAGCAAGGAAGGGGAATATGTGGAATTTAACACCACCTGTGATTGCAGTGGCCAGGTCAGGGAACACTTCATCAGTAGTTGATCGAGAACAGTAGTGCGTGGTGTGATACCTAGTTTTTTACTGCCCATTTATCAGCTCTCTCGATCGATCGAGCGCTCTCTGAATTTCCCACGAATTAGTTGTTTATTGTCAGTCTAAATTGTGTCACTTCTACGGTTGACGTTACGTTCGTTTCAGTGAAACGAAGTATAGCAATGACCGGTCTGAACACGCTGCTCACTAACTTTGTTTTCTCTCTTCAGGTCGAGGCGTGGCTGAACCGTGTGATGGAGTCCATGCGCAGTACCGTTAAGCACGAGTTATCCGAAGCCGTGGTGTCGTATGAAGAGAAACCAAGAGACCAATGGCTGTTCGACTACCCCGCTCAGGTTGCGCTGTGTGGAACTCAGATCTGGTGGACAACAGAGGTCGGCATCGCTTTTGGCCGACTAGAAGAAGGTTATGAAAACGCACTGAAGGATTACTACAAGAAGCAGGTGAGATTATGTGCGAGACCGAAGTCTGTCTTTGGAAGCATGCAATTCGTCTTCTGCGAACTTGCACTCTTCAGTAAATTTAACGTTGCAGTAGTCGGCTGATTATCGTTCTTCCTCTTCCTTCATACTTCTGGATACCAGCAGCAGCAGCTTCGTAGCTGAATACGCCGCCCTGTTTAAATAATATAATTGCTTCACTTTTAAAATTTGACTCAGATTTTTCTTGTCAAATCATGCTTAGAATTTCGAACTAAAATTTGGATCGCTTAACATTCCTCAGGTCAGTCAGCTGACGACGCTGATTGGAATGTTGGTGGGCGAGCTGACCAAAGGTGACCGGCAGAAGATCATGACCATCTGTACTATTGATGTACACGCTCGAGATGTTGTGGCCAAATTAATTCACCAGAAAGTGGAGAACGCGCAGGCTTTCCTGTGGCTGAGTCAACTCCGGCACCGCTGGGACGACGGGAAGAGCCACTGCTTCGCCAACATCTGCGACGCGCAGTTCCGATACTCATACGAGTATCTAGGCAACACTCCTCGTCTGGTCATCACACCCTTGACTGATAGGTCAGTTTAAAAACAAGTAGCTGTTGGAGCGGTATTTTACTCTATCAGTGATTAACATCACTTTCTCCTTCACTTTCTAACAAGAAATATCATACGGTAAGGAGAATTTGGCGGTTGATAGCTTGCTCAGTACAAAGCTGAGTAAACTATCAATTCTCACTACGTTGAGAGAATCTGTATTTTGAGCTTCGGGGTGAAAGGGTTATAACTAAAACCAAAGTAATTAAGGTACCAATCACAGAGGCCGTAATGAAATACTTTTAACCAACCAGACACCGAAGCAATTAATTTGCAATACATTTTACTCTGAAGAAACCAATAGCAGTGTGGGCAAATGCCATAGCCACTTGCATGCATGCGTGGGCAGATCGCAACCGGGTTTGCTTTTGTTATAGAATGTGCTCGCAAATTCTCTTGTGCTTGACTAGCCATGCATTAGCAGGTAAGACAAGTCGACTTTGTCAACCTAATATTTGTTTTTGTTTCTTCCTCAGGTGCTACATTACCCTAACCCAGTCCCTTCACTTGACCATGAGTGGTGCGCCCGCTGGGCCTGCTGGAACTGGCAAGACAGAGACTACCAAGGATCTGGGGCGAGCGTTGGGTATCATGGTGTATGTGTTCAACTGCTCAGAACAGATGGATTACAAGGTAATCGTTACTTCCTCTTGCCCTCTTATGATTTAACTCACACTGGACATGTACAGTAGTGTGTATTTTTACAGGATCAAGCATTTTGTCGATAAAATTTTAGCTGAAGTATCATTGTTTCAACAAACATGTGCCCGGGTCTGTAAGAAAACAGTTTCATTTGATGGTCGAAGTTTTGCCCCTTCTGTTTGAGAAACATCTGACATGCAAAACTTGCTACCGTCCCATCTCCCTGTCTCGTCATCACTTTCTCATTTTTCTCTTGTCTGTCGTTAAAGCCCCATGCACACGAGCAAGTTTTCTGTGACAAGATTTTTTTGCTCGTGTACATGAGAAAATTTGGGCAAATTTTCTTTGACAAATTCATTTGCTGAAAAGCTGGCGTGCTAGCTTTTTTATGACAAGGAAAACTTGTCACATGTGGAATTTGATTGTGTACACGAAAACTTGTCAAAGTTTTTTGGAAAACTTTAGTTCCCATGTCTTCATTTGCAAGCGTGTTCGCACGGTCAAGATGGCGGCATCCACAACATTGACAACAAAGTCTTTGAATTAGCCAAATAATGCAGTTAGCCTCTTGCTGGAGGCTTTGAGATCACGCGAAAAGTTTATGGAAGTCAAAGTCAGAAGGAAAAGAAACAACGAAAATTTGTCAAAAAACTTGTGAAAAAAAGAGTTGCTCGACCGTATACACGGGCAAATCATTTGTCACAGAAAACTTGTCATAGAAAACTTGCTCGTGTGCATGGGGCTTAACATTCCTATTATTTTTTATCGTCTTCAGTCTTCCGTCAGCATCTCAGCATTCACTTCTTATCCCTCCCCAGTGTATCGGTAACATCTTTTTAATCTCTATTTTATTGTTAACATCACTTTCCCGTCTCTCCTCAGTCTATCGGTAACATCTACAAAGGCTTGGCTCAGACGGGGGCGTGGGGCTGCTTTGATGAGTTCAACCGCATCTCGGTGGAAGTACTGTCGGTGGTGGCTGTACAGGTCAAGTCTATCCAGGACGCCATTAAAGACAGAAAAGATCGCTTCATATTCCAGGGAGAGGAGATCAGCATGGTGCCGACTGTGGGTCTCTTTATCACCATGAACCCGGGATACGCGGGCAGGACCGAGCTGCCGGAGAACTTGAAGGCTTTGTTCCGGTCAGTTGTTTACTACACTGTTATTTTCAGGGAGTTATTTTAACTCCAAAAAGGGAGTAAAAAAAAAGGTACAGAACGACTCCTTTTTTAGAGTAGTTTTCACTCCCACTTTTTAACTCCCTTCATTTGTTTAACTCCAAAACAGGGGTGATATCAACTCCTATTTAGTCAGTTAATTTTTACTCTCATGAGGGAGTTAAAAAGTGGGAGTGAAAACTACTCTAAAAAAGGAGTCGTTCTGTACCTTTTTTTAAACTCCCTTTTTGGAGTTAAAATAACTCCCTGAAAATAACAGTGTATGTTAATTCGTTATGCGTCACATTGTTTCTTATCTTGTTTCTCTTAGCTTCAGCTTTCTTCACACTCACTCAAAACCCACTGCCTCTTGACTTACTATACTTTTTATATCGATGCTTCAACTGGTGTATAACCCCTCGCTACCCCCTCACAATAAATATCAATGCATGAGATTATACGGTGCTCTGTGCCCATCGAGCTCAAGTCATGTCATGTCACTGTCTGCAGTCCTTGTGCCATGGTGGTTCCCGACTTCGAGCTTATTTGTGAGATCATGTTGGTGGCTGAAGGTTTCGTCGAAGCTCGTGCATTGGCTCGCAAGTTCATCACCTTGTACTCATTGTGCAAAGAGTTACTGTCCAAGCAGGTACGGCTGTTCCCATTTTGAATTGGCTTGTTGCTCGAAGCATCATTTTAGACCATACACCTTACCTACAATCGTGGTCAAAATTGTTAGGACGATTACAGTCCCCCCTCCCCCTCCCGCGTAGCTGAATTGAATAATACTAGCCCCTGTACGAATAAAGATTGTACTCCGCTTACAGTGGATATTGATACCCGCGCATAGCGTCCCAAGGACAGTGTTTCAAAAACACAGTTAAAGCTGGAGTATGAAGGTGCCTTGTTCACCAAATGTGGCACTCTTTTTAGGACCATTATGATTGGGGCCTGCGAGCCATCAAGTCGGTTCTGGTGGTGGCGGGTTCACTGAAGCGCTCTGACAGGGATCGTCCTGAGGACCAAGTGCTTATGCGTGCCTTGCGTGACTTTAACATCCCCAAAATTGTCACGGACGACGTACCGATTTTCATGGGTCTTATTGGAGATCTGTTCCCAGCCTTGGACGTGCCTCGAAAGAGGAACTTGGACTTCGAAGCTCTCGTCAAGAAGTCTGCATTGGTTAGTGGCTAATGTTCTACCTTGTATGAGAGAGAGGGTTTATTATCGTAAGGAAGAACATGTTTATAAAGCCATAATTTATTAGAACTAGGCTGCAAATTGTCGTTGCTTTGCTAGTTAAACTAGATAGTAACGTATATGCTTGGTGATTTGAGACTATTTCTGTACATCAAATCAAATATAAAAAGTTGATTTAACAGAAGAGATTGAATAAGGCTGCCAGTACTCCAAATACAGGTAAATGTTGGATTCAGTGTTTGATACTTTAGATCGCTCTGGGTTTAACAGGAGTGAATGAATGAGAATGCTAGGCTTTTGTGATACTTCACATCACTCTGTATTTAACAGAAGTGATTGAAGAAGGTTGCCAGTGCTCCATGTACATACATTAACATTCGATACTCGTTCCACTATCCAGGACTTGAAGCTACAGCCGGAGGAGAGCTTCATCCTGAAGATCGTTCAGCTAGAGGAGTTGCTGGCGGTGCGTCACTCCGTGTTCGTGTTGGGCCCGGCGGGTACCGGCAAGACTCAGGTGATCCGGTCCCTGAACAAGACTTACCAGAATCAGAAGCGCAAACCCATCATGCAGGACATCAACCCCAAGGCTGTAACTGCAGACGAGCTCTTCGGTTTCATCAACCCAGCCACCCGGGAATGGAAAGATGGTAGGAACAAGATTTAGTTTAGAGTGGTTTTTAATCGACTGTCCAACGTAATTATTAGTTGGGTTTGCGTTTGCTGCGCCTTTAGATGGTCTGAACAAGTTTGACAGCGTTATTGGCCAAGGAACAAAATCAACATCCGATTGAAAACTGTTCACGCAAGGAAGCACGTGGTGATGGCGTTTCCTCGCACTGCTGATTGGTCTCTTATTCAAAGTAAAACCAATCGCAGTTTACTTCAGCGTCTGATTGGTTAAAAGTATTTGTACAGCGTTTTTGATTGGCGCTGTAATTAGGGCAGGGGTAAATACCCGGAATCGAGTATTTTCTTACTGTAATTTTTACTGAACGACGACACTGCGAATAGCAATGCAAAGTGGACCTGCACGAAATGTTGTGGACCGACACATGAATTCACTGTGGTGCTTCTTGCAGGTTTGTTTTCCACGACGATGCGCGACATGTCTGAGATACACACTGACAGCCCTAAGTGGATCGTACTGGACGGTGATATCGATCCAATGTGGATTGAGTCACTCAACACTGTCATGGACGACAACAAGGTTTGTGTTTGTCAGGACTTTAGATCAGTTTGTGTGTTTGAAGAACCTGTTACATAATGCACTTACCATCCAAGTTGCGTCGTTGTAGAAGTTGTAACCTTCAAATTGCAGAATAGAAAAGAGGCATTGTTTTAACTTTTGACCAATACCCTTTATCTTCCTTAAATACCCTTAACTGTACAGACTTGCGCTATCCTTGTTGAAGAAACACGCCATGACGGAACAGCTTTTTTTGGGTGAACTCGATGCGTTTAATCTGAGAAACTAAGGATGGCCATTGGGCCGTGAGTAACTCTTGAAAAAAAGAAAAAAGAAAACCCACTAGCCCACTTAAGGACTCGATTCCTTCAGGTAGTAAACTTTATTCAAGAGGATTTTCACAGAACGACACACACTTCTTAGACCAACAACTAAGCCCACTGTGTGGTGATTTGTTAGGTGCTGACTCTGGCTAGTAACGAACGTGTGCCGCTCACCCCGTCCATGAGACTGCTGTTTGAGATCGGTCATCTAAAGACCGCCACTCCTGCCACCGTGTCCAGAGCCGGTATCCTGTTTTTGAACTACGCTGACGTCGGCTGGAACCCGTGAGTCACTTTTTGTCTTTCCTATTGACTTGAGTTAGCTTGGAGCGGAGGTTCAAATGTAAAGAAGGCTAGCTTTATCGGGCATCGGCTCTCGAAAATGGTGTTTCCAAAGTTGTGTTGGGGAGTCAAGAACGAGATGAATCGAGATATAGACGGTTTGCAGTCCAAACTAGATCTGTCAGTGCTCGCATGACACGATTGCCTGAGAATTTCATGTTTCTAGTTCTATCAGGAGTGTTTAGTACAAAACTCTTTGTTCTGCCAGTTAGCCAAAAAATGTAAACGAGTGGCATTCATCAGACAAACAACGGAAGTAAGAGCTATGGCGACTCGGCTGTTGAACGACAGTTGAAGCACTACAGCGCGTATTTATTGGGTGCTTGCTTGAGTAGGGTCATAAGGACCTCTTTCTTTGCTCACTCTTACAACATGAGAGAATAAAGCTGCTCCTTGTGTTGCGTGGTTCTAAAGCTTTCTGTTTTCTTTCTCTTGTAACTACAGATACGTATCCAGCTGGATTGACTCGCGTGAGGTCCAATCAGAGAAGGCCAATCTGCAGATCCTGTTTGACAAGTACGTCCCTGTTTGTCTGGACACACTGCGCGTGCGTTTCAAGAAAATAACACCCGTGCCTGACATCACCATGGTAACTACCTTGTGCTACCTATTGGAGTGCCTCTTGACGCCGACCAACACTCCCCCTGACTGTAACAAGGAGCTGTACGAACTATACTTCGTCTTCGCAGCCGTGTGGGCGTTTGGCGGCGCCATGTTCCAGGATCAGGTATGGATGAAATGCAGGCTTATTGCTTTTAAGACTATCCCCTTGACTTGCTTATTTTTTGGAGTATTGAAGCATCATTGGCAACTTATTTCAAGTGCTGCTAATAAAGAAAGCAAATAAAAGTTACAAATAAGATATAACACGAGGAAGTATGTTAGTCAACTGAAATAACCAGTGGGCTAATTTAGTCAGAGTACAGGACCGGACGGGGGAGGAGAAGGGGATAATACTCTCCCGAAGTTTGGATGGAATGTGTTGCACGATTCTTAAACTCCGGACCCTATCAATGGTTTAGAGCGGTTTCCTTTTGAGAATAAGATCAGTCTTATATGTCCTGAAAGTGTTATTAACCTGCACTCAGCAGACAAACAACGAAAGTAAGAGCTATGGCGACTCGGCTGTTGTACTTGCTAGCCTTTTTTGACTCGTCACTATCTAGCCACTAGTATTGGAGATGGACGAACGCATCGAGGCTAAGGTTTATCACACGCCCGTGATTCTGCTGTGATATTGACGTGTCTTTTTATTTTTTCTGTTTGTTTGTCTTTAGCTGGTGGACTACCGATCGGAGTTCTCCAAGTGGTGGGTAACTGAATTCAAGACGATAAAGGTCCCCTCTGCCGGCACAGTGTTCGACTACTACATCGACCCAGACAGCAAGAAGTTTGTGCCGTGGACCGAAAGAGTGCCCAAGTTTGAGCTCGACCCGGAGATTCCCCTGCAGGTGAACATTTTGTTTGTGCTACCAGTTTAGCTTGTTCTCCCAGACGTTTTCTTCTCAGTTCATATCAGCCAAAATAATTCACAATGTTAATATGGTAATGTATAAATTGACTGATTGATTGTACTCGTTCCCAGGCTGTTCTGGTGCACACGGCAGAAACCACTCGCGTGCGTTTCTTCATGGACTTGCTGATGGAAAACCGCCGACCAGTCATGCTGGTGGGCAACGCGGGCACAGGCAAGACCGTGTTGGTGGGCGACAAGTTCGCGTCCATGGATCCTGACAACTTCATGATTACTAACGTGCCGTTCAATTACTACACCACGTCACTCATGTTGCAAGGCGTGCTGGAGAAGCCGCTAGAAAAGAAAGCTGGCAGGAACTACGGCCCACCAGGATCCAAGCGACTCATCTACTTCATCGACGACATGAACATGCCCATGGTACGTATTTACCCTTTCACTCGCTGAGCTCCGAATGGAAATTCTCCCAACCATTCAAGAAGAAAATGCGTGAGGTGATGTGGTGAGAATTTATTGTTCCACCAGCTTTCATACACTCAATAGATCTCCGGTGATGGACTAACAGGAAGAGTTGATCAGCAGTCGCGGTGCCCAACATATTGATATGAACAACAACAACAACTGTGTCGGCATATTTCAGCAATAAAAGCTGAAAACACAGAAAAACTTGAAGCAATCACGACAGCGGTGAATACAGCTCACCACCACCTCATTTCTCTCTTTGATCAGCACTACCAATAATATGAACAAGCAACTCTGTGTGACGTATTCCCCTTTAATGGTCTGTCTGTCTGTTGACTATATAGGTTGACACTTACGGCACGGTGCAGCCACACACGCTGATCCGACAGCACTTGGACTACAGTCACTTCTACGACAGAAACAAAATGACACTGAAGGAGGTGCACAACTGTCAGTACGTAGCGTGCATGAACCCCACTGCAGGAAGCTTCACCATCAACCCCAGACTTCAGGTGAGTCACAGACCGGCACAAGCCGAAACCAATCAGCGCCAAGTACAAAGGCTGTAAAAAACACTTTTAACCAACCAGAAGCCTAAGTAGTTTGCAACTGGTTGAAATTAGAAGAAGAGATATTACCACCTTGACCGCAAATTAGTCGATAGTGCTGCCAAACTAGCAAAAAAACGACAACTAGTGACAACTAGTGATTAGTGACCCAAAAATTGACTTTTGTCTCTTTCCGTCGCATTTTGACCGTCTGGTCTTTTTGTTCTCCAGCGTCACTTCGCAGTGTTCGCCATCAGCTTCCCCGGTTTGGATGCCCTAAAGACCATCTACCTGAGCATCCTCAACGGGCACTTACGTCAGAACAACTTTGCGCAGTCTGTGCAGAAACTCGCGGAGAAAGTCGTGGACGCGGCATTGGCCATGAATCAAAAGGTTTGACTCGTCCTTTCTTTATACGTATCTGTACATCAACCAAAAGGCGGTATGCATGTAAAAGCTCAACGCCGTTAAAAACGTTTATGCTGACGTTTTGAGCATTGGCCCGTTCGACTCGTAAAACGAATATCAGATAAGTCAGTCTTTATGGCGTTCAGCATGTTTACTTTAACTCTTAGTTGATACAATACACATTTTCCTGGCCAAAGTGTGGTAAATTTACTGTGGTTGACTATATGCTTACCTTGTAAGTCTGTCACAAAGTATTTTCTACTCTGTTATTAAGTGTATTCGTATGTCTGGCTGCGGTCTGTAGTCTGAATGACACGTCGTTTATTCTCAGGTGACGAGCACATTCCTACCCACTGCCGTCAAGTTTCACTACGTGTTCAATCTGCGTGACCTGTCCAACATTTTTCAGGTAATTAGTCGGGACACCTTTTAGTGTGGGCGATGGATTGCCTCACTGCTGTTCTTGTAGAAGAAAATGGAAAGGGGTTCATTTTCAAGCATAAGAAAGGGTATAGAAAATTTATGCTTTTTGGCAAAGAGTTGGTGAGAACTGCTAGCGAAAGGAGAATCGTGTTGGCATTTCATAGAGGTTCCAGAAAACTCGTGCCTTAATTATGGATTTTGCCCAAGTCACAAAAGGGGACAATTTCTTTACTTGAGATATATAAAATGGTCACTATTTGTACCTAAGGATGGTACTGTATATTAGAGGATAAGGGGTTGAAAGTCTGGGCGGACTAGCTGCCTCCCCGTACACTTGTTATTGGGACCCGCGGAAAGGCGCAGTACGCTCTTTGTGGTCTAGATGCTGAGTCAGTGTTTGTTTGTTTGTTTGTTTGTTTGTTTGTTTGTTTCAGGGTATTCTATTTAGTATGCCGGAATGCGCTAAGGTGCCTGTGGATCTAGTACGTTTGTGGATGCACGAGTGTAACCGGGTCTACTTTGACAAATTGGTGGACAACAGCGATATGGACTTGTACGACAAAATTCAACAAGACATGACCAGGAAGTTCTTTGAGGTGCGTTAAATCCTGCTCATCCAAACTGTGTCTTTGTAAGGTGTAGTTTAGGTTTAGTCTATTTTATTCTATTTTGTCTCTTTCTCTGTTTCGTTGTCTGTCAGATGTTCTTGTATCGTTTTTCTGTGTCTTTCTGTTGTCAATGTTTCCGTTACACACAGCTTGCTTTGGCCGAAATCATGATGTAAGCAATCGTACTTATGTCATTTGCAGGATCTAAACGAAGAAGAGCTGTATGTCAAGCCGAACATGTACTGTCACTTCGCTCAAGGAATTGGTGAGCCCAAGTACTTGCCGGTACCTAACTGGGAGTCTTTATCCAAACTGCTGGTCGAGGCGCTAGAAAACTACAACGAGGTGAACGCGGTCATGAACCTGGTGCTGTTTGAAGATGCGATGCAGCATGTGTAAGTTATTTACATCAAACTCTAGAATTCCTCTCGTATATCTGGGGACTTAGGCGGGTCTTAGACAATCTAATAGATTAATATCGTGACGCGTGCCGTTTGTTCATGACCTTTACAGATGTCGTATCAACCGCATTCTGGAGTCCCCTCGCGGTAACGCTCTCCTTGTTGGTGTTGGTGGAAGTGGTAAACAGAGTTTGGCTCGACTGGCCGCCTTCATCAGCGCGTTAGAAGTGTTCCAGATCCAGCTTAAGAAAGGCTACGCAATCCCTGATCTGAAGGTGAGCAGTGTACTGGCTACTCTGTTGTACGTTACCAGACATGAGCTTACCTGTTATCAGTTGATACCGAGAAATAATGATGGTTGAAACGAAGCCGATCGCTTCCAAAGCTACACCTGTTTTGCTTGAGTTTCACCGGTTGTGCCCCGTTTAAGTTTCGAGCTTGTTTGTCTACGCGCTTTTGTAATGATGTACATGTACGCCTGACTTGTTAGGTGTGCGTGTGTTCGTGCGAACGCTTGTGCGAGCGTGTAACATACGTTGTGCACAAGAAAAATGAGTCTTGCATAGTAACGTATGACCAACAGAAGCGACGTCCAGTACGTCTTTTCCGCGGTGTCCGTTATGGGAACCAAAAATAAAACATTAGTTACGTCGATACTCGAAAAAAAAAAAGCAATGGTAAATCCCCACAAACCACCAAAATCCCGTCACTCCTGTTGAACTAATATTAAACAATTCACCATACTTTATCAGGGACCCAAAACATGGAATTCTTTGCCTACGTTTGTCACTAGTTCTGAAACCTTACCTCGTTTTAAAAGAAGATTATATGCTTTCCACTAAGTAATTAAATACAATATCTCTATACTCAGCTTTCACTGCTTTTATTGTAAACTAATACGAACACTGTGAGGAGGCCTCTTCACTATAAGCCCCATGGTTTCTTGAGGCTTCCTCGCCTCTACTTAGCAAACGTAATTTCTTTATGTAGTTTCTTAATGTATATCTATGTACATATGTATATATTATCATTCTATGTGGCAAAGAAAATAAATAAATAAATAAATAAATCAATCAATCAATCAATCAATCAATCAATCAAAACTGTGTTTGTGTGTGCCTGCATGTGCTTTTGTTGTGTTTGTTTTGTCTGTGTGTTTATGTATTCTAATATTGACTGTGATTGTGCAAGTTCCCTGAGCTTCTTTGTTGTTCTCTCTGCAGCTGGACCTGGCCATGCTGTGCACTAAAGCGGGCCTGAAGAACATTGGCACTGTGTTTCTGTTGACTGACGCCCAGGTGCCAGAGGAGAATTTCTTGGTGTTGATCAACGATCTACTGGCGTCCGGTGAGATCCCGGATCTGTTCCCTGATGACGAGGTGGAGAACATCATCTCTGGCTTGAGAAACGAAGTCAAGGGCGCCGGTCTACAGGATACGCGAGAAAACTGCTGGAACTTTTATATTGATAGAGTGCGAAGGAATCTCAAGGCAAGTTGCAGTCTGTCACCTCCGGGTCGACCTACAATTTTGGTCAAAAGTGTTGGGACACTCACATAAAAGATCAGTGAGCTCTCCTGCCCCCCCACCCCCTCAATGATGTTTAATGTGTCCTTTTTTTATGCCTTTGGTCAAACATTTTTTTGGGGGGCGTTAGTTTAGTAAATTTAGCCAGTGGTCCGACGTTTTATTCACGGTGTGGCAATATTATTAGGGTGTCCCATACACTTTTGACCAGGGTTGTAGTTAAAGAATATTCATTGAAGAATAGGCTGTGCTCTCAAATGCTTCCACATTAAGATGGTTTTCACTACAAATTGTAGCTTCCTTGCTCGTGTTTTACCACTCACTGATATTTTATCTACTAACCCCCTCCCCCAGGTGGTGTTGTGTTTCTCCCCCGTGGGTTCCACCCTGCGTGTGCGTGGTCGAAAGTTCCCGGCTGTTACCAACTGCACGGCTATTGACTGGTTCCACGAGTGGCCTGAGGAAGCCTTGGTGTCCGTCAGCCGAAGATTTATTGATGACTGCGAACAGCTCACGGTATGTGAACGTATCTATTTGGTCTTTGAGTGGCAATTATGTCCAGAGGAAAACCGAGAAAGTATTCACTTCGTGGTGAATTAAAGTCAACCATCTTTCTGGGCCCGGATGTTCGGAGCTCCATGAATCTAATCCAGGATTTAACTAAATCCTTTCTCTCAATCTTTTGGCCAAATATGCCAAGTTTTGGCCAAAACCAACTGAAGAAAGAAATCAGACAAAGACGTTTGTAAAGAGAGGTTGGGAGGGGTTAGAGGAAACGGAAAGACAAGTGTGAATGAGTGGAGGTGGAATCAGTAGGACATCTGGTAATATTCGCGAAAAC
Source organism: Plumapathes pennacea (assembly GCA_964036295.1). Lineage (NCBI taxonomy): Eukaryota > Metazoa > Cnidaria > Anthozoa > Antipatharia > Myriopathidae > Plumapathes > Plumapathes pennacea. Next base: position 10,331,236 of record OZ038465.1, on the reverse strand, counting down.
CAAGAGCGACTCAGCCTCCAAAATGGTTCGTTGCGCTATTTTGCTGTCTGGGCACTGCAGTTGCTGGTCTAATGGTGTTCTCTTTGTTTCGTTTCAGGACGACTTAAAGCCTTCCATTGCTGAGTTCATGGCGTACGTACACACAAGCGTGAACGAGGAAAGTCAGGCATACCTCGCAAACGAGAGGCGCTACAATTACACCACGCCCAAAAGCTTCCTGGAACAAGTACGTGCTATCTGATCAAGACAGCGACTGTTTAACCTACCCGGCGCCGACTTTTACTTTCCCATATTCACTTCTCTGTCTGCTCTGCTTGTTTTTGACAGATGTCTTCATCTTTGCTTCCTTATCTCTCCCCCTATTTTCATTTCTTCCCTCCTTGCCCCCCAGTTTTGACTTGTACGTGTACCTGGTTCTTTATTTACTTGTACTATTGTACCAAGTGCAAAGGCCTATCCTTTTTATGCCCAACACAAAGAGAAAATTTCTGTCACTTTATTGTCATGCTGTAGACTGTGCGTTGTACATGATGAATGAGTCGTTGATGCAGCTACTTCAAGAGTGTGTTCTCTCTCTCACTGTAGATCACACTTTATCGTAACTTGTTGAAGAAGAAAGTTCTGGAGCTGTCTCAGAAAACAGAGCGTCTGGAGAACGGTTTATTGAAACTGCAGAGTACGGCCTCCCAAGTGGATGACCTCAAAGCAAAACTAGCCTCGCAAGAGGTGGAGCTGAAACAGAAAAACGAAGACGCAGATAAACTGATTGAGAAGGTCGGCGTCGAAACAGAGAAAGTCAGCAAAGAAAAAGCCATCGCCGACGAGGAAGAAAAGAAAGTGGAAGTGATCGCTAAAGATGTAAGTGAAAAAGCTAGGTCTTGCGAGGAGGATTTAGCCAAGGCTGAACCAGCGTTAGCCGCTGCACAAGAGGCTCTCAACACGCTGAACAAGAACAACTTGACCGAGCTGAAGTCGTTTGGCGCGCCCCCTTCTGCTGTGGTTAATGTTGCCTCTGCCGTGATGGTACTTCTGGCTCCGCCGAGCAAAATTCCCAAGGACAGGAGTTGGAAGGCGGCTAAGATTATGATGGCGAAGGTAACGTTTTTCGCTGTTCAGTTTCAGCGAAAGCTGGAACTTAATCTGATAATCTGTTGACGGTTTGTGATGCGAAATTATTTTCTTCCCTTTGAATCTAGATTCATTTTTACACGTGCCGCGTAACAGTAATCTTGCTGATTGACATGTTTTAGTGTATCGTTTGGTCACTTCTGGCTCAAGACTTTTCTCAGCAGAAGATACCAAGAGGTCAAACAACCACTGTTATATCTACACACAGTACTATAGACCAAGCTAAGCGTTATCATATTTTTACTCGACAGGTCGACCAGTTTTTAGACAGTTTAATAAACTACGACAAGGAGAACATACACGACAACAACTTGAAGGCGATCCAGCCGTACCTGTCAGACCCAGAGTTTGACGCCGACTTCATACGTGGCAAATCTGCCGCCGCGGCCGGGCTGTGTTCTTGGACTATCAACATCGTGAAGTTCTTCTACGTGTACTGTGATGTCGAACCAAAAAGGAAGGCTCTCGAAGCCGCCAATGCTGAGCTATCTGCCGCCCAGGAAAAGCTGGCTAAGATCAAGGCGAAGATTGCCGAACTGGATCAAAATCTGGCGGAGCTGACTGCTTCGTTTGAGAAAGCCACCGCAGAGAAACTCAAATGCCAACAGGAGGCCGAGTCCACTGCGCGCACCATCGAGCTCGCTAATCGATTAGTCGGCGGGTTGGCTTCGGAGAATGTTCGCTGGGCCGAGTCCGTGAATAATTTTAAGGAGCAGGAGAAGACTCTGCCGGGAGATGTGTTGTTGACCACTGCATTCGTTTCGTACGTCGGCTGTTTCACGCGCAAATACCGTGACACCCTGCTGAATGCGAAGTGGCTGCCTTTCTTGAAGCAACAGAAGGTGAGAAACAAGTAAATCGGCCTCAGGCTGTCATTATTTCTTTTTTAAAGGGAAGGGAGGGGGGGGGGGGGGGGGGGGGGGGCTATTTCTGGAGAGACTTCGAAGACTCTTATTATTATTGTTCGGCGGTCGCACCGTGGATTACATCGACACTTCCGTTGGTCAGAGCTTGTGACCATTGGTATCTTAGATCGAGGTAAATTCTTCACCTCGTGTGCAAGCCCGTTGTTGTTGTTGTTGTTGTTGTTTTGGGGGGGGGGGGGGGGCACATACAGTTTGTTATAGAAAATGCATTGAACTAACATATACTTGATTAATCAGTCTTGGTTTTGAGTTTCTCAGCTAAGTCTTGTACTACGACCGATGTCTTTTCATTTTTAGACACCAATTGCACTGACGGAAAATCTAGACCCGCTGACCCTGTTGACCGACAACGCAACTATCGCCACCTGGAACAACGAGAATTTGCCGAGTGACCGAATGTCCACCGAAAACGCGACGATCTTAACGAACTGTGAAAGATGGCCCCTGATGATTGACCCACAGTTGCAGGGTGTCAAGTGGATTAAGACCCGAGAGGGAGAGTCACTGCGGGTTGTCAGGCTTGGACAGAAGGGGTAAGGGAATTCAGTGGTTACAGGCATTTTATGTTAAAATGAATATCTACTTGGATTTCTAGGAGCAGGTGAAGTAACCTTTGTAGGGGACTTCGTGTCCTATTGTTAACTTTACCTTGCACGCGTATGCTAAACCTGTAAGTAAACAAATACAACTAAACATGTTGCGTCGTCGTGACAAGGCTGAAAAACGTAATGCCCTGGGACAAGTTCGACGCCGACTATTGTAGCGTGGGCGCGTCAATCCGATCTTTGTGAAATAGCTGGGGAAACTGAATAAAAGAAGAAAGAAAAAACTGGTTGTTAAGCTCATTTTCAAACTACTAAGAGGATTTCCGCTGTGAACTCGAGTTATGCACGCATAAAATTATGTACCAGAACAAGAAGCACTACACTTATGATTTATTTTAATTTCCATGTTTGACTGGGTAAGATAGTCATGTATGAGTAAACTCTAGAAGTCAAATAGCCTTAGGGAAGACGTGAGGCTTTTATTCTTTTCCTACTCGGGCGCCGGGCTGGCAGACTTTTCGCGCCCTGTGTGCCATATTGGATGACGTCACTGACGTGCCCTGTCGACGTCATATCTCCCTATTCTAACCCAGGCAGTAAGTTCTTAGTGCTGTTACGGGAATTTCCTTGATGACTTTGTGCTTATTGATTTGTTTTGTTTTTTTGTTCAGATACCTGGATTCTATTGAGCGTGCTGTTGCAAATGGTGATTGTGTGCTAATCGAAAACATGGAAGAAAGTATTGACCCAGTGTTAGATGCGCTGGTGGGACGAAACACAATCAAAAAGGGCAGGTGAGTACAAACGCACACAAGGAAGTCCGTGCTTACACTCAAATACGCAGACAAACAATACAGATAACACACATACACATTGACTAAAACGAGTACACATAAACAAAGGCGTGTACACATATACAGACACAAACACAATCGCACATATACGCACTGACACACATTCAGATAAGTGTGAGGAGGGCGTACTAAATTGGAGCCTAGCTCTGTTGTGTTGTCTTCCGTGATGCCAAGGACAATAAAAGGTCTATAAATCATAAAGCAAATAACTGATTGTAAACACACTGCTCTATATCTGTATCCATGCATGTGTGTATCAGACACCCATTGCCCTTTCGTTTCCTGTATTCCTTCTGTGTAGAGCAATCAAGATCGGCGACAAGGAGACGGAGTATCATCCAGACTTCAGGCTCATTCTGCACACCAAGATGGCCAACCCTCACTACAAACCAGAGATGCAGGCCCAAACCACTCTCATCAATTTCACCGTCACACGAGAAGGCCTGGAAGATCAGCTCTTGGCCAACGTCGTGCGGAAAGAAAGACCAGACTTGGAGGAAACTAAAGTGAGTTTACTTAAGGATGAGAAGTTTCCTCACCAGGAGTCAAGAACTTGGCTGCTTCGTTTATGGAGCTGATTGACCCCACACAGCAACTAAACTATTATCGCGTATTAATATAGGTTGAATGATTAAGTGAGCGACTGATTTGCTGCTTACACTCAGAGTTGAACTGATTGTAAAACATTAAGCAATGGTTATACATTGGTGCGTAGAGATCTGTGCTTATTAACAGACTCGTCATACCTCGTTCCAACCCACACTTATTTCGTGTTGCTTTATCCAGGCAAATCTTACGCAGCAACAAAACCAGTTCACTATCACTCTCAAAGAGCTGGAGGATTCTTTGCTGGCGAGACTGTCGGCCGCTGGGGGCAACTTCCTGGGCGACTACGCCCTCGTTGAAAACCTGGAAACGACCAAGCGCACTGCGGCGGAGATTGAAGTTCAAGTGGAAGAGGCGAAGAAGACTGAAGTGATGATTAACGAGGCCCGCGAACACTACCGGCCAGCGGCTGCCCGTGCCTCGCTGCTCTACTTCATCCTGAATGACTTGAACAAGATTAACCTGATTTACCAGTTTTCCCTCAAGGTACGTGAAAGTTGTGGTGACAGGAATATTTGGTATGTGAGACTAATTCCACCCCTCCGTCTTGACCCACCAGCTTTCAAATTCGTGGGAGAGGAGTGGTAACAGCGGGAACAGCCTCTGTCTCAAAGCGAGGCCTAGTGTGCAATACCTTCCATTTTCACTTCCAATGAAAGTTTTTGCACTAGGCGTCACTTAGAAACAGAAGCAAGAGGCATCTCGTGTTGACACATTTGGCTCAGCAAGTTGTATCGAGTAATTATTTGACGTTAAAACCGAGCAACTGGCCGTGAAACTTCCACATTGTTAGACTTTCTAAATTTCTTGCGTGCACCCTGTACCCACCTAATGAAACATTGCTCAAGTCCACCCAGATATGACACACAAGGAATTTAAAGCACACATGGAGCAAAATATTTTTTTATTGTTTTTCAACTGAAACCCAGCTGTGGTACTACGAGTAGTTTCCTTCGTTTGTTTTCATAACCCAAGCCCCTCCTTACTTACTCATTTGGCTTCATTTCCTCGGCACAGGCGTTTACCGTGGTGTTCAGCAAAGCCATCGAGCGTGCCGAGCCAGCTGAAGACGTCAAGCACCGCGTCTTGAACCTGATCGACTTCGTCACATACTCCGTGTTCATCTACACCACGCGAGGCTTGTTTGAAAAGGACAAACTCATCTTCACGGTGCAAGTGGCTTTCCAGGTGCTCTTGATGAAGAAGGAGATCGTTCCCCATGAACTCGATTTTCTTCTGCGTTTTCCGGCCAAGATGAACGTGACCACTCCGGTAGACTTCCTCTCGTCTCACTCGTGGGGAGGAATTAAGGTAAGGGATAAGACAGTGGCGTTATTTTTAGTCCACTGTCCAAGATGTGGTTGTTTTGTGGTTTTACGTTTTTATTTGGCTAAGCATGTTTGTCAGCATTCTCGGCCAATCTGAAGTGAGAATTATACACGTCGAGTTGCTGCAGGAGTGTCACAGTCGTGCAACGCGAACTCATTAATTTGCAACGGCGCCGACTGAACGTTTCTGCAATCGTGTGTAAAAAGGAGAATTTAGTTCTACTTCGTGCCATAAGAATGTCGCGAGACGATTCGCAGAGGTGATATGTTACACCGTGCAGTTCTTCAGCAACTTGCAAGTCGGCAACTCAGCAAGTTTCTGACATGTAACAACTATATTGACCACCATGTTTAATGTTTTCCAGGCCTTGAGTGATATGGAGGAATTCCGCAATCTGGACCGTGACATCGAAGGCTCAGCCAAGCGCTGGAAGAAATTCGTGGAAAGCGAGTGTCCTGAGAAAGAGAAGTTCCCTCAGGAGTGGAAGAACAAGTCCGCACTGCAGAAGCTGTGCATGATGCGCGCGCTGCGGCCTGACCGTATGACGTACGCGTGCAGGTGAGCACCCAGGTACCGCGGGAAGACGTTCTTGACGTCACTTCCGTCGGTCAGCGTTCGTCGCCAGTACTACAGTATGTAACCCGGTCTAACTCGAGGAGAATTTCACTTCGTGTGCAAGCGCCGTTTTTTCTTCTGCAAAGCTTATGTTATAGGCAATATATTAAACTAGTGGAGTCCCAGTATTGAGTTTTTGCGGTCTTCCGAGCGTTACACAGAGCTACAAAATTTGCACTGGAATCCACTGTTTTTTCATTGACCGCTGATTCAGATATAAGGTGACAGCACGGTCGAAAACCGAAGTTTTGTTGTGTCAGCAGGATAGGCAGATCGTCAGATTTAAACGAGACACTGTATTCCATACATTTGTGTACGAAATAGAGTTACTTATGCATTTCCCTCTTGTTTAGTAACTTCGTTGAAGAGAAACTGGGACAGAAGTACGTGGAGAATCGTCAGATGGAGTTTTCCAAGTCGTACGAGGAGAGCGGTCCAGGCACACCGATCTTCTTTATCCTATCCCCTGGTGTCGATCCACTGAAAGACGTGGAAGCCCTTGGCAAAAAACTGGGCTTCACTTTCGACAATAAAAACTTCCACAACGTCTCTCTTGGCCAGGTGAGAAAGTGGTTGCTCTTAAGGATTTTGGGTGGGTCTGTGCCGCACAACTCCCTATTTCAGACTACAAATTTTCATTTTGCGTACCCCTTTTCAGAGAAAAAGCAAAATCTATACCCTATTCCAGATTAAAACGTTCAAAACGATCCCTTCTGGGTCGGCCTTTGTATGGTCCCTATATTCATGGTGAGACCGTGAACAGAATCGTACGCCTTGTGTTTTAACTGACACGTGTGTTGCATCGCTTTTAGGGTCAGGAAGTTGTTGCCGAACAGTGTCTGGATCTGGCCGCCAAAGAAGGCCACTGGGTCATCCTACAGGTTAGGCCATTTTCATCTTGTTACTTAGAAAATAAGGAAACCTTACTCTTCCTGTTGACAAACTTTTATTTACCGCTGACCCATTTCATTTCCCATCCTTACACAGAACATTCATCTTGTGAAGAACTGGCTGTCGACCCTGGAGAAGAAACTGGAGGCGTACAGCGAGGGTAGCCATGAGAACTACCGAGTGTACATCTCGGCCGAGCCAGCACCCACACCCGACTCACACATCATTCCTGGAGGAATCTTGGAGACGTCGATCAAGATCACCAATGAACCTCCCACTGGAATGTTGGCCAACCTGCACCAGTCGCTCGACAACTTTAACCAGGTAAACTCTCCACTGGTGTGCATGAGTAACTGGAAAGTCTTAGAGCGCGTTCGATTGGGTCTATTCCGGAATAGGAATAGCGCTGCTGATTGATAAATTTTTTTTGGTTTGGAGCTGATTAAGGTTAGGATGTATCGGGAGCTGTTCAAAATGCAAGCATGGAGATATTTAAAACAATTTTCAACAAAATCTGCCTCGGAACAAGCAAAACGTTGGGTCATTTTAGCTATTCCTATTCCGGAATAGACCCAATCGAACGCGCCCTTAATCAGTATATTAGGTTTTCGCGGGAACTGCTGCGTCACTTCCGTTGGTTAACATTCATTCCCATTGCCATATAACTGGGTAAATTTCATATCGTGCCTAAGAAAATACATTGAACTAATTTATAATATACCTTAGTGTCAAATATATGCTTTTACTGGTCTTGTCTTGCACGCTGCTGAGACTCCTTCATTGAATTTGCCTTCGTTTAAATGTTTTTGGCTGTTAATAAGGTGATTGCATAATCGACGTGCAATAGACATACTTGCACTTGAACTGCAGGGAAGCCTTTAAGGCGTTTGAGTGCATGTAGAAACGAGATGAGCATGGTTTAATCTTCTTTTACTGGCCACATTGCAGGAAACTCTTGAGATGTGCGCCCGTGAAAACGAGTTCAAGAGCATCCTATTCTCGCTGTGCTATTTCCACGCTGTGGTGGCTGAGCGACGCAAATTCGGCCCCCAGGGCTGGAACAGGTCTTATCCGTTCAACACAGGAGATCTGACGATCAGCAAGGACGTGTTGTACAACTACCTGGAGGCAAACCCTAAGGTAGGCGTTAGGGTGTCCATCGGCTCACTTTGACACCTACAGGCCGCCCTTTGAGGCTGGTTCACACGATAAAGCAAGCACGAGAGAATAGAAGAGTTTCTCTTGCACTTAGGTTTGCCGACTTCTTCACAAATTTTATCGTGTGAACCGGTCGCTTGCACTTGTTTACTAGTATGAACCAGTCTCTACTGGTTACAATATGCCATGCCTATTTTGTTTGATAGTTTTGAGGTTCGTTTTCAGATGTAAGGTAGCTAGAAATTCTATGCAATGAACCACAGTTTCTTTTCTTCTGTTTTTCTTTTCTTTTTTTTTTTTTTTTTTCACATTGTTATAATTATATAATTCTGTGTTGTGTGTTCTCGATATTCTGTGCACCTTTATAAAGGAATGGTCACTCACTCAGCTAGTCAAGTAAAACGTTGTGTGCCTCTACGTATAGTACTGCATTGATTAATGTGCTCTTGTATCTCTTGTTACTAGGTGCCGTGGACTGACCTGCGATACTTGTTTGGTGAAATCATGTACGGCGGCCACATCACTGATGACTGGGACAGACGCTTGTGCAAAACGTACCTGGAGGAGTACATGAAACCTGAGATGGTAAGAGAAATTGTAAAGCCTGTCATCGTTGTTGTTGTGCTGGGGCACGCCAAGTGTCCTGAAACTCGATTACGCTCATCTAATAATCCAAGATTTGCGAATTTCTTTTCTCGATCTTTTGGTGGACAAAATGCTAGGTTTTAGAAAGGTCTGCCCCCATCAAGGCCGTTGAATATGCCTTGCGTCCCAGCAACTTCTATTTTCACGTGGTGGGTTTTGGTCATGTGACTAACCTGATGTAAAGGGCCTGTAGAAGTTCAACTGTAGTCGTCGCCCTTACCAATTATCTGTGACAATTTAGAAGTTTAAGACTGCTAAACTTTATTGCTGGTTATCCTACAGCTTGAAGGTGAACTGAACTTGGCGCCAGGCTTCCCCATCCCTCCTAATATGGACTACAAGGGATACCATGCGTACATTGACGACTCCCTGCCCCCAGAGAGCCCCTATCTGTACGGGCTGCACCCTAATGCTGAGATCGGCTTCCTTACCGCCACCTCGGACAACTTGTTCCGTACTGTACTGGAGATGCAGCCCAGAGATTCTGAGGGAGGAGGCGGAGCTGGCCAGACGAGAGAGGAGAAGGTTAGCAGGCCAAACTGTTGCGATATACTAGAAATACGATAATCGCAGATACCCCCTCACTCTGCCATTGATGGGACTTTTACTTTGGTAACTCCCAACAAGAGTAGCCTTTGTTTTATTGAAATGTTGACTCGATCTTTTCTTCGAAGTCAAGTGCTACACGCAAAGGAAGGAGAAAAAGAATGGTGTGTGTTATACTTTTGCGTTGAAAAAAGAATTGATTGCGTGACGAAGTACGTATTTCCCACGGTCGGCACGTCAAATTAATTCATGCAGTCTGCCAAGCACGTTCTCAAAATTTAATACTCAAAGTTTGAAGTTGGTCGGCCGTCGTAGTACGGGAAAAAAGGAACACTGATTTTCCAATTTTGAATTCATAGGCAGTACAATTAAATAGGCTTCCTGTGCGATTTGTTTTTACTCTGGACTGCATGCACCAGATTCAGACATGCATATTTAATAGGCTCGAATTGTTTTGTATGTGAACTCACTCAAAACAGCAAGATTTCTCCCAGAATCAAAGCAAAACTTGAACAGTTTACTTCAAATTATACACGGGCTTCAGACCCAGTAATACTTCTAAGGGCTTGTGAACGATTCTCGCTGCAATCACCGCGTGTCAGATTACAGAAAAATAAGACATCTGACTAAATCATTCAAGACTCCAAGTTCCGATTGCTCTGAGCGAATACGGTAGCCGAAACTGGCGACAGAAGCGTAGTAAAACAATACTTCGAGGGAAAATGATCAGCATACAGATTTTAATACATTCTTGAAGTGATAAAGTTACAAGCTATACGGGATACAATATATTTGTCACGGTGATTGTTCGGTTTCCACTGACTAACCTTTGTTGCTTGTCCTTTCTAAATAAGTATCTGAGTTTAACACAAAACGGCGTCTGAAGCTCCCGATTTGATTTCAAGCGCTGTTCCCTTTGCGGAGTTGTCTGTGTTACCCGCTTCTGTTCATGTCGCTTTTGGTCGGCATTCATGCGCTGTCGTCTTTGCGGAGTCTTCTCTTCGGCCCGCTTTTTCTCCTGAAGGTCCCGATTCGCTTTCAAGCGCTGCTCTTTTTGCGCAGTTGTCTGTGTTGCCCGCTTCTGTTCATGTCGCTTTTGGTCGGCATTCATGCGCTGTTGTCTTTGCGGAGTCTTCTCTTCGGTCCGCTTTTGCTCTTGAAGTGCCTGTTCGCTTCACTTTTGAAGACGAGCTTCGCGAGACCGTTCTGTTTCAAGTTTTCTAGCTTTCAAATTCATTTTCGTGAACGCAGTTACGTACAATTGTTGCTTCGTTTAAATCTTTCTTAAAAACATGGCGGTGGCTAGTCGATAATGATTACGTCATTGCCTTATTTGGACATTGCCTTAGGCACCTGGCCTAAAAAGGTCGCATCGCACAAACAAACACACGAACATTAGATTTCGAGATGGCGACGCGCTTGGAGTCTTCAAATGAGCCGACTATGCTGCATTAGCGTCGTAAATATTTCCCTCACTTCGTTCGGGGATTATATTAGTGGTATTAATAATCTATCAATAGTAAATTATATTAGTATATACCACACAAGTGAATAGTGCTTTTCGCGCGCTCTGATTGGCTCCTCAATCTCGGAATATCAAGTACTATTCACCTCCCGGCGGCTTCCAGTAAAACAAAATGGCGCGCGAACCCAATTTTTGCCCAGTTTTGTCGGAAATAATAGCTAAAAAAAAATAGCTATTTGGTAGTTGGCTATTAAACTTGTGTGGTATATACTAAATATATACCACATATACACTGGTGCATGTTTGGTGTTTAACTGAAACATGGAACAGCTCACGCACGGCCGCGTGAAAAGCGAAGAATGTAAAGCAGGCTAAGAGACATTGTATTTCACTGTTGTTTCACTGGAGTGACAACGTTGTAACACCGACGACAGCAAAAGAGTGGCGTGAGCTTGTAGAGGGGCTGCACTCTGTTGTTAACAGTATCTGGCCTCCTGTGGTCTCATTTATGTGAATTGACTGGTGTCTTTGTTTGCAGGTCAAGCAAGTTCTTGACGAAATCTTGGAGAAATTGCCAGACGAGTTCAACGTGCCAGAGATGATGGCGCGGGCCGAGGAAAGGACGCCCTACACTGTAGTGGCTTTCCAGGAATGCGAGCGAATGAACAACTTGACAAGTGAGATGCGCAGATCCCTCAAGGAGCTTGATTTGGGTCTGAAGGTAAGACACACACGAGTTATAACCTGTTCTTGTCATGTTTCTCGTTCTCCATCGTAAGAGGTTTGACAGGAAATGAGTGCGAATGGTTTCTATCTCCGTTTCAATATTTGAATCACAATCATGACCTCCGCGATACCGGAACAACGCCCTTGTGTGAGCTGATGAAGATGCTTTGTAACTTCTAACGGCACTTTCTTATTTTTCTCTATCCGCATATTGAAATCATTTTTCATCCCGTATATAGGTCGTTTTTGAAATCAAGTGTCTTGTGCTGGAGAAACGGCCTATGGAAGTGTCGGTCATGTTAGGCCTTTTTCTAAATGCCTTTTGCCTCTGTTTCAAAACGAGGTCTAGTACGAATTCTTTCTCATGAAAATACAATTTCATACAAATCAGACTAATTTTCATAAGAAAGGTTTGAAACATGTAACAGGCATTTCGGAGTGGCCACGTGCATAACGTTTTTACTAGCACGACGGATCTTGTACGTACGTGTGCTGTGTGTGCGTGTGGGCCTTCGTTGTATGCGCGTGTGCAGTGTACGTGTGTGTACGTGTCCGTTTGAGATAGGACTTGTGGTTGTTCGTGGTACTCAGCTGGGTTCTTGTTACAACAGGGTGAGCTCACCATCACAGCGGGCATGGAGGATCTCAGTAACGCGCTGTACCTCGGCGATGTGCCTGAGTCGTGGACGCGCCGCGCCTACCCCTCCATGGCAGGCTTAGCCGCGTGGTTTGCTGATCTTCTGCTGCGTATCAAGGAACTTGAGAGTTGGACTTCTGACTTCTGCTTACCGAATGTTGTCTGGCTGGCGGGCTTCTTCAACCCCCAGTCCTTCCTCACCGCCATCGAACAATCTATGGCGCGCAAAAACGAATGGCCCCTGGATAAGATGGCCTTGCAGGTGGATGTTACCAAGAAGAACCGAGAGGATTTCAACAGCCCCCCTCGAGAAGGGGCCTACGTGCATGGACTCTTTATGGAGGGTGCCCGCTGGGATACCCAGACAGGGCTGATCGCGGACTCAAAGCTGAAAGATCTCACGCCCGCCATGCCGGTTATGTTCATCCGCGCTATTCCTGTGGACAAACAAGAGACCAAGAACGTGTACGAGTGTCCCGTGTATAAGACTCGGCAGAGAGGGCCCACGTACGTGTGGAACTTCTTCCTGAAGACCAAAGAGAACCCGGCAAAGTGGACTTTGGCTGGAGTGGCACTGCTGCTCAGTGTTTGATATTATTGACAGTGCCATTTTTCATACTCTTATTGCAGAGTATTTTAATGAGTGTGTTTCAAGCGTGCAAAGAGTGCTTTTTTTTCTATTTTTCTTCCAAATTGCGAGCCATAAAATGGCGACTTTTCTAATATTGTGTATCAATAGTTTTCTTTCTTTCGTCCCACCCACTCTGGCCAATTTAGCATTTTTCATTGCTCACGATCGGAACGTGGATTTTTTTTTTTCAATCGGCATTCTTTAAGTGTTTCTTTCTCTATCCCAGTGTTCGTCTAGATTTATTCTTTCCTTCGTATTACGCCTCCTTCCTCTGTTCCTTTTAGCAGCATCATTCAGGTGTACTTATAAAGTATATATTTGAAACTCTTGGCTAATAAACTGTGTTGTGTGGAAGTAATGGTTGTAAATGTAACAATGAAATATTTCCCTTGTTTTTTTTTTTGTCTACTGCTTCGGAGAAGCTTTAGACACTGCTATCGAGTGTGTAATGTAAAGTAAGGAGAAATTAGAGCAAATTACAGCAAATCATGCACTAATTAATTCATGACACCTTTCGAGTTAAGCTGCTATATCTCGGCAACGGATAAAGATAGATAAGGAAAATGTATTGCAAAAAGTCTTCTTATAGTCTAAGGAAGGTTTCCTGAAAGTTTCAAGAGTTTTCAATTTTTGGCCAAAATCGGCAAAAAAACCCTGTGCTATAGCCTTAGTATTTTGTCAAAATTGCAAGATTTTTCGACCATCTCAGAATCGCATGAAACTTTCAGGAAACGTTCCTGGGACTATGCCGACGACGTTTGCATAGTTTTTGTAAACTTTTAGCGCGCGCGTCGTGAGAAATTAGAGCAAATTACAGCAAATCATGCACCAATTAATTCATGACACCTTTCAATTTAAGCTGTTATATCTCGGCAACGGATAAAGATAGATAAGGAAAATGTATTGCAAAAAGTCTTCTTATAGTCTAAGGAAGGTTTCCTGAAAGTTTCAAGAGTTTTCAATTTTTGGCCAAAATCGGCAAAAAACCCTGTGCCTTAGTATTTTGTCAAAATTCCAAGATTTTTCGACCATCTCAGAATCCCATGAAACTTTCAGGAAACGTTCCTGGGACTATGCCGACGACGTTTGCATAGTTTTTGTAAACTTTTAGCGCGCGCGTCGTGAGAAATTAGAGCAAATTACAGCAAATCATGCACTAATTAATTCATGACACCTTTGGAGTTAAGCTGTTATATTTCGGCAACGGATAAAGATAGATAAGGAAAATGTATTGCAAAAAGTCTTCTTATAGTCTAAGGAAGGTTTCCTGAAAGTTTCAAGAGTTTTCAATTTTTGGCCAAAATCGGCAAAAAACCCTGTGCTATAACCTTAGTATTTTGTCAAAATTGCAAGATTTTTCGACCATCTCAGAATCGCATGAAACTTTCAGGAAACGTTCCTGGGACTATGCCGACGACGTTTGCATAGTTTTTGTAAACTTTTAGCGCGCGCGTCGTGAGAAATTAGAGCAAATTACAGCAAATCATGCACTAATTAATTCATGACACCTTTGGAGTTAAGCTGTTATATTTCGGCAACGGATAAAGATAGATAAGGAAAATGTATTGCAAAAAGTCTTCTTATAGTCTAAGGAAGGTTTCCTGAAAGTTTCAAGAGTTTTCAATTTTTGGCCAAAATCGGCAAAAAACCCTGTGCTATAACCTTAGTATTTTGTCAAAATTGCAAGATTTTTCGACCATCTCAGAATCGCATGAAACTATCAGGAAACGCTCCTGGGACTATGCCGACGATGTTTGCATAGTTTTTGTAAACTTTTAGCGCGCGCGTCGTGAGAAATTAGAGCAAATTACAGCAAATCATGCACTAATTAATTCATGACACCTTTCGAGTTAAGTTGTTATATCTCGGCAACGGATAAAGATAGATAAGGAAAATGTATTGCAAAAAGTCTTCTTATAGTCTAAGGAAGGTTTCCTGAAAGTTTCAAGAGTTTTCAATTTTTGGCCAAAATCGGCAAAAAACCCTGTGCTATAACCTTAGTATTTTGTCAAAATTGCAAGATTTTTCGACCATCTCAGAATCGCATGAAACTTTCAGGAAACGTTCCTGGGACTATGCCGACGACGTTTGCATAGTTTTTGTAAACTTTTAGCGCGCGCGTCGTGAGAAATTAGAGCAAATTACAGCAAATCATGCACTAATTAATTCATCACACCTTTGGAGTTAAGCTGATATATCTCGGCAACGGATAAAGATAGATAAGGAAAATGTATTGCAAAAAGTCTTCTTATAGTCTAAGGAAGGTTTCCTGAAAGTTTCAAGAGTTTTCAATTTTTGGCCAAAATCGGCAAAAAACCCTGTGCTATAGCCTTAGTATTTTGTCAAAATTGCAAGATTTTTCGACCATCTCAGAATCGCATGAAACTTTCAGGAAACGTTCCTGGGACTATGCCGACGACGTTTGCATAGTTTTTGTAAACTTTTAGCGCGCGCGTCGTGAGAAATTAGAGCAAATTACAGCAAATCATGCACTAATTAATTCATGACACCTTTCGAGTTAAGTTGTTATATCTCGGCAACGGATAAAGATAGATAAGGAAAATGTATTGCAAAAAGTCTTCTTATAGTCTAAGGAAGGTTTCCTGAAAGTTTCAAGAGTTTTCAATTTTTGGCCAAAATCGGCAAAAAACCCTGTGCTATAGCCTTAGTATTTTGTCAAAATTGCAAGATTTTTCGACCATCTCAGAATCGCATGAAACTTTCAGGAAACGTTCCTGGGACTATGCCGACGACGTTTGCATAGTTTTTGTAAACTTTTAGCGCGCGCGTCGTGAGAAATTAGAGCAAATTACAGCAAATCATGCACTAATTAATTCATCACACCTTTGGAGTTAAGCTGTTATATCTCGGCAACGGATAAAGATAGATAAGGAAAATGTATTGCAAAAAGTCTTCTTATAGTCTAAGGAAGGTTTCCTGAAAGTTTCAAGAGTTTTCAATTTTTGGCCAAAATCGGCAAAAAACCTTGTGCTATAGCCTTAGTATTTTGTCAAAATTCCAAGATTTTTCGACCATCTCAGAATCGCATGAAACTTTCAGGAAACGTTCCCGGGACTATGCCGAGGACGTTTGCATAGTTTTTGTAAACTTTTAGGGCGCGCGTCGTGAGAAATTAGAGCAAATTATAGCAAATCATGCACTAATTAATTCATGACACCTTTGGAGTTAAGCTGTTATATCTCGGCAACGGATAAAGATAGATAAGGAAAATGTATTGCAAAAAGTCTTCTTATAGTCTAAGGAAGGTTTCCTGAAAGTTTCAAGAGTTTTCAATTTTTGGCCAAAATCGGCAAAAAAACCCTGTGCTATAACCTTAGTATTTGTCAAAATTGCAAGATTTTTCGACCATCTCAGAATCCCATGAAACTTTCAGGAAACGTTCCTGGGACTATGCCGATGACGTTTGGATAGTTTTTGTAAACTTTTAGCGCGCGCGTCGTGAGAAATTAGAGCAAATTACAGCAAATCATGCACTAATTAATTCATGACACCTTTGGAGTTAAGCTGTTATATCTCGGCAACGGATAAAGATAGATAAGGAAAATGTATTGCAAAAAGTCTTCTTATAGTCTAAGGAAGGTTTCCTGAAAGTTTCAAGAGTTTTCAATTTTTGGCCAAAATCGGCAAAAAACCTTGTGCTATAGCCTTAGTATTTTGTCAAAATTCCAAGATTTTTCGACCATCTCAGAATCGCATGAAACTTTCAGGAAACGTTCCTGGGACTATGCCGAGGACGTTTGCATAGTTTTTGTAAACTTTTAGGGCGCGCGTCGTGAGAAATTAGAGCAAATTATAGCAAATCATGCACTAATTAATTCATGACACCTTTGGAGTTAAGCTGTTATATCTCGGCAACGGATAAAGATAGATAAGGAAAATGTATTGCAAAAAGTCTTCTTATAGTCTAAGGAAGGTTTCCTGAAAGTTTCAAGAGTTTTCAATTTTTGGCCAAAATCGGCAAAAAACCTTGTGCTATAGCCTTAGTATTTTGTCAAAATTCCAAGATTTTTCGACCATCTCAGAATCGCATGAAACTTTCAGGAAACGTTCCCGGGACTATGCCGAGGACGTTTGCATAGTTTTTGTAAACTTTTAGGGCGCGCGTCGTGAGAAATTAGAGCAAATTATAGCAAATCATGCACTAAATAATTCATGACACCTTTGGAGTTAAGCTGTTATATCTCGGCAACGGATAAAGATAGATAAGGAAAATGTATTGCAAAAAGTCTTCTTATAGTCTAAGGAAGGTTTCCTGAAAGTTTCAAGAGTTTTCAATTTTTGGCCAAAATCGGCAAAAAAACCCTGTGCTATAACCTTAGTATTTTGTCAAAATTGCAAGATTTTTCGACCATCTCAGAATCCCATGAAACTTTCAGGAAACGTTCCTGGGACTATGCCGATGACGTTTGGATAGTTTTTGTAAACTTTTAGCGCGCGCGTCGTGAGAAATTAGAGCAAATTACAGCAAATCATGCACTAATTAATTCATGACACCTTTGGAGTTAAGCTGTTATATCTCGGCAACGGATAAAGATAGATAAGGAAAATGTATTGCAAAAAGTCTTCTTATAGTCTAAGGAAGGTTTCCTGAAAGTTTCAAGAGTTTTCAATTTTTGGCCAAAATCGGCAAAAAAGCTTGTGCTATAGCCTTAGTATTTTGTCAAAATTCCAAGATTTTTCGACCATCTCAGAATCGCATGAAACTTTCAGGAAACGTTCCTGGGACTATGCCGACGACGTTTGCATAGTTTTTGTAAACTTTTAGCGCGCGCGTCGTGAGAAATTAGAGCAAATTACAGCAAATCATGCAATAATTAATTCATGACACCTTTCGAGTTAAGCTGTTATATCTCGGCAACGGATAAAGATAGATAAGGAAAATGTATTGCAAAAAGTCTTCTTATAGTCTAAGGAAGGTTTCCTGAAAGTTTCAAGAGTTTTCAATTTTTGGCCAAAATCGGCAAAAAAACCCTGTGCTATAACCTTAGTATTTTGTCAAAATTGCAAGATTTTTCGACCATCTCAGAATCCCATGAAACTTTCAGGAAACGTTCCTGGGACTATGCCGATGACGTTTGGATAGTTTTTGTAAACTTTTAGCGCGCGCGTCGTGAGAAATTAGAGCAAATTACAGCAAATCATGCACTAATTAATTCATGACACCTTTGGAGTTAAGCTGTTATATCTCGGCAACGGATAAAGATAGATAAGGAAAATGTATTGCAAAAAGTCTTCTTATAGTCTAAGGAAGGTTTCCTGAAAGTTTCAAGAGTTTTCAATTTTTGGCCAAAATCGGCAAAAAAGCTTGTGCTATAGCCTTAGTATTTTGTCAAAATTCCAAGATTTTTCGACCATCTCAGAATCGCATGAAACTTTCAGGAAACGTTCCTGGGACTATGCCGACGACGTTTGCATAGTTTTTGTAAACTTTTAGCGCGCGCGTCGTGAGAAATTAGAGCAAATTACAGCAAATCATGCAATAATTAATTCATGACACCTTTCGAGTTAAGCTGTTATATCTCGGCAACGGATAAAGATAGATAAGGAAAATGTATTGCAAAAAGTCTTCTTATAGACTAAGGAAGGTTTCCTGAAAGTTTCAAGAGTTTTCAATTTTTGGCCAAAATCGGCAAAAAACCCTGTGCTATAGCCTTAGTATTTTGTCAAAATTGCAAGATTTTTCGACCATCTCAGAATCGCATGAAACTTTCAGGAAACGTTCCTGGGATTATACCGACGACGATTGCATAGTTTTTGTAAACTTTTAGGTCGCGCGTCGTGAGAAATTAGAGCAAATTACAGCAAATCATGCACTAATTAATTCATGACACCTTTGGAGTTAAGCTGTTATATCTCGGCAACGGATAAAGATAGATAAGGAAAATGTATTGCAAAAAGTCTTCTTATAGTCTAAGGAAGGTTTCCTGAAAGTTTCAAGAGTTTTCAATTTTTGGCCAAAATCGGCAAAAAGCCCTGTGCTATAGCCTTAGTATTTTGTCAAAATTGCAAGATTTTTCGACCATCTCAGAATCGCATGAAACTTTCAGGAAACGTTCCTGGGACTATGCCGACGACGTTTGCATAGGTTTTGTAAACTTTTAGCGCGCGCGTCGTGAGAAATTAGAGCAAATTACAGCAAATCATGCACTAATAGATTCATGACACCTTTGGAGTTAAGCTGTTATATCTCGGCAACGGATAAAGATAGATAAGGAAAATGTATTGCAAAAAGTCTTCTTATAGTCTAAGGAAGGTTTCCTGAAAGTTTCAAGAGTTTTCAATTTTTGGCCAAAATCGGCAAAAAACCCTGTGCTATAACCTTAGTATTTTGTCAAAATTCCAAGATTTTTCGACCATCTCAGAATCGCATGAAACTTTCAGGAAACGCTCCTGGGACTATGCCGACGATGTTTGCATAGTTTTTGTAAACTTTTAGCGCGCGCGTCGTGAGAAATTAGAGCAAATTACAGCAAATCATACAATAATTAATTCATCACACCTTTGGAGTTAAGCTGTTATATCTCGGCAACGGATAAAGATAGATAAGGAAAATGTATTGCAAAAAGTCTTCTTATAGTCTAAGGAAGGTTTCCTGAAAGTTTCAAGAGTTTTCAATTTTTGGCCAAAATCGGCAAAAAACCCTGTGCTATAGCCTTAGTATTTTGTCAAAATTCCAAGATTTTTCGACCATCTCAGAATCGCATGAAACTTTCAGGAAACGTTCCTGGGACTATGCCGACGACGTTTGCATAGTTTTTGTAAACTTTTAGCGCGCGCGTCGTGAGAAATTAGAGCAAATTACAGCAAATCATGCACTAATTAATTCATGACACCTTTCGAGTTAAGTTGTTATATCTCGGCAACGGATAAAGATAGATAAGGAAAATGTATTGCAAAAAGTCTTCTTATAGTCTAAGGAAGGTTTCCTGAAAGTTTCAAGAGTTTTCAATTTTTGGCCAAAATCGGCAAAAAACCCTGTGCTATAACCTTAATATTTTGTGAAAATTCCAAGATTTTTTGACCATCTCAGAATCGCATGAAACTTTCAGGAAACGTTCCTGGGACTATGCCGACGACGTTTGCATAGTTTTTGTAAACTTTTAGAGCGCGCGTAGTGAGAAATTAGAGCAAATTACAGCAAATCATGTACTAATTAATTCATGACACCTTTCGAGTTAAGCTGTTATATCTCGGCAACGGAAAAAGATAGATAAGGAAAATGCATTGCAAAAAGTCTTCTTATAGTCTAAGGAAGGTTTCCTGAAAGTTTCAAGAGTTTTCAATTTTTGGCCAAAATCGGCAATAAACCCTGTGCTATAGCCTTAGTATTTTGTCAAAATTGCAAGATTTTTCGACCATCTCAGAATCGCATGAAACTTTCAGGAAACGTTCCTGGGACTATGCCGACGACGTTTGCATAGTTTTTGTAAACTTTTAGCGCGCGCGTCGTGAGAAATTAGAGCAAATTACAGCAAATCATGCAATAATTAATTCATGACACCTTTCGAGTTAAGCTGTTATATCTCGGCAACGGATAAAGATAGATAAGGAAAATGTATTGCAAAAAGTCTTCTTATAGACTAAGGAAGGTTTCCTGAAAGTTTCAAGAGTTTTCAATTTTTGGCCAAAATCGGCAAAAAACCCTGTGCTATAGCCTTAGTATTTTGTCAAAATTGCAAGATTTTTCGACCATCTCAGAATCGCATGAAACTTTCAGGAAACGTTCCTGGGATTATACCGACGACGATTGCATAGTTTTTGTAAACTTTTAGGTCGCGCGTCGTGAGAAATTAGAGCAAATTACAGCAAATCATGCACTAATTAATTCATCACACCTTTGGAGTTAAGCTGTTATATCTCGGCAACGGATAAAGATAGATAAGGAAAATGTATTGCAAAAAGTCTTCTTATAGTCTAAGGAAGGTTTCCTGAAAGTTTCAAGAGTTTTCAATTTTTGGCCAAAATCGGCAAAAAGCCCTGTGCTATAGCCTTAGTATTTTGTCAAAATTCCAAGATTTTTCGACCATCTCAGAATCGCATGAAACTTTCAGGAAACGTTCCTGGGACTATGCCGACGACGTTTGCATAGGTTTTGTAAACTTTTAGCGCGCGCGTCGTGAGAAATTAGAGCAAATTACAGCAAATCATGCACTAATAGATTCATGACACCTTTGGAGTTAAGCTGTTATATCTCGGCAACGGATAAAGATAGATAAGGAAAATGTATTGCAAAAAGTCTTCTGATAGTCCAAAGAAGGTTTCCTGTAAGTTTCAAGAGTTTTCAATTTTTGGCCAAAATCGGCAAAAAACCCTGTGCTATAGCCTTAGTATTTTGTCAAAATTGCAAGATTTTTCGACCATCTCAGAATCGCATGAAACTTCCAGGAAACGTTCCTGGGACTATGCCGACGACGTTTGCATAGGTTTTGTAAACTTTTAGCGCGCGCGTCGTGAGAAATTAGAGCAAATTACAGCAAATCATGCACTAATAGATTCATGACACCTTTGGAGTTAAGCTGTTATATCTCGGCAACGGATAAAGATAGATAAGGAAAATGTATTGCAAAAAGTCTTCTGATAGTCCAAAGAAGGTTTCCTGTAAGTTTCAAGAGTTTTCAATTTTTGGCCAAAATCGGCAAAAAACCCTGTGCTATAGCC
This sequence comes from Plumapathes pennacea, assembly GCA_964036295.1. Taxonomy (NCBI): domain Eukaryota; kingdom Metazoa; phylum Cnidaria; class Anthozoa; order Antipatharia; family Myriopathidae; genus Plumapathes; species Plumapathes pennacea. The sequence goes on along the minus strand of OZ038465.1, from coordinate 10,309,855 downwards.
TTAGTATTTTGTCAAAATTGCAAGATTTTTCGACCATCTCAGAATCGCATGAAACTTCCAGGAAACGTTCCTGGGACTATGCCGACGACGTTTGCATAGTTTTTGTAAACTTTTAGGGCGCGCATCGTGAGAAATTAGAGCAAATTACAGCAAATCATGCACTAATTAATTCATCACACCTTTCGAGTTAAGCTGTTATATCTCGGCAACGGATGAAGATAGATAAGGAAAATGTATTGCAAAAAGTCTTCTTATAGTCTAAGGAAGGTTTCCTGGTAGTTTCAAGAGTTTTCAATTTTTGGCCAAAATCGGCAAAAAACCCTGTGCTATAGCCTTAGTATTTTGTCAAAATTCCAAGATTTTTCGACCATTTCAGAATCGCATGAAACTTTCAGGAAACGTTCCTGGGACTATGCCGACGACGTTTGCATAGTTTTTGTAAACTTTTAGGGCGCGCGTCGTGAGAAATTAGAGCAAATTACAGCAAATCATGCACTAATTAATTCATCACACCTTTTGATTGATAAAGCCAATGTATCGCAAAAAGTCCATTTATAGTCTAGGGAAGGTTTCCTGAAAGTTTGAAGAGTTTTTAATTTTTGAGAAAAAACCTGTGCTATAGCCTTATTGTAATTTGTCAAAATCCGTTTATTTTTCGACCATCTCAGAATCGCATGAAACTTTCAGGTATCTTTTCTGGGACTTTGTCGACGGTTTTTGCACAGTTTTAGTAGACTTTTAGCCTACGCGTCGTGAGAAATTATAGTAAACTAGAGGAAATCGTGCAGTAATTAAATCATCACACCTTTCGAGCAAAGGAGCCAAATTTAAGCTGATATATCTTAGCAGCGGATGAAGATAGATAAAGAAAATGTATTGCAAAACGTCTTATTATAGTCCAAGGAAGGTTTCCTGAAAATTTCAAGAGGTTTCAATCAATATTGTAAGAATAAGATTTAGATTACATTTCAGGGAGGGGAACTAAAAATCTAAACCATTTCGGGTTTTATATAAGTGCCCTTTCTTTTTTCATATGGTGCATTTCATTACTGTAACTAATTAGGCATATTGCATAAAATAAAATAACATCAGATATAGTATAATTTACTATATCAAAAATTTAATTTCTTACTTTTTCTTCTGTTACATTTTCAGTGTCAGGAAGTGTTGTTTTAAATTCCCTTAAATTGATTTCGGGAGAATATGTTTTTGAGTTCTTTTGGTATATTATTCTGGATACCTGTTCACTTTGTTATTATTGAAAAATGGTCATAGTTTGTTCTACTATATAATTCTTGTGTAAATCGATTTCCTTGTATTACATTGTTCAACTAGTACACTAAAGTGTGATCAGTTTTGTTTACCAAGAATACCTCGTCGTCATCTTATTTCTTTAAATAAGCCCCGTTACTCCTGGTAATACAGCATTCGCAGTAACTATGTTTTATAATGTACACTTTATGCTCAGTCAAATGAACTTGATATTACAGATTTACCTGGTCTATCAATGTACATCACAGGTAATTAACTGAAAAGTTGTACATGGCATTGATAATAGCTGGAGATTATCCATACTATACTCTTTTGGTCTGACACATTCCTGCTTGTTTCTATGTAAGGGCTGATGGCAATTCCTATTCTCCAAAGATGAAGAGTACCATGATATTTTACTATTGATTGGAGAAAATGTACCCAATTCATGGACCTTGTTTGGCTGAAAACTGCTCAACTTGTTTAAAGTTAAAATTTGTGCATAATGATATTAGGATAAACCAGGTAAATCTGTGTTGTTTTTTTTTTTTTTTTTTTTTTTTTTTTTTTGCTGTGAACATATTTGCCTATTTATCTGGGTTGCTCTTCCGGCAAACATCTCTTGAAGCCATCATGATGTTTTATTCATGTAAACACAGACTTTCCCACTAAAAAGCTAAAAAGCCCCAGGCATTACCAGTTTTCGGCACTAGCTTCTACTCTTTATATTTACTGGTACTCAGTCTTGGCCGAGCTCGACCCAGTCTTGGCCGAGCTTGGGAGACACTGTTGCTAAATGCACATTTGATCCCTGGGTCCATCCTCATGCACACTCAGTACAAGTTCATGAGCAACTATTTTCTTTGCTGGACCTGCCGACAGTGTGGTACTTTCACCCAAGTGTATTCAAGTCCCTGGTCATAATATTGTCGCTAACAATGCAGATATTAGTGACTTTAGAGGGCTTTGAGACCCCTTCAAATTCAACATTTTTTGGCAAATTCTTTCCTGGTGAGCCTTTATAGGCCAAAAAAACAAACCCTAGACATATCTAAGGCCCGGGTCAAACGCCGTACTTCACATGAGCCAAACTCAATGCAAATTAGCCCTTGGAACTGAATCGTCTGCACAAGCAAACAAGAATTCCTCTCGACCGTTGTCTTTCAACCAAGTCGAGGACGTGACTACTGAAGCTCCAAGCGAGATGAAAAAGCACTGATACCACATGTAAAGTTCGTTGCTACGGGTTTTGACCACTATGCACATCCATCTAAACATATCTAACATAGTGTCTATTTTCTCTCTTTTTTTGTGTAACATGTTCCTACTTACCTGTAAAAGAAAAAAAGAAAAATAGTGCAAAATAAAAATGAATGAATGAATGAATGAATGCAGGCATTCTTGTGGTTGGGTGATTGTTCAGTTCCAATGCTTTTTATTGTCTATCCAATTGGTCACACTTGAAGACGAACTATTTATATAAGTTCCTGTAGGTAAGGTGCTTGACCTGTAGACATCATACACATGACATACACTGTAGTCAAATATTCTCAAATACTGTAATGGAAGATTTATTGAAATATAAATGCTCTTACAGTACAATTAAATTTGATATTTAAACTTTATCTACACAAAAACATGTGTGGAGTAGCTAAACGAAGTGTCATGTTAATGATTGTCAGAAAGAGTTTCTATTTTCAAATATTATATTGATACTAGATATGTAGTACAGGATGGAGAACCAGGCATCTCATACCTTCTCCCAACTATTCAGGAAGAAATGCATGCACATTGTAGTGAGATTTGAAAAAATATCCAATGAATAAATTCTCCTAATTACTGAACAGGTTGATTACTTCTGGGAAAATTACAGTGACCTCAACCTTGCATTCTGACTGATAAAATATAACTGATCTACACTTCCCTTACATTGTTGTTGTGACCACACACTGTGAGCAAGACAAACACACAGATTCAGTCCTCAATATTTTCTGCTTTTGGTATAAACTGTCATGTCGATGCTGCCACTTGCCTCAGGGGATCTTCAAGGTAACCAGCTAAAGCTTGAGCCTTTGGAGAAAAAAAAAATTGAAAATACAACACAGTGTAAATACCATATCAACAGTACTACCATGCCTCCATCAAGTACAGTAACTTCTACTACCGTACACCCCTCCCCCACCCTTTTCATATAAGGTAGTATGGCAGGATTGAATTACAGTACATGTCTCAGATTTCCATTCTTGATTGGGTATGAATGTGAAGAAAGTTAACTTGGCATTCTTCTATAGTCACTGGCAATAAATTGGCTACACTGACCTTGGCCTTCAGCATTCCAAAGCCGACAGACTCTTCAGCATACAAACACAACAGTAAGTTGGCAACCCGCGTGATCACAACCTTGCCATCCTAAGAAAAATAAATAGGAAACACTAGAAGTTTTGAATCACTGTGTTGGCCCACATAAAGCTATGAAAGTCAATATAGTCCTGTCATATGGTCATGGTATAATGTGGTCTCTGCATGTACATTATATAATCTGCAGAGTTACAGTGAAAGAGTTCACAACAAAGAAGAAATGACCAAGAGATTATCAGGCTTTATGACCCATCAAATATTTCCTCCCGCGCGTGATTGGTGGAAACATGACACATGAGCGGACGTTATCAGCAAATAACCCCCGCCTGGCAAACTATCGCTGTTTATTGACAATATCCAAACACAGTTTTATACATTAAACACAAAAAACCATTAGGAGATGACTACCGAGGAGGACATCATTTTATTTGTTGAAAAAGTAGTTCCAGAAAGCACTAAAGAGCTTCACAGTTCTTGCACCATTATTTGCGTTGCGAGAGGAAATAGTTGAAGGATAATAAAGACAATAAACTGCTTTTGGCTTCGGAAATATGAACGGATAATTGTCCTTGGACATTATCTGTTCCTTGAAGCTCACAGTTGCCCTCGAGCTTTGTCTCGGGCAACTGTTCACTTCTCGGAACAGATAATATCCTCGGACAATTATCAGTTCATATTTCCTCTCCAAAAGTAGTTTATTGTTTATATAAATCAGTTTTTTGGCACAAGGTCAAGCCACTATCCAGGATGCAATGAACACACATGATGTACAAGTCAACATATGCAGGTATATTATATAGACACGAGTGTTTTACTGGAAAATATACCGTGCGTAAAATCCATACAAAACTACATCCGAGACCCGAGTGGCGTATTTTCCATATCCTCACTAGTGAGGATATCGTTGGCATCATTTCCTGCTTTTGCCTGGTTGTTTGTGCAAGTTCTCATAAAACACTCATGTTTAATATAATAAAAAGAAAATTACATGGCAGCTTGAAGATATGGATTTTATTTTCTCGTGGTAAAAACAATATTATATTTACTCGCGAAGTGCTCGTTCGTAAAATATTGTTTTTACCACCTGAAAATAAAATTCATATCTTCGTGCCGCCGCGTAATATCCTCTCTTTATTACATGTATTTATCATGTTACACTATGAAAATACAGTACAATATATCCAGAATCATTCAACATTTGTATTTGTGTTTTATTTGAGCTAGTTTATTCTATTGTCAGCAGTTCACTGTACCTTGTATTTACCAGTTTGCTCACCTCACAGTCCATAAGGATGACCTTCAGGTCTTCATTATAAAATGCCAGTTTACCATTCTTCTCATAAGCTGACCAGATACTCGATGCAATGGCTGCTGTTACTTTGGCATCCTTGTCTCCAGATCCAGCATATGCTAGAAGGGATCCCTCCTGATTCAAAAGCCTGTTCAAACAGATCAAATGTTACACATTACATGTATTTTACACACACGACCATTAACAAACTAAAACTTACAGGTTCAGAATCCAGGCTTACTGTACATTCCACTTTTACCCACATCCCATGGTGATTCAACTGAATTTCATGCCAGTTCCTATCTCATGATAGTGAACCCCAGGGGGGGAGGGGGGGGGGGGGTACTCAGGTATACATGTATTAGTCATGGGGAAGTGTGAAATATTTAAAGAGGTCAAATATTTAGACACAAAATAAAGGCCCAGTAGGCCAAAACAAGGCCCAAAAAGAGGCCAAATGCTTTAAACTTTATGACAGATATCAATGGCTTTAGATGTTCACTGAAATTAACTTAGTAGGGTAGATTAGTAATTAGTAGATTTTATTTTTAATTGTATATTTCACTGCTGTGTAGATTGTTAGCAATTTAGTATTAATAGGGTGGTGAGGTCATCACCTTAAAGGGGCCCTCTCAGCCTTTTCAATGTTTTTGTTTACATCTGGGAAATCTGAGGCTGAATTTTGTTCCCAACACGAAAGAACATAATCAATCAAAAGAATATTAGGTTAGTAGCACTTTTAGATTAAAAGAAACTAATCTTCTCCTCAAACGAGTCAGATGGAAGTGGATTGCTATTCATCTTTCGACTTTCGGGGGCCCCAAAAATGGCAGAACCAAGGATTTCAGCACACAAAGGCCTGTGGTTGAGAGGGCCCCTTCAACGTAGAATGTTTAGGCTACATGTAGATGTCCTTTTAACATATCTGTCAACTCCCTTTTAACGGACACCCTTTAAGACGGACACCTGGCTCAAGGATGACCATCTTATAGTATGTTCACACTTGGTACCCAAGCATGATTCTCACTGAGCACTAATGTGGACAAACCATTTTTTCAGGTACCCATGCCAGAATATGGGCACCGTGAGTACAAGATCTCGACCTTGTTCATGGGGAACTACAGTGGGCACCTTTTTGCATTGTGAGCATGTTTTTTATTTATTTATTTATTTTTTTGCCAGTGCCCAGGCACTAGTGTGCGGGCACCAAGTGTGAATGCGGCCTTAATTTGAGGGAGATGACTGTACAATGTCCCCAACAGGCGAAGGTTCTTACCCTCAGCTATGTAAGTTTTGACACATAAACAAAGCTTTGTATGTTATAAAAAGTTTTAGTTGCCGCTTCCTAAAATATGCGGCTAAGAAAGGGCAGGAATTTTGGGAAACCTGACAGTATAGGTTCAAAAGTGGCACGCACCCCCAACTGACACAAATTGAACTGTTTACACATTTGAAAACTGAGAAAAGAACCCAGAAAAAAATGCCTGATCTCCGTTCCGACGAGTACTTAGACTGTAATGGAAATATGCAGTGTACTGAGGTCAGATGGATCACGAGACTAGGACATGACAGCACACACTAAAGTACATACAGCGAACTGATAACTCCGCCACTGATCGCTTGTCCAAGGACGTCAGAGAGGATTTTAGGCTTCAGCATCTTGATCGGTGGAAAGTCTGGCAGTTCTACGTCTTGACGGTCTTTGAGCGAGTCACTAAGGGACATTTACAACCTTCTTTTCCGTTCACGTTCTCTCAGAGATTAGATATATCAGTCAGGCGTCACATGCTCTAAAATGCTGAGTAACCACGCACTAAGCGCGGTCAACTTCAGAGGAATGAGTACGAGAGCAGGCCAACCGCCCGAACGAAAAAAGGCTCCGCAAACAAGCTGCTGATTGGCTATCTTCTTCAGAGTAAACCAAACGCAAGTATTTAGTTCTGATTTGTTAATAGCCCTATATAAAAGCAGTTTTCTAACAGCCTCCGTGATTGACAATGTAATCATTTTGATTTAAAATTTTTAATTGTGATCCGAAAAAACATCTAAAAATGTGGAAGTCATGCGGTGCCGTGGGCAAGCTGCCAATATGACGTTTGCATGATGGCTAATTGTATTCAATACTTATTTCTTTTGTGAGGAATCGCTCGTGCAAGACGCAAGCCTACATTACAAAGACTGCAGCGAAGAAGTCCACTGATAGTTGTAGTGAACAACGTTATCATGTTTTCGCCATCTTCGGGGAGGGAAATTGTGAAACAGCGCCACAACGGTAAAAAACACTTCATGACAGTCTCAAAGACAAGCATTCAAAGACAAGCAAGGAACAATGAAAACAAATCAAACTTTTTGCTGATATTATTTATTATCACGATCTTTACATAGTAAAGTATGGACGGGTAAAATGAACTGAATCTAAACTCTTATTATGAAACGTTGTTCAAAAAAAAGTTCTATAGTGGTCCAAAAAGTTTTGTTCGCATGAAGTATTTATCGATACAAGAAAGAGTTGCTATAGTGAATGTCCACCAAAGCTTAATCCTTTACAATACCAATGGATATTTGGATGGCATCTGTACACTATCTGAGAGCAAATAAAACGGGTTATCTTTTCTTAGGAAAACAAGAAATTAGTAACAAAATATCATTAATTTTAGTCGGATATTTTTAAAGTGTATTTATTCGTTCCCATGAGATGTGGTAAAGGCGTAAAGCTCGGCTCTACCTCCACTCCCACTCCCCCCCCCCCCCCCCCCCCCCCCCCCCCCCTCCCTCCCCACACACACACCCTCTCTCTACAAAATTTAACACTTCATAAATTTTACCCAAAACCTTACTTTCCTGAGTTTACATGGCGGGTCAAATTAATGACTCTTAAAACGAAGATTTAGCGTATTGCACTTAGTACCTAGCACCATATTTTCCATTAAAATTACTATCATTCTGTAACATACTTTACGTGTGATTTTTATTGTTAAGTTTGGCACTAAGCGAGGTTTGTCAGCCAAAGTTATCAAAGCTTTCGCCGACTATCCAATTAGCTTCATCAGTGACTTTGACACTTGATGCATTTTATTTACAAACCTCGCATAACGCAAAGCTTAACTTTCTAAGCACTAACTTGTAATTTTTCTTTCTGAATTCTTTCTGAATCTATGCATTTGATAGAACATCCATTATCAAATTTAAGCCGGCAAAAACAGTCGGCAACCACTGAAGGATCAAGTTGAGTGACATTTTAAACACACAACCCTACTCCCAACCGACATGCACAGTATTTCTTCGCTATATTTTCGTAATACTTCATTGGCTGCTAATCTCACCCACCCACCCCTCCCTCTTGAAAATAAAGCCATACTATTTTACTTACGCAGTGAGAGGATTCTCATAACTAAACTTAAAATTAGGAATAGAAAAATCCGTGTTTCCATGGTATTGTAGAGTGGATCTGTTACTGATACCCGACACCCTTAAAGGCTGGTTCACACGAGTAAAGCAAACGCAAGCGACCGGTTCACAAGGTAAATTTGGTGAAGCAAACGCAAACGCAACTGCAAAAGAAACTTTCCTATTCTCTTGCGCTTGCGTTTGCGCTAGCCGCTTAAAAGTTGACTCACACAGTAATGTAAAGCAAGCGCAAAGAATGTTTTCCACAACTTTGCTTCACAAATTTTACACGTTGACATTACTTGCATTGCGCCGGCTTGCTTTACATGACATACGAGTCAGTCTTAGACCCAGTTCAAACGTCGCTCTTCACATGCACCGAATATAATGTAAGTTAGCTCAAACAATGGCTTTTGCTCATTTGCTTTAGATGCTGCGCAGTGACAAGCGTCGTCTAAATCGGGCCATATTTCTTTCCACAATTTCTCCCACAATCTACATCTATTTTAACATAAACCAAAAATATTAATCTATCATAAAATGTACAGTACTAACGACAAAAATAAACCTATCTTGAAGTAATAAAAATGTATAAAAAGTACCATGAGGGCAGATTAAGGGTAAACATAGAATCGCAGTAAAGGTTTGGGTTTGTCTCTCGAGTCCGCGGCACGTGCTGATCGAACAGTCATCACGTGCTATTCATCATGGCCTGACACATTGCTACTTACGGACATGGTCCAAAAATACTGCACTGCTCGTCTCCTGAGCTTTGCACGGTTGTCCAATCCACAAAATTCTATTGAGGATGGCATAGGGACTCTACTGTGGTCCTGATTCACCAGCAAGTCTATAAACTGCCTGTCGTACTTCACTGCTCTTCCAACAACACCTTGTAACTCAATCTTGGTGAAGGGCTGTATCTTCTATCTATTTCTTCACGGGTCGAGGTCCCGGAGGCGGGGGTGGACTAGTTGTGGGTTTGTGGACAGCTGTTGGTTTGCTGGGGAGTACAATTGATGTGGGAGACGTTGCAGTGCTAGATCCAAGGAACTTTACTTGTACAGGGATTGGCTTTTTCTTTTCTGGTGGAGGTGGGGGTGTTGTCTTTGGTTTAGAGGTCCCAATTTCATTGTCATAATGTTCTCTGGCTGCCATTGAAAGCAAAGCGTTGTCTCCTTTTGGTGCAACACTACAAACAAGCAATGAACCAAACGTTAAAAATGTTCTTGACTCGCAAAAACCATTTGTGTGTAGGTCTGCGCTTAGATGAGTTAGTCAGTTTGTGTTAGAACGTGTTATTCATTACCAATGCCAAATAACGCGACTGAAATGAATCGAGCTACGACATTCGCCAGACAATAAGCCACTTTCACACTCAAGCTCAGGGTCCGGTTGTTCAAAGGGCAATTAGTCTAATCCTTGATTAGCAGCAAACGTTTTGTCACTTTGAGGCCTGAAAATCGGGAAGTCTTGCTTGACAACTTTTGAGCTAAAAGAAGCTTTTTAGCTGGTCCTTGAACAAAATCTTGCAGTTTGTTGGCCAACAGGACAAAGAAAAAAATTAGTTAATCCTGCATAAACAGAGGGACTTGCCTGACTTTGGTTTGTTTATACATCACTTTATTCGTCGTGATCGTTTTAGCGGTGCCCCGTCAACTGCACATGACTGTGAGTGAGTCATGTGTAGCTACACACTCACCTGGACTCGTTAAGATCCACCAGAACCTCTTCCAACAACCCGCCGGACACACAATGCATATCCTTTGGTGAGTTCGCTTGTGGTTTCGTCGTCATGGCGACAACACTGGTGCCATTTGTGCTACCTAAGAGTGGTTTCCGTCTGGTAAAGTCAATTTCTAAGAATAAAACAAACAAACAAACAAACAAACAAACAAACAAAAAAACAAAAAAAAAAGGAAAGAAAAAACGCGGTCGAATTATTCAAAGCACAGAAAAATCCTGGATTAGGACCAAACTTCTTCGTCATTTCTAGGAAGGTTTCGTTCACAACACGACTTCTTTGATACGTTTTGAGCTAGAACAAGCCCTTGGGGCATCAAAACCCTACAGTCTGTTGGCCAAGAGGTCGAGAAAAGGAATCTGATAATCCTGGTTTACATTTTAAGATCAAGTTTTGAACAACTGTGCCCCAGCAACACCAAATGGACATTCAGATAGACTTAAATGCAGGACAGCTGAGATTTGAAAGCCCCGTAGTTGTCCAGACGATATTGCACAAAAAAAAAAAAAGTCCCCAAAGTATAATTCAATGGTTCATACAAAATCATGAACAACTACTTCTGTCTCTCTGCCTGTGTGTCTCTTGGTTACCTTCTGGAAAAAACCAATTGTGGTGCTGGATTAAAGACTCCACGATGCCTGAGAGTATGCCCGTATGATGAACATTGACACTTCTAAACAGAGAGAGAGCAAACATTGAACGATTATTTCAATTACTGCCAGGTATTGCATTTCACGCATAATTCTGCGTAAATACAGTACTGCCCGCGCGTAACAGCACCTCTATTCGCGAGTGCGCGCTAATCGTTCCGACTCTTACATATTGCATTTTTAGAGTTGCCTAAGTGTTTCACGCGTGTACGCATTTTGAGACGTGTAACACCCGCGCATATTATTTTACAGCGTGTGACTAACATGCAACTTCCGTACTTCAACACTTCCGTAACTTCAATTTTAAACCACTTTCCTAAATCAGCTTTCACGAGAAGCATGACCCAAAATTACTCGCATGCAATCGTCCAGAACACACACTAAATTCTAGTTTAAAATATTCACAAAAGACGCAGTCTTGTTCCCTTTTCGCATTCTGGGAAATGCTCCGCTATGGCCTACACAGAAAACTATAACACACTTGCTTTCACCTTCTAATGCCATATGAGTAGGATTAGGGAATGGATCAACTTAGAAAAAGAGTTGCCACCCTTTTTAACCCTGTCACTACTAAGAGTTTTTGCTTCAGTTTATCACAAACAATATATCTATACACCAAGGAGAACTTGGCTGTGAAAGCTGATTAAACTATCAATTCTCGTTACATCACTCGTACATTTTCTTCTTAAAAGGTTGGGAGAATCTGTTTTATTATTATTATTATTTTTTATTTATTTATTTTTTTTGAGCTAGGGAGTGAGAGCGGTAAATCTACAACACCATATAAAACTTGCTTGAATGCCTCCAAACAGGAACTGACAACATGCAGATGAGAAATAGAAGAGTCTTACCCATCATCTTGCTGCGACCAGATGATATTCGGTGCTATGACAATGGCGATGTTACTGGCGCTCATTTTGTTCGTGTCTGATTGTGCCGCTACCTTCCCCAAGAATGAGATCAAGTATCTAAAGATACAAATACAAGAATCATGGAATCAATGGATTTCGGCTAGTGCTGATCTGGATGCCTTGAAATATAATACTTTTATGGTATGGTGGATTGTGGGTGATTATTTAAAAAGAATGAGCAATTTGTTTCTATGGCTTGGTCCAGCATGTACTGCTTCTTTATTGGCTGCCATTGTTTTGAAGGTTTTGGAAAGTGCAGCTCACGTATCCATGAATATAGCAAGTTTGAAAAACATCATACATCATAAATGTACTGTAATGTTACAGTCGGACCACCACTAACTGTCGTCTCCCTGCAACGGCTACCTCTCCAAAACGGCCAGGGTTTTCATCCAGGATGCCACTGAATCCATACGTTCACTCTTAATAAACCCTACCTCAACGACCACCTCTTTGCAACAGGAGCCCCCAACCCCCAAAATAACCTCTCCACAACGACCACGTAATCGGCGTCATATTACACCTTAATACCTCCCCACAAGGGCCACCTCCTTACAACGACCAGTAAACCCTACTACAAAGAAAGGGAGGACAGCCCACAGGTTCCTGCGCCACTTCGGATTACACTGGGACGCACCTTAGATTCGCCTTGTGGCTGGGGCTTAGCCTCTCTACAAGAGTCCAGTATGCTTGCAGTCTGGCCCCACCATCCTGAATGCTGTGAGGAACAAAGAAAACAAAGGGATAGTTTGATTTATGTGTGATAAAGCTCACACATATAGATACAAACTGTGAACAGAGAACGTAAAAAACCATCTTCGCAGTTATGAAGTACAGTAACTGATGCAAAGATACAATGAAATGCTAATACTTAGTAGAAATTGACTTTGACTACGTCAGCGTGGTGATAAACCGTACGATAAACGCTGTTACAGAACTGTCAGCGGACGTTTCAAGTGTTAGCCCTTCGTCGGAGCGAATTTTATCTGTTGCTTTGCAATGTAGTCTAAAAAGTAGTTTTTCACAAGTGTTAGCATTCCATTATACACCGACTCACAGACGAAGAAGGATAAGATTCGGAGCTTCTCACAAACCTGAAGGCCTTTATCCATTCATCATAAAGAGAGTACATCATGAGTGGCTCGGGTAACTCTCTCAGATATTGTTTCAAGGCTCCTGAGGAGAAGCAAAAACCAAGCAACGATGAACAGAAACAAAAATTATCCTGATTAAGTTGTGTGCCATCTCAATTCAATAGTACTGTTTATACCCTTATGGTTTAGCACTTACCCTAATGATTCTAATAACCGCCCAGGGCACTTGTTTAATATTGGAACCTCGAGGGAGGGCGCTTATTAGGGACATGGTGCTTATTGGAAGCAGGGCGCTTATTAGACTTATTACGGTAACAAAATCTTTGTCCACACCCAAGACCCAACGTTGGTGCCCCTCTATGAAGCCCACTGTAAGAAGCTTTCACATTGGTACTGTAGCAATACTGCTCTTTCTTGCAGTCGTATTCAACTTTTCAATACACAACTTCAAACCGTAGGACGTTCGATGCCAAATGTCAACATGCAGTCCCCGAATCTCTGATCGATCTCAGAGCGCTCCAAAGCTCCAATCAAACGGTGCTGATAGTTTATATGCGAGTTCAAAGTCTAGCGACTGTTTGAAGACGAACTATCAGGCACTATTATCAACTCTCATCGACTATCTTTCGCTATGAACATAGCAATCATGATCCATGATCTACCATCAACTAATATTCATCGCTTGATCAGTGTGAAGATCAATAACATACTGAATCGATCCAAGTGTCCCAGTATCCTTTTTAGTCTGTTGTGTTTAATTGAAACACTTACATGTACATTGTAGTTCAGCCAATAGGATGGTACAGTACCTGTTACAACATGGACATCATTCTCAAACTCTGTCAGATCTACCAGCCCTGCATCAAATCCAGCCTGTAAAGAACACAAGTAGAATTTGAGTAGTCTCTAAATATCCTGTCTGCTGTTTGTACATTAATGAAAACACAGTCTGTTTTCCTGCCAACTCCATGTACTTAAGCAACTGCATGGTCAGAAGTGAGATAATAAAGAAGTCAATACTATACAGTGGTACATCCAAATCAATGTTACATGTACAAAGATGATAAACTGTATTCTATTCAAGACATAGAGGATACTACACGGCAGCACGAAGATATGAATTTTATTTTCGAGTGGTAAAAATAATATTTTACGAACGAGCACTTCGCGAGTGAGTAAAATATTGTTTTTACCACGAGAAAATAAAATCCATATCTTCAAGCCGCCGTGTCATTTTCTTTTTATTATATTAGACATGAGTGTTTTATGAGAAATTGCACAAACAAGCGGGAAATGATGCCAACAATATCCTCACTAGTGAGGATATGGAAAATACGCCACTCGGGTCCCAGATGTAGTTTCATGTGGATTTTACGCACGGTATATTTTCCAGTAAAACACTCATGTCTATATAATAAAACAGGATATCCTCATTTAGATGCTGATACAGTATTTACAAAAGACAACAACCCCTATCACCCCTCCCCCCTTGCAACTTGGGCTACAAGCCATACCCACCTTGAGTTTCCTAATCTTTAGTGCACTTCCTGCTAGACGGAACAAACCCTGCAAAGTAGAATCACCAGGAGATTACATACTTGCAGTGCAGAAATTTGGCAATTTAACATTCTTAAATGTGTTATAAGCTAATAAGTAAGGACTGAGTGAAGTGTACTTTATGATATGATGGGTACTGGACATGCCTCTACGTCCATGGCAAATGCATAGAGGAAAGTCAGACATTCCTGGATGACAAATGATATCTCCCTGTCATGAATTCTAAGGTGGTCATCCAATGGTGAACCAAACACAGGCTGTAAAACAGATCCACCTATAAAGAAAAATATGGGGGGAAATCAGTGACTATGATTATTGTTCAAGGATGAAGGATACCTACCCTTGCAGTAGATTCTCAAAAAAGGAGAGAAATAAGATATCATTAAATTCCAGTCATTCAAATCCATTTTGTATATGACAGAAAAATCTGAAGTACAGTGGAACAGCATTTGTGTGTATAGTGTACTGGTATGTAACTTGGTGGGAGTAAAAATGAACAGTTCAGTTAGGGCACTTACCCACTTTTTCCTTGAGTGAGGGAACAACCTTTTCCAGGATAGCTACTGCTCTTCTATGGTAATCAAGTTGTGCTGATATAAACTAAAAAGAAACAAGAATGAATTTAGCTTGAATGGTCAGAAAAGACTGGAAGAGAACAGAAATCACCAGCAGTTCATGGCCCAGCATTTGTGCATAAATTTACCAGCAAAAAATATACTGCTAGTTTGGTACATGCACTGTACATAGGTATTCATGGCCGACATTAAAATGATCAATTTTTGAGCTGCTATCACAAGAAGTTCAGCACGTACAGAGAAGACAGCAGGACCAGATACAGTATGGCGTTACATATTAAGTGATTGGAGAATTTGTAAGTTTATGTTTAGGGTAATAGCATGGATGGATAAAGTTTTGAGCAACTTTCCCCCGTCTCAAATGAAGAACAAATGTACATAATGTAGTACCTTTAAAATCCAATCAGCATATTCCCCTTCCTTTGCCACAAATGTTAGCAGCTCTGTTGATAAGGTATGCTGTGTGAAAAACAAAAACAGAACATTGACACTTAGCGGCAAATCACTTCAACAATTATTGTGTTGCCAAAATAGTCAGTGCTCTGAAAAAGGGCTGAATCAAAATGTTTCTCCCCAAGTCCCTACCACCTATTAATTTTATTTTTGGAGGGAGAGGGGGAGGGGGAGGGGGAGGAGGACCTGATTGCAAGTTATATGGCATCCAGCATTATTCATATCAACCACACAGAACACGCATCCACTATTGTTTACACAGTATGCAGTCAAGTTAAATTTAGCAAGTGATCTCTTGAACAATTACAGCAGTTGTATCTACTTTTAATGTCTCATGGGACTAAATAAATTTTGTTGGAATACCGTTCTGTAGGTTGTGGCATGTGTCTAAGGGCCTCTTCATATGAGCCCGGTTGACCGGGCTGGCTCGGTGTGTTCATATGGGAAATTTCAGCCCGGGTAACCGAGATAGAGTGTCTATAAAGCAAAAAGTTTTGCCAATTTTGCCATTAAACCCAAATTAAGAAGCAAGTACATTTCAGACTCACATAGTTGAAACATTTTCATCCCGGTTAACCGGGCTGGAGTGTTCATATGAAAAACAGGCCAGCCCGGTTAACCAAGATCCCGGTCGCAAAGACTGAGATCTCAGTAACCGGGCTGGCCTGCTCTCTCATATGAACACATCGGAACTATAACAAAGGAAATAGTGGGAGGGTGAGATCTCATTAGCCGGGCTGGCCCGGTCAACCGGGCTCATATGAAGAGGCCAGAACTAACGTTGATATAACCTCTATAAGATGGACACCTAGACCAGGTCCGACAGGTGTCCATCTTAGAGAGAGTTCACTGTATTATATAATTTTATAAATAGTACATGTATACATGTATAGTACAGATATGCAGCAAGGATATACTGTATACATGTATGCTCAAAATGCATGTACACATATGTACTGTATATTACACTGTTACCTGACAATTTTCAAATTTAGCCATTTCTTCCTCATATTCTTCCTTTAGGACATCTGCCTTTGCCGCAGCAGCGTACATGTCTTTACTGGCACCATGGGAGGCTTTAACTGCTGTCAACCATCTGCAAAAACCAAGTCAACAACTTACTACTGGACTGTGTGTCATAGTGAACCTGAAAATCTTAAAATAATGTTAATAAACAAATTTAAGGACTTCTATCTTGTTGTTTTTGTGTCTGGGAAATTATTTACTTGCATTCCAATATGATATAAATTCATTATTGATTGGTTCAGTATCTTAGATCTGTTACCTGGATTTACATGTGTCCATGTCCAATCTCGTTTTTGATAACTTCTTCTTTGCCTGAGCAATACTTGGGATGTCATTCTGTTGGTCAATATTACATTTTAATACTGGTCAGGAAATGCTTGTAATCTGCATGCAAGAAACTGGAATTTTCTTAACCCTTTCAACACCCAGTTCACTGTACAAACAATGCAAAAAAATAAAAATAAAAACTGCTATTTTGATCATTTAGTAACAATATTCAATCATGATGGTAGATGATCATAACATTGATGTTGATGACAACAACAACGAGGATGATGATGGTAGTGATCTAATAACGATGAAAGCAAAAAATGTTGATGATCAAGAGAAGGATTTTCATGTTATTTTAAAAAAAGAAGCACAGTATCATACAGTTGAACCTTGATGTAACGAACCCTTTTAACCAGTATAACGAACGATATTCTTCAGTCTGGCCGGCAAAGTTACAGTAAAATGTATGAACAGAACCCCAATATAACAAACCCCTGTTACAACAAACACATTTTCCCAGTCTGTTCGCCTTCATCATATTGGGATTCCACTGTACTATTAATTGTACAAGGCATTTTCTTTGTTAACTTTTATGCTTGTAGGGCTTCATAGTTTCCTCACCTCTAACACATTGGACATGGGCTCTAGGACATCTTTCTCTACCAGCATCTCATACTCAGCCAGTTCTCTAGCCAGCGATGACTGGGCTTCACCCGTGCCTTCTAATACCACCCTACACCAACATATACAAAATATCATTAAGATACTGCCTATGTGTACACAGGAGTACGTATGCTTACCCTTGAAGAATCATTTATTGTTATTTCCTCATCAATCTGTGTGGCATTATGACTGAACTGTTATAGCACAATACATGTAATATACAGTAGGATACATATTATGCAATTAGATCTTTATTATTATTAATATGTAATAGGCCTGTTGAAAAAGCTTGGTGTTGTTGTTACATTGGCCTCACTTTAAAACAGATATACAGTAGACATCTTATGAATGGCATATTGGCTTAGATGTGCCAGTGTCTATCATTTGAGCAGAGCTGGTGAATTTTTCAGTGCCTTACCCCAATAGCGACCCTTCCCCTAGCTGGGTACTCGACTCCAACATCGCCTGTGCAAGGGCAGTCTGGTGCAGTTTCCTCTGTCAGGATGGAACCAAGACTACAATATTATATTTCACTTGATACACAAATTAGGTTGTATGTCCATGAACTAGTAACAGCTTTACTGGCAGTTGTACATCAAGATTTGACTTGTTCCAGGAGTCAAATAATTCTCCAGTACAGGGCCAGGAAAACTTGACATCAGACTAGCAAGAAATGTTTATTTATTTATTTATTTATTTATTTATTTTTATTTATTTATATTTTTGGTGCCCAGACTCTCTTTTCTTGATAAAAGTACCAGTATGTACAAAATAATATCAATAAGGATGGCTTTACTTAAATGAAAGTTGACTGAACTTGCAAATCTCACTACATCACTCATTGTTATTATTTTATTATCCCTTGAGTGTCTGAGAATTAAATAAACTTAGCATCAATTATGAATGTGGGATCGAAACCCTTTTTGGAAGTGAATTCAGAAGATTTTTTAAACAATTTTGCCATGCTGTGGACCTCTAATATGACTGAAAGAAATGAAATACATGCAGCAATGGGTATGATTTTTTTTTATCTTACATGTCATGGTTTTTACTTTAGTGAAATAGTTTTAAAATGTGAGCAAGATTTCAAATTACGACAAAAGATGTAAGCAGAATATTGATGGGGGGGGGGGGGGGGGGGGGGGGACAAAAATTGATCAGAGAGACTAAAATCCGATGTACCGTAATCTCAGACTTCATCTGAGGCCACAGCATAGCAATTTCCTCCACCCCTCGTTTTGACTTGAGCATTAACCAAAGCGCCTACAACAAACATGAGCAACTTAGGGGCTGTTTTACTATACCTTGTACTATGTCATGGATGTTTATAAAATAATGCAGTTACATTTAACTCATCCTTTTGAACTCTACCACAATTAAATATAATTCATGTGCATGAAAACTAGTACAATATGGAGACACTAACAGTACCAAGAAACTGTAGTGCTGTAATATCATCTAACAGTACTTGGAGTGGTGGATCCTAGCCCTTGCAGCAACATTTTAAGGGCAGTTCAAGTAACAACTAACTTTAGTAATGTTTACAGGTACAGGTACACTGTAGCTAGTTACAGGGCACAGTTTGTAGGACTTTTTAAACAAGCCTGGTATTGCCAGTGAGCTCGTTGGGTGGGGTCGAGACCAGATGAAACTAAAATGGAAAGAAGTAGGGAAAAGAGCGAAACTCACAAAAGAGACTTTCAGTTTCTCACCAGAAAAATATCACACAGTATAGAGAACTTTACTTTTGACACCTTACTCAAATGAAACCTATTACCTATAAATTGTCATTACAACACTCATACACTTGCTTCTTAAAGGTTGAGCGACTCTGCATTTTGAGCTTAGCGGTGGAAAGGTTAGCCAGTGAGAAAAGAGTAATGCGTGACTTATCTTTTCATGCACAGTTGATTTTGACAGTTTGACTTTGAACACTTTAATCAGAGGACATGATAACCTAGCCTTTGTAGTTTTTTACTGAATGCTTTTCTTCTGTGAGGCTTTCGAGTATTTGCGCTCTGTAGCAAATATAAATTGAAAGCGAGGAATGTAACACTAGACTTGTTTACAATATTATTGTTCACAGTGTGTTCAGTCATTTGTGACTAACAAACTCAATGTTCAAGACTATTTCAGTGTATTTTTCATTTCTAGTATACAATACCACTGCGAAACAAAGGCTACTTGATCAAATGGAAGAAATATTTCAACATGCACTGTATGATAAGCCGAAGCATTTTGACAACTGCCACGCTCGTGCGGAGTATAACACATGTAATATATTCACAGAGTCTTAAGCCCTGAGAATGAATATTTTCGTCTCAAAAACGGATATACTTTCGGCGAAAAAACTTTACAAAACAGCTACAGTATGTAGGAGGCAACAGATGTCATTTACAGTGTAAAGCATAAATCATCATTGTTTATGGCTAAAGTTCGTCATGGCTTTGGTGTTCCGTTTTCAGCCTGATATCTCCCCAGAAGTATTTCGTGTCACCACAGAAAGTTCGTCGAGACTAAATAATTAGCGGTGACAAAGTTATTTGCAATCCTGTAGCGGTAGCCAACATAATCGAATCAATCAAACATTTTTTTGCGGCTATGACGGTGAACTTAAGAACGCAAGTCAAATCTTCTTTATCTATGCATGTTCCACAAAGCCAAATGGTGTTGAGTTTGGATGGGATACAGATAACTTTATACACAAGCATTAACGTACAATTCAATCGACTACATCTTAAGTTGCTCGTGAAGTCACCTTACGTCATCACATATCATACATCACATATCATACATTAAATGTTTGCACAAACAATTTATCCAAATGTACAAATTTTGTATATTTGGATAACTTGTTTGTACAAAATATTATTTGAAAAAGTGTGATCATTAGACATTATTTTCACTAACCAGTCTTTTCTCTATCTCTGTTCCAGTCCCCTGCATTGAAGCCGTCAACCTTTTGTTTGTTGTTTGACATGCATGTTTGATCTTATCAACTGTCTTCTCAACCTAAGGCAGAACAAAAATAGCATTTAGCACATAAATGCATACTTCCTGGAATTAAAATAAATCATCTTCTAGGATTACTACATTTTCAATACCGTCCAAGTTCCCCCTATCAAGTAAGCAGGTTGCAAGTGCATAATGCGTGACCAGATTGGTATTTGAAAGAATACAGGGTTAAAGCCTGGGCAGAGCCGCCCATAGAAAAATTCTTCAAGTGCCATAACCCCTATCCCCCACCCTGGTCCAAAAATATTTTAGGAGATATTCTTTTAGGAGATATTCAAGTGTTTCCTTGACATAACAGAAGCTCTTCAGTTAGTTTGGCATTTCATTTGATTTAGTTCACCCAGAATTGAGTTAACAGTTGCCACCTGTTTATGCTTCTGAATAGAAAAACCGTATGCACAAGCAAAGGAGAAGGAACCCCTATAAAATGCCAAAATGACATTCCTTTGGCCAGCCATTATACTGCCCTTTCAAAAAACAAAAAATTCATTTTTCTATACCTTTTTTATACCTGAGGCTTGAAAAGGGAACCATTGGGCAGAGCCTCCCCATATGACCAATCACAGGGAGTGTCCTCCCCTCCTCCCGCTCCCCCCCCCCCTCCCCTCCCCAAGGTTGTGTGAAAGAATTTAGAGACAAATTTTGCTTTCCATGTTATAGTTCTCCTGACCACTACTTGATTACAACTGTAGCTCAGTCACACCTGTTTTCATTATTAATTAGATTAGTTTAGATTAATTTCACATGTGGATAACAATATTGTGATTAATAAACCATCAAGATAGACTTGAGCAATAAACAGGTGGTACTTTATTGCATTGATGATAAACTTTCATTTTCTGTAGACTTTGCTCCTTAACAGTGTTCCACTTCCTAACAGAGCACCTTCTACTATACAATGATAACGTTTTGTATCAAAACTCAATCACAGCAATTGCCCCTCCCCGTCCGGTCTAGTTACGCGAGGACAGAAAAGCAGCGCGCAATTGAACAGCAGGGTCTGAAACGCCCATAACCCTGCCAGAATTTGTGTCAACACAGCTCCATGACAGCAGAAACTACAGAACACTCCCACCTTAAACACAAGCACATGCGATAGGGCGGCTTACCATCTGTAAATCCTCCGTAAGAATTTCCGTTTTCTCTGCTCTGAAATACAAAAGACAAGGGTAAGTTACAAATCGAAACACAGCTCACATCAAACTCTGATGCATCTTTATAGCCTCCTCTTTATCCGACGGCACATCTTTAAATAAATCTTCAAAAATATATAACCTTCTCATCGATCGCCCTCATGATCGGTATATAAAGAACATACCTTCCTACTCGCTGATCAGCCAGTTGTTTCACACGGTAGAACTGCTTCTTCATCTCTGTGGCCTTCAGTCAGTCAAAAGAAACGTAATTGAATCAGGCCGCTTCTAAAGGAGCAAAGAAGGAATCACGATGTTATCATTCCCAAACTGCAACTTCCGCCATCTTGGTATTTGGGATTATCAAGCTGCCTATTGCGCATGATCCCAACGTAACACCGCAGCCCGGAAATGCGACCCAGTCGAGTAGACAACCAGCCTTTGATACATTTCCGGTTTCAATTTGATGGCGATTGTTTTTTTCCGCGATTTTCGAGGCATGTGAATGCATAGGAGATACGTACACTGAAAGATACTTGGGCAGATTTTTCAATCGCGTTTTTCAAATTCCCTCGAGTAAAGCGACTTTATGTACACAACTCGTTAACTCCACGAAACAAATCTTCGACTATCACGATCGCCCAACGGGTTGGCTGTTGCGTGAACAGGGAAGGAAACCCTCCCTGTAAACTAAAGCCATGGCTGGTAGCGATCGGCCGAGTCCGTTGCTGTGCTGCGGCTGACGTTTTCAAGAGATCGAAGAAGCCTGTCTCGACAATGAAAACGGTTCTTGTTCTCCTTTTTTGTGCATCGCTCAAGATTGGATTAACAGAAGGTGAGCCGATTTTTATCTGTCTGCAGGAAGTATGTTCTTTTTCAACCCTACCGTACCATGTATGAATTTCGGTCACCACTGTTGAACGCTTTTGTCGGTTTTGTTTGCTCTTTATAAGATTTCACAAACCGTTCTTAGATTGGGGAGGTATAGATTGAAACTTTAAACTTGGCTGCAGGTACAAGCGATCGAACGAAGTCTATTGAAATGGCTGATATACGTACATAAACACATATAAAGTGCGTATTTTGTGACTTCGACAGCCATCTTTTCTTTGATCAATCAAGTTTTATTATGCTGGAGCTCGATCAGCTCCTTTCTTTTTTCTAAAACTCGGTAAGCGTACAACGTACGTGATCATGTGCCATTTTCGCGTCGTTTGCAGATTTAATACTTAATTTTCCGGTGAGCATTGGTTTTCTTTTTATACATGGTTGCTCGTTCGTAAGGCTCTCGAATTATGACCGTGTATTAAACGTTAAGTTTTAAAAACGATCCATCTTGGTATTCGTGTGCGAATGAGAAAGAATTTGCATTCGGATCGTGAGTAATGAACGTGCGACCCGCGCGTCGCGAGCTAAGAAACGACGACATCTGAAGAATCTATTACCTACACAAAAGCAGAATAAACTCTGGACAGGAAAGGACTGATAAAAGACAACAAAAACAACAACAACAAATATTAGGCACAACTTTCCCTAATCTTGCCAAAAGGAAAATTCAAAACAGAGCCAGACCGAGCAGGGTCCAGCGACACTCGAAGCGTCAACCGCATAATTTTTGTTTTCGATGTCTACCGCCTGTGGTATATAACTGCCGTGATAGAGATGTGGATAGCTATTAAATATGCGTCAGTAATTACACTTGAAGGTAGTTACGATTTATCTTTTGTGCTCAACGTTTCTGTCATGTAGCCAGATTTTTTTATTTTTTTTATTTTTTTTGCGTTGTACATACATGCAGCAGCGCGCGACAAGAGCCTTTATGCGTACAAACTCTGTGACTTTCAATTTTGGATTGTTGTTGGCTAGCAAGCGGTCTCGGACAATTAAAACATTTATCTGGGATAATATAATGTTTGAAACTTTAGCGTAATGCTTTGTGGGATTTTAGGGTAAACATTTAAAATATATATAAATCTTTAGCAGGGTGTCCGTGATCATCCCAGAAAAATATATTATACGGGGACAGAGTTGGTGGTTGAACGTGCAGAAATTTTTCTTCCTTCAGTGTGCTTGGAGTCTAAACAAAATCATATCTTATTTAAAATTATTTTTCT
The DNA here is from genome assembly GCA_964036295.1 of Plumapathes pennacea. Lineage (NCBI taxonomy): Eukaryota > Metazoa > Cnidaria > Anthozoa > Antipatharia > Myriopathidae > Plumapathes > Plumapathes pennacea. The sequence continues at coordinate 10,286,363 of OZ038465.1, read as the reverse complement.
GTGACAGAGACACAACAATGTGCAGTCCAGTTCACCACCAAATACAGACTGAAATGAATTAAATGACACTGTAAATTATATATGCATAAATTTATTCTTATAAAACAAGCAAAGTATTAAGTGACATATTTCCAACACTTGAAAGACACTAAAATCGATTCTGACAAAATCTCTGCCATTTTCAATTATGCTTGGCAATGAAACCCAACTTCTTTTGTGACTTTTGACAGAGGTATTTGCTGTGATGGGCTTTATGAATTTGTTTACTTGTCAGAAATATCTTATATTATTAATGACCATAAAAATGTCTGCAATCTGATTTGCTGAGAGCAAGAGAGTTTATTGTCAATTTGCATGAGTGCAATTTAAAATCTTATGCCATTAATGTTACCATAGCAACCAATAATTTTTTCAATTTTCTGTACTTTTCTTCACAACTTTATCTGACGCGAGTTATTTTTCGGGGTCCGAAAACAAGCTGTCAACTGTGACATAAGTGTGCATGCTTGCAATGCGAGAATTTTGTTTTAATTTTGTCAGTCCCAACTAACTTTTTATAGTCACATGATAAACAATATTCATTGTAATCTTATGAGTTTTGCTCATGCAGTTAATGATTTACACCACTTGTGATGTTTGAAATTTTGGTGCAACTTTCAAACATCACTCGCACTTATATGATTACTTATACTCTTCACAGTGTAGGTTGCTATAAGGTTAAATGTTGGGGACAGCAAGGCAAAAATGAGTGTTTATTTTGATAATTTTGACGTGCTGGAGAAAACTATGAAAACCAACATGAATGCAGACAAAAATGCAACTTTTGACTTTATTGTGCAGGTAACAACTCCACAGCTATTGGCAACAATGTATCAGGGTCTGTAAACTCAACAACATTACCATCAACACAAGTACAGACAGTAGTAACCACTACAATAAAGGAGCAGGATCAGACAACGACTGAAGGAGAATATCTGCCTGGAAAATTGCCCACAGGAATCACAACACCAGCTTCTCAACACATTGAAAATAATGGAACCACTGGTGCAGCAGTTAGCAAAGGTGATGATTTGACCAACTGCAGGGCCCTCTGTGGCCAGCTCAGCTGTTATTGTCCAACCTACAGTACTGTTGACAGGGATGTGTACAACTGTCTAGTTTTTTTTTTTCAGGACTGCGCGAGGTCTATAACAATATTAATATTTAATAAAGTAATTATTTTAAATTATATAATAAATAAGTGGTGATAAGTCCACAAAGAAGTAATGTAGCCAGTTGTTGATCAAAATACAAGAGTTGAGTGTATTTTGTTTTCCTTTTGATACAGATGACCTTCCATTTTGGGCATACATTTTGATTGCTTGTGCCATTGTGGTTGTCCTTGGAGCTATAGCTGTTGCTGGTTTTGTAAAATATGACAGATGGTAAGTATAATATCTCATTATATTGTACATGTCATAAACATTCCTGGAATCAGTGTGGGGCTTGAAAAATCCAGAGGCAAGAAAAAATTCAAGCACTGCAGTGGTTTATATAATAGTAGTTTAAAGGTCCTGTAGTTTGTTCAAAAATAGTAAATTAATCTGTTCTCTATTGTTTTAGGAAGAACCAAGGCTCATATATGGTGTGGGACAGTGGAGAGTTGCAGTTAAGCCCAGCCTTCATAAGGTTTGTTTTCCCCAGCTCCTTTTCTTTCTCCACTCTAACCCTGTTATGCGAGAGTGCATAAAAATAAGGGACTTGTTTTGGTGGAACCCCAGACTGATCCCCTAGCTCCCACAGGAACATACATTATATACATTTGCACATCATTTTATATCAAGTACACACAGGTTTATTATCAAAATATTGATTGATTTATTTGATTGATTGCATGTAGCCGGGAGTCTGAGTTCCTGATTGACAACCTTGCAGGTGTGTATATATTTACATAATAGTATAGTATGTACAATAATTTAAAACTATTTTTATCATTTTAATGAATACATTATTAGGCAGATTTCAATTACTACGGTACATGTAGATTTTCCATACCCATTGATAAAAGCCTGCATAAAAATAATATTAGTAATTAACTTAACTTGTACATTATTTCAATATTATTGTCATTGTTTTAATATTATTATTGTACTTTATGACCCATCAAATATTTCCTCCCGCGCGTGATTGGTGGAATCGTGACACGTGACCGAATAACGTCCGCTCACGAGCAGACGTTATCAGCGAATGACCCCCGCCTGGCGAACAAACGCTGTTTATTGACAATATCCGAACACAATTTTATATATTAATCACAAAAACCCATTACGAGATGACTACCGAGGAGGACATCAATTTATTGGTCGAAAAAGCAGTTCCAGAAAGTACCAAAAAGCTTCACAGTCCCCGTGCCATTATTTGCGCTGCAAGAGGAAATATTTGAAGGATAATAAAGACAATAAACTACTTTTGGCGTCGGAAATATACACGGATAATTGTCCTTGGACATTATCTATTCCTTGAAGCTCACAGTTGCCCTCGAGCTTCACTCTCAGGCAACTGTTCGCTTCTCGGAACAGATAATATCCTCGGACAATTATCCGTGCATATTTCCTCGCCAAAAGTAGTTTATTGTTTATATAATCTATTGGCATAATAATTATTTCTATTTACAGTATTTCTGTATTTTACTGTTCAATATCTCTTTGATCATCAAGAATTAATGAGTTGCATAATTATTTTAAGCTTTATACATGTAAACTATTCATCAGTATTGTAAATAACATTATGGACACTAATGGTTGACTTCTTAAGTCTTGTCAAGCTTTTTAAAATTCCTTTTTTTTTTTTTTTTTTTTTTTTTAATGTTTCCAACATTTTAGCTGAGCAAGAGCCAGGCTCTCCAGAGCTGCAGCTCTATGAAATCCCACTGGATTCCCTGGGACATCAGCGAGTGTGCATCGGTGCAAAGCGAGTGGCTCCTCGCAGACAGACTCATAGCAGCAAGAACACTAAGTTATTGAAGGATAGAAGTAAGAAAGATGGACAGCAGTTTCAAGTGCACACAAACACACTGCCAAGGCTTGGAAAAAGAGATCAAATGTACAGTGCTGCTAATAATGGAGTAAACAGTGCTCTCAGTGAAGGTAATAATTAAATGAATCACCAGAGATACACATACATAATTTTGTATGCACAGTCTAGAGGGGAGGGGGGGAGGCAGTGGGCTTGAATGAATCTTATATGGGAAGTCTCCACCCAGACTTTCAACTCCTTACAGTCTGGGGTTGAAGTAGACCTCATTATGTACCTCCAATAAAATTCCCCATTTTATACCTTTGAACATTTACATCTAGAAAAACTGCATGAGATTAAAAAAAAAATACAAAAAAACAAAAACAAAATTTTTTGATTTAATCAAAAACAAAACAAAACAAAACTTGAGATCAGTGAAGACCTCAACTGAGGCAGAAGTTTTAGAACTTGATTAATTTTACACAACTCCAATATGGATAATACAGTTTATTATTATAACATACATGTACTGTACAATCATTCACTTGTTTTTGATTTCTTTCTACTCAGGAGACATCAGTGAAGATAGGATGAACAGTAATATCACCTTCACTAAAATGACACTCAGAAGTGGGAAAAATGGGTCAAAACCTCTCTCACTTGGTTCGATTGGAAGGAGTGGTTCAACACACCTATTTCAAAACAGACCCTTGCCAGCTGCTCCAAGCAAACGCTTTTCAAAGAGCCTTGACCGTTTGCGATTTTTGGAGTTATTCCCAAACTCAAAGCATTCAAAAGCTGCCACAGTCTCTGCCCACACCAGACCCTTGCCACGCCTGCCTAGCCATCCATCACTCATCAAATCCATGAGCTGTGGAACTAATTTACATCAAATGATTGCAAATGCAAAGGATCGACCTGGGTCACCACCAGACATCAAGAGTTCTTTAGACTTTCAAGAGCAGTTGGATACTTCCAGAAAATCCATGATAAGTCACAGGCATTCAAAGTCTCTTGATACACTCTTACTGCTGAAAGAGTTGGACTGGATGTCATTTGAGATTGATATCAATCACTCTTATGAGAGTATGCATCGGAGCAAGAACGGGATGGAGGACTCTCCGTATGCCAGTGTCGAAACCTCAAATCAAACCAGTCCCAGATGTAGTGACCACAAAAGCAGCCTTTCTACGTCACTAAGAGGGTCACAGAGCCCAAGTGATGGAGAAAACTATGACGAGAATGAGGAACATCCATATGCTAGTGTTAGTGAAGAAGAGAGCTGGTCCAAAGGAGAAGGTTTGACCAAGTCTCCACTACACTTTAAGAGAAAACCAAGTAATGCCACACTTAGTCCAAGTGTCTCATCTGAGGATGCCATGCCTTACGCCTCAGTCAGAATAAGCCAAATTCCAGGCATTGGCCCATCACACGACTATTCATCACAAGGAGATACAGCCAGCTGTCCTGGAGAAGTGCTTGAAGACTCTGGTTCTAGTTTAGAGGCTGCAGCATTGTCAGTTGAAGGAACAGACTCTACTAGACCAGTCAGCACAGCAACTTATCTGGAAATCCTCCCTGATCACACCAGGGCAAGTATGATATCAGAAACTAGCTCTGGTTATGCTCGTCCTATCGATCTCCGCCCACATGATGTGGAGCCTCAAGATGGAAATGACACAGATCCACCCGAAAAGTGTAACAGCCTGACTGAACTGATGGTACCTGTAGTGGAAACACTACCATCCACCATTAATCACCATGACAACCAAGATTCAGACATATGCGTTCCCATGGGACCACCTGCATACACCTGTGAAAATTCTAATCAAAAGCCCTTTGACTCAGAGATGGAACATGAATCTGACATTTGTGTTAACAAAACAGATGAAGAGCCAGAGCGTCATGCAACTGGAAACAAAGATGACCCTTCAGCAGATATTTCTGATAAAGACAGTGCTGCAGTTTTTGAAAACGCTGCATTTGTTGATAGCTTGGTCAGTGAGGATTCGTATCTGTAGCAGAGCTAATCAACAAGCTACCAATTCAAATGGCAGCGACATATCTAGTTATCTTCAGGCCGCAGGCAACACCCCAAAATAGCTGTTATAACTGACAGTAATATTAATTTAAAAGTTTCACCAGGAGTTGTCCAAAGAGTGTATAGCGCTATTTGCTGAATAAACTGCTATCTAGTGGATAGTATTAACCATAAGCATAATTTAGTCAACTAAATAAGGATTTATCCTGTGGATAACACTATCCACTCTTTGAACAACTGGGCCCAAGACTGGAGGGACAGTTGTGTTTTGCAGATTCTAACAAACCTTTCATCTTAGCAAAATAATCCAAACCTATGGTAGGCTGTGCATGTAGTACAAGCATTTAATCAGCAACTGTAGTATGTTGAGTTAATTAATTTTTCACTTCGTTTTGTACTATATACTTGTAAATTTAAGATGTTTTAGTCTTAGTACTATTTTAGATAAAATTATTGTAAGAGGATTGGATGCCAATCAGTGAGCATTGACAGAATGAGGGTGTTTTAAACATTGCCTAATTTCATTCATTCAGAGTACAAAAAAAAGTGTTGCTAACATTTTTAGAAATCTGTAGTGTAATATTGCATTGATGCAGTATTGTGTTAGAGAGAGTAGTAAAAGCATATATACAGAACTTACATTTCATTGCACTTTGTAGGCTGAAGCACAGTAAATCCAGATGTTATTTACATCAAAGCTACTGTATGAAAGGTCACTGGTTGGTCTTTCTAATACAGTTACATAATACTTTGGCTTGAACAAAAGACTAATATTGTGCTTTAGCTTCTACAAAAATGACAAGGTTACAGCAGATTTATTTTCTTGTGGGCATCATGTACAACATCAAACAAAATGACAGATGTAAGCAGGTCTTACTGTTCTGAGTGCTGGCACTTACCTGTACTGCTACAAATAACACAATAATATTATTAAGTCTAAGCATGTAACCTTTCCATTCTTGCAGTGCAGCCTGTATTTTAATTAGTTGGCTTGTTGGTATAGTTACTAATAAAATGAAATAATCTGTTGCACATGCCCAGCCTTGTCTAGTGATCCATTCAATCACTCTCTCTGTACCCCCCCCCCCCCCCCCCCCCAGTTCACAAAATAATTAATTTCCTTTAAAACAATAATTTTGCTCAATATTATTTTAAACTCAATTGTTTTTATTTTGTTCAGTAATTGATCATTTTCCATTCTCTCCCTCTCTTCCCTCTATTTGTATATAAATAAAAACTAAATTAATTAATGGCTTATACTAAAGTTGAAAGTGTCTTCAACTCTAGAACAACATCCTTTCTTTCTGTGGTGCACATGCACAATTATTGGCTCATTCTCTTCATCAATTTTTGTAGTCATTGATAAATCTTAAGATCGAGAGCCATGCTACTCATTTTAACAACACTTACAGTACTAAGCTTATACAATCATGTACTTACAGTAATAACCAAGCAGCAGTTCAGGTGTTCGCTCTCCAAGAGAATAACACAACAGGTACATACTATTCATGTACACTGTACGTACTAGGAAGTCACCAGTCATGCAGTTGACATACCATACAAAGAGGTTATTACACGGGAAGGAGTGCAATACGGCAGAGTATTTTTACGAGTCGGTTTTATTTTTTCGAGCCTGCTTCAGGCGAGAAAAAATAAAACTGACAAGTAAAAATACAGCCGTATTGCACGACTTTTCGTGTAATAAATTGTTTATTATACGATAAACGAATGAACGAAAAAATGGAACAAAATATGATGCATTCATAAACTTTGCTTGCGAAAACTGATCACGTAAGCTAATAAACCAGTTGATCTGGTTCCTGACGAGTGCAATATGCTCCCATCTTTGCACTCATTTTGCTCCATATTTGCACTCGAAGATGTGAAGTCGTGTAATAATTAAATATACCATACTTTGCCAAAGTAGATGAAACATTGTACAAAAATTAAAACAACGGCTGAGCATCTGTGACTGCAAATGAAAATAATAAGCACCCAACTCCTGTAACCCATGCCGTGTCAAACGTCCCCCCCTCACATGTACACACAGTTTGCCAAAAATTTGTACAGACAAAAATGGCATGTCCTCTCTTCACACTGATCAAACATTCTGAGCCCTTGGATAATTAAACAATAAATTTCCCTCTTCTTTGTCTTTAAAGGAGTTCACAAATACATGATTTCTCTACACTAATACATGTAAATTGAAGGTATAAGAATATGAAATATTTGCATGATCAATAAAATAATACCTGCACAAATGCATATATAAATGGAATTTTGTTTTCCAATAAATTTGTTAATTTCCACTACATTTTTTGCATATTATTTGTTATATTGACTACACTGTACAGTAATTCAAATTATCCCTTTGAAAAACTAATTTTAGTTACATGTACATAATCTAATTGGAGGGACTTGACTCACACTGTACCCTTGCATGTAGGTAGCATTTCAAAAAACATTGAAAGATCTACATGAAACTATCATTATTTTTTATATAATCTATTAACATTTATATCCCACACGCAACCTCTTCATTTAACATTTTAAAGTTCTGCATATAATTATATGGATACTGGTGATTTACACATTATAATTCCACAGCACTTATTGCCCCAAGTAGTTTTAGTCAGAAGTCCTCAAGTGTAATTATTAAATTTACCACACATAAAACATCTATCACTGTTCCTTAGCTTTGTATGGGAACACGTTCCTAAGTTGCTCCAAAAATATCCAGGTCAGGATTGTCTGAGGTCCAAGGCGCACCCATGCTGGCACAAAGCCCTAGAAGAAGACAGAAAAACAATGTCTCCACAAAATTATTTATTTCAATTAAATATCTACCATAAACCAGTTGGTAGGTGGGCTGACACTGTAGTGCATTGTGGTGTACACAGCATAGACATCTACAGACAACCATGTTCTATTGGGACCAACTGTTTCAACCTAAACCGGTTTACTTCATGTGGTTGAAGTGTACCAATAGTTTTAACTCATTTCAATAGTTCTATAGTTCTAACTTATTTCAACCGTTTTGGTTACTGGCCGTATACCTCGTACCATCGTTTTTAACCATCCAACCGGGTTCCAAGTGGGTTGCAAAAGTTGATCAACTAAACCCACCATAAATGGTTGATTCCCAAAAGAAAAGCTAAAAAACTAGCCCCCTACGAAGAGGGAGCAAGACTGAAAAAAGCTGCGTAGGAAGCTAGTAAAAATCCCAACGAATTAAAAACAGTTTACTCTACTGTCTTATGAAACAATTCTCAATGGTGATTGTTATATTGTTCAAAGGTTTCACTTTCGTTCTTGTTGTTGGTATTGTAAACCATTTAATGGATGCTATTTAGTAATTTTTTTAATTTTTTTATGACCTTTTGGATGCTCCTATTTGAAACAATCTATCAATAATGAATGTTCCAATGAAACTGAGAACTTTTGGATAAAATCACAAAAGTAAATTGTCATGAAATATGCACCTCCAAAACTGCAAAATTATGTGTCACAAAACTTTCATATAGCATAATGAGGTGTACTTACCTTGTAAAACCCCATAGGTCCTAACTTTGCCGTAAAGAGAATACACTGAAAAGCACTCTGAAAACAAAGCGGTTCAGTACAATGAGTCATATGTATGCTAAATAATACTGTTTCTTGAATACCCTGCACCAAACACTGACACAAAAGGTTGCGGTGTGGGTCTAGCAGATGCAAAGCTTAGCCCATTTAATCATATTCATTCTCCTCTGTACATGTACTCTTTCAGCTCAAACAAGAAAGGAAGTGGCAAACATTCTCAATCATAAATAAAATATATTTTATCCTCATGTTAATATTGTTGGTAAGAATTGTTTCATTTTACTGTGATATAATTATCAGTACTTGAGGTTACAGTGGAAACCCTCTTAACTTGTGATGCAGAGGCAGTAATACAACCATATGTAACTGGTTATAAATGTCTGTTCTCATGACAGACTTGAGTATTCTATATAATAATTATTGTCTCTCCAGTAAACAAAGACATACCATATAGTACTTTGTCATTTTCCCAAAAATATAGTATCCATTGATGTTTTGACAAATCATGCACTCACTCACCTTGTACTGGCCTGCTCTTGCTTCCATGAGTCTTGTTTTCATGACATCAACAGGCTGTGTTATTGCTGTGGCTATCGTACCCTGCACCAGAACATTATGAAGAGTAATAATTACAGTATATGTAAAAGCTGTAGCTGCATACAACCAATTGATCTAAAAAATTATACAAAGAAAGATTAAAAATACACTGCTATGGTGTAATAACTGTATCACAAGCCAAAAAGACTGACATTCCTTGAAAAGGAAGTAAATGAAAATAGCATTGAGTGACTGGATAACATGGGATGTGATCTTGCTTGCAGGGTTCAACCTGGACAGACTATCAAATCACTAAAAAATTAATTATTAATTTCTTTCGGTACCTTGAACATGGTATGCAGTATTGAAGTGCATGTAATTCCATTACTCTTGGTACTGGATTGTATTGTATCATACTTGCCAACCCTGTCCCACTTTCAAGGTTGGCAGGTATGACAATTACATGCATATGTACAGTATGGTGCAGTATACAACAGCAACTTACTAGACAATACTTACAGCAACAAAACTTGCAGAGAAGTGAGTGATTATATTATCGTTGAAGTACCTGCAAATTGGAAATAAACCAGTTTTAAGCTTAAAACTGCAAACTTGTCAGGTATTCTATAAAATAATTATTTTGATGACAGTAATATTAGTTGACAAATGAAAACACTAGAAATTTACAGACCTATCAAACTTTATAACTTCCAGTGAAACTTTACACTTTATCGAAAAACACTTTGACTTAATATTCTTTTTTAGCTAGTTAGCTATTACGATTAAGAATTTTTGTCATTATAATATTGTAGGTGCTTTATACAGTTTTTATTATTATATACTTTTTGGTTGAGGACCTCTGTGAAAATTACTTAATGTGCAGTGCTTTGGTACCTCTCTGAGAGTCCCCGACTGGAGCTTTCCTTGTTAAAGATTTATTATTATTACTTACCCAGTTGTCAAAAGAACTTGCTTGACCTGGTCATAACATGCCACCTATGAAGAAAGTTGTGTTTTAAAGATCGACTCTAACCATATAACTGTACTGTGGTTACAACTGCCATGCATAATAAGAAATAAACAGTGTAAAATATAGTACATGCTAGAGCGAAAGGCAATTTTTAAAAGATGCTTATTATAGCATTGTTACAACGTACAGTACCTGGGCGACTGTCATTAAGAGTGCTCTTGTTGAGGTCATACTGACTCCCTTCATCCATGTTGATAGGCCCTCTGGAACACAACCAGAGGCAGAATCCCATAAATTGATTTTACTTCATTTATCGAATATACATAATTCATGTATGACATCCTTGAGGAGCCTGGGAAAGAGCATTACACACACATGGATAGACAAGGGTATTATTAATTATATAGATCATTATTATTTATTATTATTATCCTCACAACAGCAGCCATACCTTCTGTTGCTGTTCTATAAAGTCCATGGAAGACGTTTTTGTAACTGCAGAAAATAAGTAAAAATAAAGTAAAATATTTTATTGCCTGGCATATCCTTAAATTTTAGATCTCTCAGCTACAATCAGGGAGGAATGAATGCCAGGATTAGAACCCAGGTTAGAAAGAAGTGAAGTAATAAGTTTAATTTGACAATAATCAGTTTATTATAACTGACAAAGCCAAGGTACAATATCTATACAGTACATGCTTCACTTGTGTGACAAAATTCCCCCAGACAGCCATAGCCTACAATAGCTTGTGCAGAAAAGGGTTAGATAATACCTACTTTCTTCTCTGTGGAATTGGTAATTTCACATCATTTTGCATCCTGGATGGAATAAGTTAAGTCAATAAAATGTACTAAACAAGTCCGTTAATCATCAAATGAACATAATGAACATTACGAAAATATTTATTATGTTACTTATCCCCAGTTCATAAATTATATATTATTATAGACTCACTCCCAAGCTGTTGGTGTTTCAGGCATCACAGGCACAGATATACAGTACAGTATAAAGTAAACTAGTTTTTAAAAATATATCCAAAACTAAAACTACTGTAGAAATCAAACTAAATGTTTTTAAATCAATGACGAAAATGGTCATTTTTTGTTACAGTATAAACTTAAAACAGCAGTTTGTAACAATGTCATATTTTGATTATTTTGATCTCCTAAAAATTAAAGGCAGGAGGACTTGTCTGAAAAGCATAAAATCATTAAAAAAAAAACAAACAAACAAAACAAAAAAAAAACAATATTCAATGAGCTTAAAACTTGTCCCACCTGACATTCACCATGTCCGCAGGATTTCCAACAAAGCCACCTATGAATCCTACAAAGAAAAGATTGATATTGTTCGTTAGTGCAATATACAGTGGATCCAACTTTTATTTGCACTAGTTAGTGTCAGCTTTAGAACAACAGTAATGGTTTATATTCAATGATTACCCAATTTTCAGTCAGTTCAAGTGAAAGAGAAAGATTGAAAAAGATAAAGAAAGTAGCTCCATTCAAACTGTCCTTACACGGTGATCCTCTTTATAAAGTGTTGAGGATGAGGGGAAGGGAAGGGGGTGGGGGTTTGTATCCAGGTAGACTTGTACGCAGGAGGGGTTTTCCAGTACCAGAATGGTCGAGCAGCTTACAGACATATAACCAGCAGGTGACAACAAACACAATCAAACTTCACTAATGGTCTCAGGTTCCTTGACAACAGTGCTATGAATATTATATTTACATGTACATGTACATGTACATGTACATGTACATAAACATAAATATTATTATTGTTATAAAATATACACTAATTTGCATTTTTGATTGAATGTACATTTTGGATAACAAAATATGTAAACACAGCTGTTTGGCTTGACTTTTTAAACCATCAACACAGATAATAAAATAATATTAGAGGAATATTTTTAAGGGACTGCAATAACTAACAATCCTTCAAATAGGGCAATGCAAGTGCAGTACAATTATGTACAGTAGGTGAGAGTTACCGGACATTGCTGAATCAGTTTTTGTCTGTACGAATCTTGCAGTACTACCAGCGTTTGAAAAGTTTTAGTTGTCCCAGGGGCAACCACAAATCATATTTTGGTTATCCCATCCAATCTACTGGTGCCCCACAAAGTGTTGAAAAATGGTAACAAATTATAGCAAATTGCATCACTTTTCTCAAGGGACAACCTTCGCATAATAGCATGGTTGCCTCAGTATGTTTTCCGTTGTCTAGGAACAACTCAACTATGTAACATTAGATTGAGAAATTTACTTTAATCATGTTCATGGAAGTCTTACCTGAGCTAGCAGCAATCACAAATTTCTGATAGAATGGTAAAGGCTCTGGAACAAAGAAGGTTGATGATATGAACAAAAGTCTAATAAAAAATTCAGTTCTACTAGCACAGCTGAGCTACGTATATTTTACAGAATAATTCTTAAAAAAATGTATATAATAAATAATAATAATAAAAAATGGTTACTGACACTATAGTTGCCCAGCTGGCAAATTGTATATTTTATTTGGACATAATTGCTGGGTTGCAATCAATCTCTAGAGATTCAGAACACAAAGACATCACGGCCATGTTGGATCCACGTTCAACAGAAGTTAATGAGCAATCTTTTGTTAAATGTCCTCCAACATGGCCGCTATGACGTCTATTGCAACCCAAGAAATCAGTAAAAGGTCTCGGCATTGCAAGAAATATTTGGGAGGGGAAAGCAGGATCTCTTGTATGGATCCTTCATATTATATTCTTGAGCTAGTTTAAATAATTGATCACAGGAGGAAGTATACTATCAAATTGGTATTCCTGGTCTGAGACATGGAAATATGATGATAACGAGTTGAAAGTGGGCTCATACATAATTAACAAACTTTGGTTGGGTCTGAGGAGGAGAGAGGGGATTAAAGTTTGAGAAATCTTAAGGCTCCCTTACCTTCTCCACACAAAGTTGCTGAATGTTTTAGATTGCAGACTACTCACCATCACCTTTCCTGAGGTTTGCTGATAAAACTTCATAGAGCCCATAGCGAGTTGTTGAATATGTCAGCTGTGAGGGAAACAATAAATTGAAAAAAATTAGTGACATATTCAAGGAATACAGTGTCACAGAGTCCACAGGAGGCAGACTCTGGCAGACTTTTAAAAACGATCAGACAAACATTTTTGTTGATGTATAAATGTGGGAAGTCCAGGGCACAATGAAAACTGCTTACTAGTTAGCTTGGGTCTGGCAGATTTTGTTGGACAACTCGCCCTGTTGGACTCATAAGTCACTGGCTTCTTATGTTTCTTGTAATTTGGCTTTGATTTCTAATATCTGTTTTTAAGATGTTCTATTGAAGTGACCATGCATTGCACACAGATTGTCCACGCCGTCTGGCCAAGTTTGCACAATATTAGAGTGAGGTGTCTAGACAGCAAATTTCGCTATTACAGTCTATGGGCCAAGGGATTTAACATTACATACTTGTCTTGTAAGTGAAGCTGTCAGGCCATTGTACAGTGCCATTACCCCGTGATTGCGCACTACATGGACTGCCATTGCTGCCAGTCCTCGTGTTACCTGCTGCTGTGTCTGCAGATGAACCTACAGATGTGTAACAGGAAGCCAAAGAGAATATTGGACATGGTCTTCTACAATGACCTTCTTGGTAGAATATATCAGCATGTGCAAAAATTCACTGCTCCAAAATTTCACAGCTTCAATGATCAAAAAGACAGCCAATAAATAAAAGGCTATTTTTACATGGTATTTAGGCTTTAAAACTATAGCTAGGCCCCATGTAAATTAGCAAAAGCAAATAACTTTTAATTTCTAACTTTCGAAGAACCTTACACACGTTCTATAATCTCTCTAAAATTTTAATGATGCATTTTCAATGTTAGTGTTCAATGTAGGCATCGAATTACTGCCCGATTTAATCTTTAGATTGTCCTGCTTTTGTGTGTTGTACATGTTTCAGCTCGAGTAACTACAGTCTCGTTTTTGTCATGTCTAAAAGGTTTTAAGACTTTCGCAAGGTTATAAACAAGCGAGGTATATAGTTTACAACAAAACATGTACTCTGTTGTGTAGAGAACAAAGACTCGAAATTCTACATTTAACCATAAAAATTGAATAGCTGTAAACGCCGCGATCACTCTAGATTGCTGTTCCAGGTTACGATCGAACTTTATCGGGGCAAACGGACCACCACAACAAAATAATATGCAATCGTGCTTTTCAGCACGAACAATATTGCCACGAAACACAAAATAGTTTACAATCTTCACAGCTACACACACAAAGCCAAATTTGGAGCACGAATTATGTATGTAGGTCTGGCTTGCTCATGCACGACTTTCCAAGAGAAGACGCTGCACATACGTGAATATTCCATTTACCTTGAGCAGGTCCAGCGGATGTGTGCAACTGGCCGCCATTGCAGATGCAATGCCTCCAAGGTACCATCTATGCTTTTTAGCTGTAACTTTCGGTCGGTTTCCTACCCGGTGATTCATCTTTTCGCTTTTAGCCGACATCATGCTTGTCTAAAACCAGCCGGGGCGATCTGCAACACTCGGAAGCTGTGGTGTTTTGCGTTATTAATCATTTGCCTTTGAGTCAGACTGACGCAGCGTGATCGCCTGTATCTTATTTCAAAAAGGCCTGGTTACACGACTTCTGCGGGTTAGTTACGTATTTCCGCTTCCGGTTACGGTTGCGTGCCCCAGTGCACGAACACAATGAAATCAAGTTCACTTGCTTTGAGCGGACAAGGAAAAATTTTTAATTTACGTGATTGCAGTAACTTTGTTATTGAAAAAAATTAGCTGGATTTTTCACACGTAGCAGATTTAACAACTGTGCGACCATTGTCAGTTTTTATAATCCAACGTGATGGTGAAGTTTTGAGATGTTTTGTATTCTTCCCGTACAAAAGTGAGTTGGATCGACCAGTTGTGCCAAGCTCAAATGTGCACATAGTTGACGCAAGTCAAGAGAGTATGAGGTAAGAGAACATATCTCCGTGAGCTAAACTTGTCTCGAGCTTGGCCGAGGACCCCGCGCGCTAAGACCTGACTCTCGAGCTCTTGCACTGACACATCTTTAGGTAATGTGAATGTTCGTGAAAAACTCAGTTTCTTTTGGCAAATGAAATTATAAAGCTTGTGCCGACACATGAAAGACGTGCAGAAGTTATTAAGACAGTTCGAGCATCGCTACCAGCTAAGAATGGAAAGAAAAATTTGCCAAAGCAAAAGCTGTCGGGAAACGATAACACTTTGACAAACTTAGCAAACAAATATTCGTAGCTTGGGCCTTGGAGTTCATTGCAAAATTAAATCGGTCGCTGGGGTCGTCAGCACTTCTTTCCTGTCTGTGTAACCACCTCCGACTGCGTTGGACCATCGAGCAGGGAATTCCGACTCGAAAACATTAAAGGAGAGAGGAAGTATTACAAGAAAACTGCGCGCAGATACTGGAAAAAATGGACAATACATAAAAAAAAAAAAAAAAAAAAAAAATACGAAGAACTTTCACGTCTGGTTGCACGAGACTTTTGTACGCTCGAGAGATTTTCACATGCACGTACATCACGCGCCAACAGCGGACCACTTGTCTAAAAATAATACTTTCTCTTAAAATAGATTTCAAATAATTATCATGGGAAGAGACCCATGTATGAGGGATATGTTCTCTTACCTCATGTTCTCTTGCGTAAGTTCATTACCGTTTGGGTACTTAACGCAAGTCGACAGTCAACGAACGCAGGCTGATCAGGGAGTGATGTAATACCAGTTCTTAAGAGAACTAGGTTGACTGCGTCGGCGTGGTGGAAGACAAACTGGTGTATCAACTAAGTGTTGATGAGGGTAATGGAATGCCGTAAAAGAGACAATATAGCTGACGTTTCGAGCGCTAGCCCTTCGTCATTCGCTCTGACGAAGGGCTAGCGCTCGAAACGTCAGCTATATTGTCTCTTTTACGGCGTTCCATTACCTTCATCAACACTTAGTTGATACACCAGTTTGATCAGGCATGAGCCGTTTTGTATCGTGGCTTGAATAGAGGACTAATTGTGAATGAGCAATCCGCTTCTGCCACCCATCAGAATATATGTTCTGGTTTTGCAAATGCGCGAGTCCATCTGACCAGTCTTATTCAGGCCTTCTCAGCCAATTCAGTGCCCTTTTTTACACCGGGAAATTTGTATAAATACCAGACTGAAGTTGTGTTCCCAACGCGGTAAAACCTAATAAATCGATAAAAATATATATAAGTAGCACTTTTAGGCCAAAAAAACTGATTCTTCTTCTCAAACGAGTCGGATGGAATCTCGGGGCCCTAAAATGGCGGATCAAGGATTTCGGCGCTCAAAAGGTGGTGGTTGAGAAGTTACCCCTTTCACCCCCAAGAGTGATTAGCTCCAACTTTCTCCTTCAGTTTTTCACTCAAAATACATCATAGAGTAAGGAGAGTTTGGCTTTTCATACCTTGCTCGGGTGAAACCTAATAAAACTTCAATTCTCATTACATCACTGATACATTTTCTTCGGCTTAAAAGGTTGTAAGAATCTGCATTTTGAGCTTCAGAGTGAAAGGATTAAAGGAACTTCACTAATCTTTCACTAATGGCAAAACTGACACGCGTGTTATCGTGACCTTGACACGACGAGTCCAATACTGTATGACGTCCGTTAGTGTCAATGACGTTGCGGTCCGTGCTCTGCTCACAAGACGCAAGGAACTTTCCAATGCCTTGTCATGTTCGACGGTATTGTTACGTCACTGATATTCAGCCAGCGGAGGGTTTATGGCCCGGTTACTGACGTCATATGGATATGTCTGAGTACTGAGTTATCAGTAGAAGGTCAGAGTGTAAAGATTATGTGAAAGTGGACTGGAAGAGGTCACAGGAGAGAAACGGCAAAAGACTTAAAAAAACTATTCACATTAGACTATATTTTCGGGAAAACTCTACAATGTTCGGAAATTTAAACATTTTACAAGGAGTAACTGGTTTATTGCACTCTTAGTTCATAAATAACTAAGCCAAGAAATTACAAGGTGGAAGTACACCAACTAAACATCCCGTTCCACTCAAAACACTCAAGGATGCTGGCGTCGTAAATAAGGACAAAAGATAACAAAAAATGTTTAGTTCAAAGAAAAGCAGGCTTTGATCAACTAGGCGCTGATCTCGAGCAGAATTATCGAGCACGGGAATCCAAGATAGACAAGCACCACCACGAGGGCGCACATCCTCGGAGACCCAGGGACAGATCGTGAGGCCACGGGCAAAAAGCAGCAGAGGGGAGGGGGGAGGGGAGAAAAGCGGAGGGAGGAAAAGAGCTCTTTTCCTCCGTCCCCTGTTTTCTCTCCACGCCTTTGCCCGCCTCCAACAATCGGCCCGGTGTCTTCGAAGTGGAGGCCGCACAGCCCCAACATATGGTTAAGTCACTTGCAGACACAACGCCGATAGGAAAAAAATCTTTCTCTATGGCAACTAACGTTTGCTGGACTCTTCGGACTGCTTTTAATTACGGTTTGCAGCTTGCTTGCGCTCGGCTGCGGTCCGGTTTTAATAATGTTTAGCGACAACCAGTGCGAATGGCACTCAACTGAATGTAAAGTGTTTTTATAGATGCTCCTGAAGGCAAAATACTCTGCTGGAATCATATCTTTAGATTTACGTGTATTAATATTAAACACGCAAAAAGCGCGAAATGATTGGGGAAGAAAAACAGCAAGAAGCACGAAATGGCTCAATAAAAAACGAAGGTATATTGAACGCCAGACGTCAACAGATATTAAATGATTGAACATGGCATACAAACTGTGTAGTGCAGAAGAAGAAACAGACCACCACCATCCAAGCTCTATCACTTGATACACACACTCACTGTGTAATCCAATTAGGCAGCGAATCATTTGAGCTAATCCAATCTCTTTTAATCTAATTCACTTTAATTTCTATTGATATGATTAAGGTCCATGTTTAACATTCTTAGTATCAACTCTTTTGGACAATGCCGTAGCTTACAGCATGCTAACGGACTGTGTGTGGGGTCTCACTGCTGTCGCAGTGAAGTGTTCTGCATAGCAATAAATGGGCAGACTTTGTCTTTGGCTCAAAGCCGACGTCACTCCCTCAACATGCAAGTCATATTTGTTTCGGTTAGCTAATTAAGAATCGTTATCTAAGCAACCAGATTACATAGATTACATTGTAGTGTTAATGGACATCTTAGAGCATGGGGTAAAAATGGATTAAACAACTAAAGCTGCTGGTTGCGACTCTTCAAAGTGTCTTGGGACTAGAGAAGAGAAATTCAAATGATTGGCTTGATCGTTTGGAAACGCGTTCTTCGGATTGATTCCTCCCCCAAACTAAGGCCCCATCGTGTACACTATTAATCGTTTTCACTTGAAAATGTATCGTTTTCAAAGGCTCTCTTTGCGAACCGTTTTCAAAAACCTCCTTTTAGAAGTCACCTTTTCAGTGCAGACGGAAGACAAAAATGCATCGGAAAGGGCACGTTTTCAAATGAAAACGTCCCCTATGTTTTCAGTAGTCCTACTTAGGTTTGTGACTCACTCTAGCGCCTCCTGTCCTCTTTCTTAGGGACAACGTCGAGGTATTGCACATGTACGACGAGAAACTCATCAAGAAATTCTCGTTACCTCCCCAAAATCATACGCGTACAATTTAATGGTTGAAGGACAAACCGTGCACGAAAATCGATCGATATCTGCCAGTGATTCGGCTCCTCAACTTTGACCTCTGTTTTCGCTCTACCGCTTCTTACACTCCCTTATGGTGTCTTTTGTTTAGCTGGATTCTTTCTGATACTAACTTTACTCATCTGTAGCAATTTGCCCGCAATTTGTACCATTTTGTGGACAACCGTTTGTGTTTTAATCACTTTGATTATACTTGTAATGTAATTATGACTATAATGAAGTTTCAGTGACTCGTTTTGGACTCGCCATGCTTACCAAAACATTTCTTTGCAGCCTAAGCCGCTTCCCAAGTTACTCCCAAGTCCCCCAACCTGCCTTGGCTGAAAAAGCCGCATTGAACGAGTTGGATAAAAATGACAATCATACTACGAGCCCAATCTTAGAAGTGCCGATGCGACACCAAAACGTGTACCTTGAATTTTAGGGTTGCCTATAAAGCTTCTTTTCCTTTTTTTGTGTATCTGTATATAAATATGTATATTGGAACCTTTATCCTTGTGTACTTATATTGCTATAGTAGGGATTTGCTCTTAAAGCAAGTGCTTTAGAAGTTAAATTAAATTAATAAAGTAAAAAACTAATAATAAAAAAACTAAGAAAGGACACAAGCTTCCTGACAATTAATAAGAGATCACGTGCAATATTCTCTGCACTTAACAACATACACTTTACAACATACAACTTCGAGTATTATAAAACCTGGTGATTCAGACAAGTGCTAGTGTGCGTAATTAAGAACATTCTCGATTCGCGACATATGATTGATTAATACCCTTTTCTATTTTCATCGATGCCAATCACACTTTTCGTGAATGAAGCCCCCATTCAGAACTCCGCGTGAACATGAATGCTCAACTGATGGGTTTAATTATATCTATCAATTAGCTAACGTGGGTTGACCCTACAAGGCCTTGGTGAGCGCACGAACTTGCGTCAGTCAATCAAAAGCAGCAGCTGAGAGTGGACGAGCAGAAAAAGAGCTGAATGCGCAACAAAAGAATACAGACAAATAGTTCAATCAATACCAATCAGAGTCTAAGCACAAGTCACTATCTGGTAAGGTGATCTAGTGTTATAGCGCATAAAAGGCCGGCTGGCAATCGATTGGACAACGAACACGACGACCTCGCCTGCTACAGCTCCTTGGATCAGCACTGATGACCCAAGTATGTTCACCATTTATCTTTAGTTGTCTTGTTGCAATGAGTAACCAAAGAGTTAACTATTGACCTCATTTCAGCTTAGGCGACAAACTATGATACAATCACATAATACTTCTTTGGGCAATTTCACACGCGATGTGCTGTTAGCCGAAAGGGCGCTCCAGTAAGGATCAAAAAGACTTTCTCTTTAAAAGCAGCTTTGGAGAACGCAGGTAGTGTTGAACGCGCATTGCCAATTTCTGTAATTTTCTGTCGCGCGACTAGAATAAGCCACAAAACGTAACTCAGACACTATAAGTCCAACAGCGTTTTCTAAAAACGCCGAGATTGACGTGTGTGCTGTTCAGTATATGCACTCTGTCCGCTACTTTGGGCGGCGTTCTTTCTGCGCGAATACTGGGTCCCCTTGGAGAGTTCTTTACAATATCCTGACTGACGTGAAGACAGAACGAGTGGACTGACTGATTTCAGAGGACTCTATACACATATCGTGCTGTTGTCACCATTCCTGATGCAATTACGATGATCTATCATACCGGAGGTATTCACTCATCATCACCATCTCGGCTAATTTTTCGTTTAGCCAGTTGTGAGTTTGATTAATTAAAACTGTTTCATCAATGAAATCACCACCCACGTGCTCAAGACCAAAGGAATCCATTGGGGGCCGGCAGAGGATGCAAATATCTCAGCTGCACTTAAAAGCCACTCCAACTCCCACGTAACAAGCAAATAATGTCTTGCCGCCATGAAGTTCAAAGTGCAAACGTTCACTGACTCGAGTGACTTGGGCTTTTCAAACGACAGTACCGATTCTGGGAATACGAAGAAGGCATGCGGGAATGTTGGAGTTTTTTGTCACTCAGTGGTATAATTAACGGAGTGCACCGACAGGCAATGACACAAACCCTACCGTTACAGACACGACATACGCGAGAATAAGAGAGATAGATGTGCGAAAGTTATTGTACTCGTGTCTCTAAACAATATTAGTGGGGTTTTGTTTCTGTTTTCTGTTTCCTGTGACAGAGAGAGACCCTCTCAATTGATATTATGACGAAAAGCGTAGAGCACAGCAACCTAGCGAGCACAACAACTTTGCGAGCCATGCAAAATTCTTCACCAATTGAATAGACAAATGTCTCACTACGATAGGTTGATATTGTGGCGCAAAAGACCAATAACGGAAGTTCAGAAGCCATTTGTAGTTGACTACAGAAGCACTGTCCGTGCCGACACTCCATCATTCAGAGCTGTCAGTAGTGTATTCACCATAATTATTTGCTCGCTTTATTTAGCTATTCTTAGGCCCCATTTGTTGGGGTACAGCAGGTTTTATTCCAAGCAAGTGAAAGAGTACCAATACTGGTACTGTAACTTTTAAAAATGTCTTTATTTATGAAGCTTTTGCGATATCTCATATAACAGTTGAAAAGTCACAACTAACAGAGCTTTCCTCAGCTCAGCGGCACACGAGTTAGCGATTTGAAAATTACAACCAGCCCTCGAGGGTTGTGGTGAGTGTAAAATTTAGTGACAAAGTAGTGCATTCATAGTGAATCATTGTGTTTTTCGTTGTGTGATACTCTACGTTGGCCTTTCGGAAGTTGGCGGTTGAATGGGCGAAAATGAGTATCAAGTAAGCGTGGGCGATGTGGAGTATTAGGATATTGCCCAGAAGTTCTCTCAGGAATCAGTAATTTTTGTAGCCCCACAGCAGTGTTATTTGCCGTACGCAATCAGTTTGTAAAACGGATATTGTCTTTGTCATTTGTGAGATGTCTGTTGACGTCAGGTGTACTATTAACAGAGAAACACTTTGCCATTGAATGTACCATATACAGCTTCACTCGGGTACTTGATATCGTAAAGCTTGCCTTTTGATATTGAACTATGTATTAAGGGCACAAATAATGTCAGCTTTGCCAAGAAAAAGTTGTTTCTTTTTCAGTCTAGCTGCAGTAATGTCGGAACGTTTCACCAGCGCTGATAGTTATAGCAATCATGTCGCTAGTAGTGAACTATAGTCGAACAGCTGCATGTTTCAACTTACTGTTGCGGTTTTAGGAATTCGGCGAGAATGTGGTAGTCCAAAGTGGTTTGTAGAGCTACTCGCCCAAGAACATAAGTTTGAAATATTTTCGTGTAATTTTAAACGCTGGAAAGTTCAAGAGTGGCACAAAAAATAGGACTGAATTTCTAGTTTGGTGGTTTACTAGAGTAAATGCAAACTTCTTTTTAAATACTACTGAAGGATCCACCATGCATGTCTTAAATTTACTCAGTCGGGCACATAATGATGACGGACAGGCCAAGTGATTTGACGCGGTTCAGTTTCGCCGTGTGACAAGGTGTTTTTCACACTATTATCTATGGACAGAATGCGGAGACTAAGGGTATTAATACAAGCAAGCTGCACGTGTCGAAGGCGAAAGGATATGAACCATCGGCCGACCAAAGCTTATCTTTACCTTGACCAGTTAACAAGCATTATCTCCAAGAGATAGCGGTCAGAGAGTATCAGAGAGTACGGCGCGAACAGGTATAACAAGCTCATATGACTGAGAACCGCGCGGTTCGTTGAAGTAACATCCTGCATGCAGCGCTCGTGTTTCAGCCCTATGGACACAGTTTCCACTTACAAGTTAATTCAACAATGGTTTAACCACACATGTAACGGAAATACAAAGCCAATATACACAGTCAATAAACACAGCTAATGAAATCTGCTGAAAAGCTTGTTCTGCATCAGCCCGAGCAGGTGAAACAAATTAGACATGTCTGCATGGCCTCGGTTCTCTGACTAACGCGAGACGGCCCTGTCTTTGATCGATACCGGCAGTACTTGAAGGTGATGAAGATTTTGCCATTTATAGACGTTTTCCTGTTTATAAGAATATATATGGTTGAGCTGATGGAATAGACTCCGTGACGCCCGCCGGTGCTTAACTGAACCGATATATGCCTAAGTGAATACTGATCGTGTGTCGCCAAGTTCGGCGCCATGTTTATGGACGTCACTAAACTGAGCGGCTAAAAAGCTATAAGGCGCGCTGTTTGGCGTGCTTTATTCTTTCGTTACACTAACTGTTCAAGACGCGTGTCGTTAGCCGCACGGGGTTGCTTTTATAATGAGCTTTACTGCAGCGTGAGATGACAAAAATCTTGATCACTTACAGGTGGCGTCTTGGAGCACGTATAAAAGGCAAGCAATATCAGTAAACTTGCTTGATGCTGTAACAGGAAGTAAACCCCATTGGTAAAGGTGGCTTTCGTCCAATAAATCACCGTCGCCTGTGGCTTTCGCTTTCATCAGTGCTCAGTGATCGAGGTCATTGCTTTTACTGAAAGTGATATTGGAAATGAGTGCGGTGTATTTTGTAAAATCAGAGATACAACAGCATTTAACAAGTTTCTAAACATGCATTGATTCCAGCTCCAAATATCTCTCGGTAGACTGCCTAACATTCAAGCATCCCGAGCTGTCGGTAGTGGACAGTCACCATTTGCAAAAAAGAGATTGAAATTGTGGACATAACTTTGGTTTTTCATTGGGTACACACATCAAAACGCTCTTTTAGCTGGGTGCTCGTACTGGTGCCAAGAGGATTTAGTGGCCGAAGATTGAACAAACGTGCTGCTAAAATGGAGCATCCTTGAACAAAGAGCCACAATGACAAACATCCATAGAGATTAGTGGCTCAAGAGTGCTTGCTTGAGAAGCTTGCGCAAATGGCACTCTTCACCAGAAACTCAGTGTTTAATATCTTAAGAACATGGAGGGAAAGAGGGTTCTGTCACCAAAATATGTCAAACTGCCTGGCAATATCTATCGTTATCTGCAAATTAAGATAACTGCACCTAGAAGAAAATCTTAGCGAATATCATAACTCACTGAGACTTTACCCTTCCTCTGCGACATGCGCAACAAACTCCGTTCAATTGGTGTCAAGAGAAAATTGGCGTCACGTTTTCTTGGAAATTATGGTTTCATTTGTTTACTAAAGCTTATCTGGAACAGTGATTCTTAATGAACTTATTTATTCCTGGATTTTGGGTTGTTTGCCGTGCATATGTTGCGAGTGAGCAGATAGATTAGACGAACATGACTACAAGATCAACGGTTGATACGGGTTGCCTATAAGGATTATCATGTTTGATCTTTCATCTTCATAGTTGTAATACCACTAACATTTCAATCATTTAACTAAAACCTGTTTGTTTAGTACATTTACGCCGAGAAACTAGTGTTAGATTGTCGATGTATATGCGTTTTACTCTATCAGAGTGTTCGACTTAACACAGCCCGGCGACTAATCTTTGATTTTATCTGAACCTCTCTCTATAAGTTCCGTGACTTATTAGAGGAGATATTTAAGACGCAATGTCACAAAAATGGCGGCATGGGTTTTGTCTTTTGTGTTCCTTAAAATAGTATGAAATATTGTCACTGGCACTCACTGCACAGACACTGCGCCCAGATAGCGAGCAGAACGAAAGCAGATATTGCAAGTGTGGCGTGAAATCACCCACTTCAAAGGGCCAATTTTGCTCACTTTCTTGTCGTTATCATTTCGTCAGCGTAAACGGGCTTGATGCACATTAACACGGCCCTAGAGGCTGATTAACCTTACCTTATTGTTTGGGTCAGTAATATACTCTGTTCACTGGCAAGCAAGACCGCAGTCTTGCACACGACACCGCAGTCAGCGTTCTCTGTCAGACCACGTACACACAGGGCTCCTGTCAAGGTATTTTAAGACTGAACATTACTAATGGAATCACGACTGACAGTATATATGGAAACGATTCTGCTCTAAAACAACACAACAAGCACATTGAGATTTCCAATCAAAAATTGTTGGCGCTTTTACAGGACAGGAAATTGGGCGCGCGGCGCCAGTGTGAGCATGCATCTTCCTATTTTCGCAAATACAAATTCCACGAAAACAAGTTTGGCCCTTTTTATTTCTTACTCTTTCAGCTATGTTGGCTACAAATTAAACTTAGACAATGTGGAAAAAACGTGAACTACATCCGAGAACAGTACGAACAGGCAGTTCTATTTAGAATGTACCTATTGAGAGCTTTCATTTGGGTGTCACACCTAGTTCAAGTCTATTCCCACTTCAGACGTTCGAAGTTTTCTGGGTCGAATTTGAGCTGGGAGTGAAAGTTTAATGTAGACAATATAGTAAAAAGTGAACTGCATCCAAGAACAGTACGAGCAGGCAGTTTTTATTAGAATGTACCTATTGAGAGCTTTCATTTGGGTGGTCACACCTAGTTCAAGTCTATTCCACACTTCAGACGTTCGACGTTTTCTGGGTCGAATTTGAGCTGGGAGTGAAAGTTTAACGTAGACAATATAGTAAAAAAGTGAACTGCATCCAAGAACAGTACGAACAGCCAGTTTTTATTAGAATGTACCTATTGAGAGCTTTCATTTGGGTGGTCACACATAGTTCAGGTCTATTCCACACTTCAGTTCGAAGTTTTCTGGGTCGAATTTTGAGCTGGGAGTGAAAGTTTAAGATCGCGGATAACTTATAAAGCTTCTTACAATGCCGTGATTTCGTAGAGTTCAATTTACTTCTTTCGAACACTTATTTATCCTGTGTCTGAGTTGACGTCATGGCTCAAAATTCAAGTTAGCCTACCGCGATTTTCGTTAGCGCTGTTTACAATAACAAGGTCGTACTGGTTGTCGGCTTCTTCTATGCGGCCTTACCTTCGTCATAACTGTTGCATTTGTTATGTCACTAAACCACAGTTATTCAAACCACACGTACAAGCAGTGCGTATAGTGTTGATCTGTTAGCAAAAGCGGAGGGAGCTAATATTACGCACTTTTTACATTTTAAATTTACCGAGTCACCGTACATATAAATAGTTATTACGCTACATGACACTTCACAGTCGTTCTATAATATCTTCGCCCTTTGTCATCGTAGTATAATTCGTTTCAGTACGGTCTGCAGTTTTCACGTCATTTCCCCTTTATCCGAGCATCTCGTTTTAGATCCGGACAAAGTTTCAGTTGAATCTTTTGTGGTGCAGGCATTTTCACAAACTCAGCCCTCCCTAAGTTTTTAGTGGATTCACGTCAACAGTGATGAATAATTACACAAGCATGAAATCGAAGCCCAAAGTCGTATTCCGGCCACTCCCTAGCTTTGTGGTTACTGCCGGTTTTCAGTAATCCCTATATCTTGTTAGCGGATT
The DNA here is from genome assembly GCA_964036295.1 of Plumapathes pennacea. Classification (NCBI taxonomy): domain Eukaryota; kingdom Metazoa; phylum Cnidaria; class Anthozoa; order Antipatharia; family Myriopathidae; genus Plumapathes; species Plumapathes pennacea. The sequence goes on along the minus strand of OZ038465.1, from coordinate 10,260,112 downwards.
TTCACGGTTCTTTACCGTACATCATCCCCCGGCCTGCTGCCTGACTGATGTATGTTGTATATCGGCATTGCTGACTCGCTGGTTTCTCTGTCTCGATGATGTGTCTACTGTCTGATCTTCTTGACTGCTTCCCTTCCTGTTTTTATTTTATTGTTGTTCATATTTACCATTCTTCTTCTCAGTGCAGCTTACCAAGCACTAGTTTTTTGAGATTTCAAATAGTTCAACAGACTTTGTTATTGTATCATTGTGGCGTTATATTGGTTGTATACCACATTCGATCACTATGACGCCAACACTGGCCCGTCAGAGTGTCCGGAACAAGGACTTCTCAGTTTCAACTAACGTGGAACGGGGCTATATTGTAGGACAGCCGATAACAGTTGACGCCACACAGACTAAAGCCGCCATGCAGCCGGAAAGACTGTCTTGCGCATGGGAAAGATAAATTCGGCAATAAAGCAAAGTGCCTCATTTCTTGTCGAAACAGTTGAACCATCATTCTTTCGCGCGAGTGCCGTTCTTCCCTTGTATTTTCTTGTGATTCCAAATCCAGCTCATCGAAAACGGAAACCAGGCCAACAGACCCAAAGAATTCAGTCCTCGTTTTAATACAGGTAAATAGATTCTATAAGAACGCACCTTCTGCTTTTCACCGCCAAACGTTTTGCCAAAATATGCTTGATATATGAACCCTAATTTGCTGGTGGTTTTGCTTTTGACTTACTATTTTGCATGTCGAGGTTTACAAAACCAAACAACCTATTGTATTTACAGCCCTTTAAATTGGATGAACAGTTTTAAATTAACGTTGAACTTTCTCTTCCCTCTCTGTCTGTAATTAAGTTAGCCGGTAATGCATATTTTCCGTATAAGTGTTTTCCATCTGCGGAGGTCATCACAGAGTTGGGAAAATGCACAGATTACCTCAAAAACAGACGAAAGCTTAAACGGATCCTAGTTGATTGCCAGTCTAAATATTTTTATGCGTTGCTAGTTTGTTTTGCGAAGTGGGGCACTTTATCATGAGAACACAAACAAACAAGGAAATATTCCCGAACGCATTCCCGATGAAAGCAAACAAGTTTTTTTCTCGACTATAGGAGGGCAAATCAATACACATGCATTTATGATAGGCGCGTGTATTCTTGTTTTTCCGGAAAATAATTCCCACGTTTCCACGCAAGTGATCAATACAAACGAAATAACAGCTGCAACACATTCCCAACCGAGCACCCACGGAATATCACAGCGTAAAGTGAGTTACCAAAAGCTTTCGCGGCCGCTTGTAAGGGCAGGCAACTACGAATAGCCGTTTTCAGAACTTCGACTTAGTTTCAATACTTTGGACAGTTTGGTATTTTCAGTCGGTAAAATGATTGGTTGCATCTGGTGAGTGTTATAAGACGGCTGTAATGCCAAATTAATGAAATACGCTGAAGGAAAAGATTGTCGCCGTTTCTAGAAGCAGGAACATTCTTTTTTGGATGGGTGTGTTTTAAGCCGGCTGAGAGGCCTGTCATCATTGTAAGTGGCTGTTTTTTTCCTTGTCTCACGTCGACAGGGTTAGTGTGATTCTTGCGCTTTTCTGTTTTACCTCCTTCTTTCCGTTTTTTTTTTTTTTTTTTTTTTTGTGTGTGTGTGTTTTATTTATTTTATTTTATTTATTTTTATTTATATATTTATTTTCACCCCGACAGACCTATTTAGAAAGATGCTTCGGATCGGACACCGACAGTTAAAATATTTTTTTGTAGTTCTGCCGAAGAAGACAAAATTTGTGAGTCAACAGGTTGTTTCTTTCTGTACGGGTGCTCTATATTTTGCCTAATATAACCGGACATAATTGATAGTTCCTGAGGCGGAAGACTAAAACTTGGCAGATTCGGTTACCTTTTATCTTTAGACTAATCAACAAGATCTCCTTAATTCGACTTTTCTCTCCATGCTTTCTTGGCAATCTTTGCGTTGTACGTGGGGCGAAGACGCAAGTCTGAGTGAAACATTATGCACGTACTTGCCGCGCCCATCTCCACCGCCGCCTTGACAAACTCGCCAGCATAAGCGTCTCTGAAGACCCTGGTGTTGTTACCATCATATTTGTGAGTCGCACATAATTTAGCCTATTTCATAGCATTTTCCATCTCGTTTATTGTGAAGAGTCTTGCCAGAAAACGTATTCCCCCAGCTCGAATAAATCCCTTGCCAGAAAGCCGGAGACGATATTAAGATCGTAAACCGTTAAAAGGCTTAAGCAGTGTTATACAGGAAGGGAGTATTGGTTGCCCCCCGGAGAACGTCACTTTCCAGAAAGAGATAAAAAATAACAGACCAGCTTTCTGCAAGCAGCAGCATTTAACCCGTCTTGGTACAGCTGCACTGTTGCCTTGCCCTGACTCTCTTGTGAGACTAGAGTGATCAAAGGTGTCGATCTCGACTTAACTCGACAAGGTGCGAAGCCCCCTTCTAATTTTCAACTCCTTCCGTTTGCTTGCTTCTTTTGTTTATTTAATGCTACTGTTTTCATTGTCGCTTGTTCTATATCATTATTGGTTTACTAGTAGTTGTGTGCGGCTTTAGTGCACTTATGAACTTGGTTGGGAGTTATATGTTGCCTGACAAGTGATTCTACGCACATAAATCATGCTTAACTCGGACCTGCAGTTATCGCCTAGCTTTTCACTGTCTTTTGTCAAAAATGCGTGTTCCGACTGAGAAAAACAAACATTGTTTCTTTTTCCACTTCCAAGGCTAACTCTTCATAGCCTTTCAGGGAGACAAATTACGCACAAATTCAAGTTTAAAAAGACGATTTCACAACTCCTGTATACTACGCTTTTGAGGGTCGACTGTTCCAATGAATCAGGTCTAAACGAGGTGTACACTACAAATATGTCTCAATCTAATTGTTTTTCCATCCACAATTTTACTTGAAAACTAGTTGCATGTCTCGTGAGAACTGGAGACTGAGTTATTGGTTAAGTAACCATCACTACAGGTCGCCCGAGAGATAGATTTTAATCGATCTAATTTAAAAAGATCTAAAAAGCTTTTAATTTCGTTCTCGTAAATGTGAGTTTTAATAGTGTCTCTGATTTGCGTCGTAATTTTAATTTATTTTGTGGCTTGTGGCACGCTTCAGTTTATGAACTCACTTTCATTGGTTCAGGGTCCATTAACTTACTGCTAGGCTGATGTTTTGTAGATTTGGCACGGAAACCATTAAATGCAGCAATTAGAACGACAGTTCAAAACAATTTAGCGTTGTCAGTGACAGAGTGCGCTGTAATGGTTGGGCGGTGTAACAATTAAACGATCAGGCCTCAGTAAACTCTGCCACCCACACAGCGTGGTTAACCAGCCAGTTGAGCAGCGCGCGGACGCTTTTGTGAGGTTTATTTGATTGCCCAAACGAGTCGCTCAACCACACGAGAATAATAAAATTGTAGACGTGACGCACTTCCCTTCTCCGCGTGTGTTGGACGCGGGGAGGCGGCGGGAGGAAGTCGTTTGACGCAGCAAGCTATAAGTGTTTAATATTGAGAGGTATTAGCCCTGTGGTGTGCTGTTTTGGGCTTAGAGGACGAGGGTCTTAACCTTGAAAATAAGACAAAATACTATTGCGAAAGGAAGAATTCAGCAACGCCCAAGCATTGCTTTAAAAAGCCCAGAGCCTTGTTTTGAAAAGGAAATGAAACATCAGTAACACAAGACGGATATTCCCTTCAAGTAAAGTTGCGAGCGTTCAGCTGATACTGTATATAACCATTCCACTACAGATCAGTGATCAGAAACAAGAGTGCTTCTTATCTTGATCCCTGTAGTCACCCCGATTGAGCTGATTACAGGTGTTTGAGCGGCCATTTTGTAATTAAGTCAATTAATGTATAATTAACATATTATCGATGAGGCGGATCTCAGTAAAGGCCTTGATGACATGCAATGCTGGTTGAGCGAGTAAAAGTCTGAGAGCTGGCAAGATTGTAGACTTCAGGTCGCAGTATTTGTTATTTATGCAGAGACGAATGTCTGGAGCACTCTCAAATCGAACATTTTGGAAAAGTGCAGTGAAGAGACTTCTTAACGTTTCGGTATTCAATATGTCAACAAACATTGGAGTGGCTTGGTAATCCGCAACATCTCGAAAATCATTAGACGCAATACACGGGCCGAATGATGTCATGTTTTGTGATTTAAGACGGCAGTCAAAGAATTGAAACATCGCTCATTATTTATATTAGAATAGCGTCCTTTGTGAATAATATTTTTCTTGGTGCTTCATTGATTCGCACGCAGAGCTGCTGGAAGCTATTAAGAAGTGTTAAGACTCCCCGCCCACTTGCCCTCCTGATTAACATCCAATAAGGCGAACAACTCATCTCTGGCAGCGCTTTATTCTTTGTGTACACTTCATTTCAATGAAAAGGCACAAAATTCACGCAAGGCGCGATTGACAATTCGGATGTCCGCACTGCACAACCACGAGGGTGCTTCCGATTTGATTCCATCTGATTACGCGATACTGTGACTTAGGTATTAGGTGGTCGGCAATATCGTCCCGTGCGGCCAGAAAGCGTAAGCGTCGTCAATCACACACACATTAACACGGGCCTGCAGATCATATGTTGCCAAGACAAATCAGCCCCGTTACTCTCTTATCTTCAGACGATAGCTAACCGCCAGTTATGGTATAGAGTTTGTGACACATTTGATATATTTCACATTTCGAAAAGCGTTCTGCTACTCTCGGCCCCTGTGCCTCTGCACGTAGCCCGCTGTTACCTCTGCCGTCTAGACATCTGGCTCCTTTGGATAAATAAGTTAGGAGTTAGAAGCATATTAGTAGAATGATGCATATTTGTTTTTCTTAATGGTAATTGCTTTGTTTAATCTTTCAGTGAACTGTGATAAGGCCGGTGACACATGAAGCAAGGCAGCAGTTGAGTCAGATCGCCACAGAGTCAAGACGCAGCGTAATCACTCAGTCGAGCACTCGGACGCCAGAGAATTCAAGCCACGATTCAAACAGAGGTGTCACACTAGAGCATTTCTACGCAGAGGGAAAAAAGTGCGGCAAACATGAAGGAACTTTACGTACACCGAATGCTTTTTATTTGTCTGTTGATGGGCCTTTGTTACAGAGCGGTGGAAGCGCAGCCTTGGAAGCTTCTTAGTACCGAGAAACCAGTGCAGGGTCCTGCTGGAGTGACCGTTAAGGTAAACATCCCGGAGAAAAAGAGCTACCCAAGCGACCCAATTGCGAGTGACCTAGACCCGCAGGTTCTCAGGAAGAAACTCGGTAATGACTTTGAACCGTCCTATGTCGCACTCACGAAGGAAGAAGCGATTAAGAAGAAGAGTGAGCATCCCGCCGAGAAGGATTTTGCTCGGAAAATGCTTGTCAGCAGTATGCCCGAGGAGATTAAAAACTTGGACTTTAAAATGCCTGGCATGGGCAGACATCTCGGACCAAGAGCGAGTAAAAAGCTTCAGCTCTGGCTCTGGCAAAACTCCCATTGCTCTGTCCTGAACAAGTGGAGAGACCTTGGCGTACGGTTCTGGCCCAGATACATCAACGTGGGTCGGTGCTCGAAAAAGACCTCGTGCTCTTTCCCGAGAGGAATGAGATGTAAACTGACCAAAACAAAACCAGTGGCCATTTTAAGATGGTACTGCAAGGATATGAACAAAGCACGCCAGAATACTACCTGCCAGTGGCTGAAATTTAGACATCCAGTTGTCAGTGAGTGTCAGTGTATATGCTAAAGAGAGACAGCTCGGTCCCACGTGAGAGAGAGAGAGAGAGAGAGGAGCTGGACTGGTGTAGAACTGAGCGCAAAGACCTAAGACAGCCACAAATCCTCACTCTATATAAGTAGGTTCATTCGTTCCCATAAGTTGTGGTGCTTTGTGGTCTCAACGCACGCACCGTGAAAGACAAAGCGGCCGGCTCTACAAATAGAAAGCCTATAGGTTTTCACCATATAACAGTTCCACGCTGGAAAGAATTTAAAGCCAATTTAAAGGACTTGACAATAGCGCACAAAGTTAGCCGAGATGAGAATAAACAAATTTGCACGTAATTCAGCGGATTATCGGAGTTATCAAGTGTCAAAATTTAATTGTGTAATCTAGCAAAACAGCGGTCCGCGGCCTTGCAGGTATTATCCGCAGAATTGCAGTGGCTGAGCACTGGTTAAATAATTTGCAAAACAATATTTTCTCATTACATGTGAATTGTTGAACCTGAACCGCTTCAAATGTTTAAATGGTCAAGTTTTCGCACTGGAAGTAGTTTGTATTGCGTGTTAATCGAGGACAGAAATGAGCTTGGCACTGAAGCCATTTCCGGTTCAATTTCACGAGGGCTTTTGAAACGACGGTGTCACTGGTGAGTCGGAATATGTTCATTTCTAACACCGATTGCTCATATAAGTACAAGGGCAGAAGTGTGAAAAGAAAAACAAGGGCCCAGCGATTGACTTGGGTTTTAATGTTCTTAAAATACCCAAATATTGCATAAATAATTTTTACATTCCAGCTGTGAGTACTAAAATCATAATTTATTTAGCTAGGATTCTTGGCGACACAAGTATTAAAGATATGATTCATATTATACATTAGAAAGGTGTAAATATACTGTTAAAGTAGAACCTTAGTTGGTCTTCATATGATAAATTTTTAATCATTGTTATTTTCGCTTCTTGAATTGTACAACAATAATCGAATTAAAATTGTCTTAAATCACACGTGTATAGCTTTGTTATTCAGATAGAGGCCAACGTATCGAGCCTGTGGTGTATTCGTTTGAATAGAGTCTGTAGAGACGGAAATTGGATGGACTATATATAAATCTGCTGCTGCCAGAGGGCACAATAACCGACAGTGTGTGTACCCAAGAAATTGGGCGACTCCTTCCAAAAAAGATGTGAGCATTTCACTTTGTCACGATCAAGGAAATGAGCGACACGTTCTTGCTGTTGATACTGTCGGAACTGTACGCACTCTGTCATTCAGCCGACTTCATGGCATCAAACGTCGAGTGGCAGTCGGCTTGTAAAAGGGTTAAAAACACTTAAGAAATGAATAGCCTTTATGCGAGTAACAATACACTGTGCAAACAGAGATTTCGAGAGCGTAAGGGAATAAAGACAAAGGCTAAACTTAGGCTGCCAAATGATACCGCGAGGGTCACTGGAGCAATGATATCATCCTTCGTTATTGTGAATCTTTTGTAAAGTAAAGCATGAGACGGAAATGACTTTAGCACACCTATCCGTTGCCGAAATAAACGTATTGTATGCCTGGGGAAATATGCGATGAAATATTTCACGAAACTCTACAAACAAAACCGCGTGTCTTCCCTTTCACTGAAGTGCTTTTATTTACGAAACCGCAAAAGGAAATAGTTGCCGACACAAATCCCAGTTTAGCTTAATTGCCCTCTTATCATTGTTTGTCTACCTTAGAATCCTCTGATCTGTCCTGTCGAAAGTGAAACTGTTAAACATGCAACTGTTTTTACCCGATAGAGCAGTGCCTTATTGATCTGAAGATCTGGCGCACAAGAGTTGGTCTGTACGTCCCACTGTGTGTCTTTCTACTCGCTGCTGGACCGAACTTTTACTTTGTTGTATTAACAGGTGGAATTAAGCCGAAGTACAAGCTTTTCGGCCTAACCTCGGAATCCATGCCGTAGTCAACTGAGCCGACTGGTTGTGCGTACTACTTGTTTACGCTACAAAATCTATGTGACTTTGTGAGCAGAACGATAGTCTCTGTTGTAGCTCTTTAGTAACGCTCTCTGGCTTTTCAATCGGTTAAGGTGGGTACATGGAGCAGTCACACATAAATGAACTCGAACTCGGTAGAACCTGCTGTCGCACGCCGCGTTTTGTTTTTCACTGTTCTATACTCAAACTTGACAATAGAAAAATCTAGAAGATTTGATGTAGGAAAGACATGGTTGAATTAGAAGGGTCAATTAGCCTCTGGCTGTAGACTGCTGTTATCGGGTGCTGTAACGTTTAACCAGCAAGAGCTGAGTATCTGAACGCTGGTATTCTAAATTCACGGACTGGAACTTGAATCAGTCTAACTGTTAGAAGGATTACTTACAAACATGGGGTAATAAACAATTAGTAGTGAATATTTTCTTATTCTTGTGCTGATGCAGTGAACTATATACAAGAAACTCTGTGCATCATGTTACAACTGTTCGACTACGTACGTGCTTGTGTTGCGGCATAAAGAATCGCAACTTACGTTACATTTCGATAACCAGAGCTTGCAGTACCACAAAAAACTTTTTCCTATCCTTCTTATTTTTAGCCTCACCTTTGTACTAAGATTTGTCAGACGACGCCTTTTTTCATTACAATAATCGATCCGTTTCATGCATCTTAGTTTTTTTCCCAATAAAAACGGATGAACCACGCCGTTTTCTCTGTTTTAAACTGACTGCTCAGGCGATTGATAAATTAATTTAACACTTGGTGCGCTGTTATTGCCGAGAAAGGAAAGTGACGATGAAATATTTGAGCTACTGGAACGAGTGATATTAAAAAACACACGAAATATTCTACCAGCGCAGCACGAAAACCCGCCGTCCGCTGCACCAGCAGAGAAATCCGTGCCAGTCGCGATCGACCAGTGCAGCCCACTTCAGCCCACACACACAAACACACACACTACCCACGCTAAGTGAATTTGAAGTAGAAGGGCGGCGGGTACTAAACCGGAAAACAAACCACCTGATGATGGAATAATAACTCCAATTGCTGACAACTGCGCGCGGCACGCCTCTATAAATTTGATAGAGGTAATCATTTAAGGCGCAGGCAGTAAAAGGGTTTTTCGTTTCAATCTATTCCACATGTTTAAAGTTGCGAACTTAAAATACATGCCCTATTGTTTGGCGTGCCTATAGTGTTACCTGGCAAAACACAGGCAAAGTCATGCGTAAGAAATGACGAATATTTACGCAGGAAAGATTCCCGTGCCATGCACATACATTTACTTGTTCGATAATCTTGGCATCCAGGAAGAAGATAAACTAAATAGGGTGACGTCTCGCTACAACTACTCATGTTCTCCGATAATCTCGATAAATGAATTTCTCAAACAAAGCCCTCAGAAAGCTTATTGCCTAAAGCTTATCAGAAAATAGAATACCATGAATCGACTAAGGCCCCGTCCACAGGGATGCATTTTCAAAAGTTTACGTTTTTGTTTCACTGAAAACGGAATAAAAGTGTTGCATCCACACGACATCGTTTTCAAAAGTTTGCGTTTTGAAATTATCCGTCCAAACTAAAACGAATCTGGCGAGCGCTTTGAAATGTTTGCGCTTTCACCCGTCCACACGTATACGCGGATAAGCATCGTATTCAAAAGTTTCCACTCTGAAGAGCGTTTTTTAAAAGTTTCTGTTTTTTTTTTACCTTATTCACCGGATATACGTTTGGACGAAAGGCCAATCCGCAAAAAAAAGTTTGCGTTTTCGTAGAAAAACGGATACCTGTGAACGGGGCCTAAGGGCTAATGTAAGAAACCTATAGACGCCGTAAAAAAAATTGAAAGCTAACGTTTCAAGTGCTAGCCCTTTGTCGGAGCAGAGCAACCGTTGGAACCATCCTTGCTGTTTTAAGAAAAGAAACGTCAAGTGAAAAATGCGTTTCACTCACAGTGCTCGTTTTTATGCAAATCTGAAACATTTCATATGAGACTGCAGTGCCACTTTGAAACAGAAACAAAAATGGCCCATAGACGAGTGCACAGAAAGTCTGCGTTTTCCCACCAATAATCCGACCGAGCTGTCCACAAACTAAAACAAACAATTCCAAATCACTCTGCCTTTACGCTTGTTCTTGTTACGAAACTTTTTTCCTTGTGTCTTGCACCGCCATTTTGTGACCAAATTTGCACTAAGGGGGGTGGTCACGACTGCATCACACGACAAGAAAACAAAATGGCGACGCAACTTAGCGTCATACAGTCGTCACCCGTCGTCGTTCCTTCGCACTAGGCGAGAGCAACACGACGGTTTCTTTGATGTTTAGTAGTGATTTACAACATACTCGTCGGTGACAAAATGCCCTTTGCGCTTAAAAGGTTGTTTGTGTTAAATATTAGTCGTAGCTAGTACAAACGATAAAATTAGAAATTTGCTGCATACCTTGTTTACGTATGGTTCTTGTCCCTCTGTGCTTATGATGCTTTTTTAAACTGCTCCTTTGCTGACCCAGCAAAGTCTTGCAAGTCAAAATGAGTAGCTGAATCAGAATGCATTCAAGATACCGTTGCACCACACATCAGCTGAGGACAACGGTCCTGCTTAGTGTCGAGGCTTCATGTTGACCAGGAACAAGTTCAATAGCAAAATGAAGAAAACCATCACTGACCGGTAACCAACTGTGTAGGTTTCCCTGTGCCATCTTCATTCTTCTATGTACCAATGCGCGCCCGCGCATGCATTTCGCGCCAGAACTACATTTATTCCTGGGAACGAGTGTGTCGTGACGTAGTTCCGGTTTACGTCGCCGAGTGACCAAAAGTGTTGCTAGCCGTGCAAAGCCAACCTAATGGGTCTGGGGTGAGACAGGATGTTGTCAAGATTGCTTTTAGTCTTTATCAAAAAACAAAAACAAAAAAGCAAAAAGCAAAGAAACAAAACAAAACAAAAAGTGGTCCGATAGGCACGGAAACAACTAGTGAAGGAATTGCATGTGTTCTGCACGTACACTCATTTATCCAAACTCAACATATTTTATGCAGCAGTTTATACCATCAACTCATCACATTGAGTTATGTGTTCTAGTTATTAGCTAGCTTTTAAAACTATTGTACTTTAGCATCGGTGCACTCTATAACGGCTCCCACCCAAGAGTTACGAAGTGAACATACTAACGTTAAGCTAATACATCCTCTCTTGGCTAATATATCTAGTCATGTATTTATCGTTCTTTCTTGAACTAAAGGAAGGTAAAGGTAATGGGTAATGGGTATAGAACACAGTAAGTCATATAATAGCATGTGTTCCCTTGCCATCCAGCATTCTAGGACCAGCGATATACTTTATAGGCCAAAATGAAGTATGGTTTTATAGCGTTCACTGTACAACACGTATTCACAACACTAAATGTTGCATACGAGGCTAAACTAATGGTTACTTATCAGTTGCTTTTAGCATATTCAGTAGCAGCTCCATGAAAATCTGGACATGTCTTCATTAATTTGCCGGTACCACACAAAATGTGAGGCAACTACTGGGCTGCTTAAACCTTGTTTGGCCAGGATAACACAAAGAAGTAGAAATCAAATCTACTTCTTTTCATCACTCACTTTTTAACTTAAACATACCTGGAAACTATGAAACTATGTGGAAATGTCTTGCAGTTTGTTGAAACATAACCAGCCAAGTGGCCGAGCAGCGGGTAAGAATTTCGAAAGCAAATACATTTTATAGCTTCACATACTGGAAGACCTCATACAAAGATACAAAGATAAGTGTTACTCGCTTCTTGACGGTATTGTACACAGGGCCCGCCTTGTGCCAAGACCGTTCTACACAGTGAAGCTAGCACCAAATATCGGCGTACAAGTATGAATTTACAAAATTCTGTACTGCATGATTGCTGAACTACAGTCTCGTATCTCTCCCCCCCCCCCCCCCCCCCCCCACACACACACACACCTCAGACCGAGCTAACTTTACCGCGAGCATTTTAAATGCAAGAAAAGCTGTCCCGACACAAGAGGTTCACCCTATTTTGTCAACTGGAGTGTCCCTGCCCGCAGAGTCACGCAACCCCCCCGAACCCGCAAGGTTTCGGTTTCTCATCTGGAGGTTCATTGTAATTATAAAGAAATGTATGAATAGGAGGCGGTTACCTCAGGTTCCCGGGACAACTTCTCTCCTTATAAACAGGAAATTGATGGTAGATTTGATCTTGTTAGAAAGCCCTATGTTATGAATTATCTCAAATCTCGTACCTGATTGTTAATTTTCTAATAGCAAAAGGAGACTAGTTGTAGTAGGCGTACATAGGGGTAGGCTCAGTCCTAAGCCGTCGGGTGTTTCGGCGTTGGTGCATTTATTGTACTGTGACATCACAGACATGAAAGGGTGGGGAGGATCGCGGGCGCCGATTCCGCCGAAACACCTGACGACTGGAGACTGAGCCTACATCAGAGTTACACTGACTGTGGAAACGAACGTTAGCTTTATGCCCAATGTATTTCTTCACGATCACAAGAACACTCGCACTGCGTTGTGACTGGGTATCGTATGGGCAGCCAGCGACACTGCCTTCGTCTCTTGTTTTTGTTGCGTTGTTTGTTCTTCCTCGTTTCTCGTAGTTTTCGCTTCTCTTTCCTGTCCTGGGAGCAAAACCATCTCAGCATGTGGACAGTAGTTGATTCAGAAGGCTTGCACTGCATGGCTGATGGCCAGGAGCACGCTTTGTTCACACAAGAACCAAACTGCATTGGAGGAAGAAAAAACATTTCACTATACTAGAAATACAAATTTCCCAGGTGTTCCCTGGTAGTAGCCTTGTTCTGCATTTCTGAAGTGACGTAGGCAGTTAACGGATTCCAATTCTTTGCGGCGTGAACCAAATACCCCAAAAAGGGAGGTAGAGTCCCGATTATTACCCTTGCAGGGCAAGGAAATGAAATGTCAACTATTATTTAGTTCCACATTTTCAGTGAAAAATTATAATTAAAACAGGCTTGTACAAGAAATTCGGGACAGGAACTCAAGTAGTTTAATTCTTTCAAACATCCTTTAAGCCCTCAATTTATAACTTTTCTGCTTATCGCCAATGGGCAAATGTAGACATAATGGCGGCACCTAATCTACATATATCTACAAGGTTACTCTTGAAATAAACTTCAGACACCACATGATACGCCATATCCAAGTAGTGGCTTTGTGAAATTAAGCGAAGCTATGTGTGTGTAAAGAGTAGCAAATAAATGAACGCGAGGATAGAAAGGCAAGGCTATCTTTCTCCACAAAAAATCTCTAAAAGTTGAAACAGCTCTAACTTTGCAAATTTTTAGCTACAACACTTAAATTTCTCAAGATTTCTTTCTTTTGGCATACGCTTCCTGCACTGATGCAGCAATGCTGTAAAACAGAGGACACGCCTTTATGAATAAGATCTATACACTGATCAGCATCTGATCCGCTACACTCGAATTACTGTCTCTTTGCCGATGATAGGGCAAATTGGTATTTCAATCAAGACTAATACCAAACTGCCAAGTGAATGCATGGGACAACAAAATCATAGTTATACTGGTGAGAGACCGGAGCGGTTTTCGAGTGACTATCGAAAGTTATTGTGTGATGCTTTAGTCTTGCGTTTTGGCAACAACAAGTTTGACAGAGTAAAAGCAAATGTCTGATCACGCAAGAAAGTGCCGACGGCAAATCGTACTTTGGCTTCTGGTTGGTTTTCAGTTGCTGCCTCTATAATTAATGACAATCGATTGAAAAAATTGATTTTCAAATGACCCAGAACTGGCGAGAATTTTGAAATAAGCAGCCGTGTCGAGTCCTGGGCTTTTTCAACTGACAGGAAATAACATTAAACTTGATTATTAGTGGACTAAAGTTCACAAAAATAGACACGCACTCGTATGGAGTACTCAGGAAACAGTTTAACAAGCCGGGATGCTTTGTTGGGAAAGGGACAATTGCGGTTTTAATTGACGAAAAGCAGAATCATTACACAGCCAATTATAGAGTTCCTCTGCCCCCCTCCCATAAAAAAACAAAACAAAAAACAAACAAACAAAAAGAAACAAACAAACAAAAAAAACAAAACACCCAAACTAAACAGAAACCGAGGATTACAAGTTAATGCTTTGCGTTAAAAATGAATTCCTTGGCAGTTGCTCGTTTGTGCCGCATTCGGTGAACCTGAATGCCATTTTTTTTTATTCTTACCAAAGTTCAAGGTGCTTCAAGCAATCAAAAAACGTGATCAATGCAGTGACACAAGTACCGTTCTAGACTTTTCTCGACAGTGACTTGGTGGCAATGGCAGTCACTCGCACATAATTGCCAAAGAATATGGAATAGCGAGTCAAAAACTACGTTGTAAAATAACTAATGATACAACGCGTGTTCTGATTGATTAAATAGACTGTTTTATAAATAACAAATGGGGCCGTGTACATGCCAGAACACTCGTGTTTTCCCAACATCCCGCGTGTTTATATAAGAGTACAAGGACACGGAAAGCGTGCTATATTGCTTATTTTTTTCGGTGCTTTAAACATGATTTAGTTTTGAGCGGGGCATAAATCACGAGAGGCCTATTTTTTGTTTATTCCTGTCTGATCCAATAATTGCATGATGGCGCCGTCGCCATGGATCCTCTAGTGGTGATCGAAACTTAACACTGTAAAGTCTGTCTACTCAAGAATGCATCAGCAAATCATTGGTTACGGCTGCATTACAGAAACTCTGCAATTTAGAAGCGCTGAGTAATTGCCTTACTTATCAATTGATTCTTCTAAAGGCAATAAAATAGTTGACACGGAAGCGCAAGGAAGCTAGAAAATGAACGGTGCGTGTAGCTATACACTGCTAATTTTGAGATACAAACGGATATATGCCAAATGTGGCAGACTACAGAAATGAAAAGGACGATTATAGGGATTAAATAGACTGAAATCAATAGCAGATAATGCGAATAGTTTAGTAATATTTTCAAACAAACTTGTTCTGAGAAGGAAGTTATTTAACTAAAATTAATTACAGATATTTCCTATATAATATATATCAGTCGACTCGTACGTTTAGCTGTGAAGCGATTGCCTTGCCTCATCTCTTCCTAATTGGTCCAAGGAACTTTTTATAACACGCTGTGGCCAATCAAAGAAGAGGAACCGAGCTCTTGATCAATTGTGTACATGCAAAAACTGAAGACCCGAATACCTCTTTTTTTCGAAACTGGTCACGCAAATCACAAAGAACTCTGCTGGCCAATGGCTACAGATCAAGGTAATGCAGAAGTAATAAAAAAAAAATCATCTGGCGAACAAAAATGGCAGTTTTGAATCAAAATAAAAGCAAATATAAAGACTTCTCTTGGAAATGCCTCTTGCAAATCTTCTTTTCTTTAAGCTTATATGGATGAAAACAAGATTCAGACTAATCCCGGATTTGGGTAATCCTTCGTGTCGCTGGTTGGTTGAGAAACTTTCTTGGGGCCTCACAGTTAGCTATGCTTTGGTTCACGACACCACTGAACAAATTTTAAAATTCTTTTATAATTTTAAAAACTTCTCTATCAGGAAATTAGTCGCCGTTTAGCCCTGATCAAACATTATTTAAGGCAGTATTACATAAGACATTTTCTCTTGCAATTTGCAACGCAACGCCTTTTGGGGTTTGAGCGTGACACCCCCTCTTTGCAGCTTGCAGCTCAACGAAAATTGCGAGAAAGGACTTCTACTGTTCGCAACGTTGCGTGGTTTTGTTGCATATGAGACATGTACTTTGCAACTTGTCTCGCAATTCTGTCATCAACGTCATCAAGACAAATTACAGGGGAAATTCCTTGGGTGACATGGATTTTAGAAGACGTAACTGGTAAAAGAGAGTGATAAGAAATAAACGAAAGAACCCAGGAATGTGCAACTCATGTGCGGTGGATTAGACAGGTGTACTTGAAAAACGAAAGGAACCGATTTAACCGAGACAGCCTTCTTATACAGAAGACTGTTTTGAAAAATATGTTGTTTCAATAACAGCTCAGCTGATTTTATCACGCCTTCACTAGCCAGCGCGCGGACATGGAAACCGCTCGGCAGTCTTTTGGAGCGGAGTTTAATTCAAAGATAGTCGACATAGCCAAAACGATGGCGTACAAATTCGCAGTGCTTCAGTCAAGCTTGCTTTTTTGTTCACACCTCACGAAGAACACGCCACTATATTCTTATTTCTTGAAATAGATTAAAGTATTTAGATAATTCTAATGGCATAAAATCGCTGAATTAAATATCGGTGAAAGTTATCACATGCAAATTTTGACTTTCAACCCTCTATTAAAGTGTTCTAAGTGAGGATGCCAGCTCCTTCAACTGGATGCAGCCAAAATGTCAGTACCAAAAGAGAGTAAAAACGGGAAACCAAATATATTGCACGATCGGTTTTAGTTCGAGTGCGCTCTTAAATGCCCACAAGAACTGAAGTTGCAGCTCTTTTTCAAGTGTTACTACAGGCGTGTCAAAAAACGTTAAGTTCCGAAGGACAAAAGGAAATAGTTCAGCTTTCTGCGCACATATAGGATGCTCCCATATACATAAATCATTCGAGGAATGCCAAAAAAATCTTCAGTTTCAATTTCCCCTCAAGGGCCGAATCAGTGTGCAGGTTAAAAAAAAATTGCGCAAATCGTTCGCATTTTAGCCATTGACAAGTGAAAGCTACCAGTCTATCAAAATAATGTAGCCGAGACAGTTTTGTACAGTTGAGATTGGGGAAGACCAAGTAGGCAGACAAATCCTTTGAACAGTACCCGATACATGATAAATCCGGTGAATGATTTAGGTGCTGAACTCCGGAATATTTATTGTTTTGGCTAACGTTAGCTTTCGTCAGGCTGCATGCAATTAACCTAGAAACGTCAGCCAAGATATTCTTTACGGAGTTTAGCATCCCATTGATACCGTCCGCCAAGCCGACACAGACCCAAACAGCTCTCATAGGGACTAGCATTCCATCAAACATATTCCGAACGCAACATATGTCAGACGAAAACGGCACGAAAAACTGACGTGGGAATTGGTTTTTGTACCCGCGGATATACACCAATGCGAATAAAAAGACGTAAATCTATTACGCACACTACATGAGACGTAAAGTTCTCTGGAGGTTGCACCGTGTGGTATCCAGTGTATATGGTCCGGAACTAGTGAGATCATTTTTCAAGGCACCTCTGGGGGATACGTTAAAAACTTCCAATGGACACAGAGGCGGGGGGTGATGGTGATATCTCGATGAGTATAAGTATATAACATGATTATAAATCAAAGCGACTTGTTAGAAGAGGCAACCTGTGAATTGTATGGGTGGTATAGCCAAGTGAATGGAACAGAGCTGCGTTGTGTTCAAAATCTCGAGTCTGGACTTGTGCGTGATCCGCCGACTCGCCGTCTAATTAATAAAACATACCGTAACATCTCCCACGAAGTGAGGAAAGGGAATATGTGAAAGCTGTAAAACCCTAAGAATGCTAACGCTGTGATGCGATATGAAAACGGCAGAACAGGAAACTGTTGTGCGAAAGTGTGCGCGCGACTTACTTTTAAAGCAGAAACTAAGTCATGATATAGCAAAACTTGTAATTGGATTTTACCTAAGCTCCAAGAACGGCAGAACTGAGTACACTATCGCAATGATATAAACTGCAGGCTTACAGGCCAGTGTGGAACGAAGTTTCTCTTGTTACCCAGTAAAGGTGAAGAGACATTCAACTGGATACTGTAAATCTGACTCGAAATGCAGGGCTGATCGGTTTTCTGGCACATCGCAACTACTGGAATTCTTCAGTTCTGGACAGCTATTCCTCCCCAATGTACTATATCAACATGTTACCGTAGTATAACTATTTTGTTATTCAAAGAATGCAATACTTACGGAGAGCCAGCGCGGCCAGTAACACAGACCCATATCACGCCAGGCGTACTCCACAGGACAGAAAGATTTCTGCAATAGCCACTTCATCATGAAGCGCTCGACATGCGCTGGCGCTTTTCCTCTGCTTGTCCCCGCCATGCGCTTTGTCTCGTTTCTGATCACTTCTTTAAGGAGGTTTTTCTCCGCGGTGCTTACTCGACGTAAGGAGATATCCACCGTCATTGGTTCATCCGACTGAGGTTTAGTGAGGGACAAGTAACGTTCATTAAATTTATCTTCCCCTCCGAGCTTTTTGAGGAGCCTCTTCTTATCTAAGTCTCTTCCGCTCGGCCTTCTGGGTAGCTCCATACAATCATCCACTATAGGTTTAGGCTGAATAAGATTCAAAGGTTTCAGCAGTGGAATGCTGCGGTCAGTGTGCGACGATTCTTTTCCTCGAAGGAGGAGACTTGGGTGTTGTCCGCACACTATTGGCAAACTAACGTCTAGTATTAAGACACTCAAAACCATCGCGATTAGGATTTGCATACTTCTGCTCTCCATTTTAAAGTTTGAGTCTTCCCTCTTTGTGTTACGGCCGCCTGTTCTTTCAGTGATTTCTGAAACTGGAGTAAAAGCGAAACATAAGATCCGGCTCAAAATCAGTGGCCTATGTCATTAAGGAGGTTTTCATTACGGCGAAGAGTTTTTCTGACACTAAATTATAAGGTCATGGAAGTCAACGTCTGATTGAGGCATCAATTGTTTTTTTTTTTCTTTTTTTGAAAGAACACACTTTTGTCTCTCTAGATTTTCATCTCGAGTCTATTTCCCTATATCTCTTCCTTTTATTTTTGTCCGCCTCCTTCCTCGCTGTCTGTTTCGTGAAGGTTTCAGGAGATCAGACTCCGTGTCAGTCATAGCACGAGGTAATAACGACACCCCCACTAATGGAAAGAAAATAATTAACGTACATTTCCACAACAATGCCGACAAATGACCCGCCCGTGCTTTTTAGACGTTTCACGTCAAATGTTGCCGAGTCTTTGCGCAAATGAACAAACCTTGTGAGAGATCAAAGCCACAGCTGCCCTTGCATCCGTCGTCGAAGACTATTACCTACAGTATGTGCAGCGCAGTGGGTGAGCAGACTGATATATCATCACATAGCCGCACGACTCCGACAAGAACATTACACCATCTTCCGTTCTCTCTTTTCATTAACTGTAGAAACAAAGCGCTGAGTGTTGTCTTGTTGTCCAGACATTAGCTCAAGCACCCGTCAAAACAAATTATCCTAATCAAGGTATGAGCTTTGGCTGAACCAGAGGCGTAAAACGGCTATACTCCCCCTCTCTTTCGGCTTTTACTACTGACTTCTTTGGTTTCTGTTACAAACGTTGTCCGCCGTCGTAACGACTCACATGATAATGGGATGCCTAAAAGACTGATAGGTTTCAACAGTGGACGGACACTGGTTGAATTTTCCTACAAGCTCTCCCCCACCCCTCTAACGTTCGGTTTAAACCGCTCCGCCGATGATTATCTGTTGTTGACAGTCAAGAAAATCTTGTAAATTTACTGACAAGCGCATACCATAGTTTTGTACGTTTTTTGTCAGCAACTCAGATTGCACTCGTGATAACTAGTGTAAAGCGGTGTCTCGCCAGTGAGGCCTGTAATTGAATGAGTGGCCGATTGGGTTTCGATCCTCCAGGCTCATCAATTTGCTAACTGACATTTTGTAGCAGGAAATGCCGAATAAAACTGTAGCGTTAAAGTGCAAAAAAACAAGGTACAAGGAAAATGGCCGAGTGAAGTTTATACTAAGATGCGACACGACAGTCTCTATATACAGTAAAATGGAGCGTTCAACGGTGTAACCAAATATATGTGGCTTTGCTGTGTGGTGGAACAAAAACAGAGGGAGAGAGAAGACAGAGACTGTAAAGAGAGAGTAGGAGTTAACCCAAAATAATTGCTCGTTGGGGCTACGCCCTGACGAGCTTAGGATTGGAGACCGTGTCTTCATCTTGTTATGAGTATTAATTGCTGAAGATGCTATTTATAACGATCTAAGGAAAAAAGCATCTTACAGATACTCAAATAGTATCTTTGACTTAGTTTATAAATCCAACTGCTGTAGCTCAGTATGTAAAACATCACAAAAAACGCAGTATACGATACATCGCATAAAATAAATGGTGAGTTTCAGACGCAAGAGTTACTGACACTTGCCTCAAGTGTGAAACTGTCATATCGGACAGAGTGATACATCACGTTGGTAGTTTCGGCATTTCATAAGAGTCCTAAAACTTGTCCTGCTTTTGAGTACCTTCGCAAAAATTGCATTGCGAAGTCAATTGTATGTGTTGTTTCACTCAAGACATCGTCCTGCTCAAAGGCATAAAAAGGGGGACAATTTTTACTAGAGGTATATAAAAGGGTAACTATTTTGACCCCAGTAAATAGTATCAGAGAGAGATTAAAGCAGCTTGTCTACAGAGGGTAGAGAGATTTGCAGATGTCTCCTCCCCCGAGTAACATCATTTCTAGTTAGGTTTTATTTCAGTTGGAAATATTCAAGGCCGAGTCAAGTTTAATATCGCCTTTGGAAGTGTCTACAATAAGGTAATACTAGATCAGTGGACCCCACACCACTGCATGCAGAGCGCTCAAGATGACAGAATTTCAATACTGGGTGCTTTGACTGTATTAACTTCATCCAAATTTTGACCGTCGAAGACAGCCGGGCGTCGTCACATACATCATGCTTGAGACAGTGGTGAAAGGGGCGCACTTCCGTTGCTCATCAAAATTTACGTCAGTGGAGCGTTTATTGATCTGCACGAGAACTTTGCCAAGTTTAGTGGCGCCAGTAAATTATCGTGTCTAAACCAAAAATGCACCTTTAAGGTTTGATTACAAAGGAGAATAAAAGTACAGACAAGCAGAAGCAGAAGTAAACACACTAACGATTCATAAATCCTTTCAAGCTTTAAATACGCTTTTCATGTAAACACACACACAAGAAAAGTTAAGAATTAAGACCCATAAGAGAGATCTTTACCTTTTCGAGTGTTTTCCCAATATTCCAAGTGTTTATATAAGAGTTGAAATGGAAAGCGTGTAATATTGTTGCAAAGGAGGAAAACGCCTAGAAAAGTTGCCACACGCAACTCGAGCTGATGTAGCTCTTAGGCGACTCGTGTATAAATAAAGGATTGATTGATTGATTGATTGATTGATTGATTGTTATTTTGGACTAAGATCCAGATAACTTTTCTCGATGTTCAGAGTTAGTCAATACGTGCCCGAAAACATTGATGAACCTGTTTCTTTTTCTGTTCATATGACTGCTATCCACTTAGTATAATTGGTTTAAATTGACTAGACCGCCCTTGTAAATCAATTAAGAGTCAAGTCCACATGAAAGATTGCTGTGCACGAGACTGCACGAACTGTACGCTTTAGCCTCTAGACGTTTCTTTTTAAGGGAAAAGATAAATGTGTAGGTGGGGAAGCATACACTGATGTATTACCAATTACAGTTTTGCACTCAAGATCTACACAAATAGACATGGAAGCACTCAGTTCAAAAGGAACACTTCTAAAGGAACAGTTGTTTTCTGCCGGCAGTTCAATGAGAGCTTATATCCCATGACTCCTTCCGGAAAACGATTTTGATATTACAATCTGGATATTCTTATCTGCTTTGCGGTCTTTTTTGCTCCTTCACGCCCAAAGTTAACGTGAAAACTATGCTACATGCATAACATACAGATTCCTGCAGTAAATTAACACTGAACAACACCTAACATGCTTGAACTTACACAATCGTCCCAACATCCCCCATAAAAGCTCTCCTCACAAGAACAAAAAAAAAAAAAAAAAAAAAAAAAATCAGATTATCCAATTATATGCTCTCGTCCCGGGAGGTGTGCTTGATATTAAAATTTGTTATTTTATATTTACGGCACGAAACCAAAACAAGGTTACTCTACTTAGAATCGTGACCCTGTTATTGTGCCTCTTCCAAGGGCATAACGCGATCAACTGACGAACTTATAAGTAATAACGACAACTGAAATATAAAAGGCTGGGCTCGATGAGTGACGGGTTCAGCCAGGTCCGTCTGGACATCAGACTGTGCATTATTTCTAGATGACCTTGCTCAGGACGCTCAGCGTGAAATTGTTACCCTATTCGGCGGCACGTTCCCGCGTATAGGGAAAGAAGATATCTGACTAGGGCTGCTTCAAGCTCTAGTTCAGTAAACGGAAGATTTAAAACTTATGACGGGTTGGTCTAAGGATTCACTATATTCGCTATATGTTTGAACATATAAGGTCAATCTGTGCCGCTGCCTAACAAGCTAATTGGTTATTTGCCCAGCCTGTATCCAGACTGAGACACCACACGCAGACGCAGTGGAACCCTCAGGGGGAACGAAAAATATTTTGGGGTAAAAGGGTGGGAAGTTGTCCCCAAGGTATGCAGAAATGAATTCGAGTTAGCTTTCTTTTATATCACCTTCACAATGGGCATTCAGACAGTATTGACAAAAATTAAAACTCAGTGCACTAAGTATGGGGGGCAAAATGGGGTCGAAATAGTGACTCTTTGATTTCAGTGCTTGGAGTTTCTATACTGAAATTCGCTTACGCCCAAAGAAGTCATGCCAAAAGAATGAAACGTATTCACCTGTTACCCAAGAAGTATTGAGTTCTTTACGAACTGGATATGGTTACTTGATTGAACAAGGTGAGGCAACGTCAGTCACCAAGAGCTAAGAGCTAGACGATCACACTAAGCAAACAAGACCAGTAAAGCGGGTGTGTTAAACTGATCGTTTATAAGCAAACCACACACACACGCACCGAGCGACATTTCTACAAGGACTAAACTGTTGAATCTCTGGAATCCACCGACGATAGAATGTAGAGGATTATAGCCAAAAAGGGTAACCTTATGAAATCACATTGTGAACATTTTTCACTTCCAACTTAGAGACGTTTAGTCCGTAGACAGCGCAATGTACCTCATCAACCGGCGTGCAGGTATACAGCAAAATGTCGTGCGAAACAACTTTCACTTCAAACTTAGAGACGTTTACAAACTGGTGTATCAACTAAGTGTTGATGAGGGCAATGGAACGCCGTCAAAGAGACAATAGCTGACGTTTCGAGCGCTAGCCCTTCGTCAGAGCGAAGGGTCAGAGCGAAGGGCTAGCGCTCGAAACGTCAGCTATTGTCTCTTTGACGGCGTTCCATTACCCTCATCAACACTTAGTTGATACACCAGTTTGTCTTCCGCCACGCCGGCGCAGTCAACCTAGTTCTCTTAAGAGCTGGTATTACATTAGAGACGTTTAGTCCGCAGAGAGCGCGATGTACTTCATCAACCGGCGTGTAAGGCAGTATATGCAGCAAAATGTCGCGCGGAACAATTTACTAACCTTATAGTTGCAGCCAACTGTAATTTGCTTGACTCTAGCTACTTCAATTGTGATGAATCACAATATGCCTAAGGGAGTTATCGTTATCGGCCTCGCCAGGGTCAAGTACGTAATTGGCCAAGTCGACGGCGTGGTGTGTCGCGGGGGCTATCTGCCAAGGTTCGCCACCCAAGGTCTAATTATATGGATTGAACATTACACCGCTTAGACAGTGTATGGTAGGAGTTCCTTCGTCCCGCTTTGGAAAATAAAGGCACTAAATTAGTAAAAACAACAAAACAAACAAACAAAAACCACAACAACAATCCTTATGCGTACTTTGATGTGACTGTTTTAATAACAGATTGTCGCTGCATTGAAACTGTGGTTCCTTGTCTGTCAACATTATAGACAAGATAGTAACCTCTTTCAGTGGACAGATTTGAAATAGTTCTAACTAACAAATTTGTGACAGGTTTCGTAGCTCAGTCGGATAACAGGGCATGCAGCCTGAAAAGGATTAGGGTCTCGAGTTCCAGACACAGTTTTGTATGGTTTTCTCTTTTCGGTGGGTATAGTTTTAGACCTGCACTCATAAAACACAATCGTAAAACTAAATGTATATGTAATCAATTGACTAATTACTCTCTTGCTTTGATTAAATCATTGATATTTCAGCAGGTTCATTCGGGTCTGATTGATCCATTAATTTCTCAAACATCAACAAGGGTTTTAGTTTTGAGACAGAAAAAGGTAATGCGCTGCAATCCCAAATGTCACAGTACTTTATCAGCCAACGTGATTTGTAAATCAGTGGAATCCTTTTGCTACATTTATTGCAGAAATAGGTAGTGCACACATTCTAAAAATTAAAAATAAAGAACACAAAACACACGCAACCATTCAAATGATGTAGCTGTTCAGATGAAACTAACCACCTAAACCGCATCACAATCATAAAATTTTCATCTCACCCGCCACTTGAACGACCTAAGCATTGTTTCCGTGCCGAGCTTGACTATTAAGCGTTACAATAAGTCATAACAAACAGTACACCGATAGAAATTCGCAATCATCGATAGCATTTATTCAGATACCGTGGTACCATTTGCCGTTGACATGCAACAAACACTGTTCAGCTACCAGAACAGCAGTAAGAATTTGAAAATAATCACAAGAAACGACTTGAAAGTCGGTCTCATCTGTGTAATACTGGATGTTGTTTGACCCCAAAACTCCTAGTAACAAAGCTCAAAATAGATCAATACAGTATGCGACACATGATCACTGCATAGTGGGTCCCCAATAGTGTCCCTCATGCTCTCTCTAGAAACGGCTTGCAACGGAGAATTTGTGTCGCAAGACTCAAAAGTTTAAAAGTTTATAGGAATAAACACACAGAGCTTCAACTGCTGATTCACGGATAGCGTTTTTTGATGGTAATGTTGATTTAGCTGTGTACCCACCCAGAATTTTCATCAAGTTAATTTGCAAATTTTATTCAAACCACATGATAATGAGATTGTGGTCTCAGATGCCCAAGGAAGCTCTGCCTCCGGCAAATCATTCCATGTCAGCTTATAAATAGTAATTATCATTACGAAACCGCTTAACGTGAACGACTTACAATGTGCCAGGAAAACGCGAGCAAATAGGTAATTTTCGATATGCCTGTTACCTATTGTTTCAAAACGAGGCCTGTGCGAAACATTTCTTCAATGAAAATGAGTTGAGGATTTGCCGTGATGAAAATAAACAAGGCAATACCCTTTTATGGCACATACCTATATGACTTATAGTACGGGAGAACTCTCCCCTCCCCCGAACCGTGAATTCAAAAGTTACTTGCCCTCCGACCCGTTTCAGTTTGTAAAGACAGAATCCCTAGTCACAAAAAGACACGTTTTTGAGGTACTAATGGAGTCGGTCACGTGTTATCCTCGTTCTCAGAAGTCCTCTGAGCAATGGCGAGAAACCTTTTGGGAACCAGGGTAGACACGAGAGCGGTGTTGTTCACACGTGATACTCAGTAGTCTGACAGAGTAGTGTGTGATAGCTGTCCCGACTGCAGGAGCGAGTATTTGCTCACAAACTCCGCTGTCAAATGTCCTGACAACGCCTTCAGAGCGCGCCAATGTAGTTTGCCCGTTTTCTCGGGTGCTCCGTCGGGGTCACGTAACTCCAGATCAATGTAGTCAAGCCACAGGTCTGAAAATAAAAACAGCAGACACGGTAAGAGCCTCATGGTAAGAGCCTCAACAGTGCACACGTTTGGAGAGTTGAAGTTTTCCAAGATAATTCTCCAAATGCCGTAAAGATTGTGCAAGCCGACGCTTCGAGCATGCGTCTTTTACCTTTTAGATCCTGTAGCTGTTTATCAAAGTAATTATGCCACCAGTCAACTAGGCGATATGTCGATCAGTCAACGGGTCCGTATTACAACAAACCTTTCCGATCAGAGGATCTGTGCACCAGATGGTGACACATATGGCTGGGATGACTCATGCCCATGTTTTGCTGCTTCCTTTGAAACTATATATTTGAAACGGTTTTACACTCAATTAACAGCTTTAGAAACATCAACAAATGTTACCAGCCACTCTATTGAGTATAGGAATGTGCAGACAAGAATACGTGTCTGTGATTTTCTATGCCCTTTTTTCAGACTAGCCCCTCTAAACTTCCTAGCCTTTAACTGTCGTCTCATGCCAGTCACACCCCATCCCAGACCAAAACGACACAATCTACTGCCTTGTCCAGACTAAGACGCTTCAAAACGATGCCCTGTATGACATACATATTGGAGTACCCCAATTTGCCCCGCTTCCCTCGCGCCCCTGGTCCCCCGGCCTGCATTTGAACAGGAAGAAGTGAAGGAACAACCGAGGCCACATATGTTTACTCAAGTAAAATCTGTAGGCTGTAATGAAAACTGTAACTATTGCTTGACAACTGGGAGGTCTGTCTGAGTTGTTAACAATAAAGAAGCATTCACCACAGACAATTTCAATCATTATTGAACTCTTCATTTTGACAGAATGCCGACATCACCAACGCTAATAAGCTTAACTTTGTGTTCGTCAAACAAATAAATACTGTATAATTCATCAGGCGAGCATGTCAACACTTTACGTAGCCAGGCTTGGATGGACTGTCTACCGAACAATCGTCCCTTGTTTTCAGCTCTTTTAGATTTCTGCCACTTCGCGTGTGTATTGATCTACAGCTCTGAATTTGGGTTGTATGACTAATCTCGTTCATTTGAGTGGAGTTACTCAGTCTGGACAAGGACAAAGACGTCGCGTAAACAACTCAAACAAATCGTAGGATTCGCACAGAAACGTGGGAACAACTGATTCCATGACATTAAAAATGTTGAAAACAGCGAGCAAAGTGCCTGGGCCTTGCAGCCGAATGTTTTATGCTTGAGGCAAACAATCTATCCATTTTTCAAATGAGCAATTTCATGACTTGCCACGACAGTGTGAACTATGTATGTCTGGGGGATACTAATCGGAGTGTTGGCCAGTTTAAGCTATTAGTACTTGGGACATGATTTTCCACGCCATTTCGTAGACCTATCCCCCAAACGTCAAATGAAGCCTATGTTTATCGTGTCATGCATATCGAAATGACGCCCTAACTGAAATAAAAAGCTAACCCTATTTTAGACTAAAAACTTTTCAAAACAGTATATCTGTTGGACTTATACACGGGAGTACTCCTCATTCCTCGTCGCGTCCCTGTGAGTATGACGTATGACTAGAACGTTCTACCCATGACGGGGGAATTAATGCCGGGCTTCCTACGTATGTGGCACATACGTTTAATGAGAGGAAAGCTAAAGCAGCAGCGTCAGCCGAGAGGCGGAAATAGAAAATGCAACTGACCTGGTTCGGCCTTGCCGTGGTGATCAAGAGCTTCCTCAAACAACTCTCGCAAGCGTTTCACTCTCGAAGGCACCTAATAAGAAAGGCAAGATTAAAATATGAATGGAGCGAATGAATAGGCGGGAAGGGGTGGGAAGTTAGGTAGATTAATGAATAGATGGATCGATGTAAAAATCAAGCAGCAGAATAATAAATTTATAGGGCCGATTTTTTAAACAAAGTCTAACTTAGACCTGGTTTATCGCTAAACTGAAGTTTATACAGAGTCCGTAAACCAGGGTTAGCCAAAAGTTAAATTGCACTATTTTTAAAACATGGATAGGCGTCAGTTTGTAAAGACCACGTTTGGCCGTGGTCCGATAAGCATGGCTATCGCTTAAATATTGTTTAGACCAGGACTTTCTTAACCGCGGTCCATACCTTGTTTAAATATTCGGACCATAGAGTTTAAATTACGTCACAGAAAACTTCCAGTTCTTCCAACTTAACAACCATGCATTAAGCAAGTTCGGTTGTTCATTATCTTTACTGTGTATTACTCTGAGTTTCACCAGTCACACTTCCAAGAGCAGAAATATTCAAATTCGCGTCAAACCCATGACAAAGGTTCGTAGCATGAAATTCAAATAACTATATGAAACTTAGCTTCCGTAAACCCCGGGGTGGAAACTTCTTCGTATCTGTATAGGATATTCAGTAAAGAGGACATCGAGGAAAACCAAAGTACACAAATTACTTTCGATAAACTCTCACCTGCGCTTGTTCCAATTCAATGCACTTACGGAAGAAGGAAAGTCTAACAGGTCGATGTTGAAGAAGTCTAAAGAAACAACAACAACAACAACAACAGTTAGAACGACGACGATGACAACAGAGGGCTCCAGAGATAAAAACAGACAATATTACGACAAGAAGATAAGAGGCCAGGCTTAAAGCTGACCTTTTGTACAGCTTCCTAGTTTCTTTTATTCCTTTTGTCATTGCGGTCCATTCCACGTAACGTTCCCTCGTCACCACTGAAACTTCTGGACATGACAGCAGTGACATCTGAGAAAATATGAAACAAGGGGTAAACAAACTCCAACTGTGCAACCTGTCATGGAGTATTTTCCAACAGACTTATTATATCTGAGAGAACTCAATCAAGTACCCCCCCCTCCCCCCTTTTCTCTTCCACAAAAAACAAGGTTGCTCAACTTATGCGCAAGTCAATGCATCTTCGACCATTTGGCGAGGGAACAACTTGTGAATATCGTATTTAGTATAAACACACACTACTATTTAAGTCAAGTGCACTGTGGCAATAGGAACGTCGATACGGAGAAATATACGGAAAATATTGTAGATAAATATTTTGGACATAAGATCAAAGCCAACTGCTGGATGATTGGGCGAAATTTCATCCATTTGTGTAATGGCGGCCTTTGCTGTATTTCTGCTTAAATAGTTTTTAGCTCATGTACAATTGACGGTAACTTGCAGCCACATTTCTCGGATGTTGTACGGTCCTTCCTGTTCATGACTTCGGAATACCTCTATTGTTACTGATCAGTGGTCGTTCCTGGAAGAAGACTTTTTTGTGTTCAACTTTACTGAGTGGCGACTTACATTGAACACAGATTCAACGCCTTCCCGGTGATAGAGGCAGCTCCAGTCCAACCACAGGATCCACAGAGGAAGAGACTCCTGCCGAAAGATGACTGCGAGTCAGAACAAAACCGACTCAAGTCAGAATTGAATGGAATCACAACGACAAACCTTTCTTTCCACCGCCTCCAGTGCTTGGGAAAAATCCTTCTGTAGCTGATCAGAAGAACCTACGATAAAAGTTTCAAGTGAAACATGTATATATTGTGAGCAAAGTAAAGTTCATTACATGAGAGGAGAATTAAAACTGTTCTGAGCCGCTCACTGCATAGTTTCGCCATGGTTTCAAAGCGAAACTCACCTGGTTTGCAGCATACCAGGCAGTGAACAGAATAGTTTTCTGTCTTCTGTCTAAAGCAACCAAAGCGTCTACAAAGAAGGCATTCAGTAGAATCCCGATAAGTCAAATCAAAAACTGTTTCCCAAGGATTTGCTTCATTCTATTACAGTAATTGAATGACAGTTTAGTTGCTTTAAAAAGCAGTGCAAAGATAGTCCCGTTAAAGCCCAGATTTTTTCCGGGGTATGTATCTTTGCTACTGCTTAAGTTGTTCAGAACTGCAAAACTTTAATTGCCAAAATCTGTCCAAACATTATAATAGTAATTAACTTCTGAATCCCTTCAGTACGACTTTGCACCAAAACATCCTCGCTAAATCAAATTAATTGCATAGTCATTGCTTGGAAGGGCAGAATGTTAGGCAAAAGTTATGAAAGTTTAGTCAGTGTGATAATCTTCTATACTTACTCTGACTAAGGACTTTCAACCTCAGGTACTCTTGCCAAAGGGTCAATGAGTTGCTATAAGCTGTTATTCCTCTCCTGCAAACTGACAGTGCTTCTTCCGTTTCTCCAAGTCGAAGTAGAGTCTCATTCTGACAAAAAAAAAAAGACAAAACAAAAACAAAACAAAACAAAACAAAACAAAACAAAACAAAACAACAAAACAAAACGAAAACAAGGTTGGTGAAGGAAACTTAACAATTTTTGCAGTTTGCAAGTATACGTGCTCTTAACTCAGGCAGATGAAGGATTGGCTTAAGCCATACATTAATTTCAGTAAATACAGGCCAGTATAGCTTACGTACCCATTTGATGTACGTTTCCGCAGAAAGCATTTTATTCTTTTCTGCCGTGTCAAACACTTTCAATAGATTGGCAGTACGCTAGAAAAAAACAACAACAAAAGCTGTTACACATCTTACAGAAGCAGTGAAACATAAAGGGTGGGGGGGGGAGTAGCACAGTTGTCGGACGCTCCATATTTGGTAGATCATGACACACATTATGCCTGTGACGTACACTTACTATTTTTAAAGTCGACGAGCTTAAAAAAACGCGATCCCCCTGACCTCACGCCCGTGTTACGCGCTAATCTAAGACGTATACATGTACATGTTATATCTGTGGGGAGAGGGGAGGGTACGTTACTGAAGGAACGGTTCAACCCGAGAGACAGTGGAGCGGTTATATTTCCGCGGTTTAATTCACGATTACTCTACATTGATTGTGAGTTGTTGAAGTTCACTCACCCTCTTGGCCTGAGCAACTGAGCTGTTTTCTAGAATCTCCATACAAGCACAGATGTAGCACTGCCACATTTGAACTGCAAAGAACAGACGACATCAGAACGGTGAGACAAAAAAAAAAAAAAACAAAAACGTCTTAGACGGCTTCTAAGTTCGTAAGAGCCTGTAACATTGTTAATACATATTATAATGGCTTTATAGTAGACGCTCTGTAGACTCGTATGGTGCACAGGTACATTTAGTGTTATTTGAAGTAATCAACAAGTAAGGTGTCCGTATTAACCGGGGCCCAGTTTTTCAAAGCACGATTAGGCTAATCCTGGATTAGGTCAAAACTTTCTTGTCATTTATAAGCCTGAAAACGTGAAAGTTTCGTCCACAACGACTTTCTTGATAACGCTTTAAGCTGGAACAAGCTTACTAATCCATCTTCGAACAAAACTCTGCAGTTTATTGGGAGAGAAGTCGAGAGAAAGAATTTCGTTAATCCCAGATTAGCTTAATCGACTTTCGAAAAACCGGGCCCGGGTTGACTTTGTATAAAAATATCAGTAATGGGAAACGAAAATGTGTCCGTTGTTCGTACTTAGCGGGTTTATTTCAATATTTATTTTGTATGAGTTTCGGTCGGGACAAAAAACCATGTCCGTAATAGCCGGGTGTCCGTTAGGACGGGTTCCACTGTAGTTTAGTGTAAGCCTCAAAATTTATAACACAAAGGTTGAGTACACAAGAAACACGGGACTTGCACACGAGGTAAAATTTTACCTTGAACTAGATCGAATCACAAATTTATAGGGACAACTGATCAGCGGAAGTGACGTCAAGACTCGTGTGAACCCTGTGACAGTAGAGGACACTGTGCTCGTTCCTTTTTTCCGTCTTTTCCCAGAGTTCACTGCGGTCGTGTCCAGGTTATATATCAACACACACTGCACACGTTTACCTGAGGGCACTTTGTCTGTTGCCTGCTGATAAAGTTCCTCTTGTCTGGCTTCAACATCACACCACTCAGCATCTGAAGAACAAGACTGGTAATCAGGTCAACGATCAATTGTTGTTGCACTTTTTGTATTACGGTATGTTTCACTCGACTGTGAAACATGGTTTCCTCTCAGGTACGTGTACTCGAAACGTCCGTCACCAGCAAGAGTCTAAAGGCCTGGCAAAACGAGGACACGCGCAAAACATTTGTTGCGGACACAAATTTGTGTCCGCACTGTGCGTAACAACGTTGCCGTACGTTGGAAACATCGAAGGAGACATTGCTGCCGCCACAATCTGGACGATCAAAACAAGCATTACAATAGTTTTGTTCTACATTTTGTAAATGTACAAGTGTAAATTAAATCTGCTGCAGTATTGTACCGGACAGCACACTGCTTACTGTGGATTTGTGTAGGCCCACTAAAAGCATTCTCAAGAATGTGCATAGAGAATGAAAAACGTATACAATGAAAATCTTGAACAAGAATGTACAGCGTATGTTCTGAACGATCACTCCCGGGAAAGTGGTTCAAACATCGCCAGTGCTATGTTCTGGGACGATTGTTTGCGAGTAATTTTTGGTAATGTCTTGAACTTGTGTGAGAAAGTGGTTCAAAATTCACCAGTTCTCAAGTACTGCAAGTCGTGCATTACCGGTAGTCAGATCAGACATTCAAAAATTATCTCTTGTGTACGGGTATTAGACGTTTCAAAATCCGCACGCGAACGCAGATGTAAAGGTGAAATGAACAGGCAGCTATAATATTTTCGCAGAATTCTGAATAGCCTGCAAATACAGCTGTCTCCGGTCGGGCAGCTTTTTTCTACCGGAGACAGCTACAGTATATTTGCAGGCTAAATTCTGCATGAAATGCGATGTCTGCGTACTGTAGCTTGGCGATGTGTTCACTGAACTGCACCTGTAATCAAGCTTGTTTCCCTGTCCCTTAATTTCAGTTCTTGCACAGGACGGCGGGCCACTGCATCCCACGCTTCCTCTGAAGTTGGAAAGTCACGTAATAAACTGCAATAAAGTCAGCCCAACAAAACAGTCACTTAAATGTGCAGTACTGAGCAAACTGGAATGAAGGAATAAAACTATTTCTAAACAGACTTTTTAGCATGAAAGGGTAGCAGAGGTACTTCAGTAAGAAAATCCTCTGGGTCCGGTTGTTCAAAGACCGCGACTACGCTAACCCAGGTTTAACCAATTTCTTTCTCTCAATTTTTTTGGCCAATGAACTAGCTGCAAAGTTTTGATAGAAAACCGACTATAAAAGCTTTAAGCTTTGTTCAAGTTCAAAACACAGTTCAAAACAGGAAGTTGAACTGTGAGGGAAAACGTTTTTAAAAATAACAGCAAAGTTTAGGGCTTTGAACAACTGGGCCCTGGTATTTGAAGTGACATCCATTTATTGAAAAGAAGAAGTTTAGACACTCTTCATACATGTACCTTTCATAAACGATGTCTTGGCCTGTCTCTGTATCATCAAAAAGTTTGTAAATTTGAAGAAATGACAGTCTGAAGCTAATATCATCTGCAGAACAAAAACATTACAAGATTAATTGTACCACAAGGGCTGTACAAATCCACAAATTCTTCCACCTTCCAGCTATTTTGGATTTCAATATCCTGGACCCAAAGGTTTACTTCATTGATAATATTTTATTTATTGGCCAAAATGTCTACTGGTAAAAGTCTACTATGCACCTGAAAGGTACTAATAAGAATGACACTTGTGCCTGTAAAACCACAGTCCACAAACAACAATCCCCAACAATAAGTTCTGCAACAAGATGTGTTGTACATGTATTATAACTACAGTTGCTACATAGTACATGTACAGTGTACTTTACCTGGTAGAGCCTGTACAGCCTTTCTGAAGACAATCTCTGCTGTCTTTCCTGTCATAAACTCTGTAGTTACTGATTCCTCCTCGTCCTGTGTGTAGCAGGAGTCAAATCCAAATAATTTTCAGTCAAACTGTCTCATACTTTGATTTAGCAATGAAAAGTATGCTGTTGTACTACTGTAGCACTGCAGTGCCCAGAATGAAACTTATATTATACCTGGGTGTGTTTTATACAATGTATGGTAATTTAATCAAACGTCAATGTACAGTACGTGTGTAGGAAGCTAAATGTTATTGAACTTCTTTAACAGAGTTTAGTTGTCCCAAATTCAGTTAATTCATTATATCAGTTGATTCAGTTGACATACAGTATCATTGATTTATCTCCACATCAATGCAGTCTGGTAAGTTCTTACAAGTACTGTACCAGCATTCCATTGGCTCTGTGAGGATTACATATTACAAATTATTTATAAGTAGAATATACAAGTGTAATACAAACCTGCTCCACTTCAGTTAACCCCAGAATCTGCCTCCTTTTGCACACCTTATAGTAACAAAATAACAAAGTAACAAAGAGTCAAGTTCTGAGTAGTGATAAACTGTAAAGAGATACAGTTGTATTGGCTCCAAAGCCAAATCAAGATGTATGTACAGTATGAATAGGTACATGTAATATTTATTTATGTTTGTAAGCCTCTCTTGATTTTGTACTTACTTTATCCACATGAAGAAGTTCCATCCGGAAGTACTAAAATGTGGCAAGAGTAAATGAGTATAATAACAGAAATAAAATATGTGACATACTGTACATATATTTCAGTCACTAAGAAGTTAAACAAGGAAGAGGGAAATACTGCAAGAGGGTAAAATTTATTAGCAAACAATAAATCAAAGGAACAAGATGGTGGAGATAGATCCAGGGAATGTTGAGAAGAGATTTAGAAATGAATAAAAAGAAGAAGAAATTCACCTCAAGCCATAACATCTTTGACTTAGAATTTGTCCTCAGTCCTCTTAGAAGAAGTGACCTGGACAAAACAGCATAGCACTTTTAGTAAACTGAAGCTACATACCTGGTGTAACAGACTGCTTGTTGCACAATATTGGACTGTAATTTATCATTATTTTGGTTTTATACACTAAGAGTCATCTGGGGACTGCATGTACTGTAGAGGAACAAAAGACTGGATCAAAGCTGAAAGTAAATACCTGGCAGTGGATATGCTCTTGTTTTCCTCAAATTCCCACTTAGCAGCCATCACCCACAGACCTACAGTACAGCATAATGTTTGTCAAGCATTCAAACTTCATTGCTTCTGTGTGCTGCTGTCATCATCAAGTACTGCATTGAGATCTCTTAGCCTGTGAGGAGGCCCTCTTAGCCTAGAAAGGGCCTGCTCATAGGCTACAGACCTCTCTATTTCAGTGCTTTTCCACAGTACTTACTTGGATTGTTGGGATGAACTTGTAACATTCTCACGAACACTGTACCAAGCACTTTAGTGCTACCCTGGAAAGGAACAAGAAAGTATTTAGATTTCATAAAAACAATGTTTAGTAGAGTAAAAATACAACACAAAACAAAACAAAAAATCATCAAAAATAAATTCCAAACAAATTCCAAAATATTTAGACTGGATTACAGAAACCAGTCCAAATTTAGGAATTTAGTCCAGTAATTGCAGGAAGTAGCATTTCAGAGAGTCAAATCTTGAAATATTTATGGGGGAGCATACCCCTGGACCCCCGTAGTGAAGCACTCCCTAAAAAGTCAGATTTTCTCCTGGTTGAAAACTAGAAAATAAGTCATGCAAGACATACCATCACATACATTGTGCCTTCCCACATAACTATATTTTCTAAGTACAATTTAATATACTGTACCTTGTGCTTACAGAACTCAATGTATTGCAGCCAAAGCTTCACATCTCCCTGTCAAATATATGAAAATTAAAGAAGTTCATAATAATATAATAAAAGCAGAGGTACCACAGGTAAACTTACATGTAATAATGAATATGTTCATGTTGAACTGCAGCATTGAGCTCTTTATTTCTTGAAACACTTGGCAATGTTGAACAACTATAACTGTAACTAACTAGAAATGAAACAAACTGATAGACTGACTGATTGAACACATGTAATTTTCAGAAGAAGGCCATATTAGAACAAGGGGGTGGCTGCCACCCCTCCCTGGGTTTTTCAAAAATATCTTTTAAGACATTTTTTCAATAATGCTGAATTTTTCCGGTAGCTGTGAGGCATCCCTTTAAGCAATGTTTAGCACATATTTGATAAACACTGGTCTGAGATATTTATGAAAGACTGAAGGCTATTTTGAAATTTCGTAAAATAAAAAAATAATAATAATTCATGGCAGTGCAGAAAAAAAGAGTGCGACCTGTAGTGTGCCCCATTTGTAGATCATAACTATTTTTTTATTTGGTTTGTTTCTCTTTTCTAGGGAAAAATGGAGTTTTATCTTCTATGATTTACACCAGGCTACATAATGAAGAAAGAACTTTAAAATATATCCATTCAACGAAGGGAAGGGGGATTGAGTCTAAACTTACCACAAACTTCTTCAATGCTTTCTGTGGAAGTAATATGGATAGGAGCCACACATAAGAAACACACAAGAATGCAAATCATTGAAAATAATGCAACTGCACCCTAAACTACAATACATGTAACATGGGTTTCAGATCACACCTTAAAATTTGCACATGTACGTACAGCATTTCACAAAGCAATACATGTTTATAATTTAATGCACTAAGCCCTTTGCAGGGCCTGTTCACATGACCTAAGAATCAGTCATAAGGGGAATTTTAGGTCATGTAATCAAGTCTTGCAAAGAGTCTATTATTAAAGTGTAGATGATACATGTACTATTGTCACAGCCAGATATCAAATTATTGGGTGATCATATGATTCAGTTGTTGAGTGACCTTTCTCTCTGTAATATAATTATGTATGAACTGCTTATCTTTTATTGTACATATACAGTAAGTATAGTCGAACAGGGACTCTGAGCAAGTTCATTCAAATATTGTGAGCAATAATTGAGGACTGCTGGGGACAAGACTGGGTGTAACTCCACTAGCTTTTTACCTGATTCATTCATTCTACCTACAACTTACTGTAATTCTTCAAACCTGTCCAGTGAATAAATCTATAAATACTGCACACCCTTTAGTCTTTGGAGAATATGATAGTATGGCCAGTTTAATAAGAAATAATTAATATTGTATCCTACACTCTATTAACTTACAGTATATATCCTTTTGAACTGTACACACCTGAAATAGTAGATGGAGTCTTTGCGTTGATGCAAACTCCCCTGTTGTGCATTTCTTCATACCAAATTTCTAAAGCAGAGAAAAGGAATTTCTATCATTATGGTCAATCATTGTACAACTACCAAACACATCACAATTTCCTAAACATGGTTTATGCAAGTGCAAGTATAAGATTACTACACATACATTGCTGTACATATATCAAAATATGAAAAGTA
Source organism: Plumapathes pennacea (assembly GCA_964036295.1). Lineage (NCBI taxonomy): Eukaryota > Metazoa > Cnidaria > Anthozoa > Antipatharia > Myriopathidae > Plumapathes > Plumapathes pennacea. The sequence goes on along the minus strand of OZ038465.1, from coordinate 10,223,605 downwards.
CAGCACTGTACAGAACATCTAGCAGGTATTTCTTTTTAATTTGTGTGAACTATACATGAACTGTCAATTCATTTTTTGTTTATTTATTAGTTTTAAAACTGATAAAAAAAAGATGTTTGCATGACTTACCAGTCTTCTTCTTTTCCTGAGATTGTCCAAGTTGATTTCAAACTGATGGCAAAGAATTGAAAACTGACCATTAATCTTGTACTGCATATACTGGAACACCATTTAGACATAGCATCAATGTAGTAACTCAACTGTAGTAATGTTTGATCATTTTATTCTTGCATGAAAATAGAATAATAATAGAAAATAAAATAATAATATTATATTAAAAATTACTGCACTACAGTATACTGTATACACTTTATTATGGGTGCGTTCGATTGGATCTATTCCAGAATAGGAATAACTAAAATGACTAATTACTTTGGTTGTTCTGAGAGGATTTTGTTCAAAATTGTTTTAAAAACCTCTATACTTCCATTTTGAACAGCTGCTGATACATCCTAACCCAAATCAGCTCCAAAGCAAATATCTTCATTGATCAGCAGTGCTATTCCTATTCCGAAATAGACCCAATCAAACGTGCCCTATGACTGTGGTCTTGGACAGTGATGTCACTGTTTTCTACTGCAATAATTTCTATTTATTTTGTGGGTACTGAGTATGCACTTGCTGGACTCAGGGCCCAGTTTTTCGAAAGTTGATTAAGCTAATCCAGGATTAACGAAATTCTTTCTCTTGACCTCTCTGCCAATAAACTGCAGAGTTTTGTTCAAAGATGGATTAAAAAGTTCATTCCAGCTTAAAACGTTACCAAGAAAGTCGTTGTGGACAAAACTTTCACGTTTTCAGGCTTACATAAGGCCAGAAAGTTTAGACCTAATCCAGGATTAGCCTAATCATGCTTTGAAAAACCGGGCCCTGGTGTTTAGCATTAGGTGTACATAAAATGTATTATACTGTGAGATAGTGTGTGTAAGAATTAACTACAAACAAACTTGCTCCAAATCTTGTCTAAAGAGATGATTTGTGAAAGGACATTATTGTCTACATGCAACATGCATTTCACTGCAGTGAGTATGAACAACTTGTAACAGTAGCATGGCATCAATGGTACTTTACCTGCATGTATCGTAGGAAGTCTGCCTTTTGTACTATTCTCTTCTGCAAACGATACTCAAAGTCTGTTCTGCGTTTTATGATGGACCTGAGAAGGAACATAAAATGGCAGCTCAGTAGTGCTTACAGTGTAATATTAAATATTTTACCCACAGTTTTAGCTCTCAGTTTTGCTGCGAAGTTTTTCCTTTAGTTTTGTCTCCAGCTTTGTGAACTTGTGAGGGGTTAGGCAATCCTTGTGACCAGGTCAAAATATTTCTCTCGTTACCTTGAAAGAAATGTGCGAATAGGACGACAAAAATCGCTAGATATCTAAAAAATATGCTTTGCTCACAGCTCCCGATGTTTGATCTGACCTGATTTCTTGCTTGGTGAAGATTCCCACACGTTCCATCTCCTCCAACTCGGGCAACATACCCTCCAAGTTCTGCTGTACATATTCTGCCATATCTTTGCAATATTCAGGCTCACTATCGCCTTAAACTTGAACTTTTAGAGAACAACAACCAAACCAGCGAATCTGCCATGTGCAATGAACAGCCGCTGACCCAAGCAGTGCGGAACGAGGGCTCACAAAAAGAGTCTGGGAACTGGTTTCGGGCATATTCCGGCAGAGATCTCCTCTCATGTATGCTATACACCACTCATCCCAATATCATGTAAAACGTATATATTGTCTTCTTATGTATCCCTGTGTATCCTATCTTTACCTATGTCCTATGTATTCCCATTTCCCGTGTTTTCCCATGTATTCTATTTATTTCCCTGTATTCCCATGTATTCCTATGAATTCCTATGTATTCCTATGTATTCCCATGTATTCCCGCGTTTTTCCATGTATTATCGTGTATTCCCATTTATTCCCCTGTATTCCCATGTATTCCTATGTACTCCTATGTATTCCTATGCATTCCTATGTATTCCCGTGTTTTTCCATGTATTCTTGTGTATTCCTATTTATTCCCTTGTATTCCCGTGTATTCCCATGTATTCCTATGTATTCCTATGTATTCCCGTCTTTTTCCATGTATTCTTCTGTATTCCTATTTATTTCCCTGTATTCCTATGTATTCCTATGTATTCCTATGTATTCCCGTGTATTCCCGTGTTTTCCCATGTATTCTCGTGTATTCCCATTTATTCCCCTGTATTCCTATGTATTCCTATGTATTCCAATGTATTCCTATGTATTCCCATGTATTCCTATGTATTCCTATGTATTCCTAAGTATTCCCATGTATCACATAGCTTCCGAGACACCAGGCCCTTCATCCATATGGGATGTACCTTGTATCGTCGCTTCTTCTATTACGAATAATTGCAACGGCGGCTCATCATAACTATGCTTTAGCTCCCTTCACATCCCATAATCATTTAATATCCGAGTTTCGCGCTCAGAGTTTATATTTAATGCCGCGTCAATAGCGGCTTGCAAGCTGTGATGTCAGCGCATGCGCTTCTGTGATTTAGGGCTGATGGACTGAAATTGTGATTACTACTATATAAACGTTTCATGCGAGTCTATTTTTGTGCCCAAAAGGAGTATTTTTCGAAAAAAAAAAAAAATGCACAGGCTGCCATAACTCTTTTTTAATTTCTTTTTTTTAATGGCCGATGTTGACGATTCTTTTTACCACAGCGCAGCAAGAATTTCTCTGCTAATATTAATCAGTTTGGCCGGAAATTCACTAAGAAGAATTGACAAGCATAGATCTGTGCACTGAGTTATGGATTTGATTAGAAAGTAAGGATTTATGGAGATATAGAAAGAAAACAACGCAATTGGCTTGAAGCTCTTCTATTTAGAACACGTTAACTGTTGCTCGATGATCTGCTCGTACGGTCGGTTGTCTAAAATGTCGAAGATTGCATACAGACATTTTTGTCATAGCATTAGAGAGCCTTCTTGAATGTTTCATGCGAGTCTGACATTAGGCCAAAACATAAGGGGCAATTTCCGACAAATGAAAAAGCCTATAGCTTTCTTCTCCTGAATGGCTGTTGTTGACAAATCATTTTACCACCACGTACAAAGATTTCTCTGCCAATATTCATCAGTTATGGATTGGAGTATAAACTTATGATATATCGCAAAAGAAACAGTGAAACTTTGAAAAGAAAAAAGGAAAAGAAAAATTAAAAAACCGAGTATTTAACCCGGCCCGATGACAACACACCGGTGGGTCGGGGGAGAGCTGCCCGGCCCCCAAGCCAGATCGAGGAGCAACTCGCCAACACCCGCGAAACTTCCAAAATGCACAGGCTGCCATAGCTCTTTTTTAATTTCTTTTTTTTTTAATGCCGATGTTGACGATCCTTTTCACCACAGCGCAGCAAGAATTTCTCTGCTAATATTAATCGGTTTGGCCTGAAATTCACTTCTAAGAGGAATTGACAAGCATAGATCTGTGCATTGAGTTATAGATTTGATTAGAAAGTAAGGATTTATGGAGATATAGCAAGAAAACAACGCAATTGGCAGCCTAACTTGTTAGTAATATGTATCCAATCAGCGTGTTTTCCCGTGTTTTCCCATGCATTCCTTTTTATTCCCCTGTATTCCCATGTATTCCTATGTATTCCAATGTTTTCCCGTGTTTTTCCATGTATTCCTGTGTATTCCTATTTATTCCCCTGTATTCTCATGTATTCCCATGTATTCCTTGTTGGGTAACAACCCAACAAGCAGTCTATACTTCTTTTGGCTCACTGTACCATGTGCACTTTTGGGGGCTTGAGCAATAATAGTAGATACACTTGTAGATGAATTTTGTTCTTCCTTTGGGGTGCCAAACATTGATGACTTTGTTTGGCTCTCACTACTGATCACTGCTTGAAACCTGGCTTTACATCCTTATCTTTCTCTTAGGAGGGGAAAGTTTCACATTTACATGACGACTGCATGCCAGTAGGATGGACCAGCAACAAGAAAAGGCAGATATTAACATGAAAAGTGAGTTTTTAATATTTCAATATAGCCATTTGAAAGAGAAATAAGTGATAATTTTTTAGGGGTTTCTGAAAAATGCCATACAAAATGACTTGTAAACTGAAAGGGATCTAACTGCTCCACCTTCACGAGCACGTTCTCTCTACTTTGTAAAACTATTATTTCGGTCACCTTCCATATTTTATTTTGTGCAATACTCGATTTTGCAGCGAAAAAGGTCTTAACATAAATAATTACGTACATGCAGCTGTATAACAGTTTCTCATTTAACAAATATACTTTCAAATGGAAGTATTTGTTTAAAGGAGTTGTTTTATGTGTGTGCGACCGAATTTGACGCGGGTCACAGTCGGACCCCTCACTAGAGGTATGAATAAGAGAAGAAAAGTTTTGAACGATTACTCTTCCGAACAACCCCTCGTTTGTGGCTTTTCGCCCTTGGTAAAGCTGCCTGAAGCCGCTCATTAATTCCTCGCTTCTTTAAATGCATGGGAATTTCTTGGTGCTTTGCCGTTCTGTCTTTAAACAACATAAATGGATCGATGCCGTCATCTCTGATTTCGGAGTGATCCATCAAGTTATCGTCGTCTTCAACTGGAGGCTGTTCCTCGAGTGCGAGAGGACTGATCACTTCTTGTTTTGTAGAACAGTTCATCCTCAGGAGGAGTTGTGCCAGTTCGATATCTTCTGTTATTAAACCTCTTTCCAAACTATCCAACAAATTATCCAACTTAAAATAAACTCTTCTTTGATTCCCAAGAAAATGTACTGCAGAAGCACGTCCACCTTGTGTGTGCGGGCATGCTTTACCTTTAATATTTTTCTTTTGGATCTCCACCTTCCTCTTTCTTTCTGCCATGGCATCAGCTTGAACCATCAAATGTGCAAGGTTTTTGTACTTTTTTTTTAACCGACGCAATCTGTGCGGATTTTGCGCTAACTGTTTGAGCATCTTTAGTTTCTCAGGTGTCCATGTTGAAACTCTCCTTGTGGACTCGCTGGGGTTACTCATTATAAGCTTTTCGTTTGGTCTGTTCACAGTTGTATCAGCTGTAGATTCATGTCCTTCGTGGTCTGCTTCATCAGTTCTAAGGTCTTCGTCGCATGAGTTGTCAATCACGGAATAGTTCCTTGAAGGTGAACCCACATTCTTGACCCGATTCCGTTTTCTGCGCCTTTTGAAACCCAGCAGGATTTCAAGAAGCCTTTCAGCAATAAAGTCGGCCATCTCAAATTCCTTTTTCGTCTTATCTGTACTGGATTTAACATCTTCGTAAGAATCGTTCAGGATAGCCACGAAAAAGTTAATGAAGATGAAGGCCATGAGGTACATGAAAGAGAAACCAAAAAGCGGGCCCAAGGTCCTGTCCACTCTTCGAAGTTCATCCAGTTGCATTTTCCCTCCAATGGCCATTAGGAGTCCCGAATAGAGCGTTCTTTGGAAGGTCGAGTACACGTGCAAGTTAGCTCCGAACAACAAATTCCCAAGTTGAGCAAACGCCAAGAAGATAACAAATAGAATAACAGAGTATGACACAAGGGTTGCCTTAGAAACAGAGATCGACTCTGAAAAGACGCTGATGTGGTAGTTGAAGCGAATCATCCTCAGTAACTTAACTGTTGTGATGAAAACTACGATGGATAAGATCCCATTTTCGGCGTCATTCCAAGAAACGGCCTTCTGGAAGCTAATTGTTAAGAATGGATTATTCTTCAGCTTTAGAACATTGTCTAGAATATGCTTGGACTTGACCAAGTAAAATACAACAACCAACAAGGACAAACACACTTGAGAGAGTTCGATCAAATTCCATGGCTCGAGGAAGTATTTGCACTTTTTGCGGAAGATTTTCACCGCTTCTTTGGTGACGTAATAGAACACCATAATGATAAAAAGCAGTTGACAAACCAAGTAAAACTGGTAAAAACCAGATTGGGTACTGGTTAGCAGGAGAGTATCTATCCTTTCATAGACGTTTCCATAACCTGTTGGTAGCATTTCGTAGAAAAAGGTGCACGCGCTAAGGTAACCAGTGTTCACATTATATATGCTGAACTCTATCAGAACTGCTCTTGTTTGACGGTCAACCCATTCGTGGTTTTGAAGCTCTGAGATCACATGCATGGCGCTCTCTTGATTGTATCCTAGATCTGCTGTGAATCCTCCTCCGTCATACCAACCATAGTATCCCCAGGTTGGGAGGAAGTTTAGGGTCTCAGGTGATGCGTACCGCCAGGGTTTTGGACATAGTTCGGTGGCGTTTTCCCAAGACGCATTACCACAAAACGGTTGCCATCCTGGGAGGCTCAAAAGGGTTTTGTCTTCGTCTTTGAATGAGTAAAAGTCAAGACAGTGTAGTGTCACATCCTTGGCTTCTTTGGGCACAAGGCAAGAGTCTGAAAACAAACGAATAGCAAGGTGCATTAATGCTGTGATGTGGAATAAGTAATGTTAGACAGCTATAATGGCTGTTGGTCCCTGTTCTTTACCCTGTAAAGCCAAGAACAAGAAAACAACGATACAAATTGGGCCCACCCTGCCAGAACATTTGGATCAAAAACACGAAAGACACCGTCAAATTGCGCCTTATCTCGTCGAGATCCCGAAAATTTCAACCTCTAGAGGTATGGAGAACACTGCCTATCCTGCACCGTCGCCGTGGTCTACTTCAAAGAAGCTGGAGGTTAATATGAAGAGTTGGGAAAAATTGTTGCTGTCGTTGTTGTTTGTATTGTTTCATTTCCTTAAGGCGGGCGACTCCCTTTAGACCAGGTTCCATGTTGCTTTGGAAATGTCGGTGGGCATAGTCAGCGTATCTTTACTTTTCCAGTCCAAAACTTTTTCGACTTTGCTTATATCTTTTCTTATATTTATCCGATGTCTTTATCACAGCTTCCCTTCTGATGGGCAAAGTCGGGCTTTTCAGACGATTGCCGCAGTTGGATTGGTAGAGTTTTCCCCACATTCAGCAAATAACTGTCACCTGACTCGAATAACTGCTGCTTTCCTTTTTGGCTTTGTTTTGTTTGTTCCATTCAGGTTTAGAGTTCTATTAACATTCATTGAAAACATACATGCTTTCTCAGCTTTACCTTGCTTAACTCGCAACTGTCTCAGTCGAGGCATACCCAGGATAATAGACATCCAGTCACCGGTATATTCTTCTTTAGCGGTTTTGTTGTTGTACCATGTGCCGCCATATATTCCTGGTACGTACTGTGTATTGAGCCATTTCCAAAACTTGGTCGTATCGGTCGCCTGTAGAGTAACAAATTATATGTCAAGACATGAACGTATAACGTGGAAAAAGATAGGATTGTTAAAGAATGTGAATTTGATGGCAGACCAAGAACTATTATTGTGTCTATAAAGGATAGGTCCACATATGCGAAGTGGAGCCAAACCACATATGCGAAGTGGAGTCAAACCATGAAAAAAACGGGCAGAAGTAATTCTTTCCTTAATTCGTCAAGCGGGGTACCTAATGAACACATTCTTTATAAGATACGAGTCAGATAATAGACTGATGCACCCGTGGTAGCGCGGTAACCTTTGTCTTCAAATGTCTCTAGCGCAGAAGACGTGTACAGCTGTAGTGTTGACATATCCACCCACCTTATAAAATTTGTTGAAATTGTTTTTGATATTATCCGCCATCCAGAAGCCATGTTGACTTCTTGCACCGTGACAAACAATTGTCAGAAGTGTTATGAAGATTAAATAGCCAAGCAGGGATTTACCAAATGAAAACATCTCTTTTTCCTTTTGGCGATATTCTCGAGCTCGTTGTAGTTCGTCTTCTGCAGGAACCGTCACTTTGATTTTGTTGGCTATTCCTTTAGAGTCTTGAGTACCAGGCTCGGCTTGGTTCCCCTGATTTCTCGGTTTCTTCAACTGAACACGTTTCTGAAAAAGACAGGCCAGTATGAAGGCCACGAGGCAGACCTTGATTGGTTGAAGAACAAATATGTCCTCCGTGAAAGATACGAGCATCGACGAAAGCCACTGATTGGCAATTTCTTTTCCCCAAACTAAGCTGTAGGAGAAGGTAAAAGCCGCCGACGTTGCTACTGTGATGAAACTCACGATCCAAGCCACATAAACCCAACAATGTGGCAGTTGGAAGCTTGAGTCTTTTTCATTGCTGTTGCCTAAGAGTTTACGGAGTTGCTCCCTTTTGGAAGTTTTCGTTCCACTTTTACTCTCTGAACTTCCTTCCACTTCGGATGTTTCTGGTGCCGTGCTAGATCTACTGCAGCATAAGCGAGAGAAACCAGCCGTATTTAAGTGAGGCTCAGTTGTCGGTGGCTTCCTCCTGGCAACGTTTTTGAAAATAGCTGCAATCAGCAAGTTTACAGGTGTGACGATCAGACTGCTTTCAATGCCAACGATAATCTGCCTCCAGCTAAACTTTAAAGGACCGACTTTGATAGTAGTATCGGCCACTTTATCTGTTTTGTAAAACATGGCATTGGCTAGCATGGCGGACAGCAAAATACACAGGCAGCAAGTAGCTCTCTGTACTCGGGTGAATGTGTTTTGTGGTGGTTTGGTGACAATGGACAGCCACAAGTGACCCTCTGCGAAGTTCTTAGAATTTCTTGACCTGAGAGAATGACTGAATGACTTGACCTCAGCAACTGAGATCGGAGAAAGGAGTCGATCTATTTTGCCATCCGCCTCCTCCAGTGCAAGCCACCGATTGCAAAGAAATGTCCACGCTTCATCAGTTTGAAGATCTTTTAAGTAAATCTGGTCCAAAAACCACGAGGGTCCGTTTCCTGAGTTATCGTGCCAGATGCGCAGATATTGAACCGGTCCTAGTGCATTTGGGACGTGTAAAAGGAAACAATCTTCATTTCCGCGCGCCAGAGTAACTCTCAACGGCGTCATTTCCCTGCTAAGTGTGATTGGCTCGCTCTCAGCATCGATTCCGTGAATCACTATTGCAACGTTGGCTGTTGTCCCAGAATTCTTCCAAACTCCTGTAACGACAGTGAGCTCATAAAGATACGTAGCTTCTTCATCAGTTTTGACTGGAATCGGTGGGCCTTGCTGAAACAGATTAAAAAATAATTTTAAGGACTGATAATGAAAGTTTGGTACTGCAAATCTTAACATTTTGTTTCGTTTTCATAATTTTTGAAATGTCAAATTCATATTTCTTTTCACTCGTTAAACTCAATCATTCCCGGTTAGGCTGCCCAAAATTTACGTGGCAACCAGAGTCGTTTTTTGTTCGTTTGGTAAGAAAATCGTCCTTTTTTTGGTTGAAAATTAAGATTGGACATTTCGCTGAGTGAAATCCCAGACGGATATATGTTTCACAGCAAGTCCTACCTTCTTTTCGTCACGTTTGTCTGCTCTTCTCGCGAGTACAACTATCAGCAAATACAGAAGAAGAGCCAAGATAATGGTGCAGAGGACAGCAACATTTCCGGTCTCTCCTAGCCGAGTGAGTTCCAGCAGGACTACATCAAAATCAATTGGATTTGGTGCTACAAGTAGACCCCCGCCAAAGGACGACAGATGGTTACATGCGCACTGAAGCATCTCCTTTTTGGAATTTGGACCAACCTTGCAGCCAGTGGAGACCCATTTTTCCTTATCCTTGTTCCAGTATAAGCATTTATTCTCTTGAATGCTTATGGTGTAATTCACATCTGTCTTTGGGTTGTATCGTGGGGTAATCGTGATATTCTCAGGCTCTGGTGCATCCTTTGGTTCTATACAAGACCGTTTGTGTCGCCTGCCTTCAGAGCAGGACCTCTTTCTCCGACGCTTCGTCTCCTGTGCATTGATATCGTACAATATACCGATAAAAACAACTCCTGGTTCTCTGGTAATAGCAGCGTCTACCACAAGAGTATGAGGATCAATGGGGCAGTTTGCTAGCCCTTCGGCAATTACATCATGGCATGGCGAAATGTTTGGAATTTTTATTTTCCGCTCATAAAGTAGTACAGTTGGCCTCTCACCAAATCGGACATACACACCAAACGACACTCCAGTTTGGACAGGTACGATCTAGATGAGAGAAAAGCAAGACAGGGAGAAGCATGGCTGTAGCAGCATTTAGTATGGTTGTATTTATGGCCTGTACTAGCTGTATCTAGTGCAGTTGCATTATTTTATAATGTAGCTGTGTTTAGTGCAATTGCATTATTTTATAATGTACTAGCTGTGTTTAGTGCAATTGCATTATTTTATAATGTAGCTGTGTTTAGTGCAATTGCATTATTTTATAATGTAGCTGTGTTTAGTGCAATTGCATTATTTTATAATGTACTAGCTGTGTTTAGTGCAATTGCATTATTTTATAATGTAGCTGTGTTTAGTGCAATTGCATTATTTTATAATGTAGTTGCATTTCGTATGGTTGCATTTAATACAGTTGCATTTATAATGTAGTTGCATTATTTTATAATGTGTAGTTGTGCATTTCGTATGGTTGGCATTTAGTAGTTGAATTTATAATGTAGTTTTATTTAGTTTCGTTACATTTATTATGCATAATTGCATTTCGTATGGTTGCATTTATAATGTATAGTTGCATTTTAGTATAGTTGCAATCGGGTTGTAGTCCAATCACTGAGTACGCGTTCTGATTCAAAATAACATTTTCCGTTCGGCGCAAACGGTACTACAGTTTTAAAACTGCACTTACATAGAAAAGTCGGTACTCTCCCTGCATTATTTTTAGTGCGAGTTGGTGGTTACAGAAATGAACAGTACTAACTACAAACTATGGTTTGATTGTGTCACGAAAAAAGTACGTTTAGGACGACACCAACCTTAACCTCCAGCGTGGAGCCTGGGTCTCTGATGTCAACTTTGTGATACTGCATACTTCCTTCGTTGCTTGGTTTTAAAAAGTAGGAATTGTTTTCAAGGGAAGAATTTTCTCCCGAAACCCGTGGAATAGAAATTAGAATTTCTTTCTTCAGGTTAGAGATGCTTAATGGCATTCCTTTAGAATCTTTTAGTTCAAGGCTAACGACGTGTGAGTCGATTTGGTCTGCTGTCTTGTCCCATGTAAATGGATTGAAGTTTGTAGAAACCATCTATAAAGGAAAGAGATCAAGTATTGGTTTACTCATAAGCATGCCTTCGTTGTCTATATGGGTGAGTTCCAGAGTTGGCAGGAAATGTTGAGAATGTTATTGTATTTGTAAAGTGCTTTTCGGACGACTGTGGAAAGGAATCGTGTGTTTGCTTTAGTTCTGCGTTTGCTACGCTTTTGCATTGGTCCAAATAATTTTAGTAGCAATCCCCGCCCATCAGGAACGAAAGCAAACCCTGATTGCGACCTTCTCACGAAGCAAGTCAAGTTGAGATGGCGTTTACTCGCACTACTGATTGGTTCCTTCTTAAAAGTAAAACCAAGATATAACTACTTTGGCTTCAGCCGCTGCAGTTTGCAGTGTAATAGCTTTAGCTTTGGTTTTCGAAAGTCATTCGAAGACCGCTCTATTAGTGGCTAACCTGACTGTCCGACCGGTGCTCTACTTTACCTGACTGTCCATAAACGTAAGGCGCTGTTTTGTCAAGTCTGCCGCTGGGGGTAGTTGGAATTGCCCACTGCCTTCCTCTATCAGTGTTAACTTTGTTAGGCTTTCTGGTCTTTGTCGTCTGAGGGCCATAGATAATGAGGAAGTGTCTATAAAGTATGCGTTTTGATCGACAACCATTCTCGAAAGGAGGACATCACCCACATTCTCGACCAACCTCTCCGATGACTTGGTCGCATTTTTGTTCTAAAAAGCAATCAAATAGTAAATAAATGCACGATATGGTACAATAGATATGGTACAAGAAAACCGGCCACTAAATGATTGTGTGCGGTTGGTTATCGTTAAGTTAACCCTTTCACTCCCAAGTTCAAAATGCAGATTCTCCCAACATCTCAAAGAGAAAATGTATGAGTGATGTGGTGAGAGTTGATAGTTCAATCAGCTGTTATCTGAGCAAGGTATCAAAAACAACTTTCTCCATACTGTATGGTATATTTCTGGTGAGAGATTGAAAAGAGAAAATGGAAGTTGGTCACTCTTGGGAGGGAAAGGGTTAAAAAGAAAATAAAAGAGCTAAATTGGAGTGGAAAGTGTGCAAACTCTGGTCACTCAGAAGATACTTGACTATTGCACCCGTTGTGAAATGTGACGAAACGAATTTGAGGAACTTCATCCACCATCAAATATCTACTTTTGATGAGGAAATATGCACGGATATTTGTTCAATGCATTTTCAGTAACAAGAACAATGAGGCTTGCACACGAGGTGAAATTTTATCTGTTAGATCGAGTTACATAGTAATGATGACGAACGCTGACCAACGGTGACGACTAGAACATATATCCGCGGTGTCCAATGTTGATCACTAACTTAGGCTTTCGTCTAACTCTTTACCTTTTATGCTGATGCAACTATAGCTATAAATATGTCATTTTACGAGGTCGTTAGCCTAATGGTAGTATTGGCTATTTAATCGCATTCATTTGGATTAAGAGTGGTCATTGAATTTCCCCTTGCTTGCTTCTGTATTTTTACTGACTTTTAAAGTAGGACACCAGTTTCCACTATTTTTTGTTTTTGAGCTTGTAATGTAAAATTGCACTGGATACTTTATAATATCTGCATGTCTGGTGCTAATAAATCCCATGCCCTTGCCAAAATCGGGATTACACATAAAAAATATAGTTTCGTTTCAACTCCGGCGAATGTTTTGACTTCCTTGTCCACGCCGCTTTATTTTATTTTATTTTTCCGGCAGACCTAGAATCGGATGAAAAGCTTTCAAAACATCTCATTTTATATAACACTCAAACTCGGAATACCTATTTTATACTGTTCAGGGTTTAGGAGCGCAAAGAGGAAAATGCTACATTTTCGAGAAAACCATCAATGGTTTGATTTCCCTAAAATCTAACTCAGTCTGTTACATGTTCATTTATACATGGGTTGTATTGTTTCTACTCTAAAATGTTTTGTTTTGCTTTCTGACCGTCACTGAGTGCATCATTAACTAAGGCTTTGGGTCGATAGTAGACGCGAGCTAAATTAGCCGTGTTTTAGGTTGACAGAGGTTAGTAGAAATGCATTTTTTTAAGTTTGTTGTTTAGGATGTGCGTGATCTTGTGAACTGTAACAACAACAACTTTTTATTTGTACGTAAAATATAGTATGGCTTATAGTTACGGGAAAAATGTACGGGATGCTAGAAATAACTAGTCGGAAAGTAGGTTGTGATCCGAAGACTTGCATGTTCTAAATCACAACATGCACGTTGGGAAAATGGCTAAAGGTAGACACCACAACATATAATAATGATTTCTTTTCCATTTTTTCTTCTCACAATGCAAAGGTTTAAAAACAGATATAATTATTTTGCACTCGGCTTCAGTCCTGGCTCAGACTGGACGTCGTTTACAAATTGGGAGTCGCATTGTAATTAAAAAATGTCCAAGAAATTTAAAGCTAGTTTCACCTAATGCTAAGCTAAGCTCCACGTCTAAGTTACTCCGTTTAAAAATCTGGCACCTTGAATCAGTTGCCATATCAATCTGTCTCACTTACGGCTTTCCGATTGATGTTCGAAAGTGGATAAAAGGCGAAGGAAGCATTAGAAACTCACGCTTTAATGTATGCTTTCAACAAATCTAAGATACAGCAATATTTAAAGAAATAAATTATCATATCCATGCGGACATCATTTAATATCCTGTAGCAAATAAACGAAAATATCCTATCCTATTCATAACTTTTAACAAGTGCCTCAAAACATTGGCAAAAAATATGCATTGTTTTGTGTGCAAATGGTTTAGCAAAAAAGCTTTAATTCCAGAATTTACATAGGAATCGGCTGAATGGATAGGAGAAAAATAAACTATAACTGATTGACAAACTCTTGGGTAGTTAGGCAGTTTGTGACGTCTTCCTGTATGATAACCACAACTTGTGAGGAGATTTTATTTGGGAGGCGGCACTGTGAATTAGTTGTCTGCTAAAATCGTGGGTTTGTCGTCCGCTTCCGAAAAAAACCGACTTTTAGAAGTATTTTAGCATTTCTTGTTTTCACTTTCTATTTTAAGCTCTCACCGAACGCGAAGTCATAATTACTTGAGGCCAAAACAGGATGTGACTAATTATAAGAAAATTGTGTGATAAGGACATTTTCATGACACTGTTTGTTCTATATTTCCTTACTCGAATTTTAAGTTCTGTAAAAAGAAGTACCAAATTCATATTTGTAACCTATCGGCCGACAACTTTGTCAAATCTTTCTGGGTAGACTGCAGGCGGCTTGAATGTTATTGTTTTTAATGTACTCCATTACCTTATTTTCTTATGTTCACGTTATATTTTAAGTGCAAGCTGTGCGAACCAAAGGAAATGACCATCGACACAGTAAAAGTACAGCAAATAATGTCTTATACATTACGCACGCCTTTCCGGCTTGTCGAGTGCTGTAAAATTTTATAATTTTTCATAATGGAAATCAAGCATTCAAGCAATTATCCGCATCCACCTGTAGTTCACGCCCAATCTTAGAAAATATTTAGTCACATCTCCCCTAAAACAAACAAACCTTCGATTTTAGTAGATAGCTGTCTTTTGAAATCAACATAACATGTCCATGCACACGAGCCCATTTCACGTCTACTAAGTGTTGCTAAATTCTACAGCTTTTCACAATTTATACAGTTTGTTGTAGAAATGTCGTCAGGCCGATTCACACTCCAACACATTTTATGTACGGCTTTCTCGGAAGGTCGCATAAGTTGCATGCAAAGTGTAGCGAGACTAAACAGAAAAAAGAATTTTTTCTTGAATGTGTTTTAAAATCGCTTTCGACTATGTGACGAGTTGTAAGCGTGTTGTAAGGTTGCATTCGACGGATTAATCTTACATACACTGTTAAAATCAGAAGGTATAATATTAAAACGATTCTTGATATATAAACACCACAGTTATTCGCTTCTGTGCAAGCCGTGTACACAGGCATCGCTGGACTTCAAAACGGAGCCGAACAAACACTCAGGACCGCGAGACAAAGACAGCAAGCAATAGTAATTTCAGATCATCTTTTATTGATAGTAAATTCTTCTCCACCTGTGTTGACATACGTTAATGCTGGATAAATTTGCATTTATTTGAAATTGCTATGGGATTCAATCATTTGGGGAGTTTCCTTAATAATCATCGGTTTTAACATCTTTCTTCCTGCATTAGTATTGCAAGCAATCCCCCCCTTGTCTTAGACATTTCATTGCTTATCTAAACTCTAATGTTCAAAATGTTAAAGCATAACAGAGTTCGTAATCTATATTACTCTTGTAAACATGTCTAATTTCAATAATTGCATGAGTAGTTTTTGCTCGATGATGAAAGATCTTTCTAAATTGCCGCAAATGAGAAGTCGGCGTGATGTATAATTTTGATGAGTGACGCGCCTACAATACATTAATGTTCCCTCCAAGAAGTGAGAAAAAAGCGATCAATAGCAGCTGCTACCGAAAAGCAGCGAGCTTCTTTTTGCATGTAGGTTCACTGAATCTGGTACGAGCAGTCTTCCACTCTAACAAGATTAATCTTTGGTATAAATATACAAACAACACACATTACTGATTCACTTGAGATCCAGAACACCTTAATTTAATTCGCGCAAAATTTCAAATTACTAACACATCTGTGAGCTTTGAAAGTTTTTCTTGATTAAATATGAATCTAGGTAAACAAGAAAAGAGGTATTTATTAACATCTTTAGAACTGAACTTGAAATATTAGACCGTTTATCGTGTCGACACGAGATTAAAGTGTATGAAAAATGCATGGACCATTGAATTCAAAGCGGTTCAAGTCGGAGAGTTCACGACCTCGTTATATAGTTTGAAAAATACCCGAAGGAAATATTACCAATAATTTCGTAAGTAAAACTTTAAGGAAGGCGCTAAACGAATTTCCGTTGTTATGTTATTATGTCAAAGCAGTTTAAAATATGTACTTTGCAGGTTTGCATTGTTTTCCTCAATATCAATCCAATTTCCCCGCTGTCAGTCTACAGCTCGTCATAATACACGACCTAGCCAATCACAGCGCAGGAGATTCATAGTTTGTCTTTTAATAATGACGAGAAAGCACAGCGCTTAGCACACAACCTCGGCAAGACAAACGGGTGCTTCTCCACAAGCTGCGAAATTATGAATGTTACTGCCAACTCAAACGACATAGAGGAAGAGTGTGACATGTCTTGGATGAGCACAACGAATGTTCAGGTGACGCGAACCGCCGTCCTCTCTGTGATCATGTTTGTCACGCTTCTCGGGAACTTTCTCGTTGTTACCATTTTCTGCAAGTTCACCTCTGTAAGATCGAACACGAACTATTTCATAATGAACATGGCCGCGTCCGACCTTCTCTTCCCAATCATTCTTTGGCCGACAGAGCTGGTCGACACTTGGACGGGCTACCACCGTAGATGGTTCATTGGCGGACCCGTGGGTGATTTCACCTGTAAAATCACGGCCTTCCTCGTAGACGCTTCCAGTACTGTCTCAATCCAGAGTTTGATCCTCATTACTGTCGAAAGGTTCTTGGCTGTCGTACACCCGATGAAAGTAAAAAAAGTGACCCCTAAAACCCGAACCCGGTTGATAATGGCAACGTGGGTTGTAGCGGCTGTGATCAATTCGCCGTACTTCTATATCTTCAGACTGGTTGAGTCGGACAATAAGAACTACTGCGTACCTGGTTGGGAGCCTGCCTTCGACTCAGAAAAAGTGAACGGGGTCTATTTTCTAGTGGTGTGTGTTCTACTTTTTATCGTGCCCCTTATCATCATTGCGTCATTATATACGCGGATCGCGTTGGTCTTCAAGCGAGCCACAATTCCAGGCGTTCTACTGAGCCAGGAGTCCACCAAGAGACAAAAGC
This sequence comes from Plumapathes pennacea, assembly GCA_964036295.1. NCBI lineage: Eukaryota > Metazoa > Cnidaria > Anthozoa > Antipatharia > Myriopathidae > Plumapathes > Plumapathes pennacea. The sequence goes on along the minus strand of OZ038465.1, from coordinate 10,206,593 downwards.
AGAGCAAGAATATTTTGAAGATGTCGCTAGCTGTAGTCCTCGCTTTTGTCTTGTGCTGGTTACCCCAACGAGTGTATGTTTTCTTGCGGTTTTCGTATCACTATTGCGAACTCTTGCGTTACAACTTTATTTCTCTCCTCTTGGCGTACAGCAGCAGTGCTTTGAATCCTTGGATTCTGTTTTATTTTAGTGAAAAATACCGCCGTTGTTTAAGTGTGGTATTACCTTGGTGTGTCTGCGTTATAAAGCCAACTCGGGCAAATAGTACGCCGACATCGACTAACAATTCCATTGAACTCAAAAGACGCGCGAAAAACGTTCCAGCTGAGAAAAAAGCGAGGCAGTATCAATTGGGAAGTCGGTCTTTGAACTCTGAGCACACTGACCGTGTATCCCTTTTCAGTTCTTTGCGCACGTCGACAAGAAAAAGCGCCCTTGGAGAAGTGTCTTGATGGTAATTTATTCATCAATAACCTGCTGACGGAAAATCGGTGTGTAATTTCATGCGTGTAAGTGGCGTCTTTTCTTGAGTTTAAATTTGAGCTGAATAAACATAAACAGTGACCACAGGCCGTAAACTCGTGATTACCGGTGTGTTGAAGCGTACAAAGCTAACTACAAACGTGCTACTGTCTCTTTGTCGGCTGAGTACCATGTTTCGTTTCCTCGGGTATTGCATGGTTCAAAACAGTTCTTTTACGGTTGACTCTATCTTCAGAGCTGATTACTGTTCTATGGCTTCCATTTGAAATACCTTTTGATCATAGCCGAAGGTGTTACGTGAACCCCTGACCGATATTCTCTCACAAAAGCCAGGCAGCTTAGAAAGGAGATAAATTTGCATAGAGTGAAACATAGGCGTCTGCCATTTTAGCGCGATATGCACGCAAATTAAATTAGTACTCTCAGCAGGCGAGAGAAGTTGTTTCTCAGGCGTAGCAAAATATTTAGCACGCATTCATGGATAATACGGGCTGCAATAATGCCGTTCAGATAGTAGCGAAAAAATAAAAAATAAATATAAATAAGTAATAAGTAATACGTCTACTTGAATAAAATATACCAAGTCGGCCGTCCCGTTGTATTTCTCGCTAACCACCGCAGTGGAAATCACACACATGAAACAAGACGTGATAGTGTTTTGAGCGTTCGGTTGCTACAATTGTTTTGGATTAACAATTTATTATTAAGATTATTGAAATTGTTCGTTTCAAGTAAGTGGTGTATCTCAGCTTAATAAACGTGAGTGTGCCATTCTCCAAAAGAATGAGTGTTTGTTACATAAAGACGAATACAATCTCCGGCTAAACCCAACTGCATTGGACGGCTTTGTCATAGGCAATAGCCAACAAAAGTCCACAAAATGCTTCTGATTTATTGATTTTCTTGTCAGAATTTTGTAAACCAATATCGGCCTATCCTGTCATAGGAAATGTCTGGAGTCCATCACTTAATACACGATGTCGTAAAGCCATAAATTGAGTCCGAATTCAAACTTTTAATTTGTGCTGTTTGACCTGTGTTTGTCTGTCCAGTACGAAAATTAAAGCTCTGCTAAGAGACAAACGTAAACATTACTATCATGTACTTCTTTGTTTGCTTGCTCTCGCTCCATATGTCTTTTATTTGACAGGTCGTGAGTTCTAGATTGTTTGAGTCAAATTTCGCCTTCGGCAACAAAAACCAGTCCTTTAATTACCGTTTCCAGGCCAACCTAGCTACTTGTGACGTCGAGATATTTTTCTGCTGTTTTAGCATGGGATTTACGTTTAAAAAGGGTACGCTGATTGTGCAATAGTTCTGCTGTTGGCACAGTAATAAATAGCATAATTTTCCTCACTTGGGTTACGAAAGAAATGAGAGTTTGTGGCGGAATCGAAATATCTATAATGAAATTTAAAAAAAGCAGCAGCTTTATCAAAGCAATCTTATCAGTAAATACAAGCGATTTAAAATAGGGTTTCAATACATTTGGACTGCTGTCTTGTTAAAGGTGATATCGGGAGCAAAAAAATAGACTTTCTTTATCATCGTACGCCGTGACAAAATACAATCTAATTGTTTTACATCGAAATGAAGCGCACTGTAGTATCTTTTAATGGATCTGGATTATGCCTTATCAAGGGAAAATGCACGATTTTGGCAGGTGTATTTCTAAGAGAAATTCAAATTTATACAGCAAAACATAGCATTGTCGAGCTGATGTTGATACAGCTCTGTGGGATACTTTCGCTGGAACATCTACGGTAGATAGAGGTGGAATTGGTTCTTACTGCCTGATCGTTTGGGTGTCAATGGATCCCCTGAAACTTATACTGTCAAACGCAGCTTCTGTTTTGCTGCAATTCTCCGCTCATTGGCTCGGAATGGGACGCGGGGCAGGGAGGGAGAGCTTCCTATCCTTGCGCGAGTTTATTATTAATTAATGTGTGATTAACTTTCGATACGCCTGTCTAATGACGACCCACGCGAACACAATAACACTAAGAAATTGGCCTTTTTCCATAATATAGAAGGAATATCGAATTGCGCTGGAAAAGAGTTGGTCTAATTTTCCATAGTTTTGACAAAACTGTGGAAACTCTTCTGTGAATTACAAATATCATAGAAGTATCCATGTATTCCTCTGGAAGCATATGTAATTGATCTGGACTTCCGTATTTTAGCTCATTTCTGCAGTTGATACAAAAACAACAGGTGCTTCTGAAGATGTTGGTCCATAATTTGTGTTCTGTTGCAATCATCCAAGTCCAGGTTTTTCACTATAAAACTTATTTTTTGAATTTCTCAATTGTTGTTCTCAATTTTTTGCTCCCGTAAGAGATAAACCAAGAATATCACGTTTGTTTGCTGCGGCAACTTTTAAGTCGCTATTTTAAGAATAATTCCTAGGGATGTCAGTTCAATTACCTCGTTCTGGAAGGGATCTTTTCTGTTTCTTGCCTTCTTTGAGGCAGACCTCAAGATGTTTCCAAGTCCGAATACCAGGTTCTGTCCACCTTTATTGACCAACAGATCTTCAGTGGCTCTATTGTCGTATGTCTTGGTTTTCAGGAGCTGTGTCATCGAGGTCAGCTTTCCTATCACTTGGGTCTATCAGGTTTAGCGAAAGCGACATGCAGGAAAGAATCAGGTACTTAGTCATTTCGTGCTTTCTTTGTGCTTATTCTTATAGGCAACGTAGACCACAAGAGCAACTAAAAAGAAAATGTTATTTTCCTTTTTGTTTATCTTTCAGACTGGCACTTTTTTACTCTATTCTTGCAATTCAGTGCAAGAGCTATGCAGTACCAGCAATTCTAATTATTATGTGAAACTGGGATATTCTCCCTTTTACTATATCTAGCCTTGCAATCAGTACTTTCCCTGTCGGCAGTTGGCAGTAGTCTTTGCAATCATAACAAAGATAAAGTCCCGTGATTGGCTTACTTAATCTAACGAAAATCAGCTCTTTGTTTTCTCCTATTAATTCTTTTTGCCTCAAAACTTCCCCTTAGATAAATAACCTATATTTTGTCAGGGTTTGTTTCAGCTTATATATAGAAATATACTGCCATCGATAGAGGCCCAATAATGTTACTAAAAAATGTTCAACAGCATAACGTCACCTAAATCCTCAATCTAAGAACTATAGAGTGACTGAACAAGATTAAGATTTGTCAGCACGTACAATACCTGAGTGTCCAAAGTTATTTGGTCAGGATCGTCGGTTGCTTGACCCAGCACTGATGAGACTTGGGTCATCACTTGCAGATTAGACACTTCAATTGCAGTGACTTGATCTACTATAGAGCGCTTAATCTGTGGTAAAACGAAAGCATTCAGGGGCCCGGTTTTTCGAAAGTCGATTAAGCTAATACAGGATTAACGAAATTCTTTCTCTCGACCTCTCTGCCAATAAACTGCAGGGTTTTGTTCAAAGATGAATTAAAAAGCTCGTTCCAGCTTAAAACGTTACCAAGAAAGTCGTTGTGGACAAAACTTTCACGTTTTCAGGCTTACATAAGGCCAGAAAGTTTATACCTAATCCATGCAGGATTAGCCTAATCGTGCTTTGAAAAACCGGGCCCAGGGGCGGATCAAGATCGGTTTACGGAAGCCGGTCAGGTTTTTTAGATTTAGTTTTAGCTTCTGAAAATGGCGTTATGGAACCAAATCTCATGCCCTCAAACCCTCCCTAGAAGCTCGAGCTGTCGATGTCATTCGCTCATTTGGAAACCGTTCAGATTTTTCCTTTGATTCCCCCAAAATAACGATCTTCTCTGCTATTTTTAAGAAAAAAGAAAACGTAAATGAACCTCGTGCATTCACAGGGCAGTACGTGTCCTTTAAAATGTTTGCCTGAGCTCGAAGTACATATTATTCTAACCATTCAAAAATGTATGAGTAACAATGAGAATCATAGCTGAGCAACTCTGTCAAATGCCAAGTTATCCATGGTGTATGATGTTGATGGTGAAAGAATGAAGGGGAAAATGGAAGTTGATCGTTCTTGGTAGAAGTTTAAAACTCTCATAACCTTGAAGAAAGAAAAGGAAATGAGGGTGTTGCTGAATGAAATTTGTTCCAGAAATGGATCACCTGTCAACTTATCGATCATCTTCAGGAGGTGGAGGGTTAGTCCCCATTGTTGGACAAAACTTTCAATGTTAGTAACAAACCTCTTTTTTATCACTGACTGAGATGTCTTCTTTACTGCTTTTATCCAAAGTGGTCAGAACTGCACTTGCCAGCTGAGTAGCTTGTCTTACTTCTCCCGACTGGAGCAGCTTGCTGATATCGCTGTCATTCCCAACTGTAGCGTTCTTTAGTACGTTAGCAACAGCACGTGCTTGAGTGACCTAAATAAAAGGGAAATTTTTATTATAGGATGATACTTTCTTAATATTGCTTATAAATATTCCACTGCCAAGGACGAGTTTCACTTGTACGATTAGCCATTCCGGAGTTTTGCAAAATTAATCAATTTGAAAAAACTAATCCTGTCATAAGGAAAAACCGCTCTTGACATCCAAATTAGTAAGTATCCCAGGTTTCAGTGCGATTGTTTCATCAGAGACTGAATGGCGGGCTAATATCACTTCCGACTCCTGAACTGTTTGATCACTCAAATGAAAGCTTTCGGAGAGTTTTTTTAGCTAGTATATTACATTGACGCAAGTTGACAGCTGACACTGGTGTGTTCCCTGTCCCGGCCCGCATAGCGAGCTCAACCCTGACAGCCAGTTCACCTAACCACTGGTGTGAGGCATAAACAACTAAAACAGACATTTATTCTACTCAGCTCAAGGGATACTCGAAATGAATCGTACCATCACTGCCAGATAATCAAACTTCCAACTTTAAATACTTCAACTCCTCAACTGTGAAATATACCCCAAAACTGAATGTGAACAACGGGCGCGATTGAGCGGATTTCATGTTATATGTCTTGCATATTACCTTTCACTACCGAGCTCAAAATACAAATAGTCTCAACCATTTAAGACTAAAAGAAAATGAATAAGTGATGTAATGAGAATTGATTGTCCAATCAGTTTTCATCTGAACAACTTTCCTTTGCTTTATGATGATATCCCTTGTGACAGACTCAGGAGAAAATGGACAGAAAATCACTAGTCCAACACACGGATTACGAGGATGCATAATTACCGTGACTTGTAGTCTCACTGTTTTGACGGCAGACAAACTGTCAATAATTCTTGCATCGACCTTTATGATGCTACCATTGCTTTCTGGCCCAGAGGGTAACACATTCGACACAAAATGACTGTGCCCGTACGAAATCACGTTATTCAGTCCATTCTCAGATTTGTAGTGAAACTCGTAAGTCAAAGGCAAATGTCTGTCTGTCCAATCTTTGCACGTAAACTTAAACATGGTTTCCAATGCAATGCCTTCTTCAGGCTGCACCTGACAAGTTCCACCTTCAGGAGGAGTGTTTGTTTGAAATTCAAGCCTTGCCGTTCCATTGGGGGCATTGCTTGGTTGCACAGTGACGTCGACACGGTAGTTTTTGTCAATAGGCAGCGCGAGTTCTTTCAGGACAAAACCCGGTGAATTAAGCCCGGTCTCGGTCTTTGTTTGCAGATCTGGAATCCATGACCACTGCCCGTCTTCTTCGACTTGCAATGTCCACTGGTAAACCAAAGGTCCGTGGCACGCAGTACCGTTGCACGAGGACATCAAGCTGAGGCGGGCCGAGTGGCTGACAATTTTACCACAGTTGATCAAACACCTGAAGGTAACAAATTTTAGTTATGACCTTCGAAGAAACGTTTTTTCCTTCTCATGTGAACCTAAGTTCTCAATAATGTCTCTAAGGAATGCTAACACATGCTGTTGGAGCATGTGTATATACTGTACTGACCTGTATGCAGAAAGTTGTGATGCAGTTTTTGTGTTCAACCCATTTTATGTCACTAAGGCCCGTTTCAAACGTCGCGCTACTGCCGTGCCGAACTCAATGCAAATTTAGCTGAAACAAAGGATTTTGCTCCTTTACATTAAGTTCGGCACGGCAGTGGCGCGACGTTTGAAACGGGTCTTATTTACGTTTACGTTTGGGCGATCGTTTATAATCAGTGCTTGAAGTAATTGTGCCATTCTATTAGATTCCTTCTTTCATTCGGAGCTAGTTCGGACGGCCAGTTGGGAGAAAAGATAAATTCGCCACAGAAACCTGCAAAACTTGTCTTGCCGTGTTGTATCATACTTACTTAATAGCAATGTCTGGGGGATCTCCAATGACGAGATGCAGCAGCTGCTGAGTTGTAGAGTTGCGACCTTCCTTGGTTATCGTGAGAACGACAGCGTAACTGTAACTTAAACTCATCTTGCCTGTATCCATCGAAAGCATAACGAAGCTGGATTCCAGTCTTCCAATACCTGTATCATAGCAACCTCCTCTTCCCACTTTTCCTTTAGGCGGTGGATAGACTACGGGTAAATTAGTAACTGGAACACCGCCAGGAAATTGTTCTTTTTCTCTCTTACACGCCCATGTGAATCTCATGCCCGTATAATTCCCAGGACCTACGTCGGGATCTTGAGAAGGCGAGGCATCTAAGGTAATAACTCTGTTTGCTCCGCGAGTAACTTTGCTGCCACCAGAAATGGAGGCTACAAGCTCCGAGGACACGATATCGAGGAAACCCAGTGCTATACTGGTATATTCAATTGAGCTCTTTACCGTCACTTGAAATTCAATTAGATAAATCCCGTTATCCAGACTTCTTTGGGGTATATTCCACTCCGGACCTTTTGTTCCTTGAACTGGAGAACGGCTGTTTAAGGAGTTACCATCCTTGTTTATTTTAAAATACGACCAGCTAAAGGTTGTTTTTTGCGCACTCGTGCAATTCAAGACAGTTTTCGTCTGGACGATATATGAACTCGATCTCGGAACTTTTGGTGCATTGCCAGCTTTGCTCCTCCCCAGGTTAGTAATGCTCACTTTTGGAGTCAAACAGGTTGAAGAAGGATCTATGATTATTCCCAAAAACAAATAATATTTTTAAGAAATAAATATCAGTGGTTCAACGCAGTACAAGGAACTGACTCACAGAGCCATTACATTATATTTACTGGCGCTTTCCTTTAAGAAATTGTATCGTAGAATTAGATTGACTGTAGCTGAGCTAACAGCCGATTATCAGTGTCTACAGACTGAGTTCATTTGATACATTAACGCCCCAATAAGCCACAGATTTTCTGGCAGAGTTTATAACTTATTCTATGATTCTAATGCAATTATATAGAAACAAAACTAAGATCAGCAGAGAGATTTACTTGACAGACACTCATTATTTTATGTGGGCAATAAATAGTGCTATTTTACTTGTGCGCATGATTGTGAAAGTGCAGGCTTATCCCTTGTTTAGAAGGGACTCCGAATAACGAGCAAATCTATGTCTTGTCTGTAATCAGTACATTGAGACCTTTTTGTTGCTGTCATTTAGGGAGATGCAAACGAACCGCTCTAAACCTCGTAAATTTTCGTCATCTTTAAATACGTTCTGAGTCACACGACTGGTCAGAAACCAATTTTCGTGTTTTTGGGGATATGTTGTTGTTATGTGATAATTCTGGTGGTAATTGTTGTGGTCATAAGAACGAGGTTACAACCGTGTGAGCGACGATAACAGTTTTTTTTTTTGTTTGAAACGGAGAGCGTGCAAAGATCATTTTAGAGTTTATACCTACCAATCTCTCTCCAAACAAAATAGGCTCGTTGGACTTGAAGCGAACCAATTTGTTCTTGCTCAATCATGTTCGTGAGGCTTGCTTTAACAACACTGACATTGTTAGTTTTGACATCCAAGATCGCGATCACTTCGATGCTTCCTGGCCTGTGGTAAAACCGATCGAAAAGGCAACTGTAAGCCAGGAATAAAGGACCTTTATATAATTCTTATCCGATTTTTTCTTTTAAAGGCCACACACTTTTAAAGATTCCAGTTGTTGACCTATTTAAAAAATCTCCACGTGTGAAAACGGGTATATTACAGCTTTACAATGCACAGGAGCGAGGCATGGGATGGAATATATGTTGTCTAAATTTTGTTGCCATCCATCATGACGGTTATAACAGAATATGTAAAAGAAAATGATTTTATCATACCTGATTTCTGTTACGTTTGCTGAATATAAATCAAGCTTGTTCATAAGCTGAGGAAAAGACAATAAAAACAAGGCGTCAAGTGCAAAGAGGGTATGCCATGTTGCCAATGATCCACGACTAGTTTCAGCAGAAACAGGAAAACGTATATTTTAATATACGTTTATATTTAAAAATGTATGCGCTGGACTATTACGCTGTCATAGGTGGATATTCATTGAATAACTGCAAGCCAGTGCTTGTACTGTTAGTAGCAATATAGAGTTATGTATATGCGATTATTGTGTCTGTAAAATGCATTTTATACATATACTGTAATACAGAAAATGCATATAACTGAAAGCTATCTTGTTAGTTATAGATGATGACTTAATTGTGAATAATACAGCAAATACACAGCTGTTTGTAAAGCAGAAATTGAGTGCATTGTCGGACAGTTCAGTTTTCCAAGCCAAAAAGGAATACTGATAAACGCACTTAAAATATCTTTTTATCATAAACATTTCTTCCGCAGAGGCATCCTTGGGATCTTATTCGCACAGCGCGGAAATACAAATAGTTGAGAGAGACTAATAGTTATAAGGAGAAAATGTTGGTCTAATATTCCATGGAATAACAATAAATGGAAAAAATGCAGAACGCGTGCTGTTGAAATTATGGCAGGCGGTTGCGCTCGTTTAAAGTTCGATCCAAGTTGTTCTTGAGTTCGTTGCCACACCTTGAATTTTGTAAAGAAAAAAAAGAAGAAGGAGAAGAAGAAGAACAACAACAACAACAACCGGAAGTTGAACTACAGAAAAAAAGCTTTGAGTGGGTGGAGTAGGATGCCAGCCGCACATATTCGCGGGAAGTTGTTTGGCCGTGTACGCATGCTATACAGGCTAATCTAAACAGGACTAAGGAGTAAACAAAACATACATATTGAAAACAGTTATATGTTCACATTTTGTATGATTGCTTAATTGTCTCACCTCTCCCTCCACCAGTGTTTTTAGTGAATTGAATTTAACTGAGGAGTGATCCACCATGTCCACAGTAAAATTCACTGCTTTCAATCTGAACCGAACTTCAACAGCTGCAGATTGAGAGCAAATATTATTGCTTTTATTTAAAAGTGAAAGGAAAAGAGAAAGAAAAAACGTGAAAACAAAACCTAAAATCGAAGAAATATGATATAATATTACTAAATTTATATAACTGATGTTCGTCCAAACAAAATACTATTTATGATTTACAAACACGATTGTTTTTATAAATGTGATAGCTAATTATGGTTGTGGTCTACGAGAACGAGTATGGTAGTGATAACTATACTATATATGCCTTACAGTTTTAACACACAAATGAGAAGACCACTGCTCAATTTTACGGTGTTGTTCAGTCCTTCTTTGTGAACTGCGACATTAGTCGTTTTTGGATGACTGTCGAAAAGAAGCGTGTATTTGCTTTGGTTTTGCGTTAGCCACGCTTCGGATTGGTCCAGACAAGTTTAGCAGCATTCTCAGCCAATCAGGAGCAAAGCGAAACCTGATTGCGATGTTCTCACGCACAAAGCGAGTGGCGATGGCGTAGCACTCAAGTGCTGGTTGTTTTTGTTTTATTTTCTCCCAAACAGAACCAAATGCGAATCACTTTGGCTTCTTCTGATTGGTTGAAAGTGTTTCTTACAGCCTTTGTGATTAGCGTTGTACTTACTTCAATTTTGGTTTTGACAGCCATCCAAAAACGGCTCTATCAGACACGCAGATATACGCACCTTTGCCCAAGGGAGTTTTCACTGGTTGATTTGATGTAGGATTTATTGGTTGACCGGTTGGGGAAACGGTAGAAACGTTACCTGTGGATAAACACGGATGAAAGAGTGGATGAAAATGTTTAGAATAATTGGAAGTGGTGTTGTGGCAGATTCGGATTGTGGTAATGATCGATGTAAACTGGTTGTAATAGTATTGGCAATGATATCGGCGATACTAGGAAACCTATCAAAACGAAAAAAAAAAAGAAAAAAAAAAGGAGGCGTCCGACAGCTGCTACACTACTCTGCTAAGGACTGTGCTGGTTATCTTGTTGTATCTTCTTTTGTCATCACCTAGCGTACCAGATTCGATTCTTAACGTTCTAATTAAGAAATATATAACGCGTCACCGTGTAATATAGCCTCATCTAAACACGCGGGAAGTTGGGAGAACACGAGAGTAGCGCAAGGAAACCACGAGGCCGCCGAGTGGTTTCCGGCGCTACTCGAGTGTTATTCCAACTTCTCAAGTGTTTAGATGATGCTATATATTATACGGGAACACGTTATATATTTCTTTTATAAAATAATTAGCCAAGTAAAAAAACATCGCGTATCGCGTCAGCGGTTATTTAGCCAATCAGGGCGCGCGTAGTATCATAGTTATTTTATAAAAGAGACATATCGTCGCAGATACGTACCACCATTCGACGCAGTGGGTGATCCCGGTTGATTTGTTGGAAGAACAGTAGAAACGTCACCTGGAACAATTCATCCATCTATTCATTGACCCTTTCACTCCCGAGCTCAAAGTACAAATTCTCTCAATTACTCAAATAGAAAGTGTATGAGTGATATAGTGAGAATTGATTATTCAATCTTTATATGCAATATCTATGTAGAGAGACTGAAGTAGAAAATTAAAGCTATCAATGTAACTCTCTGTATACATGTATCATTCTGCATATAATGACTTAAAATGAGTGGAGCGATAGTGGTTGAGGAAATCTTAATAACTACACAAAATTGTTTTCCTAACTTAACAGAACCGTTTGAAGAAGCACCACGTTGATGCAAACAACGAAAAACGCAATAAAAGCTACGCTGCAGAGCTTAATGTTTACCTGAAGGTGTAGAAGGTTCAACTACACCATTTGACGAGGCAACAGGAGCTGCTACTGTTACGTTTTGCATTCCTGGAATTTAAGAGGGGTAAATACACGTAATTGGTTTTAATCAGAAAGTTCACACTGTCCAACAAAGATGGCATAACCTGAGGTAGGATTTCGTTCCCTTGCTATGTATTCATCTGTACTATAATAGATCTTCAAGATGATGTACTTTGACTATCTAAGCGCAATAAAAGTAACGCTGCAGAGCTTAATGTTTACCCGAAGGTGTAGAAGGTTCAACTACACCATTTGACGAGGCAACAGGAGCTGCTACTGTTACGTTTTGTATTCCTGGAATTTAAGAGGCATGGTAAATACACGTAATTGGTTTTAATCAGAAAGTTCACACTGTCCAACAAAGATGGCATAACCTGAGGTAGGATTTCGTTCCCTTGCTATGTATTCATCTGTACTATAATAGATCTTCAAGATGATGTACTTTGACTATCTAAGCGCAATAAAAGTAACGCTGCAGAGCTTAATGTTTACCTGAAGGTGTAGAAGGTTCAACTACACCATTTGACGAGGCAACAGGAGCTACTGCTGTTACGTTTTGTATTCCTGGAATATAAGAGGCATGGTAAATACACGTTATTGCATGGTTTTAATCAGAAACGTAGGTAGGATTTCGTTCCCTTGCTACAGTATGTATTCACCTGCGGTATAATAGGTCTTCAAGATGTACTTTGACTATGAAAGCGCAATAAAAGTTACTCTGCAGAGCTTAATGTTTACCTGAAGGTGTAGAAGGTTCAACTACACCATTTGACGAGGCAACAGGAGCTACTGCTGTTACGTTTTGTATTCCTGGAATTTAAGAGGCATGGTAAATACACGTTATTGGTTTTAATCAGTAAGTTCACACTTTCCAACTACGATGGTATAACCTGAAGTAGGATTTCGTTCCCTTGCTACAGTATGTATTCACCTGCAGTATAATAGATCTTCAAGATGATGTACTTTGACTATCTAAGCGCAACAAAAGTTACGCTGCAGAGCTTAATGTTTACCTGAAGGTGTAGAAGGTTCAACTACACCATTTGACGAGGCAACAGGAGCTACTGCTGTTACGTTTTGTATTCCTGTAATTTAAGAGGCATGGTAAATACACGTAATTGGTTTTAATCAGTAAGTTCACACTTTCCAACTACGATGGTATAACCTGAGGTAGGATTTCGTTCCCTTGCTATGTATTCATCTGTACTATAATAGATCTTCAAGATGATGTACTTTGACTATCTAAGCGCAATAAAAGTTACGCTGCAGAGCTTAATGTTTACCTGAAGGTGTAGAAGGTTCAACTACACCATTTGACGAGGCAACAGGAGCTACTGCTGTTACGTTTTGTATTCCTGGAATTTAAGAGGCATGGTAAATACACGTTATTGGTTTTAATCAGTAAGTTCACACTGTCCAACTACGATGGTATAACCTGAAGTAGGATTTCGTTCCCTTGCTACAGTATGTATTCACCTGCAGTATAATAGATCTTCAAGATGATGTACTTTGACTATCTAAGCGCAATAAAAGTTACGCTGCAGAGCTTAATGTTTACCTGAAGGTGTAGAAGGTTCAACTACACCATTTGACGAGGCAACAGGAGCTACTGCTGTTACGTTTTGTATTCCTGGAATTTAAGAGGCATGGTAAATACACGTTATTGGTTTTAATCAGAAAGTTCACACTGTCCAACAAAGATGGCATAACCTGAGGTAGGATTTTTGTTGCTATGCTATGTATTCACCTGCAGTATAATAGATCTTCAAGATGATGTACTTTGACTATCTAAGCGCAACAAAAGTTACGCTGCAGAGCTTAATGTTTACCTGAAGGTGTAGAAGGTTCAACTACACCATTTGACGAGGCAACAGGAGCTACTGCTGTTACGTTTTGTATTCCTGGAATTTAAGAGGCATGGTAAATACACGTAATTGGTTTTAATCAGTAAGTTCACACTTTCCAACTACGATGGTATAACCTGAGGTAGGATTTCGTTCCCTTGCTATGTATTCATCTGTACAATAATAGATCTTCAAGATGATGTACTTTGACTATCTAAGCGCAATAAAAGTTACGCTGCAGAGCTTAATGTTTACCTGAAGGTGTAGAAGGTTCAACTACACCATTTGACGAGGCAACAGGAGCTACTGCTGTTACGTTTTGTATTCCTGGAATTTAAGAGGCATGGTAAATACACGTTATTGGTTTTAATCAGTAAGTTCACACTGTCCAACTACGATGGTATAACCTGAAGTAGGATTTCGTTCCCTTGCTACAGTATGTATTCACCTGCAGTATAATAGATCTTCAAGATGATGTACTTTGACTATCTAAGCGCAACAAAAGTTACGCTGCAGAGCTTAATGTTTACCTGAAGGTGTAGAAGGTTCAACTACACCATTTGACGAGGCAACAGGAGCTACTGCTGTTACGTTTTGTATTCCTGGAATTTAAGAGGCATGGTAAATACACGTTATTGGTTTTAATCAGTAAGTTCACACTGTCCAACTACGATGGTATAACCTGAAGTAGGATTTCGTTCCCTTGCTACAGTATGTATTCACCTGCAGTATAATAGATCTTCAAGATGATGTACTTTGACTATCTAAGCGCAACAAAAGTTACGCTGCAGAGCTTAATGTTTACCTGAAGGTGTAGAAGGTTCAACTACACCATTTGACGAGGCAACAGGAGCTACTGCTGTTACGTTTTGTATTCCTGGAATTTAAGAGGCATGGTAAATACACGTAATTGGTTTTAATCAGAAAGTTCACACTGTCCAACTACGATGGTATAACCTGAGGTAGGATTTCGTTCCCTTGCTATGTATTCATCTGTACTATAATAGATCTTCAAGATGATGTACTTTGACTATCTAAGCGCAATAAAAGTAACGCTGCAGAGCTTAATGTTTACCTGAAGGTGTAGAAGGTTCAACTACACCATTTGACGAGGCAACAGGAGCTACTGCTGTTACGTTTTGTATTCCTGGAATTTAAGAGACATGGTAAATACACGTTATTGGTTTTAATCAGTAAGTTCACACTGTCCAACTACGATGGTATAACCTGAAGTAGGATTTCGTTCCCTTGCCACAGTATGTATTCACCTGCAGTATAATAGATCTTCAAGATGATGTACTTTGACTATCTAAGCGCAACAAAAGTTACGCTGCAGAGCTTAATGTTTACCTGAAGGTGTAGAAGGTTCAACTACACCATTTGACGAGGCAACAGGAGCTACTGCTGTTACGTTTTGTATTCCTGGAATTTAAGAGGCATGGTAAATACACGTAATTGGTTTTAATCAGTAAGTTCACACTTTCCAACTACGATGGTATAACCTGAGGTAGGACTATTTCGTTCCCTTGCTATGTATTCATCTGTACTATAATAGATCTTCAAGATGATGTACTTTGACTATCTAAGCGCAACAAAAGTTACGCTGCAGAGCTTAATGTTTACCTGAAGGTGTAGAAGGTTCAACTACACCATTTGACGAGGCAACAGGAGCTACTGCTGTTACGTTTTGTATTCCTGGAATTTAAGAGGCATGGTAAATACACGTTATTGCATGGTTTTAATCAGAAACGTAGGTAGGATTTCGTTCCCTTGCTACAGTATGTATTCACCTGCGGTATAATAGGTCTTCAAGATGTACTTTGACTATGAAAGCGCAATAAAAGTTACGCTGCAGAGCTTAATGTTTACCTGAAGGTGTAGAAGGTTCAACTACACCATTTGACGAGGCAACAGGAGCTGCTGCTGTTACGTTTTGTATTCCTGGAATATAAGAGGCATGGTAAATACACGTAATTGGTTTTAATCAGAAAGTTCACACTGTCCAACTACGGTAGTATAACCTGAGGTAGGATTTTCGTTCCCTTGCTAAGATAGATTTATTAGCTCTATTAGTGGGTAGAACTTTGATGAAAAGTCAAATAACAGGATGTCGCAGTTCGGGCGCTCGTACTTGTTCGAACTCTGATTGTATAATCAAGCCTCGTCCTCGCAACACTCTGTAAAACAGTGATCGTAATGCATGATGAGGAAGAAGGAGGTAATTGTATATTTTCTCGCAGTAAAGATATCATTGAATGTGTCACACTGCTAAAGTTAGTACTGTTTACCTGAAGGGCTGGATGTTTCGATAGCAATTGACGTGGCACCAGAAGCTGCTGATGTTGCGTTTATTATTCCTGGAATTTAAGAGGTACTTTATGGTTATTATTCCTGGAATTTAAGAGATACTTTATGGTTAAGACACGACGTAGTGTAGGATGTTGATGCCTAACAGACCATGGAGTAATCAACATACGCATATGACATGTGGTATTTGCATATAGAGCCGTTTGGGTGATTATGGTCGAAAGTAAGTCGTGCGATTGCTTTTTATTTTTGCGTTTGCTACGCTTTCTGGCTGCATTCTTCGCCAATCCGGAGCAAAAGCAAAAGCAAAACCTAATCGCGATACTTCACCTAAGAAAGCCAGTGGCGATGGTGTTTCCTCGCACTGCTTGGTTTCTTCTTCCAAGTAAAACCAAACGCGAATTACACTGGATTCTGATTGTTCGAAAGTATTTTTTACAGCCACTGTGATTGGTGGTGCACTTACTTTGGCTTTGGTTTTCGACGTTCATCCGAAAACGGCTCTATTATGCACTTTGTGTAACCCGATTGGGTTACGTTCTAATTCTGTTTGTAAACTCCCAATCGAAACTTCTTGTCCTCGTGTTCTTGTAAGGTCATTTTAAACGGTTTCGAGATGTGCTCGAGTTCTTTTCATTTCAAACTAGTTTGCAAAAAAGGCCAGTTGCTGGGCTATCAAACTTTTGTTTTTGACTGAAACGCGGGCCGCCCTGTTTTCCTGTAGTCATACCTGGGTGTAACAACAAGATGTGCGCCACTTCGTCCTTTGGAGATGCAGAAAAATGCAGACTATGAGCAACTACGCTGGTCCATGTAATGTATTTTGTCACGTTTGGAATGCACGCTTGTCGCGGTAGTTCGGACGTGTTGGTGTTCACTCTGTACATAGTTGTGTTACGGGGCTATAACAGACTTTAGAGTTGAAGCTCACTTTTAATGCACTTTGGCGTCGATGTTCCGTTTTCAAGAACAAGTCTCACTATCTGATCTACTATTTTCTTAGCCGACAGCTTTTATGCACCACAAGTGTTACGTCGTCCCAGTGATTTCCTAATAGTTTTCACACTGGCCGAATCAGAGCACAAAGGATAGGAAATGGATTTTTGCTAGGACCAAGTTCAAAGTCACATTCAGAACTCATATTTCCGAATGGCCTTTTACGCTAGGATGTCGTTAACACTCGAGTGGCTCCTCTATTTGCTTACTACACTTATTCTAAAATCACACTAACACATTCCAATGGATACGATTGGCTGTAGTTAAGATCTGAAGGAAGAGAAGGTGCTGGCACGCCTACGACAGTGTGCGCACTTGCTGTTGCTCATTTCCTAAAGCAGTATCTTCAATCAATAACAAGATCTCTTAGATTTCCTGAGGAAGGCCTCAGTGTTAATCACAGTAAACAACAACGTAAAACTTGATTAGACATCTATTCTAACTCTTCCAATTGTCAACAAAAGAACTCCAATTCACTAATTTATTCGCTTCCAAAACTACGGGAGGATATTCCAATTTTCTGCTATAACATTACCCCCCTTTTTCGAAGAGTCGACTCCGTTCGACAAAACTAAAAAGGAATATGGAAGAAAATGTGTTGACATTCAGAGAGTAGTTACAAGCACTGGGCAGCTAACGCCATGTCTGACCGGACATTAAAGAGCTAAGCTACAGTCAAAGGACTGTCTTAGTGGTCATACAACTACGAGTACTAAACAGTAATAACAGGGAAAGCGCGAATTTTCATTTCATTGCTAAAAGAACATGTGCTATAAGTGACATGTTATGAGAATCAATCATTGGCATTTATTTTTCGGGCATGTGCCAGGGGCGACATGCGACAATAATCAAAAGTTTCATTTCAGAATGGCGATTGAAAAACATGTCACAGGCGACATGTAGAGAGGAAATAATTGCGACAAACTGTTTAAAATGAGTACTGAAGGTCCCATTCGTTAAAAAAATAGTCTTGTGGGGGAGGTTGGCGATTATTGCTGATAAGTTGAGTGTATCGGCGACGGCGCCCTTCGATACGTCTAAGAAAACTGTTATAAGATGGAAAAAAGTGCAAGTCACGCCAATAAACACCGGAAGAAGGAGACATAAAAGCTAAAAAATCACATATATAAGTAGCTAGCCTAGTAAACATAACCATATATAGATGATGGACTATCGCAATAAGATCAGACTGTTCAAAACACAATGCTGGTAAAAATAAGTTCCGACGAAATGGTGTCCAGAGCAAAGATGGCGCTAACTGAAAATATGCGCACAGTTCAATAACTCGATGAACCAGGTGGGGCCTTGACCAGGGGATCCTGGCGCAGCCATCTATCAAGTCAAAAAAAATGTCCAGGGCTTCGTGGGTGGCATTCAGAAGGGAACATATAATAGTGCCATCATGGCGAGTATCACAAGTGGAACAGTAAGTCAGAGGGTTTGAGAAATACGCCATGCAATAGTCACTGACGTCCATGAGTTGATCCGGAGTCCGTTGGCAGGTTCGCATATAGTCAACAGTTGGAAAAATAAAGGTGATGGGCATGATTACAGAGCAGCGGGTCGGTTGCAGTCTTCACAGGTGGGTGGTGGGTGATGCACGTGGAAGTAGTTACGTCTGAGGAGGAACAGGACAACCATCAGGATTACAGCATTGAGGCCAGACAGACTGAGGGCCAGGTATGCCACGATGTCAGTAGTGGTAGTAGTTGTCGACTCGGAGATTTTGTCGATCTGTTGGTCTGCAGTCGCTAGGTTGTATGTGTACATACCGTCAAGGGCCTGGTATGTATTGTCTAGTTCGTTAAGGATAGAGTGGTTCAGTGCCAAAGGTGGGGGAACTGTCAGCGATTGATGATGGAGCTTGAGTAGTTGATTGTCGGTGGTTGCGTCAGTCCATGGGACATATTGGAAGGAATATGTTGTGAACAGTGGTACTGTGAGGGACATTCGATCAGGGCAACGCCCGAGTCCGGTTACCATTCCGTCAAATGTAGTGTTGCATGGGAAGTGGTAGACTGTTAGTGGAGAAGTGGCTATCTTTCCCGAGGACAGAGTTAATGGTGCAGAGGTTGTGGACAGATACGAGCGGCCACCAAGATGTACCAGGGGTTGAAGGTTGGAACAGTCTTTGGCTCGCAGGTGGTTACGAGGAAACGTGAGTTTCATGTCAGGGTTAAAAGGAAAACCAATCCAGGTAATGTTTGTTGCAAAGTTTAAGATATTTTGTGGGCAAACTATTGTTGCCGAATCAGCGTAACACTTCTGGAGAGCCTCTGCTGTGATTATTTGCTTAGAATTAGGGCATGAAACTAAAGCGAAATTTGTAGCGGTCACTGGACCGGTGTAACATATGTTTGAAATATTGAACTTTAAAGGCGAGAGATATTCAATGGTGCAAAAGCATCAAGATTTGGAATTTCGGGGATCGTTACTAATAAGCTAGCTGTGATATGCTGACCGTGGTGTTCAATATCGACCATCGGATTGATCAAAATAGGAAAGCCATCCATCAGTGCTTTTGCGGTAAATAACAGTGATTGATCGGCAGATAATTTGGTGTGTATTTCCGTATCGAGAAAACGGGGTAACATAGCATAACCAAATAAAGCCTTTTTTGTCAGGCTGGCCAATTGGTGAAGTACATCTTGAATTTCTGTGAGTCGCACGAAGGACGCAAATGCGTTGTTAACGGCAGTGGAATGTTTTGAGAGAAACTCTAGTAGCAAACCGTCATGACATTTTCCACGAGCTGCGAATCGATTGATTTGGGCTTGCCATTGTGTGAATGTTTCCTCCATGACGCGAGCATCTTGGGCGAGACGATTCACCTTTGTGGTCAAGGAATCAGTTGTTTTGATAACATACACTAATTTGCCATTTACAGTGTGAATAAGCGACTGGGATACCTTAAGTGTTGACACCAGGGATTTTAGAGTTACTTTTAAGTTATCAACATGATTCGGTTCACAATCGTGACCTGAAGATTCATAAATTTTCCGAAAGAGACCAAACAACCCTGCGTGACACATCCAGCTGCTAAGGCGCTGACGGGTAGAGGAAGTTAGAAACATTTTTTCGCGAACAGTGATTCGTTTACAAGCACTGAGTGCCCAAGCCTTACAAGCGGATAAAGAAGGTTGATAAATACGTGGGCAGATCATTCGGCTAGGTAAGCCAGTAGAATAAGTGTACAATCGTCGAAGGTAAGAATCACATTCCAACAAATTAGAGAAAGCCGGTAAAGACAAAACACGATTAATTACTCGTTGAGTCTGATGAATGTTGGCAAGAAGTGAGGAGAAAAATTGATTTTGTGCGATTGAACAATTATTACGGATGCGAGATGGTGTTCCCGGTGGTATAACGCGTAATTCGGTAACCAAATTCATGAGTTTTGTCTCAGCAAAAAACAAGAGAGGCTGAACGTTGTGACTTATCATTAAGGATGACGGGTAAAATGTAACCCGTTTGCCCGTGGCGCCGATCTCGTCGGCCAAAATGGGCGTTATCATCAATAACATAGAGAAGTAAATGAGCCACGCGGAATAACCTGGCTTGGATTCTGCTGAACCCGAGAAACTCGATGTGGGCGACATTGTTGCCTGCGAGAAGGAAAACGAGCATTACGTTTGGCATGACACAGGCGAGTTTTAGCCTGCGCCAGAGCTTTGTCATAGCTGTGGGACAAGAGATGATTTCCCTCCCGGTTCAAGTGAATGCCATCAGGTGCAAAAATAGGGCATGGTGATCGTGTTAACAATTTGTGGGACCAATACATTGCAAAGGTATTCAAACGAAATGTGCGAAGTAAATAATGATTTAGTTGGCGAACCTTATTGTTATAAGCTGGGACATTCGCGGGCGTCCGCAGGCGATGTAGAACTTGGTTTACAACAATAAAGGGCACGTGGTATTGAAAGTGAAGCATTTTAACTAGCGCCTTAATGGCACGTGCCAGTGCGAGTGGTTCCATATGCGGATTGCTTAAATCATTTGAACCGATCTCGAGAAGTACTATGTGCGGCCTAAATGTAGTGACCTGGCCTAAATCAAAACGCTGGAGCTGTGCGACTGTTCGCCCCCCAACCCCATGGATTCGTAGTGCCATGTTGTCGTGGAGTCGCCAACGGTCGTGTAGGCATGGAAATGGAGATTCGTGCAAAAATCGCCGAAAGCGCCAAACAAAAGAGTGGCCAAGGATCAGAAAGCGTGTGTCTGAAGAATTTGACGGTGTGACAGGCATAATGATGATGGCTATGTGAGAAAACAAACATCAGTTAAACTGGGCGTGCTGTTTGGTCTGGTAATCGATTAATAATCGAGGATCAAATAAGTTCTCCGGTGGTTCCCAAGTAGATTCTGACTGGGGATAACCGACCCATTTGACTAGGTATTGAATTTGGCCATTTTGGATCCGATGGCGTAAAATTGTTTCGGCATTAAAAACGGTGTCATTATCAATGGCTGGTTGATCTAGTGGTTGGTCCACCGCCAAGGGTGGTACTGGGTCTAAAGCCGGTTGGGGGTGAGCACCTGGCCCGTCCGGTTCTGGATGTGGAGGTTCTACTGCTGGTAAGTCTAAACTATCATCTGGAATATCTTCCATTTGAAGATATAAATCATCAAGATTGTCGTTCACAGGTGGATCAATGGGTCGGTCGGTGGGGTCATAGAACATTTTCATGCGATTAGCATGAACGGTAGTCGTTACTGGGCGGTTACCACAAGTGCGTAAACGGTAATGTACTGGACTAAGTTGTTCTACAATACGATAAGGACCATGCCAATTGTGAAGTAACTTCTTAGATAAGCCTTTGAAAGTTTTGGGAGTGAAAACCCAAACTCGCTGTCCTTCGAGAAAAGTTGGGTCCTGGGCAGTTTTGTCATATTGTGTTTTCATCTTTTGTTGTGCGCGTTGCGTGTTTTCTTTCGCAATTCGTTGGCCGAGTTCAATTTGGCGAACAATGCGGCAGCGATGTTCGGCTATCGAACTAGCTGGATCTGTCGCTGGTATTAAACTTACATCCATTGGTAAACGTGCTTCACGGCCGTACAAAAGATAGAAGGGGGATTCCCCTGTTGTCTCAGAAGGTGAAGTGCGAAATGCGAACAATGCGGCTGTTATGAAGGTGTCCCAATCCTTTTGGTTTCCACTTACATACATAGAAAGAGTTTGGCACAAAGTCGCATTAAAACGCTCTACTACACCGTCTGTTTGTGGATGATACGCCGTGGTATGTAGTTTCCGTATGCTAAAAAGGCGACAAACTTCGGCTACGAGAGTTGACAGAAAATTTTTCCCGCGATCAGATAATAGAGTTCTAGGGGCCCCATGGCGGGGAATAATTTCCTGAGTGAGTAGTCGTGCAATCTGGACCGCGTCAATCGTGGGGACTGGGAACGCTTCAACCCACCGTGTAAGGTAATCAGTGAAAACTACAATGTACTTATTTCCTGAATGGGTGGTCGGGAGGGGACCAAGACAATCGACAGCCATTCTGTCAAAAGGGCCCTCGACTGGGATGGGCACGAGTGGCGCCTTATGTTTGTTGCGTGGATGTTTGCGAGTAGCACAATCGGCGCAAGATTGAATCCAGTGTTCAACGTCGCGGTACATACCTTTCCAATAATAGCGGGATTTGAGCTTTTCATAAGTTTTGGTCAGGCCTAGGTGTCCGCCTGGTAATTCGTCATGAGCGTTTACCAACAGTTCGTATCGAAGGGAGCTTGGAATAACTAGTTGCGAGACTGAACCTTTGTTGACTCGCTTTTCTGAGGCGTCAATGTGATACAATAGTTGGTCATGGCCTAGGTAGAACAGATCTTCTGATAACAAAATTTGTCGCGCTCTGGCACGGTCGTGAGGCAATTCGTCTTGTTCTAGATATTCTATTATGTCCGCCAGATTTGGATCGCGGCGTTGGTATTCATAGAGTCTTCTGGTCTGAAGTCCCGCGTCATCAATAGCATTTAGGTTACAAGTGCCATAAGGGCGGCGAGAGAGAGCATCAGCATTTCCATTTGCTTTACCTGGTCTGTGAACTATGTCAAAATCAAAGGCTTGAATGAGCATGCTCCACCGCGCAAGGCGGCCATTTGGACTCTGAATAGACATGAGCCAACGTAATGCTTGATGATCAGTGTGGACTGTAAATTTGCGTCCGGCCAAATATGGTTGGAAACGTTTAATACCGTCTATAACTGCGAGTGCTTCTCGTTCTGTTGCGCTGTAATTTCGTTCGGCCTTATTTAAATCCCTGCCTGCATATGCAATAACGACTTCTTTTCCGTGTACAATTTGTCCAAGTGTTAAGCCAATGCCCGTTTGGCTTGCATCAACATATAGGTGAAATGGTAGTTTGAAGTCTGGGTAGGCTAATATTGGTGCCGCAGTGAGAGCGCGTTTCAGTTGATCAAAGGCATTTTGACACGATTCGTCCCAATGAAACTTCACATTTTTGCTGGAAAGTTTGTTGAGTGGTGCTGCTATTTGTGCGAAACCTTGTACAAATCGTCTATAGTAATTGGCTAGTCCTAGAAAACTACGAACATCAGTGGTATTCTTAGGAGTAGGGAATTCTTGCACTGCCTTGATTTTGGCAGGATTAGGTTTTAGACCAGCTGTTGACACGACATGACCCAAATATTCAACCTCAGGTTGGACAAAATGGCACTTGCTAGGTTTTAGGCGAACATTGGCTTCTCTCAAGCGTTTGAAAACTTCCTCTAGATGTTGAAGGTGTTCGTCAAAGGTGCGTGAGAATATGATTAGGTCATCAATATAAACTAAACAGATATTCCATTCTAAGTTTCTCATCAGATGTACCATTAATCTTTGAAACGTCGCGGGGGAATTGCACAACCCAAAAGGTAACACATTGAATTCGTATAGACCATTATGTGTGATGAAAGCCGTTTTCTCTTTGGAGGCCTCGTCCATTTCAATTTGCCAGTAGCCCGAGCGTAAATCTAAAGTGGAAAAGTATCGTGCACCACCAAGCGCATCAAGTGACTCATCAATGCGTGGGAGTGGATGACTATCCTTCCTAGTTACGTCATTAAGTTTACGGTAATCAACACAGAAACGCATGCTTCCATCCGATTTCTTGACTAAAACGACAGGTGCAGCCCATGGGGATACTGATGGTGAAATTATGTTATTATCTAACATTTCATGCACCTGTTTGTCAATTTCTACTTTACCACTGGGTGCTGTGCGATAAGATCGCAAGCGAATTGGAGTACTATTGCCTGTATCAATTGTATGTTTCACAACTGATGTACGTCCGAGTTGGTCCGGCGTGAAGGCAAAAATATCTTTGTAATCATTGAGCAAATGGTGAAGTCTACTCTTTTGTGTATCATCTAGACTGTCATCACTTATGTCTGGCCAGGTTTGTGGACTATCCGTATCTGTTGCTGTAGGTATATCGCGTTCAGTTTCTGCTTCATGATCTGCTTGACCTAGTTCGAAAGTTGAAATGCTAGGGTCGGTAACTGTAAATTCTCCTAACTTGGTTCTTCGATAAATCTTGACAGGTTGACTTGTGGGGTTTAACAACCGCACTGGAATGGTGTTAGCCTGTGAAGTCTCGACGAGCTCAGCAGCTCCTATGATTTTATATCTCCCCGGTAAATCAGCACGAGGGTTAACTAATCCCGTTGTTCCCATATGTGACTCGCTCAGTGAAGCTGGTACAATGGTTTCAGATTCAGGGGGCAAAATAAAACTCGACTGTGCATGGATAAAACACACCGCAGGTGTGTCATTTTGTCCCTCGTTGTCTGACCGTGAAAAAGGTAACTGTTGCTCGTCGAGATCAAGAACCTTAGCCTGTAAGTCAATTTTTGCATGATATTTCTCTAAGAAATCTCGTCCAAGTATGACGTCGTAGACTAAATCCTGTACTACCAAGACACGGTATGGGTAAACCTTGGATTGAATGTCAAAAGGAAGGTCAACCTCTCCTAACACTGGCATATTGTGGCCGTTTACAGTTCGGATAGTTTTAAGTACTGTCGGTTTTGGTGGGTGTTTCGTGGGCGGTGGCAATTGGCGCCACACATCCGCCTTGATTGCAGTGACATTTGCGCCGGTGTCAACAAGGAAGGATAATTTCGTGCCACAAATCGAACCTTCTATTGAAAGACTATTGTTAGACTTCGAAAACTGAATAGCATTTTGACATGCCTCTGTAATTGACTCTTTCGTCTTTGGATTGTCATCTGAAGAAATAATGTGCTCGGCACCTGTCACTTGTGTTTGTTCCTTCTCATTCGATATGCAATCCTGACCACTTGATGTATTCAAGGCAAAATCTGCAGTCTTGGTTTCAATTTCAATTATTTCGCTGGGTGTTTGTGTTGTCTTAGCAATCTGAACATCATTAATTGTTTTGTGATCTGAATCCTGGGCTGTTGGTTTAGCAACTTGTTGTGTTTGATTTGCAACTGGGATTGTCATCTCTTGTGACACATTTTGAGTGGTATCTGGAATTCCGGTTTTAACTATATTTGTTTGGTCAGTTTCCTCTGTGACTTCTAAATTTAACCGTGGTTTCTTCATCAGAGCAGATATGTATTTAGGTATCAACTTCATATACGACGTTATTTTCTCAAATTTGTTCAGCGCGGCTGATTGTGTGGTTTCTCTGTCAATTTTCTCCACGGTGGGTTTTAGCGGTTCAGATTCTTTTTCGTCGACTTCGATTTTGGTTTCTTCAGTTTCCACTCTTATCTCTTTGCATGAAATGCTTGGTTCTTCAAACACAATTTTAGTTTCTTCAGTAACAAAACTCTCTTCTTGCGGCATTATTGTTTCAAAATTTTCTTCCGTTTGTTCTTCTGCGGTTATAGTGAAAGTTTCAGGTCTCCTAACATGATTGTCCGTTGTGATCAGGGAAATAGTGTTAATTCGAGGAACGTTTTGAGTTCTTTCCTCTGAACAATTTATTAATTCATCTTCAGCAAAACGCACTTTTGGTTTTGAGGCAGGAATTTGCATGACAGGTGTAAATGATTCGTGTGATTCAACATTTGTGGACATTGGTTTGTCACCTTTAGTTTGGGCCATTTTTTCAAGTTCTCTGCGTTTGCGCATTCTCTCTTGCATTTGTTGAGATCTCGCTGGATATCCCTTAACTTCAGTGTCTTTACTGTTGTCCTTTGAATTCACGAGACTGTTCGGGACTACAGGCTCGTGCGCTACTAAATCATTTTGGCTTTCCTGTCGTTGAGGCGTTTGGCTATCACTAAGTGGTTCATTACTAAGTGGTTCTATGTTTGTTTGTGGCGTTTCTGCTTTGGGGGTCATATTTCCATTAAGTTTACGATGTACAGTGGCCTCGCTAGTTTCCCGTTCTAACAAGACCGAGGGGAGTTTAAAGGAGCCGCTTGATTGGCTGGACGATGGTCAGGTCGGCCTGAATACCTCGGATTGGGTTGGCGGTGCTCATAATTGTAATTTGGGAGTCTGGGATCTCGTTGTCCCAAACGTTGGCGACAAGCATAAGCAACATGACCTGTTTTGTTGCAATAATTGCATATTGGGCGTCCATCGAAGGTTCTACGATTTCGATTTGGAAATCCCCTGTTGTTGGCTTGATTGCCATTAACGCGGCGCAATTCTTGGCGGATTATTTGTGTCACATCATCCCTATTTAAGGGTGAGTTTTGTTGAGGTTCATTAGATAGATTT
Organism: Plumapathes pennacea; assembly: GCA_964036295.1. Lineage (NCBI taxonomy): Eukaryota > Metazoa > Cnidaria > Anthozoa > Antipatharia > Myriopathidae > Plumapathes > Plumapathes pennacea. Next base: position 10,180,222 of record OZ038465.1, on the reverse strand, counting down.
GATGGACTATACGCAGCTACTACCGGGCTTTGTTTTTGAGCAGTCAACAAATTTATCACTTGATCCATTTTGTCGCTGTTCGGGTCTGGGGCAGATTCTTTCAACTTAGCGTGAGTTTCTGCTTCTTCAATAGTCTTTGGTTGTTGAAGCATGACATACGATTTTAGTCTGGGTTTTAAGCCTTGGATAAAATAATTTACAGTTTCAGAACGTGGTAAATTTATTCTACCGCTTATGCGTCTTATGTCAGCAGCGTAAGTAGTCACTGTTTCTGTGGGTAACTGCTTGCGGTCGTTTAATCTTTGTCGAAGCAGCCACAGATCGGCAGTTGAATGAAATTGTCTTTTGAGTGCGTCTATCATTTCTGCGTAAGATTTGTCAGCCAGATCTGGTGTGGTGTTAAACCAAACGCTTGCTGTGCCGAGAAGATGTAACGGCAAAGCTTCGGCTTTCCTTTCATTACCCCATTTATGGAATTTGGCTGCCCTATCATAATTAGTGATGAATTCAATCACGTCTTCATCTGGTTCGCCACTAAATTTTGGTAACTTAATACTGTTATATTTCAGAGATTCTTTCGGCGCTTGAGTGGATTTCTCGACGGCATTTGCAAACATGTAGGCCTGTTCTGCCCATTGCTCGAGCATTTTCTGATTTTGTTCTGTCATCAACTTAAATACGTCTTCAGCTGAAAGAGGTGTTGGTGCATCTGTCTCGTTGTGTGCCATATTTGTATTTGTTGGAGTTTCGATTGTTAACTCAATGGGAAGTGCAGGTTCTGGCAAAAAGGACCGAGTTGGTTCAACAATACTCTGTGGAACCGGTGTTGGATTTGCTAAAGTTTGAGTCTTTGAACCTGTGACTTTCGGTTTTGGACAATCACAAAATTTACTCTTTTCTTCACTTGGTTTGGCCTTCGCCGAGTTTGCCTTTTTCTTCTTGCTTCGAGTCAACAGCTTGCCTTAAGATTCAATTTGACCACAAAGAAAATAGTTGTTCAACTCCCACGAAAGGATCTAAGAATTGTTGTACAATTTAATTCGAGAAAAAGCAAAATGCTTCTCGAGCAACTCACAAAAATGTCGAAAATGCACAAAAATTAACTGACAAGTAACTGACAAGTAACCCGAAAAATTTCAGGACATATAATCAACTCAATCGGTCGACTATTGAACACCGAACAGCACAACTACTACACAGTCAAATAGTTTGACTCGCGTTTACACTTACTTTCGGAAAAAACTTAAAGTTTTTACGCTAACAAACACTCTTCTTTTTTCTTTTTTTTTTTTTTTCTTTTTTTCTTATTTCTAAACTCTAACCTACATCATTTCTAATGGAACACAGTTTGGCTTGGTTTTCACTAAAAACCCATAACACTCACAGAGATCAGTGTGTAAAAGAAACTGGCTTCAAATACCTCGAAGGTCCTCTTGCGAAGGTCTTTTTCCAGGATCGATGCCCGGATTCTCCACCACAAATCTGTTACGGGGCTATAACAGACTTTAGAGTTGAAGCTCACTTTTAATGCACTTTGGCGTCGATGTTCCGTTTTCAAGACCAAGTCTCACTATCTGATCTACTATTTTCTTAGCCGACAGCTTTTATGCACCACAAGTGTTACGTCGTCCCAGTGATTTCCTAATAGTTTTCACACTGGCCGAATCAGAGCACAAAGGATAGGAAATGGATTTTTGCTAGGACCAAGTTCAAAGTCACATTCAGAACTCATATTTCCGAATGGCCTTTTACGCTAGGATGTCGTTAACACTCGAGTGGCTCCTCTATTTGCTTACTACACTTATTCTAAAATCACACTAACACATTCCAATGGATACGATTGGCTGTAGTTAAGATCTGAAGGAAGAGAAGGTGCTGGCACGCCTACGACAGTGTGCGCACTTGCTGTTGCTCATTTCCTAAAGCAGTATCTTCAATCAATAACAAGATCTCTTAGATTTCCTGAGGAAGGCCTCAGTGTTAATCACAGTAAACAACAACGTAAAACTTGATTAGACATCTATTCTAACTCTTCCAATTGTCAACAAAAGAACTCCAATTCACTAATTTATTCGCTTCCAAAACTACGGGAGGATATTCCAATTTTCTGCTATAACAGTTGTGAAGCGTGCATGATTATTCGTGAGAAGGTACGGTATATAAGGCTTGTTTCACAAGCAAGTGTCACTCGACGGCATCTCTCGTTTACCTTCCGTCAAATTTCTTTAGTTTGTTACAGTGTACAAGTTAATCATTATTGCCTTTGTTAAGAATTACTATTCTGTGCTAGATATCAATGGATATTGTATTAGTCTTCATATATTGCTAAATAGCTACTGTTTCACTGCCCATTATATTGTAAGCCTGGCTATCAATAAACGAGATGCCCATTCCTGATTCTTGTATGTTTGATGGTAATTAGTGTCAAAATAATTTGTTCTCGTTTCACTGCAGAGTGATTAGAGAATAAATGGTGAATCGTTCAGATTTTGGATTTCATTCCTATGTGTAAAATCTGTTGAATTTGCTTTTCACTCTTTTCATTTCATTTTCACTTGTAATGTAAGGGTCCCTCTCAGCCAATTTGGTTTGGTTTACATATAGCTTAGGCCAAAAGAAACTGGGACTGTATTCACCAAACTTGCATGCGAATAAAAATTTTCGTAAGTATGACTTACGCATCATAAGTTCGACTTACGCATACTATCTCACTCAAGGTAGTATGCGTAAGCCATTGTCCTGATGCGTAAGTCATACTCACGAACATTTTTGTTCGTACGCAAGTCAGTGGTGAATACGGCCTCAGATCTTCTTAAACGAATTGGATGGAAATGGTTAGACTTTTAAAGCCCTAAATTGGTGGATAAAAAATTCGGCGCACAAAGGACTATGGCTGAGAGCACTAAAAAACTGTAATCGCTTTTCATGTCTAATTTGTGATTTTAACCGGCGCTCACTAGTTTTTTTTTTAGTTTCTCCACTTGTCAGTTATCGTCGTCTCGGTCGTTCAAGCTTATCTATGATGCCAGTTCGACAAGCTATGGTCACGTGACTTTTTTATTTATTTTTTAATCAGCATTATTAAAGCGGGAACCGCTCTGGGTTAGATTGTGACGTCGTTATAATTTATAGATATTAGTGAAGGTCCTATCGAAAGTTCATACACTGCCGTTTTTGAGACGTTGTCACAATCATTTTGTTGAATCAGTATCACAGCCCATCATTGAATTACAAGGTGTGGTCCAATGGTGGTAGAACAGTTGCCATGTAACTCGAGCTATATAGCTATCGGCTTATAACTTTAGCACAGGTTTCTATTATAAATTCTTTTTATCTCATTGAAATATCAGTGAAGGCCTGTCAAAGCCATGATAATCTCAACTATTGATAACCACCTTAAAATATGGGATTTCCCTAAGGTATTAGTTTAATCACCTTGAGTGTTTGCCATGAGTATAGACACTGAGGAAGTCACGTTCAAAGATGCGACCAGTGCATTCGCTACAGTGATAATGCATGCCAAGATCAATGCCTGGATTTTGATCATGGTTGGGGATCTGCCATTAGAATTGCAAGTGTTAGCTCACGTTTGACATACTGAAGGCTACATGAAAGAGCCTTCAGTGAGTGGATGGATGGATAGACGTGCTGAATTTTATGAAATAAGGAGAGACAGAGAAACAGTAATTGCTTTGTTTGGGTATAAAACTTAGTGCATGCACATCATACGAAATATTGAAGGAGGAATATTTGGAAGTTTAGAAAGTGAACAACTTAGATAAAATATTCGATACATATCGTTTGGTGGGTGATACAATACAATAACACCAAACTTTTAGTTTCAAAAGTGGCAGGGGGCAGACAGATTTAATCATTTTCACCGTGAGAAAGGCGTATGGCGTCTGGTAAAGATTATTTTTCAACGCGATGTTTTTTCGCCTTTCTTTGCGTACAGCACTTGACTTCCAAGAAGCGTTTGCGTCAAAACTTCAGTAAAACATCCATGCCAGGGCGAGGGGGAATCTGCGATTATCGTATCTCTAGTTACTGTGTTATATATTTGCAAATGGCTAGATCTAATAAGCGGTCGTGAGATGAAAATAACCTGTAACATATCTTATTGCACAATTCAAACTTAGTTATTACGTAACACTGATGTTCTGTGAGTTTCCTGGAGATGATAAAATCGTTAAATTGACAAAATGGACTCTACTCTGTACAAGGCCAGTATAGTGTTTAAAATAGTATTTCCTTAAAAAAAAAAAAGGTGTAGGGAAGGATACTGCAGCGGACGCTGCCGTTGTGATATTTTCCTTTGCATATTAATTCTCTCACTGAGATTCGATTAGACGATTTTAACAATATCAATGGTGTTATGCTCGTTTTACCTTTACAACCGATGGGAATACTAACTCTTTACAGACGAAACACGTCACTGAATCTTTACAATAAAATTATCTTACCGCTTGACCAACTTACCTCAACTAGCGTTTTTCCTTGTAGAATCTAAATTTCCGCCAGCACAGTATGCAAGCTGCCCTCTACTAACGTTACCGTTTTGTGACAAGACAGAAACAAAACCACAAGTTAATATTGTTCGAGTTAAACATGACACTTCAAATTTGCATTTTTTTGTACAACAACCGAATTTATAATGACAATATAGCTATACCTTGGGTCCAATTATTACTATTTTTTTAAATCGACTACTTTTCTTTTGGATTTTTTGTATGGCGTATCTTTTTTTTTTTTTTTCTAGTGTTCCTCTCCCCCCTTTTTTTTCGAATCGTGTTGACCTTCGCATTTACTTACAGAACGTTTTAATTAAGAGTGTGCGATATTTAGATAAGGAGAATGATTACGTATACAGAGCATTACGGAGCCACGGGTAGCTGGCCTACTACATTGAACACGGCCAAACAGAGCTTTTTGTTCCGAAGTGCTTTTAATTATCCATTCTTTTTCTACGCCCAAGGGTGTCTCACTACTTCGTAGGACTCCGCGCCACTCCTACTTTTTGCGACATTGATCAGTTGGATATTTGTATTCTGAGACAAAATTTATTCCGAACCCCATGTATTCGAATTTAAATTACTGGACAAATTCTCTCTCGGCATTAAATGATGCAATACAGTAAATGATGCAATAGTCGATTATATGTCAACGCGGTCTCCGTTTAAAGTTCTTAGGGTAGAGAGAGGGAGGACTTACGGGTGATTTGTAAACTATAAAGTGAAACCGCACGATTGACGTTCGGGCGACGATTGTTTACTAAAAATTGCTTAAAATGCTTCCAAAACTAAAACATACTAACAATTTCAAGTAAATGTAAACACTGTTTTCCAATTAGATGTTCCAGTTGCACTACGAGGCCTTAACTCCACCGTTCATAAGAACTTCTTTATTCAAAATGTATTTCACATCCGTAATACATGCACACAACGGGTGTCAGTTCATTCGTCAACAGCGTGCGACTTCAGCGCGTAGCCAGTCCACGTATTTTTTACCAACTTTGGTTTTTTTCTTCCAATTTCTCGGACATATATGTTATATGGTACAGTAGAACCCCGCTATCTCGAACTTCCCGCTGTCTCGAACAGAATCTGATTTCCCTCGGAAATGAACTTGGTAAAAATTTACTCTGGTAGAACCCCACACAGTTTCTGAGGACCTGACGCACTCAATGATTAACACATCACTAAAATACCAATCTGAACTCCTCGGTTTTTAACAACAAGGTCTTTGTCATGTCTTCGAAAATTGTCGCCGTAGCTCGGGGCAATGTTACGATTGCACAGGCTTGCGGCAATTTTATGTCAATTCTCACGGTTCTACGGATTCACCTCTAAAGCCCATTCGCACTTGTGTGAAATTCTAACTTTTTACTAAGTGTCTCTGTAATGGCTGGTTCACACGGTAAAGCAAGCGCAAACGCAAGCGCAAGAGAATGAAAACTTTTCCATTCTCTTGCGCTTGCGGTTGCGCTTGCTTCAGAAATTTTATCGTGTGAACCGGTCGCTTGCGCTTGCGTTAGCGTTTGCGCTTGAGCTTGCTTTACTCGTGTGAACCAGGCTTTAGTCTCTGCCACTTCAAAGAAGCCGTCGTCTTGCCATGCGTGCTTATTATAATTATATTTTATAATTTACTATTCAGTCTGCTGCAAACGGACTCTAATTTACACCAAATTGTTCCTACCAAAGGAACCACAATTTCCAATGGTCAAAAAGAATCCAAGCATTTTCCATCGTCTCGCCTTTCACAGTTTTTATAGTGTAAAGTACCTATAGCTTTAGCTTATTTTACATTCAGAGAGAGAAGAATAGTGCGTGTCATTCCTAATGATTTATCCAACGGTAGCAGGTGTTTCAATCTGTCTTTTTATTGACATGTTTTATCGCCCAAATTAACATGCACAAGAAAATTAAACCATCGAGTGACTCAACTCAACAGCAATTGTTAGAACGTTCTCATTGAGAGCTTACATTTGAGTAATCACATCTTTAGGTTTCATTCGATTCAAGAGTTGAAAGTTTACATTGAGAGCTTTCGTGTGAGTGGTCACATCTTTAGGAGTCTTTCAGCAGTTCTGGAGTTTGAAAGTGAGCTTTTTTGACAGTGCAGGGCCGGATTGAAGTTGTTCAGTAGAGGTAATCAAACATAAAGTACTTATGAGCATCAACACATGTGAGCCGTAAGAGTGATCAGGGGAAACTTCTCCTTTCAATGCATGGCCAGCTATAATTTTATGTGAGTCCAGTATGGAGAACTAATGGTACCAATGCAGACTTGCCAAATTCTGAAAATTTGTGAACTTGCTTTAAAATCAGCCACTTAATCTGTCAGGCATTATTTACTTCTTCATGTTGGCCTTTTTAGGCTTCGGAAATTCTTAGAAACAGGAGCATTAGACGAGCAGCTCCAGTGACTTAAATTGCCTGTCCGTCGCAAGATTTCAGTTTTATATATTGCAATAACATGCTATTTGTGTCTGTCTCTCTAAGAAGTCTTAGAAAGCTAAATTGGAACACTGTGGGACACTGCCGACAACTCACACACGCCTACATTAACTAAAGAAAACTTCTTTATCTTTCTGACAGATTCAAGCTGGTGTGAGAAAACACAGCCTAAAACCTGAGGGACTCAAATGTCATTATTGCCAACGAGCAAGCCGAGCGAAGACGGTCGGCTTGCGAGGCGGCCAGCATAATGCCACGCGAAGTATTGCAGCAGGCAGAAAAATTCTCGATCGCGAGCTGTTAAAAGTGTAATGTAAGGTGCAGATTCCCTGGAGACTTTGGGATTATTCTCATCTGATTTCGTAGACATGGCCATTTCAATGTTTACCAACCACGTTGTGTGCGACCTGTATCGATTATACATAAACTTCATACATTTTCTGTCATCGAGTTCTTTTTCTCTCGTTGGCACTTAGCGAAAGCTACAACTAGTATACTTGATAAAAGGTTTTTCATATCATTGCTATGGAGACTGTGGAGAACTCTCTTCCAAGCGACAAAAGACTCCAGACCAATAAGTTGTTCAATAAAGTCTCTTGATTTCCAAAGTAGGATTCAATCTATTTTACATAACGTTTTCACTAGTCATAGTTAATGATTATTTTATATATATCATTCATATAAATATTAACAGCACGGTTTTCTTGGAAAACAATTCTGTTTTAAATTCCGTTGATTAGTAAAGTTCGCCCGTTCTATCCCTCCCTCTCAGAGTGGAACTGAATCGAAGGGTGTGCAAGGAGAAAGCTCGAAAACTGTGCAGTCATGGTATTAGTAATTTATTGATGAAGATACGTAATTGCATGTCACGTTCCGCGCTAGGGTTTGCGTTTTTGTCGGTATATTTAGATAGTACTTGCCTTCAGACTTATTATAACATATTTCACAGGTAACGGCAAATGTTTGATCACCGCGATAAAATGTTTCCCTGTCCAAGTGTACGAAACTTGAAAATTGAAAAAGACTAATTTTGCCCAATTGACACTCCGTGAATACAGCTGTCAGATTAAAAAACCGAGTTGTGTCTCGATCCGACACGCTACACTTGGAACTAGCAGTGATACTGGTAATTATTTGTGAGAGAATTAGTGACAAGAACTACTCCGCCCGCACAACCCCAATCAACGTAAGGTGTTGTATAAAGGTCAAATGCGACCAAGTAGTACGCTGCAGGAAGTCTAAGATTGCTATGGCAAATGCCTACCTTCGAGATCTCGTGAAAGGACCAAGACGTGGATAACAAACGGACGCCGTTTGAAAATGGAAGTTTAACGTGGCACTGTCACTGACTGACTTATAATCAGTCTGTTCGAGTGTTGAATCGAGGGCACAATATTTCTTGTCTGAGTTCTGCGCATAGCAGCTCGTCCAATATCTGTCGCCCAATCATATAACTATTGAAAAATCAGGGCGTTACTTGAGACCTCTTAGGTAACGCTCTGATTGGTCGATAGATGTGACTGAAGTGACTTGTTTTCTCTCGAATAGTTAGACAATGATTCATGCTGGGATTGCTCTACATGATCGAAATTTCTACCATCTAAACTAAATTGTCTGTCAAAGTAAATTGGTTTAAACGTCACTATCTTCTTCTATATCTATATCGTTTAGCAGGTTCGACAACTGTTTGACCAGTATCAGACCTGGGGCTGTATTCACCAAACTTGCGTACGAACAAAAATGTTCGCAAGCATGACTTACGCATCGTAAGTTCTGATGTCATACTAAGGAACATTTTTGTTCGTACGCAATTTTGGTGAATACTGGCCCCTGATTTGAAAGTTGCGAAGTTCGACATACAGATTTTCAAAGTTGTTTACAGTGAACTCTCTCTAAGCGGACACTTTTCTAAAGCGGACACCTTCTTAAGGCGGATAGCTGACTGTTTTGAAAAAATAGTGGACGCTCTTTTATTCAAATGCCTTTCACATCCGTAATACATGCACACAACGGGTGGTGTTGTCAGTTAATTCGCGCTGTCGTCAACAGCGTGCGACTTCAGTGCGTAGCGAGTTCACGTATTTTTGACCAACTTTGATTTTTTTTCCTCCCAATTTCTCGGATATACATGTTATATAGTAATTGGAACTTGGCTCTTTAATAACTTTTTTTTATTTCTCACCAGCGTCACTCATACATTTTTGTCTTGAATGGTTGGCAGAATTTCTGAAGACCTGACGCACTCGTCGATGATTAGTACATCACTGAAAGATCAATCTAAACTCCTCGTTATTTGACGGCAAGGTCTCAACATGTTTTCAAGAAACCTAGAAATTTGTCGCGGTAGCTCGGGGCAAAAGCTACAATCACACAGGTTTGCGGCAATTTTATGTCAATTCGCACTTCTCCACTGATTCACTTCTTTCACACTTGTGAAATTCTAACTTTTTACTTTGAAAGTGTGTCTTTAAGTCTCTGCCACTTCAGAGAAGCCGTCGTCTTGCCATGGGTGCTTATTTATAATTTACTATTTTATTCTGGTACGGACTCTAATTTACAAAAAAATATTCCTACCAAAGGCACCAAAAATTTCTAATGGTCAAGAAGAATCCAAGCATTTTTGAGTGTCTTGCTTTATACAGTTTTGATGGTGTAAAGTACTGTAGCTTTAGCTACTTTGTATTGAGAGAGGAATTGTGCGAGTCATTTCTAATGATTTATCCAACTGTAGCAGGTGTTTAAATCAGGCTTTTTATTGACATATTTTATCGCCCAAATTAACATGCACAAGAAAAATCGTCCAGTGACTCCACTCAACAGCAATTATTAGAACGTGCTTGTTGAGAGCTTATAGTTGAGTAATCACATCTTTAGGTTTCATTTGACTCAAGAGTTGAAAGTTTACACTGTTATTATAATTTACCCATTGAGAGCTTTCGTGCGAGTCGGTCACATCTTTAGGAGACTTTTAGCAGTTCTGGAGTTGGAAAATGAACTTTTTTGACAGTGCAGGGCCAAATTGGAGTTGGTCAGTAGAGGTAAATCGAACATTAGGTGCTTTTCTGACACACACATCCGCAAACTAATAATACATGGTTTTACTAAATTGTGATTTTGTTACTAGTTATGTGTAGTTTGGCTTTCATTGCCATGGACAATTTGATCTAATTCCTGGCTTTTATGGTCTATAGTGGAACTTGAAGCCTACCCTGGGTTCCAGAGGATTCTTTCCAAATTCCAGTTCCTTATTGTCCACGGCTTCGCGACTCGATAACAGAAAGAAAGCTCGTATTGTTTGCATATCGATTACAATTGATGATCGTGCCGTAATTTTACCATCGTAACATAATCTAATTTTTGACCAACCAGCGTTGTTTCGTTTGGGAAAACCAACTAAGAAGCTGCTATCACAAATTGGACTATTCAAACGTTGGGCAGCTGTGTACAACTCTCATCTTTCTGTTTCAAATCAGCAAAAGGGACTGTTTCCTGGCGATACTTTGCTAAACGCTGCCGCTGTCCTGAAGTGATCAGGGGCTAACTTCTCCTTTCAATGCATGGTCAGCCCCCCCTCCACTCTGTACAATGTTACGTGTGGTTGGAAAAACAGGTTCAGGCCACTTCAACATTGAACGGGGAGGGAGGGTTGTCTTTCAACTTTCAACAGTGGAGAATTTACTGAAACTGTGAGAGTGTCCCAAGAATTTTGTCAGGCATTGTCAGGCATTTTCTACTTCTTCATAGTGGCTATTTTGTGCTTCAGAAAATCTTAGAAACAGGAGCATTAGACGAGTAGTTCTAGTGGCTTAAATAGTCTGGACTTTGCAAGATTTCGGTTATATATATTTCAATAACATTATATATGTGTGTGTGTGTCTCTCTCTCTCTCTACAAGTCTCAGAAAAACATAATTGGAACACTCTGGGACATTGCCGTGACAGGAATGAGGATAAGAACACTTAACACTTAACTTTTTTGGGAAGACAATTCCATTTTAAATTGAAGAAATTCCGTGGATTCATAAAGTTCGTTCATTCCATCCCTCCCTCTCAAAGTGGAACTGAATCGACAGGATGTGCCAGGAGAAAGTTCGAAAACTGTGCAGTGGTATTAGTAATTTATTGATGGAGATATGTAATTGTATGTCACGTTCCGCCCTTGCGTTCGCGTTTTTGTCGGTATATTTAGACAGTACTTGGCTTCAGACTGGTGTTTTATTATAATATATTTCACAGGTAGCGGCAAATATTTGATCACCGCATTAGAATGTTTCCTGTCCAAGTGTACGAAACTTGAAAATGCAAAAAGACTAATTTTGCCTGACTTGAATTGGCAATGCGTGAATACACATTAAGAATCATGCGTGTCTCGATGCGACACGTCCGACAGCGCTAAAATGTTACCAAACCTACACACACTCGGAACTAGGCTGAATTTCATTGCATTGATATATACTGGTAATTATTTGAAGTGAGGGAACTTAGTGACAAGAACCACTTTGCCCGCACGATCCCAATCAACGTACTGTTCGCACCCCTGGGTTCAAATCATTTTCCTAGAGGCGTTGACGCAGTAAAAAGATCAATTTATACAGTGGGATTTTTACTTAACGATGGTTGCGTGCGACAATCAAGTATACAACGTACGATTCGTGTAAGTGTTGTATGGACGAGGTCCACATGCGACCGAGTCGTAAGTGTTTAAATAATAGCAAATAGTGCCTATTGCCACCGCTGCATTTACGACTACTCCATGACAAAGAAACGACGTAGATATGGCAAAAGCCTACCTTCAAGATCTCGTGAAAGGACGGAGTACGCCGTTTCAAAATAGAAGTCATTAACGTGGCACTGTCACTGACTGACTTATAATCAGTCTTTTCGAGTGTTGAATCGAGTGCACAATATTTCTTGTCCGACTTCTGCGCACACCAGCTTGTCTAAGATCCGTCGCCCGATCATAACGATTGACCAATCAGGGCGTTACCTGAGACGTCTCAGGTAATGCTCTGATTGGTCTATAGTTGTGATTGGCGTGACTTCCAAAAACATGGACAAGAAAGTGCATTCAACATTTCAACACTTGCTTTCGCTCGAAAAGTTCGACATTGAATTATGCTGAGATTGCTCCGCGTGATCGACATTTCTCTCATTTAAACTAAATCGTCTGTCGAAATAAATTGGTTTAAGCGTCGATCTTCTCCTCAACTCTCTCTAAGCAGACGCCTTTCTAAAGCGGGAACCTCTCTACGGCGGACAGCATGCAGATTTGATCTGAATTCTCTCAAGGCGGACACCTCTTCGACAAAGATTTATTTAAAACAGTTTTATTGACACAATATATTCCTGTATTTTTTCTAATAGCTTTATGTGTGTGTGTGTGTGTGTGACTTTTATGAGACTGATGTTTTTAACGTGTATGAATAGAGATTACTGACTGACTAAGGCGGACACTACATGCTAGTCCCGATGGTGTCCGCCTTAGAAAGAGGTCACTGTAAAACCAAGTTTAACTAATGAAATGTAAACACAAATTGAAATTTTCAATAAATCGACAGATGCAAGAAAGCTGAATACACATGCAGGGAATTTGGCTTTTGTATTTCTCTTTTCCTTGTTACGTTTGGATAAGAAAGATACTGGGGCTAAATTATGTACAACGTTCAGTCAGGTCGATTCGATCCTCGTTTCAGTTTTTCGTTTCAGAGTATGCTTAAAAATAAGAACACGAAACTTAGGTGACTATCTAGAAATCTCATATCAGTTATGAATATTCAAGGCAAAACCGGGAGCATTTAAAAACGACCATTTAATTTAGATTATTCATTAAAGAAAAAACGAAAACGGCGGCTGCACTCGAAATTAAAGGGACTCTCTCAAGCCCGTTTCAAACCGCGTCGCGCCATTGCCGTGCCAAAATCAATGCAAATGAGCAAAATCCATTGTTTGAGCTAGTTTGCTGAGTTCGGCATGACAGTAGCGCGACGTTTGAAATGGGCCTCAACCAATTAAATGTTTCGTTTACATCTAGATATGTGTAAGAAGTCAGCCAAGACATTCAAGTTGAATTTGTGCCCAACACGAAAAAATGACAAAGTCGTGCAGTGCAATGAACGTCCATAATGCTTTGCACACTGAATTGGTTCGCCATTCACCTCGATTAGTACAAGCGCGCAAAGCACTGTGGTTGTGGGTCGAGGTGTCCTGGGTTAGGCTGTTCAGTTGTGTGGAGCCTAAGTTCGAATGTTCTATTAAAATGGTGGCTGGGGATGGGGAGAGCAGCAAGAGGTCTGGAGGAAGTTCTGTGCAAGTGATCCCAATAGAAGGTGATACTGAAGTAGAGCAGTCTTATGATGACTGTCAAAAACCAAACCAAAGCAATCACAGAGTAAATCAATGAAGCGAGCAAAAACACATCCGCCCAATATTAGAAGTATGATTGAAACCAAAACTAAGTAATTGAGATTGGTTTTACTAGCCAATCAGCAGTGTGAGAACCCGCCATTGCCATTTGCTTTCTTGTGTGAGAATATCGCAACCAGGATTTGCTTGCTCTTGATTGGTCAAGAATGCTGCTAGACTTGTTAGGACCAATTATTGGAAAGTGTAGAAAATGCAAAACCAAAACAATCACACAATTATTTTCGACATTCATTTGAAAACAGCTCTATAGCATAATCTGATCCTATTCTTCAGTAACTAATTACAGTAAAACAACTTGTAACAGCAGCATGACATCAATGGTACAGCAATCGCGCTAATGTTTGGAAAAATGCGTAGCGCATACGCATGCCAATTCTAAAATTGCGTATGGCCAAAATCAAACAAATAATTCCAATAACGGGAACCAGGTACGTCTAAATGACTGCAGAACAACCCATGAAGTTGAGCGGCTCTATAATGACGTATTCATCATCGTAACATTACAAGCTCAACAAACTCAAAATCTGAAAAATAAACTGTAACTGAAGCCGAAAAAATGTTTTTGCAGAAAAAAACTTCGTACTCACTAACTTCGTAAAAAGTGGCAAGGCCAAGCTAATGTACCGATCAATTTGAAACTCGCACACCCCCCACCCCCCCCCCCCCCCGGGCATACCCCGGGCATTTGACCGCCTCCCTTGCCCGGGGAGGCGGGAATTTGACCAACCGCTCTGACCCCGGGGTGGGGCATTTGACCACAACCACGGAGGGGTGGGGAATTTGAACTCGTTCCCTCAATTTCGCCCTGCTTTACGCGAAAGTGTTTTAGCTGTGCGTACGTTGTGTGCTAAGTGTCTATTTTGTCTAAATTGAGAGGCATATCAGTGAATGTTCCAAGCACAACGTTCATTTATCGAGGATCAATCTCCGATGTTGCGCCGTTACGATTTAAACAACTCGCAATAAAGCGCTGTTTCGCTCAAAGTATGGTTTGAAACCTTATCATTGGATGTTAAATAAATGCATTTTGTTAGCCGTACGGTTTAAAGAAAAATGTCAACGACTTATACCCTCGGCGCGTCGGAACACGACTCGCGGCATTTCTTGTCAACAAACGTGTCAATTCCCTTCGACTTTTTTCCCTTTACCCAGTATATAAATAGTTTATAAATCTGCTTCAGTCTTGCAATCACTCGTATTTACTTCCTACAGTGTAATTCGCTTAAAGAAACAATTTTAGCCAACGTACTCACCGTTATCGAGCTCGGACGCGCGCGACTTTCACAATAACAGGTCAAATTGTTAGACGTGTATCTATTTTTCAGCGTTTTTTTGCCCCGGGAGTGGGGCATTTGACCACTAAATTCAGCCTTAAACCGGGGCATTTGAACAGTCATTTTGGCCCGAGGGTGGGGAATTTGACCATCGGAAAATCGAAAAGTTCAAATGCCCGGGGGGTTGCCCGAGAGGGGGGATGTGCGAGTTTCGAATTGATCGGTACATAAGGTGTGCCAATAGCAAAACATTTTACTGTTGTTTTTCATTTTCGTCAAGAACTACGAACTGCAGAATATGTGTTCGAAGGCGATTTGAAGCTCCTTTTAAAAGGGTAAACAATTCAATCCAACCATGAAGGCTAGAACTTCTGCCTTGTTTTACGGAGAGAAAACTCCTGGCAAGCCACGTGGTGTAAATCATCTGCGTCTGGCAGTCGAGGGCCTTCCATGGTGATCATCATTAGATTGTCCCCTCAACTTAATAAACCACCCAGCTGAAATAATATGCGAGGGGATTCACGTGTGAAAAACGCATGTGCCTGAGCCTTAAATATTTGCTACTGTCACCAGCTGTCACATAATACAGTAGGAGCTGTCGGTACATGACTAAATGAGTACATGCACGGCGTTCACGAAAATGGTGCGGATTTGAGTTTGTCTACTTTCGTTTCCGTGAATCTGATGATTGTTTTGTTATGTTCAGCTTGTCTGGGAGGATTTCAGCATTACCACACATTTTACCTCAAAACCATTAAAGTACATACCAGAAACGCACTCTCATCAGCAAACTGCGTACAGAAGATATTTTCTGCGTAAAATACGTAGGTTTTTTGCGTAAACGCGACCTCTGATGGTACATGTACTTTACCTGCATGTACAGTATCGTGGGAAGTCAGCCTTTTGTACTATTCTCTTCTGCAAACGATACTCAAAGTCTGTTTTGCGTTTAATGATGTACCTGAGAAGGAACATAAAATGGAAGCTCAGTAGTGTTTACAGTGTAATATTAAATATATAGTTTTAGTTTTCAGTTTTGCTGCGAAGTTTTTCCTTTAGTTTTGCCTCCAGCTGTGTGAACTTGTGAGCGGTTAGGCAATCCTTGTGACAAGGTCAAAATATTTCTCTCGTTACCTTGAAGGAAATGTGCGCATAAAACGACAAAAATCGCTAGATATCTAAAAAATATGCTTTGCTCACAGCTCCCGATGATCTGATCTGATTTCTTGCTTGGTGAAGATTCCCACACGTTCCATCTCCTCCAACTCGGGCAACATGCCCTCCAAGTTCTGCTGTACATATTCTGCCATATCTTTGCAATATTCAGGCTCACTATTGCCTTAAACTGGAACTTTTAGAGAACAACAACTAAACCAGCAAATCCGCCATGTGCAATGAACAGCCGCTGACCCAAGCAGTGCGGAACGAGGGCTCACAAAAAGAGTCTGGGAACTGGTTTCGGGGACTTGTTTGCCCTGGGCATAGCCTGCAGACTGGCCCTCCATACAACCAGTTAATTTATTTGACTTCGCTAATGCATTGCCAAGGTACTTTCCTTTTAGCCAATGTAGTGTACTGTACTGTGGTGACAGAGATAGTGTAGTAATTTGTGAAAATTTATACACATGATCATACAAATTGATCGATGTTGTCATGAAAACATTTTTCCCCCAAGGCTGTTTTCACACACTTTTCCGCATCATTCTAATTTTCAGACATGCCCACAGCTGTAAGTTGTTTTGCAGAGGAAAAATTAGGGGGTGGATTTCTCTTCCTCTTGAAAGGAGCCTGGGACCAAGAGTGTTTACACATCATGATTTGAAATGTTATGAGGTGTATTTTCCTTTTTGCCATATTTCTATAATATAGGTTTGAATTATTGTTTGTTTATTTATTTACTACTGTTTACCTCTCATTTTGCTGAGATATTCCTAATTTTGTGATTTAATTTTCTCTTGGCTGTGCAAATCATATGATTGACATCATATTCTGCAGTATCTGCTCTAACATTGCAAAACCTTGAATACATGTATCTCAGGAGTGTGATGATATTGACAGACAGAAAATGGCATGCTTCCTCATTTTACAAGCTGGATCTTCAAATGAGTTTATTTTTGGTTCATAGACACTTCAAATAATGCAAGCCCCATCAATGCTAAGGAAATATATAAATTAAAATAAAAAATATTAGTAAATACCACACAAGTGAGAAGTATGCCTTTCATACATTCTGACTGGCTCCTTAATCTTGGAACAGCAAGTATTATTCACCTCCTGGTGGTTTCTGGTAAAACAAAATGGTATGCAAACCTGATTTTTGTCAGACAAAATATCTACTTGTGAGCTGGCTATTAAACTTGTGTGGTATGTACAGTGTTGGTGAGTAGTGGTGAATATTTACCTTGCTGAAGTGGCTCAGTAAGTATCCACCACTTTTTACCTCCACTTTGGTGAATAATTGTTAAATGTTTTACCTAAGAGTTCTTGGTGAATCTACATTTAAAAAGAACTTAGTTTCTACTATTTAGAAAATATACAGAATTACCAAGAAGAAAATATAAGAAAATAACAACCCAACAAGCAGTCTATACTTCTTTAGGCTCACTGTACAATGTGCACTTTTGGGGGCCTGAGCAATAATAGTAGATACACTCGTAGGTGAACTTTGATCTTCCTTTGGGGTGCCAAACATTGATGACTTTGTTTGGCTCTCACTACTGACTGCTCTAACTGCTCCATCTTCACGAGCACGTTCTCTCCACTTTGTAAAACTATTATTTTGGTCACCGTCACATATTTTATTTTGTGCAATACTCGATTTTGCAGCGAAAAAGGTCTTAACATAAATAATTACGTACATGCAGCTGTATAAAGACAGTTTCTCATTTAACAAATATACTTTCAAATGGAAGTGTTTGTTTACAACTGAGTTGTTTTATGTGTGTGCGACCGAATTTGACGCGGGTCCCAGTCGATTCCTCATTAGAAGTATGAATAAGAGAAAAAAAGTTTTGAACGATTACTCTTCCGAGCAACCCCTCGTTTGTGGCTTCTCGCTATTGGTAAAGCTGCCTGAAGCCGCTCATTAATTCCTCGCTTCTTTAAATGCATGGGAAGTTCTTGATGCTTTGCCGTTCTGTCTTTAAACAACATAAATGGATCTATGCCGTCATCTCTGATTTCGGAGTGATCCATCAAGTTATCGTCTTCAACTGGAGGCTGTTCCTCGAGTGCGAGAGGACTGATCACTTCTTGTTTTGTAGAACAGTTCATCCTCAGGAGGAGTTGTGCCAGTTCGATATCTTCTGTTATTAAACCTCTTTCCAAACTATCCAACAAATCCTCCAACTTAAAATAAACTCTTCTTTGATTCCCAAGAAAATGTACTGTAGAAGCACGTCCACCTTGTGTGTGCGGGCATGCTTTACCTCTAATATTTTTCTTTTGGATCTCCACCTTCCTCTTTCTTTCTGCCATGGCATCAGCTTGAGCCATCAACTGTGCAAGGTTTTTGTACTTTTTTTTTAACCGACGCAATGTGTGCGGATTTTGCGCTAACTGTTTGAGCATCTTTAGTTTCTTAGGTGTCCATGTTGAAACTCTCCTTGTGGACTCGCTGGGGTTACTCTTTATAAGCTTTTCGTTTGGTCTGTTCACAGTTGTATCAGCTGTAGATTCATGTCCTACGTGGTCTGCTTCATCAGTTCTAAGGTCTTGGACGCTTGAGTTGTCAATCGCGGAATTTTTCCTTGAAGGTGAACCCACATTCTTGACCCGATTCCGTTTTCTGCGCCTTTTGAAACCCAGCAGGATTTCAAGAAGCCTTTCAGCAATAAAGTCGGCCATCTCAAATTCCTTTTTCGTCTTATCTGTACTGGATTTAACATCTTCGTAAGAATCGTTCAGGATAGCCACGAAAAAGTTAATGAAGATGAAGGCCATGAGGTACATGAAAGAGAAACCAAAAAGCGGGCCCAAGGTCCTGTCCACTTTTCGTAGTTCATCCAGTTGCATGTTCCCTCCAATGGCCATTAGGAGTCCCGAATAGAGCGTTCTTTGGAAGGTCGAGTACACGTACAAGTTAGCTCCGAACAACAAATTCCCAAGTTGAGCAAACGCCAAGAAGATAACAAATAGAATAACTGAGTATGACACAAGGGTTGCCTTAGAAACAGAGATCGACGCCGAAAAGACGCTGATGTGGTAGTTGAAGCGAATCATCCTCAGTAACTTAACTGTTGTGATGAAAACTACGATGGATAAGATCCCATTTTCGGCGTCATTCCAAGAAACGGCCTTCTGGAAGCTAATTGTTAAGAATGGATTATTCTTCAGCTTTAGAACATTGTCTAGAATATGCTTGGACTTGACCAAGTAAAATACAACAACCAACAAGGACAAACACACTTGGGAGAATTCGATCAAATTCCATAGCTCGAGGAAGTATTTGCACTTTTTGCGGAAGATTTTCACCGCTTCTTTGGTGACGTAATAGAACACCATAATGATAAAAAGCAGTTGACAAACCAAGTAAAACTGGTAAAAACCAGATTGGGTACTGGTTAGCAGGAGAGTATCTATCCTTTCATAGACGTTTCCATAACCTGTCGGTAGCATTTCGTAGAAAAAGGTGCACACGCTAAGGTAACCAGTGTTCACATTATATATGCTGAACTCAATCAGAACTGCTCTTGTTTGACGGTCAACCCATTTGTGGTTTTGAAGCTCTGAGATCACATGCATGGCGCTCTTTTGATTGTATCCCAGATCTGCTGTGAATCCTCCTCCGTCATACCAACCATAGTATCCCCAGGTTGGGAGGAAGTTTAGGGTCTCAGGCGATGCGTACCGCCAGGGTTTTGGACATAGTTTGGTGGCGTTTTCCCAAGACGCATTACCACGAAACGGTTGCCATCCTGGGAGGTTCAAAGGGGTTTTGTCTTCGTCTTTGAATGAGTAAAAGTCAAGGCAGTGCAGTGTCACATCCTTGGCTTCTTTGGGCACAAGGCAAGAGTCTGAAAACAAACGAATAGCAAGGTGCATTAATGCTGTGATATGGAATAAGTAATGTTAGACAGCTATAATGGCTGTTGGTCCCTATTCTTTACCCTGTAAAGCCAAGAACAAGGAAACAGCGATAAAAATTGGGTCCACCCTGCTAGAACATTTGGATCAAAAACACGAAAGACACCGTCAAATTGCGCCTTATCTCGTCGAGATTCCGAAAATTTCAACCTCTAGAGGTATGGAGAACACTGCCTATCCTGCACTGTCGGGGTGGTCTACTTCAAAGAAGCTGGAGGTTAATATGAAGAGTTGGGAAAAGTTGTTGCTGTCGTTGCTGTTTGTATTGTTTCATTTCCTTAAGGCGGGCGATGTCGCTTACTTCCAAGGCGACTCCCTTTAGACCAGGTTACATGTTGCTTTGGAAATGTCGGTGGGCACAGTCAGCGTTTCTTTACTTTTCCAGTCCAAAACTTTTCGACTTTGCTTCTATCTTTTCTTATATTTATCCAATGTCTTTATCATAGCTTCCCTTCTCATGGGCAAAGTCGGGCCTTTCAGACGATTGCTGGAGCTAGATTGGTAGTTTTCCTCCACACTCAGCAAATAACTGTCACCTGACTCGAATAACTGCTGCTTTCGTTTTTGGCTTTGTTTTACTTGTTCCATTTAGAGTTTCGTTTAGGGTTCTACCATAAATACGATAATCGCAGATACCCCTCGCTCTGCCATTGATGGGACTTTTACTTTGCTACTCTCAACAAGAGTAGCCTTTGTTTTACCGAAATGTTGACTCAATCTTTTCTTCGAAGTCAAGTGCTACACGCAAAGGAAGGAGAAAAAGAATGGTGTGTGTTAAACTTTTGCGTTGAAAAAAGAGTCGATTGCGTGACGAAGTACGTATTTCCCACGGTCGGCACGTCGAATTAATTCATACAGTCTGCCAAGCACGTTCTCAAAATTTAATACTCAAATTTTGAAGTTGGTCGGCCGTCGTAGTACGGGAAAAAAGGAACACTGATTTTCCAATTTTGAATTCATAGGCAGTACAATTAAATAGGCTTCCTGTGCGATTTGTTTTTACTACTGCATGCGCCCGACTCAGACATGCATATTTAATGAGCTCGAATTGTTTTGTATGTCAACCCGCTCAAAACAGCATGATTTCTCCCAGGATCAAAGCAAACCTTGAACGGTTTACTTCAAATTATACACGGGCTTCAGACCTAGTGATACTTCTAAGGGCTTGTGAACGGTTCTCGCTGCAATCACCGCATGTCAGGTTACAGCATTTGTTACAGTTCTAGTCTTGAAAGAAAAAATAAGAAATCTGACTAAATCATTCAAGACTCCAAGTTCCGATTGCTCTGAGCGAATACGGTAGCCGAAACTGGCGACAGAAGCGTATTAAAGCAATACTTCGAGGGAAAATGATCAGCATACAGATTCTAATACATTCTTGAAGTGATCGAGTTACAAGATACGGGTAGAACATATTTGTCACGGTGATTGTTCCATTTCCACTGACTAACCTTTGTTGCTTGTCCTTTCTGAATAAGTATCTGAGTTTAACACAAAACGGCGTCTGAAGTTCCCGATTCGCTTTCAAGCGCTGTTCTCTTTGTGGAGTGTTTTCTTCGGCTTGCTTGTGTTCATGCCGCTTTCGATTGGCATTCATGCGCTGTTTTCTCTGCGGAGTCTTTTCTTCGGCCCGCTTTTGCTCTTGAAGTTCCCGTTTTGCTTTCAGCCGCTGTTCTCTTTGTGGAGTGTTTTCTTCGGCTCGCTTGTGTTCGTGCCGCTTTCGATTGGCATTCAAGCGCTGTTTTCTTTACGGAGTCGTTTCTTCGGGTTTATCATGCTGTCGTCTTTTCTCTAGACGTATTTTGGCGCTGTAGTCGATCGTTTCACGATTCCGCCTTGCACGTGCCTGTTCCCTTCTCTTTTGAAGAGACTGTTGTGTTTCATGTTTTCTAGTTTTCAAATTCATTTTCGTGAATACAGCTACAAATTCGTTCAAATCGTTTTTTTTTTCGAGTGTCAGTAAAACTACTGGCGGACACGCTTGATCGATTGCATCAGTGCTTAGGCTCCTGAGTAACCGCGCTTGAGTAACCTGGTCTAAAAAGTCGTACCTGACACGACACACACGAACATTAAATTTTGAGATGGCGACACGCTTGGAATCTTCAAATAAGGCGATTTAGCTGCATTAGCGTCGTGATTATTACCCTCACTTCGCTCGGGGATTAACATTCATTGAAAACATACATGCTTTCTCAGCTTTACCTTGCTTAACTCGCAACTGTCTCAGTCGAGGCATACCCAGGATAATAGACATCCAGTCACCGGTATATTCTTCTTTAGCGGTTTTGTTGTTGTACCATGTGCCGCCATATATTCCTGGTACGTACTGTGTACTGAGCCATTTCCAAAACTTGGTCGTATCGGTCGCCTGTAGAGTAGCAAATTATATAGACATGAACGTATAACGTGGAAAAATATAGGATTGTTAAAGAATGTGAATTTGATGGCAGACCAAGAACTATTATTGTGTTTACAAAGGGTAGGTCCACATGTGCGAAGTGGAGTCAAACCATGTAAAAACGGGCAAAAGTAATTCCCGTTTTCGTGTTCTCGTAATCGTGAAGTAAATCGACGGGAGCCTCCTTAATTCGTCAAGCGGGGTACCTAATGAACACATTCTTTATAAGATACGAGTCAGTTAATAGACTGATGCACCCGTGGTAGCGCAGAAGACGTGTATAGCTGTAGTGTTGACATATTCACCCACCTTATAAAATTTGTTGAAATTGTTTTTGATATTCTCCGCCATCCAGAAGCCATGTTGACTTCTTGCACCGTGACAAACAATTGTCAGAAGTGTTATGAAGATTAAATAGCCGAGCAGGGATTTACCAAATGAAAACATATCCTTTTCCTTTTGGCGATATTCTCGAGCTTGTTGTAGTTCGTCTTCTGCAGGAACCGTCACTTTGATTTTGTTGGCTATTTCTCTAGAGTCTTGAGTACCAGGCTCGGCTTGGTTCCCCCGATTTCTCGGTTTCTTCAACTGAACACGCTTCTGAAAAAGACAGGCCAGTATGACGGCCACGAGGCAGACCTTGATTGGTTGAAGAACAAATATGTCCTCCGTGAAAGATACGAGCATCGACGAAAGCCACTGATTGGCAATTTCTTTTCCCCAAACTAAGCTGTAGGAGAAGGTAAAAGCCGCCGACGTTGCTATCGTGATGAAACTCACGATCCAAGCCACATAAACCCAACAATGTGGCAGTTGGAAGCTTGAATCTTTTTCATTGCTGTTACCTAAGAGTTTACGGAGTTGCTCCCTTTTGGAAGTTTTCATTCCACTTTTACTCTCTGAACTTCCTTCCACTTCGGATGTTTCTGGTGCCGTGCTAGATCTATTGCAGCATAAGCGAGAGAAACCAGCCGTATTTAAGTGAGGCTCAGTTGTCGGTGGCTTCCTCCTGGCAACGTTTTTGAAAATAGCTGCGATCAGCAAGTTTACAGGTGTGACGATCAGACTGCTTTCAATGCCAACGATAATCTGCCTCCAGCTAAACTTTAAAGGACCGACTTTGATAGTAGTATCGGCCACTTTATCTCTTTTGTAAAACATGGCATTGGCTAGCATGGCGGACAGCAAAATACACAGGCAGCAAGTAGCTCTTTGTACTCGGGTGAATGTGTTTTGTGGTGGTTTGGTGACAATGGACAGCCACAAGTGACCCTCTGCGAAGTTCTTAGAATTTCTTGACCTGAGAGAATGACTGAATGACTTGACCTCAGCAACTGAGATCGGAGAAAGGATTCGATCTATTTTGCCATCTGCCTCCTCCAGTGCAAGCCACCGATTGCAAAGAAATGTCCACGCTTCATCAGTTTGAAGATCTTTTAAGTAAATCTGGTCTAAAAACCACGAGGGTCCGTTTCCTGAGTTATCGTGCCAGATGCGCAGATATTGAACCGGTCCTAGTGCATTTGGGACGTGTAAAAGGAAACAATCTTCATTTCCGCGCGCCAGAGTAACTCTCAACGGCGTCATTTCCCTGCTAAGTGTGATTGGCTCGCTCTCAGCATCGATTCCGTGAATCACTATTGCAACGTTGGCTGTTGTCCCAGAATTCTTCCAAACTCCTGTAACGACAGTGAGCTCATAAAGATACGTAGCTTCTTCATCAGTTTTGACTGGAATCGGTGGGCCTTGCTGAAACAGATTAAAAAATAATTTTAAGCTTAAAGACTGATAATGAAAGTTTGGTACTGCAAATATTAACATTTTGTTTCATTTTCATGATTTTTGAAATGTCAAATTCATATTTCTTCTCACTCGTTAAACTCAATCATTCCCGGTTAGGCTGCCCAAAATTTACGTGGTAACCAGAGTCGTTTTTTGTTCGTTTGGTAAGAAAATCGTCCTTTTTTTGGTTGAAAATTAAGATTGGACATGTTTTCGTTGAGTGAAATCCCAGACGGATATATGTTTCACAGCAAGTCCTACCTTCTTTTCGTCACGTTTGTCTGCTCTCCTCGCGAGTACAACTATCAGCAAATACAGAAGAAGAGCCAAGATAATGGTGCAGAGGACAGCAACATTTCCGGTCTCTCCTAGCCGAGTGAGTTCCAGCAGAACTACATCAAAATCAATTGGATTTGGTGCTACAAGTAGACCCCCGCCAAAGGACGACAGATGGTTACATGCGCACTGAAGCATCTCCTTTTTGGAATTTGGACCAACCTTGCAGCCAGTGGAGACCCATTTTTCCTTATCCTTGTTCCAGTATAAGCATTTATTCCTTTGAATGCTTATGGTGTAATTCACATCTGTCTTTGGGTTGTATCTTGGGGTAATCGTGATATTCTCAGGCTCTGGTGCATTCTTTGGTTCTATACAAGACCGTTTGTGTCGCCTGCCTTCAGAGCAGGACCTCTTTCTCCGACGCTTTGTCTTCTGTGCATTGATATCGTACAATATACCGATAAAAATAACTCCTGGTTTTCTGGTAAGAGCAGCGTCTACCACAAGAGTATGAGGATCAATGGCGCAGTTGGCTAGCCCTTCGGCAATTACATCATGGCATGACGAAATGTTTGGAATTTTTATTTTCCGCTCATAAAGTAGTACAGTTGGCCTCTCACCAAATCGGACATACACACCAAACGACACTCCAGTTTGGACAGGTACGATCTAGATGAGAGAAAAGCAAGACAGGGAGAAGCATGGCTGTAGCAGTATTTAGTATGGTTGTATTTATGGACTGTACTAGTTGCATTTAATGTAGTTGTATTTAGTGCAAT
The DNA here is from genome assembly GCA_964036295.1 of Plumapathes pennacea. Taxonomy (NCBI): domain Eukaryota; kingdom Metazoa; phylum Cnidaria; class Anthozoa; order Antipatharia; family Myriopathidae; genus Plumapathes; species Plumapathes pennacea. Next base: position 10,155,244 of record OZ038465.1, on the reverse strand, counting down.
TGCATTATTTTAGAATGTACTTGCATTTCGTATGGTTGCATTTAATACAGTTGCATTTATTGCTCGCGGGCGTGGCCCGTCGAGCTTAAAATCACACGGCGTGTCTTTATCGTCATGTTAGTTTTTTTCTGGGTTTACGAATCTGCACACGGTGATTGGTTCAGATTGTCACGTGATATGCAATGACGTAATTGACTTCGTTAAACAACTCGAGTGTGGCCAGTGAATTGCTCGGTACTTGTGTGTAAAAGTTAAGTGCATTTAATCCAAACTCAACACCGTTTGGATTTGTGGAACACGCACTGATAAACTGGATGTCAGGGAACGATTTTGACTTGCGTTCTTTAGTTCACCGCGGATGCTTTGAGACTATAGCCGTAAAAAGATGTTTGATGGATACCGCTGGGGGATTGCAAATATCTCTGTCGCTGCTAATTATTTAGTTCGACGAAACTTTCTGTGGCAACGCGAAATATTTCTGGGAAGGAAACAGGCCGAAAATGGAAACCAAGCTACGATGAGCTTTAGCCGCAAAACAATGGCGATTTGTGCTTTACCGTACATGACATCTGTTGCCTCATAAAATGCTTCTGCTTATCGTACATTGCCTGTTGAAATGTTTCTTTCATTCGATCATGTAGCCTTTGTTTCGCAATGGCCATTGTATAAAAGAAATGAAAAATACACCGAAATAGTCCTGAGTATTAAGTTTGCAGTCGCAAATGAACTGAACACACTGTGAACAAAACCGCAATAATATTTTAAATATGTATTGTGTTACATTCCTCGCTTTCAAATTTATATTTGTCACAAAGCACGAATACTCGAAAGCCTGATAGAAGTGAAACACATTCAGAAAACGAAGCGAAGCCTGGATTAATCGTGGCCTCTGATTAGACTATTAAGTGTTCGAGTCGAACTGTCAAAATCGACTCATAAAAAGACAAGTCACGCATTACTCAGATTTACTCGGTGGGTAACCGTTTCGCTTCTAAGCTCAAAATGCAGAGTCGCTCAACCTTTAAGAACCAAGTGTATGAGTGTTGTAATGATAAATTTATAGTTTAATCAGGTTTCATTTAAGCAAGGTGTCAAAAGCCAAGTTTTCTATGCTGTGTGATATATTTCTGGTGAGAAACTGGAAGTCTCCCGGAAGTTCTGCTCTTGTCCTTGCTTTCCATTTTAGTTTATTCTGCTCTCGACCCAACACGCCGCGAGCTCACTGGCAACGCCAGTCTAGTAATGTAGTTGCATTTATAGTGTAGTTGCATTTAGTTTCGTTACATTTATTATGCATAGTTGCATTTCGTATGGTTGCATTTATAATGTATAGTTGCATTTTAGTATAGTTGCAATCGGGTTGTAGTCCAATCAGTACGCGTTCTGATTCAAAATAAAATTTTCCATTCGACGCAAACGGTACTACAGTTTTAAAACTGCACTTACATAGAAAAGTCGGTACTCTCCCTGCATTATTTTTAGTGCGAGTTGGTGGTTACAGAAATGAACAGTACTAACTACAAACTATGGTTTGATTGTGTCACGAAAAAAGCCGACCCTGATTAAAGAAGTACGTTTAGGACGACACCAACCTTAACCTCCAGCGTGGAGCCTGGGTCTCTGATGTCAACTTTGTGATACTGCATACTTCCTTCGTTGCTTGGTTTTAAAAAGTAGGAATTGTTTTCAAGGGAAGACTTTTTTCCCGAAACCCGTGGAATAGAGATTAGAATTTCTTTCTTCAGGTTAGAGATGCTTAGTGGCATTCCCTTAGAATCTTTTAGTTCAAGGCTAACAACGTGTGAGTCGATTTGGTTTGCTGTCTTGTCCCATGTGAATGGATTGAAGTTTGTAGAAACCATCTATAAAGGAAAGAGATCAAGTATTGGTTTACTCATAAGCATGCCTTCGTTGTCTATATGAGGGAGTTCCAGAGTTAGCAGGACATGTTGAGAATATTATTGTATTTGAAAAGCGCTTTTCGGACGACTGTGGAAAGGAGTCGTGTGTTTGCTTTAGTTCTGCGTTTGCTACGCTTTTGCATTGGTCCAAACAACTTTAGTAGCAATCCCCGCCCATCGGGAACGAAAGCAAACCCTGATTGCGACCTTCTCACGAAGCAAGTCAAGTTGAGATGGCGTTTACTCGCACTACTGATTGGTTTCTTCTTAAAAGTAAAACCAAGATATAACTATACTTTGGCTTCAGCCGCTGCAGTTTGCAGTGTAATAACTTTAGCTTTGGTTTTCGAAAGTCATTCGAAGACCGTTCTATTAGTGGCTAACCTGACTCTCCGACCGGTGCTCTACTTTACCTGACTGTCCATAAACTCAAGGGGCTGTTTTGTCAATTCTGCCGCTGGGGGTAGTTGGAATTGCCCACTGCCTTCCTCCATCAGTGTTAACTTTGTTAGGCTTTCCGGTCTTTGTCGTCTGAGGGCCATAGATAATGAGGAAGTGTCTATGAAGTATGCGTTTTGATCGACAACCATTCTCGAAAGGAGGGCATCACCCACATCCTCGACCAACCTTTCCGATGACTTGGCCACGTTCTTGTTCTAAAAAGCAATCAAATAGTAAATAAATGCACGATATGGTACAGTAAAATATTTTAACAATGTTCAAAGAAAACCACTAAATGATTGTGTGCGGTTGGTTATCGTTAAGTTAACCCTTTCACTCCCAAGTTCAAAATGCAGATTCTCCCAACATCTCAAAGAGAAAATGTATGAGTGATGTGGTGAGAGTTGATAGTTCAATCAGCTGTTGTCTATGCAAGGTATCAAAAACAACTTTCTCCATACTGTATGGTATATTTCTGGCGAGAGATTGAAAAGAGAAAATGGAAGTTGGTCACTCTTGGGAGGGAAAGGGTTAAGAAGAAAATAAAAGAGCTAAATTTGACGTGCCGACCGTAGGAAATACGCACGGCGTCACGCAATCGACTCTTTTTTCAACGCAAAAGTACCGCAAAACACACCATTCTTTTTCTCCTTCCTTTGCGTGTAGCACTTGACTTCGAAGAAAGATTGAGTCAGCATTTCGGTAAAATAAAGGTTGCTCTTGTTGAGCAGTACCAAAGTAAAAGTCTAATCAATGGCAGAGCGAGGGGGTATCTGCGATTATCGTCTTTCTAGTATTGAAGCGAAGGCTGGATGAATCGTGGCCTCTGATTAGAATTAAGTGTTCGAAGTCAAACTGTCAATTGTGCATAAAAAGACAAGTCACGCATTACTCAGGTTTACTCGGTGGCCAACGGGTGTTGTAATGACAAATTTATAGTTTAATCAGGTTTCATTTAAGCAAGGTGTTAAAAGCCAAGTTCTCTATACTATGTGATATATTTCTGGTGAGAAACTGGAAGCCTCTCGGGAGTTTCGCTCTTGTCCCTGCTTTCTATTTTAGTTTATTCCGCTCTCGACCCAACTAACGCCGCGACGGCTCACTGGCAACGCCAGTCCAGTATCGAGTTTAAATTTGAGCTGAATAAAACATAAACAGCCACACCACAGGCCGTAAACTCGTGATTACCGGTGTGTTGAAGTGTGCAAGGCTAGCTACAAACGTGCTACTGTCTCTTTGTCGGCTGAGTACCATGTTTTGTCTCCTCGTGTTATGCATGGTATAAAACAGTTCTTTTACGGTTGACTCTATCTTTAGAGCTGATTACTGTTCTATGGCTTCCATTTGAAATATCTTTTGATCATAGCTGAAGGTGTTACGTGAACCCCTTCGTTAATTTGACCCTGACCGATATTCTCGCACGAAAGCCAGGCAGCATAGAAAAGAGATAAATTTGCACAGAGTGAAACCCGAGTGAAACATAGGCGTCCGCCATTTTAGCGCGATATGCAAGCAAGTTAAATTATACTCTCAGCAGGCCAGAGAAGTTGTTTCTCGGGCGTAGTAAAATATTTAGCGCACATTCATAGATAATACGGGCTGCAATAATGAACGCCCTATTCAGATAGTAGCAAAAAAATAAATATAAATAAGTAATAAGTAATACGTCTACTTGAATAAAATATACCAAGTCGGCCGTCCCGTTGTATTTCTCGCTAACCACCGCAGTGGAAATCACACACATGAAACAAGACGTGACAGTGTTTTAAACGTTCGTTTGCTACAAAAGAGCAGGTTACAATAATTGTTTTGGATTAACAATTTATTATTAAAATTATTGAAATTGTTCGTTTCAAGTAAGTGGAGTATCTCAGCTTAGTAAACGTGAGTGTGCCATTCTCCAAAAGAATGAGTGTTTGTTACATAAAGACAAATACAATCTCCGGCTAAACCCAACTGCATTTGACGGTTTTGTCACAGGCAATAGCCAACAAAAGTCCACGAGATGTTTCTGATTTATTGATTTTCAGGTCAGAATTTTGTAAACCAATATCGGCCCATCCTGTCATAGGAAATGTCTGGAGTCCATCACTTAATACACGATGTCGAAACTCCATAAATTGAGTCCGAAATCAAACTTTTAATTTGTGCTGTTTGACCTGCGTTTCTCTGTCCAGTACGAAAATTAAAGCTCTGCTAAGAGACAAACGTAAGCATTACTATCATATACCCCTTTGCTTGCTTGCTCTCGCTCCATATGCCTTTTAGCCTGTGAACAGGCTCTCTCTCTCTCTTACGGCCGCGCGAGGTCTGGTTGAGAGTTTGGCGGGAGGAGAGCCTGTGAACACTCCTATCAGACCGCCGTTCCATGATACCAGAATCTGGTATCAGGCTCTGATTAGTCAAATCACTGAGTTGTTGACAGTGACACGCCAATTTAAATTTACATATGGCAAAGAAACATGGCATCAAATTTTCCGATTGAACAAGGTTATTGCTATCATCGGGGAAGCTCGCACATCCTCTTGTCAGTTGCTTCAAAGAAGGGAAAATATACGATCGTCCGATAATATTGTTTTACTCGCCGGCAAGCCGTCATACACCGTGAACGGTGTGCTATAAAATGTTTTGAAAGGAGTGACCGACGTAACGTTAGCTAATTTTTCTGTGATGACTCGGGCTAAGAAAAAAAAACCAAGCATTTGTGGTGTTTGTGTAAATGCAAGTGATTTTCAGTGCGCGAGATTATGAATATTTAAACTGCAGCCTTTCCAACCGAATTTTTATATCGAAACTGGAAACGGAAAACCTCAGTTAATATGAAAGGTAAATTTCCTAAACGATTGGAGCTGAATTTGAGCAAAATCTCTGTGATGACTGAGCAGCAGAGCCTGTCCTGTGTGTTATTATGAATACCGCGGTATTTAACTGGCGCAATTCCAACGGAAACTTAAAATTCGGTCATTGAAATTCCTTGCTTTGGTGCCACGCACGACAGCCACAGAGTCTTGCAAAGCCGACAGCACTTCATCTCCTTGTGATGTGTAGCCGGTGTGAAAAGAAAAATAAAGAAAAAAAAAAACACGTACGCGAAACGTGAGAGAATTTTAAATTGACGGCCACTCGAGCGTGACGGGGACGGAACGGCGGCATCAAAGGAGTGTTCACAGGCTCTCCCTCCCCGCCAACCTCTTCCTCAGACTCCGCGCGGCTGCAGAATAGAGAGAGCCTGTTCACAGGCTATATGTCTTTTATTTGACAGGTCGTGAGTTCTAGATTGTTTGAGTCAAATTTCGCCTTCGGCAACAAAAACCAGTCCTTTAATTACCGTTGCCAGGCCAACCTAGCTACTTGTGACGTCGAGATATTTTTTCTGCTGTTTTAGCATGGGATTTACGTTTAAAAAGGGTACGCTGATTGTGCAATAGTCCTGCTGTGGCACAGCAATAAATAGCATAATTTTCCTCACTTGGGTTACGAAAGAAATGAGAGTTTGTGGCGGAATGGAAATATCTATGATGAAAATTTTAAAAAAGCAGCAGCTTTATCAAAGCAATCTTATCAGTAAATACAAGCGATTTAAAATAGTGTTTGAATACATTTGGACTGCTGTCTTGTTAAAGGTGATATCGGGAGCAAATAGACTTTCTTTATCTATCGTACGTGACAAAATACAATCTAATTGTTTTACATCGAAATGAAGCGCACTGTATTATCTTTTAATGGTCTGGATTATGCTTTATCAAGGAAAAAGCACGATTTTGGCAGGTGTATTTCTAAGAGAAATCCAAATTTTATACAGCAAAACGTAGCATTGTCAAACTGATGTTAATACAGCTCTGTGGGATACTTTCGCTGCAACACGGTAGATAGAGGTGAAATTGGTTCTTACTGCCTGATCGTTTGGGTGTCAATGGATCCCCTGAAACTTATACTGTCAAACGGAGCTTCTGTTTTGCCGCATTTCTCCGCTCATTGGCTCGGAATGGGACGCGGGGCAGGGAGGGAGAGCTTCCCATCCTTGCGCGAGTTTAGTATTAATTATGACCCATCAAATATTTCCCCCCGCGCGTGATTGGTAGAATCGTGACAAGTGACCGAATAACGTCCGCTCGTGAGCGGACGTTATCAGCGAATAACCCCCGCCTGGCGAACTATCGCTGTTTATTGACAATATCCGAACACAGTTTTATTTATCTAGTCACAAAAATCATTACAAGACGACTACTGAGGAGTACATCAATTTATTGGTCGAAAATGCAGTTCCAGAAAGCACTGAAAAGCTTCACAGTTTCCGCGCCGTTATTTGCGCTGCGAGAGGAAATATTTGAAGGATAATAAAGACAATAAACTACTTTTAGCTTCGGAAATATGCACGGATAATTGTCCTTGGACATTATCTGTTCCTCGAAGCTCACAGTTGCCCTCGAGCTTCGCTCTCGGGCAACTGTTCGCTTCTCGGAACAGATAATATCCTCGGACAATTATCCGTGCATATTTCCTCGCCAAACTGAGTAGCTTATTGTTTATTTAACGTGTGTTAACAATATTAACTTTCGATACACCTGTCTAATGACGATACAATAACACTAAGAAATTGGCCTTTTTCCTAATCCTATTTCCTAATATAGAAGGAATATCGAATTGCGCTGGAAAAGAGTTGGTCTAATTTTCCATAGTTTTGACAAAACTGTGGAAACTCTTCTGTGAATTACAAATATCATAGAAGTATCCATGTATTCCCCTGGAAGCGCATGTAATTGATTAGGACTTTAAAGTTCTTTGATATGAAACGTATTTTAGCTCATTTCTGCAGTTGATACAAAAACAACTTCTGAAGATGTTGGTACAATTTGTGTTCTGTAGCAACCATCCAAGTCCAGGCTTTTCATTATAAAACTTATTTTTTGAGTTTCTCAATTGTTGTTCTCAATTTTTTGCTCCCGTAAGAGATAAACCAAGAATATCACGTTTGTTCGCTGCGGCAACTTTTAAGTCGCTATTTTAAGAATAATTCCTAGGGATGTTAGTTCAGTTACCTTGCTCTGGAAGGGACCTTTTCTCTTTCTTGCCTTCTTTGAGGCAGACCTCAAGATGTTTCCAAGTCCGATTACCAGGTTCTGTCCACCTTTATTTAACAATACATCTTCAGTGGCTCTATTGTCGTATGTCTTGGCTTTCAGGAGCTGTGTCATCGAGGTCAGCTTTCCTATCACTTGGGTCTATCAGGTTTAGCGAAAACGACATGCAGGAAAGAATCAGGTAGTCATTTCGTGCTTTCTTTGTGCTTATTCTTATAGGCAACGTAGACCACAAGAGCAACTAAAAACAAAATGTTATTTTCCTCTTCGTTTATCTTTCAGACTGGCACTTTTTTACTCTATTCTTGCAATTCAGTGCAAGAGCTATGCAATACCAGCAATTTTAATTATTATATGAAACTGGGATATTCTGCATTTTACTATATCTAGCCTTGCAATCAGTTCTTTCAGTGTCGGCAGTTGGCGGTAGTCTTTGCAATCATAACAAAGATAAAGTCCCGTGATTGGCTTACTTAATCTAACGAAAATCAACTCTTTGTTTTCTCCTATTAATTCTTTTTGCCTCAAAACTTCCCCTTAGATAAATAACCTATATTTTGTCAGGGTTTGTTTCAGCTTATATATAGAAATATACTGCGATCGATAGAGGCCCTATAATGTTACTAATGTTCAACATCATAACGTCACCTAATTGTTAGTAATCGTGTATCTACAGACAACGCCGAAATCCTCAATCTAAGAACTATAGACTGAACAAGATTAAGATTTGTCAGCATGTACAGTACCTGAGTGTCCACAGTTACTTGGTCAGGATCGCCGGTTGCTTGACCCAGCACTGATGAGACTTGGGTCATCACTTGCAGATTAGACACTTCAATTGCAGTGACTTGATCTACTATAGAGCGCTTAATCTGTGGAAAAACGAAAGCATTCATGGCGGATCAAGACCGGTTTACGGAAGCCGGTCAGGCTTTTTAGATTTAACTTCAGCTTCTGAAAATGGCGTTGTGGAACCAAATCTCATACCCTCAAACCCTCCCTAGAAGCTCGAACTTTCGACGTCATTCGCTCATTTGGAAACCGGTACGATTTCCTTTCTTTGATTCCCCCCAAAATAACGATCTTCTTTGCTGTTTTTAAGAATAAAGGACACGTAAACGAACCTCGTGCATTCAAGGGGGCGGTACGTTTCCTTTAAAATGTTTGCCTGAGCTCGAAGTACGTATTATTCTAACCATTCAAAAATGTATGAGTAACAATGAGAATCATAGCTGAGCCACTCTATCAAATGCCAGGTTATCCATGGTGTATGATGTCGATGGTGAAAGAATGAAGGGGAAAATGGAGGTTGATCGTTCCTGGTAGAAGTTTAAAACTCTCATAACCTTGAAGAAAGAAAAGAAAATGAGGGTGTTGCTGAATGAAATTTGTTCCAGAAATGGATCACCTGTCAACTTATAGATCATCTTCAGGAGATGGAGGGTTATAATTAGTCCCTATTGTTGGACAAAACTTTCAATGTTAGTAACAAACCTCTTTTTTATCACTGACTGAGATGTCTTCTTTACTGCTTTTATCCAAAGTGGTCAGCACTGCATTTGCCAGCTGAGTAGCTTGTCTTACTTCTCCTGACTGGAGCAGCTTGCTGATATCGCTGTCATTCCCAACTGTAGCGTTCTTTAGTATGTTAGCAACGGCACCTGCTTGAGTGACCTAAATAAAAGGGAAATTTTTATTATGGGATGATACTTTCTTAATATTGCTTATAAATATTCCACTGCCAAGGACGAGTTTTACTTGTACGATTAGCCATTCCGGAGTTTTGCAAAATTAATCAAATTGAAAAAACTAATCCTGTCATAAGAAAAAACCGCTCTTGACATCCAAATTAGTAAGTATCCCAGGTTTCAGTGCGATTGTTTCATCAGAGACTGAATGGCGGGCTAATATCACTTCCGACTCCTGAACTGTTTGATCACTGAAATGAAAGCTTTCGGAGAGTTTTTTTAGCTAGTATATTACATTGACGCAAGTTGACAGCTCACATCAAAACATCAAAATTCCAACTTTAAGAGCGGCTCTCTGTGATATCGAGAATCGGGCGCCAAATGCCAAATTTCGAAATTTATTTTATTTTATCCAAAGAACCTCTTTGGTGAACTGTCTTCGAAAATAATATTCAAAAGTTCAACTGCCTTTTCGTTTTGACAAAATGGCGGAAAGTCTAAAATGCCCTCTCGACCCCTCAAACCAACACCAAAATGGTGCATATTAACAAGCTCGTGTAATAAAACGGTAAGCAATCTGGTCATTACAACTCGTCAGTAATTCAAAGTACCTCTTTTTCTTTCTAAAGCACCTAAAATAACTATGGAAACTTGAACTTGTGGTAGTGTTTCGATTTTTCAAAAAGACCAAGGTAAAACCTCCGAGCGGCAGGTCAAATTTTAGCCAATTAACAAATTGACGAACTGACGTCAATTTGTTTTTTACAATAACAAAACTCAAGCGACGACGCGGGGAAAACATGCAAGAAAACTGGATTTTGTTCGATTTGACCGAAATGTTGTCAACAACTTTTCCCGCTTTCTAATTGGTCGAGGTTAAAATTCAAGACATTTCATTGGCCAGAAAGTGACAGTTTGACGTGAGCATTTCGCGTGTGCAAAATAAAATTTTGTCAAAGAAGTTGGAAAGAAATGAAACTAGACGCTTTTCTGCTGCGGTTTTCTCGACAATTTCAAGACAAAGCTCAAGGAAATTCGCCTCTGAACACTTCTGGTTCTCTACTTCAAATGCCGAATGTCGCTTTTGCAAGAATTGAGGTAAAATTGAAGCTGAATTCACCTTCTTCGTCCAAATCACTGTCGTCAGCACTCGATTTTATGTGTCTGTCCTCTATTGATAATGAAAATTAGCCAATCACAAAGCGAGAAACTGACGTGTTATTGTAAAATTTTAATTTCACCAGGAACATTTTGTACATGTCGTTTGATCAAAAACCCAACGTCAACTGAACAAATAAACATTGAAATTTCTTGTCTCAAAAGGTTTTCCGCGGCCCGCAAAAAGCCTCGCGTTGAGAAACATAAACAGTGAGGGTAGTTTGACACAATCGGTACTGGACGCGGGAAATGGCTTCGGCTAAAACGAAACATTAAGTAGGTACACAGATGAGAAAATTATCAGACGCTTGACAATTTAAAACTCGATTTGCTATATTCTTTTCCACTGTGAAACTTAGAGTGTCATTTTCGCAGAAAACGGCGATGTTGTGATGAATAATGAGCACAGTGATAAGAACCGACGCGGGCACGGATCAGATTATATTTTCCGGAATTCAAAAAATTCTCAATACAGAAAGTTTCAACAGTACCACTGCAGTAAAAGCAGGTGTATATTACCACGTATTTCCACTACAAGCCATAAGAGTGACTGGGTGGAGTTAAATCAAAAGCTATAGCACGACTTTCAGATAGATTTCAGTGAGTTATACACAATAATCCACTTACCGCGTTCAACTTAACATCTAATTTGCCAACACCAGCTAACCGTAATACGTACTTGCAAACCGAAATCCTTGCTTTCCCATTGAAAAGAGCTTATTATATCAACACACGATGGCTCTTTAACAGAAATTTGATGTTCTCGTGACCAATTCAATGTCCCGCAACCCAAATGGTGGTAGTAAATCGACATTCGCTTTAGCAATTTAGTGCTGTTACCGTAAAATGTTTGATGGGGGTTTGATCACTGTTTAAACCTTCGCTGTTAAATTGAATTATGATTGTCGACTTCGTGTGAAATACTCCGCTACATATTAGGGCCTTTTATACGAGAGAAAATACGCCGCGGCTTACATAAGACTTGCACGTATATAAATGGCACGCAATCCACACGTTCACGGTAACATAAGGCGCAGCAGTATCCTGGTCTAGGGATTTTGAGCTGTTCTTATCTAAGCCGCGGCTTATAATTTGGTCGTGAAACCGCAAATCATTTATACGAGCAGTTTGCGTCTTGTCTAACACACGGATTACGTGGATGCATAATTACCGTGACTTGTAGTTCCACTGTACTGACGGCAGACAAACTGTCAATAATTCTTACATTGACAGTTATGTTGTTATCATTACTTTCTGGCCCAGAGGGTAACACACTTGACACAAAATGACTGTGCCCGTACGAAATCACGTTATTCAGTCCATTCTCGGATCTGTAGTGAAACTCGTAAGTCAGAGGCAAATGTTTGTCTGTCCAATCTGTGCACATAAACTTAAACATGGTTTCCAACGCAGTGCCTTCTTTAGGCTGCACCCGACAAGTTCCACCTTCAGGAGGGGTGTTTGTTTGAAATTCAAGCCCTGCCATTCCTTTGGCACCTTTGCTTGGTTGCACAGTGACATCGACAAGGTATTTTTTTTCAATAGACAACACGAGTTCTTTCAGGACAAAACCCGGTGAATTAAGCCCGGTTTCGGTCTTTGTTTGCAGGTCTGGAACCGATAACCACTGCCCGTTTTCTTCGACTTGCAATGTCCACTGGTAAACCAAATGTCTGTTGCACGCAGTACCGTTGCACGAGGACATCAAGCTGAGGCGGGTCGAGTGGCTGACAAGTTTACCACAGTTGATCAAACACCTGAAGGTAACAGATTTTAGCTATGACCTTCGAAGAAACGTTCTTTCCTTCTCATGTGAACCTAAGTTTATCAATAATGTCTCTAAGGAATGCTAACACATGCTGTTGGAGCATGTGTATATACTGTACTGACCTGTATGCAGAAAGTTGTGATGCAGGTTTTGTGTTCAACCCATTTTATGTCATTTATTTACGTTTATGTTTGGGCGATCATTTATAGTCAGCGCTTGGAGTAATTGTGCCATTCTAATAGATTCCTTCTGTCATTCGGAGTTAGTTTGGACGGCCAGTTGGGAGAAAAGATAAATTCCTACAGGTCGCAGTGGCCATATAGTTTTGCTATCAAGAAACCCTTTTTTCTATTTATAGTGCCGCCACCGAAACCTGCAAAACTTGTCTTGTCGTGTTGTATCATACTTACTTAATAGCAATGTATGGGGGATCTCCAATGACGAGATGCAGCAGCTGCTGAGTTGTAGAGTTGCGACCTTCCTTGGTTATCGTGAGAACGACAGTGTAACTGTAACTTAAACTCATCTTGCCTGTATCCATCGAAAGCTTAACGGAGCTGGATTCCAGTCTTCCAGTACCTGTATCATAGCAACCTCCTCTTCCCACTTTTCCTTTAGGCGGTGGATGGACTACGGATAAATTAGTAACTGGAACACCGTCAGGAAAATGTTCGCTTTCTCTCTTACACGCCCATGTGAATCTCATGCCCGTATAGTTCCCAGGACCTACGTCGGGATCTTGAGAAGGCGAGGCATCTAAGGTAATAACTCTGTTTGCTCCGCGAGTAACTTTGCTGCCACCAGAAATGGAGGCTACAAGCTCCGAGGACACGATATCGAGGAAACCCAGTGCTATACTGGTATACTCAATAAAGCTCTTTACCGTCACTTGAAATTCAATTAGATAAATCCCGTTATCCAGACCTCTTTGGGGTATATTCCACTCCGGACCTTTTGTTCCTTGAACTGGAGAACGGCTGTTTAAGGAGTTACCATCCTTGTTTATTTTAAAATACGACCAGCTAAAGGATGTTTTTTGGGCACTCGTGCAATTAAAGACAGTTTTCGTCTGGACGATATATGAACTCGATCTCGGAACTTTTGGTGCATTGCCAGCTTTGCTCCTCCCCAGGTTAGTAATGTTCACTTTTGGAGTCAAACAGGTTGAAGAAGGATCTATGATTATTCCCAAAAACAAATAATATTTTTAAGAAATAAATATCAGTGGTTCAACGCAGTACAAGGAACTGACTCACAGCGCCATTACATTAAATTTACTGGCGCTTGCCTTTAAGAAATGGTATCGTAGAATTAGATTGACTGTATCAAATTTTTGTCATCGTTAAATACGTTCTGAGTCACACGACTGGTCAGAAACCAATATTTCGTGTTTTTTGGGGATATGTTGTTGTTATGTGACATCTAGTGGTAATGGTTGCCGTCGTAAGGACGAGGTTACAAACGTGTGAGCGATGATAACAGTTTTTTTTCTCTTTTTTTAACGGAGAGCGTGCAAAGCTCGTTCTATAGTTTATCCCCGAGCAAAGCGAGGGTAATATTTACGACGCTAATGCAGCATAGTAGCCTCATTTGAAGACTCCAAGCGTGTCGCCATCTCGAAATTTAATGTTCGTGTGTGTGTGTGTATGTGGTACGACTTTTTAGACCAGGTGCCTAAGGCAATGACGTAATAATCATTGATTAGCGTCTCCGCCAGTGTTTTTAAAAGATTTGAACGAAGCAATAATTGTAAGTAACTGGTTTTACGAGAATGAATTTGAAAACTGGAAAACTTGAAACAGAACGGTCTCGCGAAGCTCGTAGGCATGGGCAAGGCGAAATCGTGAAACGATCGAACAGCGCCAAATACGTCTAGAGAAAAGACGGCAAACTTATTATAACCGACAGCATCATGAACGGAAGCGTGCCAAAGAAATGGCCCCGCAAAGGGAACAGCGCTTGAAAGAAAATCGGGAGCTTCAGACGCCGTTTTGTGTTAAACTCAGACACTTATTCAGAAAGGACAATCAACAAAGGTTAGTCAGTGGAAATTAAACAATCACCGTGACAAATATATTCTACCCGTATCTTGTAACTCGATCACTTCAAGAATGTATTAGAATCTGTATGCTAATCATTTTCCCTCGAAGTATTGTTTTAATACTCTTCGTTCGCCAATTTCGGCTACCGTATTCGCTCAGAGCAATCGGAACTTCGAGTCTTGAATGATTTAGTCCGAGGTCTTATTTTTTCTTTCAAGACTAAAACTGTAGCAAATGCTGTAATCTGACATGCGGTGATTGCTGTATCGCACGTTATATGAAGTATGTATTGAACAGGACTCGCAAGGCCTTATGGGATCTTGTTCTTGAGTAATAATGGCGTGGTTCGGATTCAGTAGTTGTTATGCTCTGTAATCTGATTAAGTAAGTGACAAAGTGTGGCCATCGGACCGTAAAATAAAGTGTGAAACGTCGAGAATCCTCTCACCCGGAGTACATCAAGAGTACATGGTCCTTCGAGTCGGATGGGACTGGATTGACTAACGATAAAGAACCAGCCCAGAGATTACCGATTGCAGATTGCAGCCGGACGATGTCGACGGATGAGTTAAAGAGGATTCGGAAGGTCCGTGGTGGGCACAGAGGATCGGTAAACCGAATAATTGGAAACGTGAACACCATTCTGGAGTCTTTAAACGTTTCAGGAGTCGCCGCGGAAAAGGCGAAGCTCGATCAACAAAAGTCGAGCCTTCAAGGCAAGCTAAAAACAATTGAGTTACTCGACGAAGAGATCCTTGGCCTCGTTGAGGAAAATGACATCGAGGAAGAAATAGAGCAGGCTGATATCTTTAAGGAAACCATTCTACTAACTATCAATCGGGTTGAGGAAGTGGTATCTATGATCCACAACAGTCCACCACCGGTGACTGCGAGTGTGAATGAATCACCATCGACATATGGAACAGTTCCTTATCAGCCGTCAGATTCACATCCAGTAACACCGAGATCAGCAGGTAGCCCCCGAGTCAAGCTACCAAAATTGGAATTAAGGAAGTTTGACGGTGACTCAAGTAAGTGGACTTCGTTTTGGGATGGGTTTGAGGCGTCTATCCATAATAATGCCAGCCTTGCCCCAATCGATAAATTCAACTACCTTAGTTCACTGCTAGAAGGGGTAGCAGCAGAAGCCATCACTGGCCTAACACTGTCTGCAGCCAACTATGATGATGCCATTGCTGTATTGAAAAATAGATTTGGCAACAAGCAGCAGATTGTAAATAGACACATGGAGATTTTGTTGAATGTCGATGCAGTAGCATCCAACAATAATATAAGGAGTCTGCGCCAACTACATGACAATGTAGAATCACACATCAGGAGTCTCAGAGCACTGGGGATCCCACCAGAGCACTATGGAACCCTACTCTCTTCAGTAATCATGAGCAAACTACCCCCAGACTTGCGCCTGATTGTCAGTAGGGAACTTGGGGGGAACGACTGGGAGCTGGACAAACTATTGGAGACATTTAGGCGAGAATTAGAGGCAAGGGAAAGAGCATCTGGAGCTTCAAGTACCCAAAGACAAGCTGAACATAGTGCAAAGCCAAGCAAGAAGAACCACACGACTGCTACAGCACTCATTGCCAGCAACAGTGGACCAAACTGTACGTATTGTAGGGCACCCCATGCTTCAAGAAACTGCAAGACAGTGATGGATGTGGCTGCGCGTAAAGAAATACTGAGAAAGTCAGGAAGATGTTATGTGTGCCTTCGTAAGGGTCACATCAGCAGAAACTGCCCATCAAAACTAAGATGCCAGAAGTGCAATGGTAGGCACCACAACAGCATTTGTTCACCATGGTCAAGAGACAGCCCTGAAACCCAAACTCAGGACAAACCATATGTTCATCCCAAACCACAGAGTGAAGCTACTGATGGACAGAGTGAAGCTACAGGTGTTGATACCTTTTCGTGCTATACATATTCATCCATGCCAATCCTCCTGCAGACGGCAAGGGCACTTGTGTATGAGTCACGCCGCCCCGACAACAAGATATGGGCTAGACTTATTCTGGACAGTGGCAGTCAACGTTCTTATGTTACAACCAGGTTGAAGAATAAGCTTGACCTACCCTCTCAAGGTCAGAAATCTGTGTCAATCAAAACCTTTGGGTCAACTGAAGAAAAAATCCAACAAGTTGATGTCGTGCATCTGGGAATGCATGTACAGGGAGAACCCGACCTACAGTTGAAAGCCTTTGCTGTTCCACTTATCTGTCAGCCCCTCCATAGCCAGTCCATCAACCGTGTGTTAGAGACAAACAAGCACCTGGAAGGGTTAAGAATAGCTGATTACAGTACGGGAAAGCAGGATTCAGAGGTGGATATACTTGTTGGATCAGATCAATACTGGAATTTAGTGACCGGTGAGATTCTGAAGTCAGTACAGGGGCCAACAGCTATGAACACCAAACTCGGTTGGGTCCTGTCAGGTCCCTTGCATCCTTATACAGAGGATGATTCCCAAAGTACTAACCTGGTCAGCACACATGTTTTGAAATGTGCAGCACAACCAGTCCCCTATGAAGACACCATCCAAGGGGATCTGAAGAAATTCTGGGACTTAGAATCCCTTGGAATCCAGCCACAGTCAGTCCATGAAGAATTCTTGGAGAAGATAGCATTTGAGGGAAACCACTACAAGGTACACCTGCCATGGAAGGCCACACACCCACCGCTACCCGACAACTACGAACTGAGCCAGAAGAGATTAAGAGGTCTGTTAAATCAACTACGCAAGGAGCCAGAGGTCCTCAAGGAGTATGACAGTGTAATCAGAGAACAGATGAAGAGAGGAATTGTGGAGGTTGTAGACAATCAAGTTAGCGTGGAAGCCGACAATGTACATTACCTTCCTCACCATGCAGTGATCCGAAGAGACAAGTCAACCACAAAGCTGAGAGTTGTTTTTGATGCCTCAGCAAAGTCAGATGGTGCCTCACTGAACGATTGCCTATATACAGGACCTGTTTTCACCCATAACCTGACTGACATCATGTTGAGGTTTCGCACACACCGAGTGGCACTCACAGGAGACATTGAGAAGGCATTTTTGATGGTACACATGGCAGAATCTAACAAGGATGTTCTAAGATTCCTGTGGGTTGATGATGTAAACAAATCCAACCCAAAGATTGTTACCCTGAGGTTCACAAGAGTCGTGTTTGGTGTTTCCTCGAGCCCCTTTTTACTCAACGCCACCATCAAACACCATGTTGAGAAGTACAAGGAGGCCGACCCTGAATTTGTGAAAAGATTCCTCAACTCGATGTATGTTGACGACATGACTTCTGGTGAAGACGACGTAGATAAAGCCTATGAACTGTACTTGAAGGCCAAGATTCGCCTGGCAACAGGCGGATTTAACATGCGAAAATTTGCAACCAATTCAGCAGAGCTGAGAGAGAAGATTGAGAAGGCAGAGGCAGCGACACCTTCGAAAGTGCAACCGATATCAAACATGGGAGATGCACAAGTTGGATGTAAGCCTCAACCTACAGAGAATGCAAACCTAGTGGAAGAGGAGGACATTACATACACTAGGAGTGTACTTGGATCGCCTGTGGACAGGGGTACAGGAAACCAACGAACACTGGGAACCCTCTGGAACTTTGTAAGAGACTGTTTTGTTTTTGACTTAACGGACACTGCAAGTTTAGCCAGGGAAGCAAAGCCCACGAAAAGAAATATCATCAGTGTGGCATCAAAATTCTATGATCCACTAGGATTCATTTCCCCAATTACAGTCCAATTTAAGCTACTCTTCAGGGAGCTATGTGAAGACAAGAATGAGTGGGACGACTCACTCGAAGGAGCCACAAAGACCTCATGGGAAAAATTGGTGGACAACCTGCAGCACGTGAAGACCATGAGCCTTCCAAGGTGTTACTTCAGTGGCATCGAGCAAGTTGAATCTTGTGAGCTTCATGGATTTTGTGATGCATCTGCAAAGGCGTACGGAGCAGTTGTCTACTTACGCATTGTTACAACAGCAGGAACCCATGTGAAGTTTGTATCCTCAAAAACCAGAGTGGCGCCCCTATCCAAACAGACCATTCCTCGTCTGGAACTACTCTCCGCTCTCGTATTGGCAAGACTGATGAACAGCATCAAAGGAGCCCTAGAGTCAGAAATTGACATCAGCAAGTCAGTGTGTTGGACTGACTCAAAGGTGGCATGGTACTGGATCACTCAGGACAACAAGGAATGGAAACAGTTCGTTCAGCACCGAGTTGATGAAATCAGGAAACT
Organism: Plumapathes pennacea; assembly: GCA_964036295.1. Lineage (NCBI taxonomy): Eukaryota > Metazoa > Cnidaria > Anthozoa > Antipatharia > Myriopathidae > Plumapathes > Plumapathes pennacea. Next base: position 10,136,893 of record OZ038465.1, on the reverse strand, counting down.
GGTCCCACTGAAGTGTTGGAATCATTGTCCTGGCCAAACTAACCCGGCAGACATATTGTCAAGAGGCATCAACCCCAGAGATCTACCCAACTGCAAGTTGTGGTGGAATGGACCGGAATGGCTGAAGGGTTCAGGAAACCCAAGTGCAGTGAAGGAAGAAGTCAAGGAGAGTCTGTTACCTGAGGACTGTGTGCTCGAGATGAAGGTTAAAGACCGCAAGGCTACGCAGAACGAGAACATGTCAGTGTTGTTCGTGGATTCCACATCAGGAACGTTGAGTAACCTCATTGACTGTGAGGCCTATAGCAGCCTGAACCGCTTGCTTAGAGTAACTGCTCTCGTGATGAAGTTTGTGAAACTCGTAAAGGCCCGAATCAAAGGAGAAAGCAAGAAGCATGGACCAGAGTTAACGAACACTGATGTTGAAGAAGCCAAAGTGTGCTGGATCAAGGAGGCACAGAAGCCTATGAAATCGAAGGAGAAGTTCAGGATCTGGAAGCAACAATTTGGTCTCTTCACGGATGATGTTGGAGTGATTAGATGCGAGGGAAGGCTGGCAAAAGCAGAGTTACCTTGGTCAGCCAAGCACCCCATCCTAATCGACAGTAGCCACCACCTAGCTAATCTAATTGTCTGGAGCAGCCACAGCCGAACCATGCATGGAGGAGTCAAGGCGACACTCACTGAACTGAGGTCAAGATTTTGGATTGTACATGGTAGAAGCTTCGTGAGAAGACTGTTATTCAGCTGTGTTGTCTGCAGGAAGTCTGAAGGAAATCCATACAAGCCACCCCCAACACCACCACTGCCTGAGTTTAGAGTCAAGAAAGCGCCACCCTTCAAGTATACAGGAGTGGATTATGTAGGACCCCTGTACATCAAGACTGAAAGTAAGGAGGAGCGGAAAGTATGGATCTGCCTCTTAACATGCTGTGTAACAAGAGCCGTCCACCTGGAAGTTGTTCCAAGCCTGACAGCAGAAGCCTTCCTGAGAAGCTTCAGAAGATTTACAGCTCGCAGATCAACCCCCGCAATGGTCGTGTCAGACAACGCAAGAACCTTCAAGGCAGCCTCAAAGGAACTCATCATACTGATGCAAGATCCTGAAGTGAAGAAGTACTTTACTAATGAAGGCATCAAGTGGTCCTACACTTTAGAGAAAGCACCATGGCAAGGAGGTTTCTACGAAAGGTTGGTGAAATCTTTGAAACGGCGTTTAAAGAAGACCATTGGGCAAGCCAAATTGTCACTTGATGAACTAGCAACTGTCATAGCTGAAGCTGAGATGACCTTGAACTCCCGCCCCCTGTCTTACATTTCTTCGGAGGATGTTGAAGAACCTCTTACACCATCTCATCTTGTATGTGGTCGAAGAATCATGAGCCTACCAGACCCAGACAGTGATGTCCCATCAGATGGTGAATTCACAGTCTCACCTGACAATCTAAGCAGGCGGTGGAAACACCTCAACAGTGTTATGAACCACTTCTGGAGAAGGTGGAAGAACGAGTATTTGATGGAGCTCAGAAATGCCCATGCTCGGATGAAGAGGTCCACTGGATCCGTATCCGTCGCTGTAGGAGACATGGTTTTGGTCCATGACACCAACCACCCCAGGGCGTTCTGGCAACTGGGCAAGGTGGAACAACTCATCACAGGTGCAGATGGCCTAACTAGAGGAGCAAGAGTCAAGATTGCAACAAAGGGAGGGAAATGCAGCATTTTGAAGCGCCCTGTGCAGCTACTGTATCCACTTGAGGTTAACTGTGATCCGCAGATCGACGAAGAGGACCAACAACGGCCACAGCAGCGGCAGCCAGAGGTTGCAACAAGACACGCCAGAGAAAGAAGAAGCGCTGCAGTGGAAGGTGACCGGCTGAGAAGACAATGGATTGCGGATCTCCAAGATGAACATTAGGAACCGAACTCGTTTTGATATATGATATTGCGCGAACATTATGTTTACTTGTTTGTTTTTTCTCTTGACTGTTGAAATTTAAGTATGTTTTTTTTTTTTGAGTGTTGACCAGTTACATCTGGTCAACCGGGGGAGTGTATCGCACGTTATATGAAGTATGTATTGAACAGGACTCGCAAGGCCTTATGGGATCTTGTTCTTGAGTAATAATGGCGTGGTTCGGATTCAGTAGTTGTTATGCTCTGTAATCTGATTAAGTAAGTGACAAAGTGTGGCCATCGGACCGTAAAATAAAGTGTGAAACGTCGAGAATCCTCTCACCCGGAGTACATCAAGAGTACAGATTGCAGCGATAATCGTTCACAAGCCCTTAGAAGTATGACTAGGTCTGAAGCCCGTGTATAATTTGAAGTAAACCGTTCAAGTTTTACTTTCATTCTGGGAGAATTTGAGCGGGTTCACATACAAAACAATTCGAGCTCATTAAATATGCATGCCTGAGTCTGGAGCATGCAGTCCAGAGTAAAACAAATCGCACAGGAAGCCTATTTAAATGTACTGCCTATAAATTCAAAACTGGAAATCAGTGTTCCTTTTTTTCCGTACTATGACAGCCGACCAACTTCAAAATTTGAGTATTAATATTCGAGAACGTTGCTTGGCAGACTGTATTAATTAATTTGACGTGCCGACCGTGGGAAATACGTACTTCGTCACGTAATCGACTCTTATAACACACACCATTCTTTTTCTCCTTCCTTTGCGTGTAGCACTTGACTTCGAAGAAAAGACTGAGTCAACATTTCGGTAAAACAAAGGCTACTCTTGTTGGGAGTACCAAAGTAAAAGTCCTACATCATTGGCAGAGCGAGGGGGTATCTGCGATTATCGTATTTCTAGTACCTACCTATCTCTGTCCAAAAAAAAATGGTTTGTTGGACTTGAAGCGAACCAATTTGTTCTTGGTCAATCATGTTCGTGAGGCTTGCTTCAACAACACTAACATTGTTACTTTTGACATCCAAGATCGCGATCACTTCGATGCTTCCTGGCCTGTGGTAAAACCGATCGAAAAGGCAACTGTAAGCCAGGAATAAAGGACCTTTATATAATTCTTATCCGATTTTTTCTTCTAAAGGCCACACACTTAAAGATCCCAGTTGCTGACCTATTTCAAAAATCTCCACGTATGAAAACGGGTATATTACAGCTCTACAATGCACAGGAGCGAGGCATGGGATGGGATATATGTTGTCTAAATTTTGTTGCCATCCATCATGACGGTTATAACAGAATATGTAAACGAAAATGATTTTATCATACCTGATTTCTGTTACGTGTGCTGAATATAAGTCAAGGTTGTTCATAAGCTGAGGAAAAGACAATAAAAACAAGGCGTCAAGTGCAAAGAGGGTATGCCATGTTGCCAATGATCCACGACTAGTTTCAGCAGAAACAGGAAAATGTATATTAAATGTATGCGCTGGACTATTACGCTGTGATAGGTGGATATTCATTGAGTAACTGCAAGCCAGTGCTTGTACTGTTAGTAGCAATATAGAGTAATTATGTATATGCGACTAGTGTGTGTGTAAAATGCATCTTATACATATACTGTAATACAGAAAATGCATATTAATTGAAAGTTATCTTGTTAGTTATAGATGATGGCTTAATTGTGAATAATACCGGCAGCAAATACACAGCTGTTTGTAAAGCAGAAATTGAGTGTGTTGTCGGACAGTTCAGTTAAAAACGTTGTTTTCCAAGCCAAAAAGGAATGCAGATAAACACATTTAAAATATATTTTTATCATAAACATTTCTTCCGGAGAGGCATCCTTGTGCGGGAATCAAATAGTTGAGAGAGACTAATAGTTAGGAGAAAATGTTAGTCTAATGTATTCCATGGAATAACAATAAATGGAAAAAAATGCAGAACGCGTGCTGTTCAAATTATGGCAGGCGCTCGCGCTCTTTTAAAGTTTGATCCAAGTTGTGCTTGAGTTTCGTTGCCACACCTTGAATTTTGCAAAGAAAAAAAAAAAAAAAAAAAAGAACAACAACAACAACAACAACAACAACAACCAGAAGTTGAACTACAGAAAAGCTTTTGGGTTGCCAGCCGCACATATTCGCGGGAATTTGTTTGAACGTGTACACATGCTATGCAGGCTAATCTAAACAGGACTAAGGACTAAACAAAACATACATACATATTGAAAACAGTTATATGTTCACATTTTGTATGATTGCTTAATTGTCTCACCTCTCCCTCCACCTGTGTTTTTAGTGAATTGAATTTAACTGAGGAGTGATCCACCATGTCCACAGTAAAATTCACTGCTTTCAATCTGAACCGAACTTCAACAGCTGCAGATTGAGAGCAAATATTATTGCTTTTATTTAAAAGTGAAAGGAAAAGAGAAAGAAAAAAACGTGAAAACAAAACCTAAAATCGAAGAAATATGATATAATATTACTAAATTTATATAACTGATGTTCGTCCAAACAAAATACTCTTTATGATTTAGGAACACGATTGTTTTTATAAATGTGATAGCTAATTATGGTTGTGGTCTACGAGAACGAGCATGGTAGTGATAACTATACTATATGCCTTACAGTTTTAACACACAAATGAGAAGACCGCAAACTAAGGAATGTACTGCTCAATTTCACGGTGTTGTTCAGTCCTTCTTTGTGAACTGCGACATTAGCCGTTTTCGAATGACTGTCAAAAAGAAGCGTGTAATTGCTTTGGTTTTGCGTTAGCTACGCTTCGGATTGATCCAAACACGTTTAGCAGCATTCTTAGGCAATCTGGAGCAAAAGCAAAACCTGATCGCAATGTTCTCACGCACAAAGCGAGTGGCGATGACGTAGCACTCAGTGCTGGTTGTTTTTGTTTTTGTTTTTGTTTTTGTTTTTATTTTTATTTTCTCCGAAACAGAACCAAACGCGAATCACTTTGGCTTCTTCTGATTGGTTGAAAGTGTTTCTTACAGCCTCTGTGATTGGCGTTGTACTTACTTTGATTTTGGTTTTTGACAGCCATCCGACAACCGGCTCTATCAGACATGTAGATATACGCACCTGCGCCCAGGGGAGTCTTCACTGATTGATTTGATGTAGGATTCACTGGTTGACCGGTTGGGGAAACGGTAGAAACGTTACCTGTGGATAAAACGGATGAAAGAGTGGATGAAAATGCTTAGAATAATAGGTAGTGGTATTGCGGCAGATTCGGATTGTGGTAATGATCGTCAACTGGTTGTAATAATATTGGCAATGATATCTGCGATTGTTACAAGGATGTGTATAACCGTGATGGTGTTATGGTTCTAACGATGAGAATAGTGGTAGCGGTAATGACTCACTTGTGGCACTGTATTAAATCAAGCAGAGAGGACGTCAGTGAACTACCAAGGGGACGATGTATTAACCTTTTAAACTCTTGCGCCGGTGGTCAGCAAAGAACACGTGAAACTAACCAAACAAAAATCTTAACCCTACAAACAATGGAGCTGCTATACACATACTAGGGAACCTATCAAAAAAAAAGAAAAAAAGAGGCTACTACACAAAATTGTTTTCTTAACTTAACAGAACCGTTTGAAGAAGCACCACGTTGATGCAAACAACGAAAAGCGCAATAAAAGCTACGCTGCAGAGCTTAATGTTTATCTGAAGGTGTAGAACGTTCAACTACCACAGCAGTTGACGAGGCAACAGGAGCTGCTACTGTTACGTTTTGTATTCCTGGAATTTAAGAGGCATGGTAAATACATGCAATTGGTTTTAATCAGTAAGTTCACACTGTCCAACTACGATGGTGTAACCTGAGGTAGGATTTTTGTTCCTATGCTATGTATTCACCTGCAATGTAATAGATATTCAAGATGATGTAGTTTGACTATCTAAGCGAAATAAAAGTTACGCTGCAGAGCTTAATGTTTACCTGAAGGTGTAGAAGGTTCAACTACACCATTTGACGAGGCAACAGGAGCTGCTACTGTTACGTTTTGTATTCCTAATTTAAGAGGCATGGTAAATACACGTTATTGGTTTTAATCAGTAATAAGTTCACACTGTCCAACTACGATGGTATAACCTGAGGTAGGATTTTCGTTCCCTTGCTAAGATAGATTTATTAGCTCTATTAGTGGGTAGAACTTTGATGAAAAGTCAAATAACAGGAAGTCGCAGTTCGGGCGCTCGTACTTGTTCGAACTCTGATTGTATAATCATGACTCGTCCTCGCAACACTCTGTAAAACAGTGATCGTGATGCATGATGAGGAAGAAGGAGGTAATTGTATATTTCTCGCAGTAAAGATATCATTGAATGTAATTTGATGTTAGTACTGTTTACCTGAAGGGCTGGATGTTTCCATGGCAATTGACGTGGCATAAGAAGTTGCTAATGTTGTGTTTATTATTCCTATAATTTAAGAAGTACTTTATGGTTATTATTCCTGGATTTTAAGAAGTACTTTTTGGTTATTATCCTGGAATTTAAGAGATACTTTATGGTTAAGATACGACGTAGTGTAGGTTGTTGATGTCTAACAGACCATGGAGTAATCAACATACCCATATAACATATGTTATTGCGCGACTTCACATTTTCGATTGCAAATAAAGGCCAAAACGAGTGCAAAGATGGGAGCGTATTGCACTCATCAGGAACCAGATCAACTGGTTTATTAGCTTGCGTGATCAATTTTCGCAAGCAAAGTTTACGAACGCGTCATTTTTTGTTCCACTTTGCTCGCGGCGAGAACGTTTGTCCTGCTTCGTTTGTCGTATAATAAACAATTTATTACACGAAAAGTCGTGCAATACTGTATTTTACAATAACACGTCAGTTTCTCGCTTTGTGATTGGCTAATTTTCATTATCAATAAGAGGACAGACACATAAAATCGAGTGCTGACGACAGTGATTTGGACGAAGAAGATGAATTCGCTTCAATTTTACCTCAGTTCTTGCAAAAGCGACATTCGGCATTTGAAGTAGAGAACCAGAAGTGTTCAGAGGCCAATTCTTTGAGCTTTGTCTTGAAATTGTCGAGAAAACCGCAGCAGAAAAACGTCTAGTTTCATTTCTTTCCAACTTCTTTGACAAAATTTTATTTTGCACGCGCGAAGTGCTCACGTCAAACTGTCACTTTTTGGCCAATGAAATGTCTTGAATTTCAACCTCGACCAATTATAAAGCGGGAAAAGTTGTTGACAACATTTCGGTCAAATCGAACAAAATCCAGTTTTCTTGCGTGTTTTCCCCGCGTCGTCGCTTGAATTTTGTTATTGTAAAAAACAAATTGACGTCAGTTTTTTATGTTTCTGTCCTCTTATTGATCATGAAACGCGACATAACATTGTCGAAAAGTTGCGGATCCACTCGGCAAAGCGCCTCGTGGATCCACAACTTTTTGACAATGTTATGACGCGTTTCATGATCAATAAGAGGACAGACACATAAAAAACTGACGTCAATTTGTTAATTTTACTCGTCAGTTTTATTTTTTCTTGCCTGAAGCAGGCTCGAAAAAATAAAACCGACTTGTAAAAGTACTCCGCCGTATTGCACTCCTTCCCGTGTAATAACCTCTTTGTATTAATTTTGCATAGATTTTTGCGTTTGCTGCGCTTTCTGGCTCCATTCTTGGCCAATCCGGAGCAAAAGCAAAACCTAATCGCGATACTTCAACCAAGCAAGCCAGTGGCGATGACGTTTCCTCACACTGCTTGGTTTCTTCTTCTAAGTAAAACCAAATGCGAATTACAATGGTTCTGATTGTTCGAAAGTATTTTTTACTTTGGTTTTCGACATTCATACGAAAATGGCTCTATTATGCACTTTGTGTAACCTGATTAGGTTACGTGCTAATTCTGTTTGTACTACCAATCGAAAGTCCTCGTCCTCGTGTTCTTGTCAGGCTCTTTCAAACGGTTTCGAGATGTACTCGAGTTCAGTAGTTTCGGTAGTTTCAGTTGTTTCAGTTCAAAATGTTTTGCCAAAAAGGCCATTGCTGAGCTCTCAAACCTGGTACCTGGTACCTGGTTAGTCACACTAAAACTGTAACCATTTTTCATGTCTAATATGTGGTTTTAACCGGCATTCACTTAAAAAAATCTTTTTTTTTTAGTTGCTCCACTTTGTCAGTTATCGTCGTCTCGGTCGTTCAAGCTTATCTGTGAAGCCAGTTCGACAAGCTATGGTCACGTGACTTTTTATTTTTTACTCAGCATTATCAAAGCAGGAACCGTTCTGGGTTAGATCGTGACGTAGTTATAATTTATAGATATTAGTGAAGGTCTTATCGAAAATTCATACACTGCCGTTTTTGAGACGTTGTCACAATCATTTTGTTGAATCAGTATCACAGCCCATTATTGAATTACAAGGTGTGGTGGCATTGTGGTAGAACAGTTGCCGTGTAACTCGAGTTATATAACTATCGGCTTATAACTTTAGCAGAAGTTTTTATCATAAAGGCAAGGTTTTTTTTATCTCATTCACCACGAAACAATGTTTGTAAAATATCAGTGAAGGCCTGTCAAAGCCATGATAATCTCAATTATTGATAACCACCTTAAAATATGGGATTCCCTAAGGTATTAGTTTAATCACCTTGAGTGTTTGCCATGAGTATAGACACTGAGGAAGTCACGTTCGAGGATGCGACCTGTGCAATCTCTGCAGTGATAATGCATGCCAGGATCAACGCCTGGATTTTGATCATGGTTGGAGATCTGTAACTATAATTGCAAGTGTTAGCTCACGTTCGACATACTGAAGGCTACATGAAAGAGCCTTCAGTGAGTGGATGGATGGATGGATAGATGTGTTGAATTTTATGAAATAATGAAGACAGAGAAACAGCAATTGCTTTTGTTTGGGTACAAAACTCAGTGTACGTCATACAAAATATAGAAGGAGGAATGTTTGGAATTTAGAGAGTGAACTTAGATAGAATATTTGATACATGTCGTTTGGTGGGTGATACAATACAATAACACCAAACTTTTAGTTTCAAAAGTGGTAGGGGGCAGACATGCAGATTATATCATTTTGGCGCGACAATGTCCTCATCGTGAGAAAGGCGTATGGCGTCTCGTAAATAGAGATTACTTCATGGAAAGTGCGCGCGTACGGTTTTTATTCACGAGTTGTGAAGTATCATAAAACGAACGAGCGAGGCTTTGCGAGCGAGTGAGTTTTATGATACGGAACAACGAGTGAATAAAAACTGTACAAAGCACTTTCCATGATGTTTTCTGTTTATTATATACATACTGAGACATTTATCATGGGACCGGGAAACCCTTTAACAGTAGTGAAAAATCGTCGTTCGCAGCTTGTGATTGGACGAACGATTTTTTTCACGTGTGAAAAGCGTCGTTCGCGGCCTCTCATTGGCTAGAACTCATTTGCGTACGAAATTTTACGATATGGCTTTTTCGTGAGTATGTCTCAGTATGTATATAATAAAGATTATTTTTCAACGCGATATTTTTTCGCCTTTCTTTGCGTACAGCACTTGACTTCCAAGAAGCGTTTGCGTCATAACTTCAGTAAAATATCAATGCCAGGGCGAAGGGGAATCTGCGATTCTCGCATCTCTAGTTACTGTGTTATATATTTGCAAATGGCTAGATCTTAATAAGCGGTCGTGAGATAAAAATAACTTGTAAATGCATCCTTATTGCACAATTCAAACTTAGTTATTATGTAACACTGATGTTCTGTGAGTTTCCTGGAGATGATAAAATCGTTAAATTGACAAAAGAGACTCTACTCTGTACAAGGCAAGTATAGTGTTAAAATAGTATTTCCTTAAAAAAAAAAGGTGTAGGGAAGGATACTCAAGCGGACGCTGCCGTTGTAATATTTTCCTTCGCATATTAATCCTCTCACTGAGATTCGAGTAGACGATTTTAACAATATCAATGTTACCTTTACAGCCGATGGGAATGCTAACTCTTTTCAGACGAAACACGTCACTGAATCTTTACAATAAAGTTATCTTACCGCTTGACCAATTTACTTCAACTGTTTTTCCTTGTAGAATCTAAATTTCCGCCAGTACAGTATGCAAGCTGCCCTCTACTGTAAACGTTACCGTTTTGTGACAAGACAGAAACAAAACCAGAAGTTAATATTGTTCAAGTTAAACATGACACTTCAAATTTGCATGTATTTTGGACAACAACCGAATTTATAATGACAATATAGCTATACCTTGAGTTCAATTTTTTTTTTTTTTTTAAATCGACTACTTTTCTTTTGGATTTCTCGTATGGCGCATCTTTTTTTTTTTTTTTTTTTTTTTTCTAGCGTTCCTCTCCCCCCCTTTTTGAATCGTGTTGACCTTCGTAATTATTACTTACAGAACGTTTTAATGAGTGTGCGATATTTAGATAAGGAGAGAATGGCCTACTACATTGAACACGGAAAGAGTGATAAACAGAGCTTTGTGTTTTGTCGATTCTTTTTCTACGCCCAAGGGTGTCTTACTACTCCGTAGGACTCCGCGCCACTACTTTTCGCGACATTGATCAGTTGGATATTTGTATTCTGAGACAAAATTTATTCCGAACCCCATGTATTCGAATTTAAATTATTTGACAAATTCTCTCTCGGCATTAAATGATGCAATAGTCGATTATATGTCAACGCGGTCTCCGTATAAAGTTCTTAGGTGTAGAGAGAGGGAGGACTTACGGGTGATTTGTAAACTATAAAGTGAAACCGCACGATTGACGTTCGGGCTACGTTTGTTTACTAAAAATCGCTTAAAATACATCCAAAACTAAAACATACTAACAATTTCAAGTAAATGTAAACATTTATTTCCAATTAGATGTTCCAGTTGCACTACGAGGCCTTAACTCCACCGTTCATAAGAACTTCTTTATTCAAAATGTATTTCACATCCGTAATACATGCACAGCAGGTGGTATTGTCAGTTTATTCGCGCTGTCGTCAGCGTGCGACTTCAGCGCGTAGCCAGTCCACGTATTTTTCACCAACTTTGGTTTTTTTCTCCCAATTTCTCGGACATATATTTTATATGGTACAGTAGAACCCCGTTATCTCGAACTCCCCGCTGTCTCGAGCAGAATCTGATTTCCCTCGGAAATGAACTTGGTAAAAATTTACTTTGGTAGAACCCCACACAGTTTCTGAGGACCTGACGCACTCGTCAATGATTAGTACATCACTAAAATACCAATCTGAACTCCTCGGTTTTTAACAACAAGGTCTTTGTCATGTCTTCGAAAATTGTCGCAGTAGCTCGGGGCAATGTTACGATTGCACAGGCTTGCGGCAATTTTATGTCAATTCTCACGGTTCTACGGATTCACTTCTAAAGCCCATCCGCACTTGTGTGAAATTCTAACTTTTTACTACGTGTCTCTGTAAGTCTCTGCCACTTCAAAGAAGCCGTCGTCTTGCCATGCGTGCTTATTTATAATTTACTATTTAGTCTGGTGCGAACGGACTCTAATTTACACCAAATTGTTCCTACCAAAGGAACCACAATTTCCAATGGTCAAAAAGAATCCAAGCATTTTCCATCGTCTCGCCTTTCACAGTTTTTATGGTGTAAAGTACCTATAGCTTTAGCTTATTTTACATTCAGAGAGAGAAGAATGGTGCGTGTCATTCCTATTGATTTATCCAACGGTAGCAGGTGTTTCAATCAGCCTTTTTATTGACATGTTTTATCGCCCAAATTAACATGCACAAGAAAATTAAACCATCGAGTGACTCCACTCAACAGCAATTGTTAGAACGTTCTCATTGAGAGCTTACATTTGAGTAATCACATCTTTAGGTTTCATTTGATTCAAGAGTTGAAAGTTTACATTGAGAGCTTTCGTGTGAGTGGTCACATCTTTAGGAGTCTTTTAGCAGTTCTGGAGTTTGAAAGTGAGCTTTTTTGACAGTGCAGGGCCGGATTGAAGTTGTTCAGTAGAGGTAATCAAACATAAAGTGCTTATGAGCATCAACACATATGAGCCGTAAGAGTGATCAGGGGAAACTTCTCCTTTCAATGCATGGTCAGCTATATGTGAGTCCAGTATGGAGAACTAATGGTACCAATGCAGATTGCCAAATTCTGAAAATTTGTGAACTTGCTTTAAAATCAGCCACTTCTGTCAGGCATTTTTTACTTCTTCATGTTGGCCTTTTTAGGCTTCGGAATTTCTTAGAAACAGGAGCATTAGACGAGCAGCTCCAGTGACTTAAATTGCCTGTCCGTCGCAAGATTTCAGTTTTTATATATTGCAATAACATGCTATTTGTGTCTGTCTCTCTAAGAAGTCTTAGAAAAGCTAAATTGGAACACTGTGGGACACTGCCGACAACTTACACACGCCTACATTAACTAAAGAAAACTTCTTTATCTTTCTGACAGATTCAAGCTGGTGTGAGAAAACACAGCCTAAAACCTGAGGGACTCAAATGTCATTATTGCCAACGAGCAAGCCGAGCGAAGACGGTCGGCTTGCGAGGCGGCCAGCATAATGCCACGCGAAGTATTGCAGCAGGCAGAAAAATTCTCGATTGAGCTGTTAAAAATGTAATGTAAGGTGTAGATTCCCTGGAGACTTTGGGATTATTCTCATCTGATTTCGTAGACATGGCCATTTCAATGTTTACCAACCACGTTGTGTGCGACCTGTATAGATTATACATGAACTTCATACATTTTCTGTCATCGAGTTCTTTTTCTTTCGTTGGCACTTAGCGAAAGCTACAACTAGTATATTTGATAAAAGATTTTTCATATCATTGCTATGGAGACTGTAGAGAACTCTCTTCCAAGCGACAAAAGACTCCAGTCCAATAAGTTGTTCAGTAAAGTCTCTTGATTTCCAAAGTAGGGTTCAATCTATTTTACATAACGTTTTCACTAGTCATAGTTAATGATTATTTTATATATATCATTCATATAAATATTAACAGCACGGTTTTCTTGGAAAACAATTCTGTTTTAAATTCCGTTGATTAATAAAGTTCGCCCGTTCTATCCTTCCCTCTCAGAGTGGAACTGAATCGAAGGGTGTGCCAGGAGAAAGCTCGAAAACTGTGCATGCAGTCATGGTATTAGTAATTTATTGATGGAGATACGTAATTGCATGTCACGTTCCGCGCTGGGGTTTGCGTTTTTGTCGGTATATTTAGACAGTACTTGGCTTCAGACTTATTATAACATATTTCACAGGTAACGGCAAATGTTTGATCACCGCGATAAAATGTTTCCCTGTCCAAGTGTACGAAACTTGAAAATGCAAAACGACTAATTTTGCCCAATTGACGCACTCCGTGAATACAGCTGTCAGATTAAAAAACCGAGTTGTGTCTCGATCCGACACGCTACACTTGAAACTAGCAGTGATACTGGTAATTATTTGTGAGAGAATTAGTGACAAGAACTACTCCGCCCGCACAACCCCAATCAACGTAAGGTGTTGTATAAAGGTCACATGCGACCGAGTAGTACGCTGCCGGAAGTCTAAGATTGCTATGGCAAATGCCTACCTTCGAGATCTCGTGAAAGGACCAAGACGTGGATAACAAACGGATGCCGTTTGAAAATGGAAGTTTAACGTGGCACTGTCACTGACTGACTTATAATCAGTCTGTTCGAGTGTTGAATCGAGGGCACAATATTTCTTGTCTGAGTTCTGCGCATAGCAGCTCGTCCAATATCTGTCGCCCAATCATATAACTATTGATAAATCAGGGCGTTACTTGAGACCTCTTAGGTAACGCTCTGATTGGTCGATAGTTGTGATTGAAGTGACTTGTTTTCTCTCGAATAGTTAGACAATGATTCATGCTGGGATTGCTCTACATGATTGAAATTTCTACCATCTAAACTAAATTGTCTGTCGAAGTAAATTGGTTTAAACGTCACTATCTTCTTCTATATCTATATCGTTTAGCAGGTTCGATAACTGTTTGACCAGTATCAGACCTAGGGCTGTATTCACCAAACTTGCGTACGAACAAAAATGTTCGCAAGCATGACTTACGCATCGTAAGTTCAACTTACATAAGTCCATTGTTCTGATGTCATACTAAGGAACATTTTTGTTCGTACGCAATTTTGGCGAACACGGCCCCTGATTTGAAAGTTGCGAAGTTCGACATACAAATTTTCAAAGTCCAATAAGTTGTTCAGTAAAGTCTCTTGATTTCCAAAGTAGGGTTCAATCTATTTTACATAACGTTTTCACTAGTCATAGTTAATGATTATTTTATATATATCATTCATATAAATATTAACAGCACGGTTTTCTTGGAAAACAATTCTGTTTTAAATTCCGTTGATTAATAAAGTTCGCCCGTTCTATCCTTCCCTCTCAGAGTGGAACTGAATCGAAGGGTGTGCCAGGAGAAAGCTCGAAAACTGTGCATGCAGTCATGGTATTAGTAATTTATTGATGGAGATACGTAATTGCATGTCACGTTCCGCGCTGGGGTTTGCGTTTTTGTCGGTATATTTAGACAGTACTTGGCTTCAGACTTATTATAACATATTTCACAGGTAACGGCAAATGTTTGATCACCGCAATAAAATGTTTCCCTGTACAAGTGTACGAAACTTGAAAATGCAAAACGACTAATTTTGCCCAATTGACACTCCGTGAATACAGCTGTCAAATTAAAAAACCGAGTTGTGTCTCGATCCGACAGGCTACACTTGGAACTAGCAGTGATACTGGTAATTATTTGTGAGAGAATTAGTGACAAGAACTACTCCGCCCGCACAACCCCAATCAACGTAAGGTGTTGTATAAAGGTCACATGCGACCGAGTAGTACGCTGCTGATAGCTGTGATTGAAGTGACTTGTTTTCTCTCGAATAGTTAGACAATGATTCATGCTGGGATTGCTCTACATGATTGAAATTTCTACCATCTAAACTAAATTGTCTGTCGAAGTAAATTGGTTTAAACGTCACTATCTTCTTCTATATCTATATCGTTTAGCAGGTTCGACAACTGTTTGACCAGTATCAGACCTAGGGCTGTATTCACCAAACTTGCGTACGAACAAAAATGTTCGCAAGCATGACTTACGCATCGTAAGTTCAACTTACATAAGTCCATTGTTCTGATGTCATACTAAAGAACATTTTTGTTCGTACGCTACAATCACACAGGTTTGCGGCGATTTTATGTCAATTCGCACTTCTCCACTGATTCACTTCTTTCACACTTGTGAAATTCTAAGTTTTTACTTTGAAAGTGTGTCTTTAAGTCTCTGCTACTTCAGAGAAGCCGTCGTCTTGCCATGGGTGCTTATTTATAATTTACTATTTATTCTGGTACGGACTCTAATTTACAAAAAAATATTCCTACCAAAGGCACCAAAAATTTCTAATGGTCAAGAAGAATCCAAGCATTTTTGAGTGTCTTGCTTTATAAAGTTTTGATGGTGTAAAGTACTGTAGCTTTAGCTACTTTGTATTGAGAGAGGAATGGTGCGAGTCATTCCTAATGATTTATCCAACGGTAGCAGGTGTTTAAATCAGGCTTTTTATTGACATATTTTATCGCCCAAATTAACATGCACAAGAAAAATCATCGAGTGACTCCACTCAACAGCAATTATTAGAACGTGCTTGTTGAGAGCTTATAGTTGAGTAATCACATCTTTAGGTTTCATTTGACTCAAGAGTTGAAAGTTTACACTGTTATTTTAATTTACCCATTGAGAGCTTTCGTGCGAGTCGGTCACATCTTTAGGAGACTTTTAGCAGTTCTGGAGTTGGAAAATGAACTTTTTTGACAATGCATGGCCAAATTGGAGTTGGTCAGTAGAGGTAAATCGAACATTAGGTGCTTTTCTGACACACACATCCGCAAACTAATAATACATGGTTTTGCTAAATTGTGATTGTGTTACTAGTTATGTGTAGTTTGGCTTTCATTGCCATGGAAAATTTTACCTAATTCCTGGCTTTTATGGTCTATAGTGGAACTTGAAGCCTACCCTGGGTTCCAGAGGATTCTTTCCTTATTGTCCACGGCTTCGCGACTCGATAACAGAAAGAAAGCTCGTATTATTTGCATATAGATTACAATTGATGATCGTGCCGTAATTTTACCATCGTAAGATAATCTAAGTTTTGGCCAACCAACGTTGTTTTGTTTGGGAATACCAACTAAGAAGCTGCTATCACAAATTGGACTATTCAAACGTTGAGCAGCTGTGTACAACTCTCATCTTTCTGTTTCAAATCAGCAAAAGGGACTGTTTCCTGGCGATACTTTGCTAAACGCTGCCGCTGTCCTGAAGTGATCAGGGGCGAACTTCTTCTTTCAATGCATGGTCAGCCACCCAACCCCCCCCTCCTCCACTCTGTACAATGTTACGTGTGGTTGGAAAAACAGGTTCAGGCCACTTCAACATTGAACGGGGGAGGGAGGGGGGGGGGGGTGTCTTTCAACTTTCAACAATGGAGAATTTACTGAAACTGTGAGAGTGTCCCAAGAATTTTTTCACTGATTACAGCTTAAAATCAGCCGCTCTTGTCAGGCATTTTCTACTTCTTCATAGTGGCCATTTTGTGCTACAGAAAACCTTAGAAACAGGAGCATTAGACGAGTAGTTCTAGTGACTTAAATAGTCTGGACTTTGCAAGATTTCGGTTATATATATTTCAATAACATATGTGTGTGTGTGTGTGTGTGTGTGTGTGTGTGTGTGTGTGTGTGTGTGTGTGTGTGTGTGTCTCTCTCTCTCTCTCTCTCTCTACAAGTCTCAGAAAAACATAATTGGAACACTCTGGGACATTGCCGTGATAAGAATGAGGATAAGAACACTTAACACTTAACTTTTTTGGGAAGACAATTCCATTTTAAATTGAAGAAATTCCGTGGATTCATAAAGTTCGTTCATTCTATCCCTCCTTCTCAAAGTGGAACTGAATCGACAGGATGTGCCAGGAGAAAGTTCGAAAACTGTGCAGTGGTATTAGTAATTTATTGATGGAGATATGTAATTGCATGTCACGTTCCGCCCTTGCGTTCGCGTTTTTGTCGGTATATTTAGACAGTACTTGGCTTCAGACTGGTGTTTTATTATAATATATTTCACAGGTAGCGGCAAATATTTGATCACCGCATTAGAATGTTTCCTGTCCAAGTGTACGAAACTTGAAAATGCAAAAAGACTAATTTTGCCTGACTTGAATTGACAATGCGTGAATACATATTAAGAATCATGCGTGTCTCGATGCGACACGTCCGACAGCGCTAAAATGTTGCCTACACGCACTCGGCTGACGCTGACGAAACGAGCGCAACTACTTTGTGACTCTCCCGACGACTTACTTAACGAGACCCGACACCTGGAACGCGTTTTCCAGAAGAATGACTACGACCCTAACTTTGTCAAACGCAACACTCACAAGAACACCACACCCAACGAGACTACCGACAACGAAACCACTGACGACACAACTCCATTGACCTTGGCCACACTACCGTATATCAGAGGCACCTCTGAGACGATAGCACGTATTCTACGACCCTACAACATCCGGGTAGCCCACAAACCCATCACGACTCTACGCGACTTACTGACCAACGTAAAGGACAAAGACGAACCCATTAACAGACAGGGAACAGTATACAGAATATCTTGTACTGACTGCAAAGCCACCTACATCGGTGAAACTGGCAGAAACCTGAACACGAGACTTACTGAACACAAACGATCGAGCTACCAGAAACGGCGACATCAGAAATCACATCTCTGAACACCACCGACAGACTAAACACGACATCAACTGGGACTCCGCTGAATGCATCAGCCACAGTACCAACTACTACCAACGACTTACACTGGAAAGCTGGTACACAAACTTAGAACGGAAACCACTCAACAGATGCCAACAATTACCGGCACCTTACAAACGACTGATAGATGACATCAAACGCAACCGAACGAACAATAGACTAATCAACAGGACAAAAGAACATCAACTGACCAATAACGAAACACAACCAAGCCGACTCGACCAACCATAGACCGACATAACGGACCAATCACTTCTACAACCAGAGACATATATACCGCCATCTGACGAATACTTTTCACTTGACTCTGAAGATGACTTCCGCTCAGGTATTCGAAACGTCAGTCACCAACAACAGTCTTTCTGGAGACTACTCTAACCCGGACGATCACAACCAACCTACTGTTCACACTCCTGGGTTCAAACCATTTGCCAAATCAAGTCTACAACGTACGATTCATGTAAGTGTTGTATGGACGAGGTCCACATGCGACCGAGTCGTAAGTGTTTAAATAATAGCAAATAGTGCCTCTTGCCACCGCTGCATTTACGACTACTCCATGACAAAGAAACGACGTAGATATGGCAAAAGCCTACCTTCAAGATCTTGTGAAAGGACGGAGTACGCCGTTTCAAAATAGAAGTCATTAACGTGGCACTGTCACTGACTGACTCATAATCAGTCTTTTCGAGTGTTGAATCGAGTGCACAATATTTCTTGTCCGATTTCTACGCACACCAGCTTGTCTAAGATCCGTCGCCCGATCATAACTATTGACCAATCAGGGCGTTACCTGAGACGTCCCAGGTAATGCTCTGATTGGTCTATAGTTGTGATTGGCGTGACTTCCAAAAACATGAACAAGAAAGTGCATTCAACATTTCAACACTTGCTTTCTCTCGAAAAGTTCGACATTGAATTATGCTGAGATCGCTCCGCGTGATTGACATTTCTCTCATTTAAACTAAATCGTCTGTCGAAATAAATTGGTTTAAGCGTCGATATTCTCCTCAACTCTCTCTAAGCAGACGCCTTTCTAAAGCGGGAACCTCTCTAAGGCGGACAGCATGCAGATTTGATCTGAATTCTCTCAAGGCGGACACCTCTTCGACAAAGATTTACTTAAAACAGTTTTATTGACACAATATATTCCTGTATTTTTTCTAATAGCTTTATGTGTGTGTGTGTGTGTGTGTGTGTGTGTGTGTGTGTGACTTTTATGAGACTGATGTTTTTAACGTGTATGAATAGAGATTACTGACTGACTAAGGCGGACACTACATGCTAGTCCCGATGGTGTCCGCCTTAGAAAGAGGTCACTGTAAAACCAATTTTAACTAATGAAATGTAAACACAAATTGAAATTTTCAATAAATCGACAGATGCAAGAAAGCTGAATACACATGCAGGGAATTTGGCTTTTGTATTTCTCTTTTCCTTGTTACGTTTGGATAAGAAGATACTGGGGCTAAATTTTGTACAACGTTCAGTCAGGTCGATTCGATCCCCGTTTCAGTTTTTCGTTTCGGAGTATGCTTAAAAATAAGAACACGAAACTTAGGTGACTATCTAGAAATCTCATACCAGTTATGAATATTCAAGGGCCCGGGAGCATTTTATAACGTCCATTTAATTTAGATTATTCATTAAAGAAAAAACGAAAACGGCGGCTGCACTCGAAATTAAAGGGACTCTCTCAGGCCCGTTTCAAACCGCGTCGCGCCACTGCCGTGCCAAAAATCAATGCAAATGAGCAAAATCCATTGTTTGAGCTAGTTTGCTGAGTTCGGCACGACAGTAGCGCGACGTTTGAAATGGGCCTCAACCAATTAAACGTTTCGTTTACATCTAGATATGTGTAAAAAGTCAGCCAAGACATTCAAGTCGAATTTGTGCCCAAACACGAAAAAGTGACAAAGCCGTGCAGTGCAATGAACGTCCATAATGCTTTGCACACTTAATTGGTTCGCCATTCACCTCGATTAGCGCAAGCGCGCAAAGCACTGTGGTTGTGGGTCGAGGTGTCCTGGGTGTTAGGCTGTTCAGCTGCGTGGAGCCTAAGTTCGAATGTTCTATTAAAATGGCGGCTGTGTGGTATAGTAAAGAATTCGTATAATTTATTTCGCTGTTTTTGTGTGTGTCATGAGTAAAGGAGGTCCCGGTATCAGACGGCCGAAGGCTGGACCACGAGGTAGGACGATCATTCTCCTCTACAAAACGAGAAGTCGGTTTATATTAACCCTTTGTTTTTATGATTTTTGAACGCTGCACACAAACTTTTTAGAGCAGTCGCGAGAAGAACACCAACGCGATAAGCAACAAATTAATCCCTGTTTAATATTTGTGTTCATTAAAGGTCACCCTCCTCCAGGAGATTTCATCGCCCTGGGTAAGCAGCTAAAGCTAGCCTTATCGAGACTGTAGGTTGGTTGTGATCGTCCGGGTTAGAGTAGTCTCCAGAAAGACTGTTGTTGGTGACTGACGTTTCGACTACCTGAGCGGAAGTCATCTTCAGAGTCAAGTGAAAAGTATTCGTCAGATGGCGGTATATATGTCTCTGGTTGTAGCCATCTGACGAATACTTTTCACTTGACTCTGAAGATGACTTCCGCTCAGGTAGTCGAAACGTCAGTCACCAACAACAGTCTTTCTGGAGACTACTCTAACCCGGACGATCACAACCAACCTACTGTTCACACTCCTGGGTTCAAACCATTTGCCATCTTATCGAGACTACTAGCTAGTGTACTGAGTCATGAGGAATTGATGTTTAGGCATTACTGTAGCTTTATACTGAATTTAAAGCTTACAGTCTTGCATATGCATGTGCTGTATAATTCAGATTTAACCAGAGGTTTTTAGGAATAATTATTATGTAGACTGCCTGCCTGCTGTTTGGGTTAGATCCCTCATGCACAGTAGTTCCAAGGACATGCACCCTTAACTTTTCTCTATATCTTCAGGCCCTGTGAAGGGCTCAGGTAGAAGTTCAGAGAGTGAACTCAAGCCCTTGCCATCACTGAAGGTTCCTCAGACAATACCTTCCAAGAAACCAGGGGGTCTCAGTCTTACCGATCGCAAACGTGAGCCCTCCAGCCCGCTGACGCCACTTGGAGCAGTGAAACGACCCAAACTCTCTTCACCTCCCTATTCTCCTCACACTGTTAAAAGTGGGGATGGGGAGAGCAGCAAGAGGTCTGGAGGAAGTTCTGTGCAAGTGATCCCAATAGAAGGTGATACTGAAGTAGAGCAGTTTTATGATGACTGTCAAAAACCAAACCAAAGCAATCACAGAGTAAATCAATGAAACGAGCAAAAACACATCCGCCCAATATTAGAAGTATGATTGAAACCAAAACTAAGTAATTGAGATTGAGAGCAGTGTGAGAACCTGCCATTGCCATTTGCTTTCTTGTGTGAGAATATCGCAACCAGGATTTGCTTGCTCTTGATTGGTCAAGAATGCTGCTAGACTTGTTAGGACCAATTATTGGAAAGTGTAGAAAATGCAAAACCAAAGCGATCACACAATTATTTTTGACGTTCATTTGAAAACAGCTCTATAGCATAATCTGACCCTATTCTACAGTAACTAATTTATACTTCTGTATTGTGTCCACCCATATATAAATTCATGTAATAATATTAAATGGGTGAGCAGAAGATGTGATACTGCATGGGATTGTTTGGCTGATCTATGACCAAAACAATAAAAATTTGAACAGATACTGTATGTTTCACAGACCTCACAAAGTCACAGACATTATGGTCTTCTTTTCCTCAACCATTCTATTGTTAAAACCAAACATGGGAAGCCCAAGCCTTTTTGAAATGCAAAATGCCCTCCAATGTAACACCCCACCCCCCTCCCTCCCCTAAAAAGAAGCTTCCCAAAAAGTAATTTTGAACGAAATAAATATACACCTGTGGCTTGTTATTTAGGGAGTTCTATTAACATGATCCAACTCTATCCTGATGCCTTTGCAGTGAAAGCCACAGAGCTTGAGGAGCGAATCCTTGATGCAGAATCAAGTGGAAACAAACAGATAGTGGATGCTCTAATCCTGGGAGCCATCAAGAGCCTGCGATTAAACAGAGCCAAGCCTGACATCATGATGTTGGTTAGTCTCACTTACCTGGCCAAAAGTAAACCAGAGATTTTCATGTCCAGGAGAGTTGTGGAGGTAAGCTGGCATCCACCTTGGAATTATGTAGTGTACACTTCCATTGCCACAGTTCTGCTTAAGCTTTTCACTTCACTTGAGCAAAGAGTTATTTGTGGTATTCTTGCTCTGATATCTTTTTTAGTCTGAATCTCCAGGGTTTGGTCAATACAGTAGTACACTCTGACTCAACAGAGAGATTGTATACAGTTACAGCTTTCAATGAGTGTGTATGATCCCAAACTTTTGAAACGTTTTTGAAACATGTGAAATATGTACAATTTACTAATAAAAATGTATTCTGAATCTGATGAGAAATGGAAGAAGAAAATTGAAGGTGATCACTCTTGGGAGTGAATGGGTTAACAACCATTTTTATGGTTTTAGCCAGAGCATTAGTCCTTTGTCAGAACAATTCTTGCTCAAGATTACCAGTGCCACTTTCTCATTAATACTGCTGATCAATGAAATGATACTGTAAAGCTGATTGTTATGACATAATAATTTTGGTCAGGCTGATAGTTTCTTCTCATCTAGGCACTCACTGGAATCCTAAAGCGAGATGTCCCTTTGAGCATCAAAGGCAACAAAAGCTCCACGTCGCTTGTGTCATTTGTGGCCTGTAACATCTTAATGTTCGCCTTCCAAGAGGAGGATGACTGGCCTGAGTCATTTGTGAAGGTCTACGTTGAAGATGCTCTGGGAGACAGGACCTGGGTGGACAGTGAGCAGTGTCAGTCTTTTGTGGACAACATTCTGACTGCATTTGGAACAAAGAAGAGTGACCCCAGGCGATTTCAGCGGCAATCAAGTGATCCTGCTGGGAAAACAGTGGAACTAGCAGCGCAACCAAGTAATGTCCCATAAAACAAACAATATTATAGACTTTATTCATAAATGGCAGACCTAATTTATACACATTCAGAAGGTTAACTTTTAAGATAAATTTTCTGACACCACATCAAAGTCCATATTTTAAGTAGTAGGCTTTGTGCAATTTGAACAGTGTATGTACTGAAATTAAGCGAACTTATCGTGTATGTAAAGTGCTGCAAATGCATGAAAGCGAGGCTTGGTAGGCCAAACTGTCTTTCCCCATACAAATCTCTACAAATTGAAACAGCGCTGTAACTTTGTAGATTTTTAAGTTACAATGCTCAAAATTTCTCACGATTTCAAATATTGGTATGTGCTTTCAATGCATACAAATAATTCCTTGCACTGAGGCAGCAATGCTGTAAAACAGAGAAACATGCCTTATAATTATAATAATATAATAATAATAATAATAATAATAATAATAATAATAATTATTATTATTATTATTATTATTATTATTATTATTATTATTATTATCCTGTGGCCTGGTGCACACAGAGAAGTCATTTGAATGTGCTTCACTTCCAAGGTCTTAAATATGTTCCTTGTCTTGTAATAACCACAGCAACTTCAGCAAGGGAAGATGAAGAGGTAATTGAAGAGATGGAAACTGCTAGTTCACTGGATGAAGAAGTCGCCGCTGTGTTCCCAAGGTAGTGAAGTGTTTTCAGAAAGTACATGCACTCAGGTGTATTGTTCATGTACAGTAATGTAATGTAATTAATAGAGTATTGAAAAACGTTCATGAAAGCTCTTGATTGTGAGCTCTGTAGATTTATTCTAGTGCAATATGTAATACATGTACTGTTATTTCATCTTCATGATTAATTTTCTTCAACTCAATTTGGACAGAGAAAATCTAATACACAGTAAGTTTATTGTACAGTATGAATATCGTAAATGTTCCAATAAACCCCCCTTTCCTCCCCTATTGTCATTATGTCAACTTTGTGCACCTAAATTATTTGAGAAGCAAGACAAATGACACACATTAGATGTTTGGTGATATACTGTATTTTTGAACTTTACATTTCCCACATCCAACTTCACATCGTATTTTGTTGATCAAGAATACAGTACCTCATCTCATCTTTTAAAAATACAGTAAACCCCTCAGGGATTTGCCATGAGCTGCTGCAAAACAAAATAATACTGGAAGAGGGTGGGTAGGGTGGGGAAATCTTCTTGTGTAAATATCTTGCTATTATTTATAAAGAAATTATGCTGTATTACCTGGTTTTCCCAGGGTGGCTCAGGGAGGAGGTAGACGTGGGTCCCTGGGACAACTTTTTACCATATAAACAAGGCCTTACCAGTCTACCAACAAATGTATCTCTGCTGCACATCTCAAAAACTACAGTCTTCCCATTTTATTTCAGGTTTGTCTCTCCATCAGTGGAGCACAACATTCAATCATACATCCTAGAGCTAGTCCAGGATCAGTTGACCAGACGGCAGCCGCTTGACAGCATGTCCAGAAATCTCCTGAAGCTGCTCACTGTTACCTGCGGCTACAGCCAGGTGCGCCTGTTGATCTCACAAAAGATGGAAGCATGGTTACAGAACCCAAAGGTATAGTTTACCACTCATTTGAAAAGTTCTCGTCAATCTTTTTCATTGTTAGATAATTATATTATGTACAAATGAATGTGTATGGAAATGGCCTTCACTTAGGTAAATAATTATGTAAAAGAAAATAAAAAAAATATTTTTAACTAATACAATAAGAATGATAATGAGTAATTTTCTTCACTTCTTTCCTTCCTTTCTTCACAACCTTGGGGACACCCAATTATGAAGTACATGTACAGTACTTGATGCAACATACATTTTGTAAAATATTGAAAAAGATATCAATGAGGTTGTTCAGTTAGTTGATAATCTACAGTGAGCACGCTACGCAATCCCTCAAAACGAGATCACCGAAGTTTCGCCTCGCTTAGGGAGGTTAGGTTTAGATTTGGAGTTAGGATTACGTTAGGGTTAGGATTAGGGTTAGGTTATGGTCATGGTTAGGTTATCTAACCGCCATGAGCACAGCGAAACCTCTGTGATCTCGTTTTGAGGGATTGCGAAGCATGCGCACCATGATCTACAGCACACATACATGTACATGAATATACTAAAAGAAGATTTGACTATTAAGAATTTATACATGCAGAACTATAGCTTGTAAGGTCTTGCTTAGTTCTCCTTATCATGTAGAAATATTGCCTGCAAACATCTGTAAACTGCAGCAATATTTTGATCGAATAGATGGTGATGGGCAACCTGACATACTTGTAATTTGTCTCGCTGCAGTTGACACGGCCAAGTCAGGAGCTTCTGCTGTCTCTGTGTGTGAACTGTGGCTCTCACAGTCATGAAGATGTGGAGGTGATCAGTAACTTGATCAGAATCAGAATTAAAACCAAGCCCACCATCAACCACTTTGTGTTGTGTATCAGGTAATACAGTACATGTATGAAGTGCTGATTCCTGCATTGTATTGGGGTTTGAAATTAATGGTTGTCCAGTTGTCCCAGGAAACAGAAAACATGCTGGGGCAACCAAATACAGTAATGTGCACTAGTTGGCATCCCTTGGGCAATCAATGGCTTTGAGAAAAATCTTGCCACTTGGTGCTTAATAATGATGCAACTTTTTAACACAGTGAAACATGAACAAAGAAGATTTTGGGCACAAGAGATTGGATGGGGACACAAAAGTTAATTTCCAACTCTGTATTCTGCTAAATTTCCAGTTTCAATCACACTTTAGCCTTGGAAACTAGTTTTTCTCAGTAATTTTACAGTTTACAGTAGTGGTTAATATGATGCGTGACGTTGTTTATTGGCAGAGAGCTGATAAACCAACACCCAGATAACCTTCACACGTTAATGAAGCATGTGATCTACAATGAACTGTCTACAAGCCGCAACCCCAACAACATGGCCCTGCTAGGAATGATTTTTCAGAACAAGCCAGAACAATCTGCCAAGGTGAACACTGTACATTAGAATGATATTTTGTGGAAGGTAATGGCAGGCAGATTGATGTAGAGACAGACAAAAGGGTGTACTGTAGTAGGTACCTTAGATAGACAGGCAGACAGTTAAGTTGATTGACTCATTTATTGATTGACTGCTCTAATCAACTTTTTTTTTTTCATTTTCTTACTACTCAGTTACTGGCCATGGTCTTCCAAGACTTGCTAGCAAATAGGTTTGTCTACAGTATACATGTATGGCAAATGGTTTGAACCCAGGAGTGTGAACAGTAGGTTGGTTGTGATCGTCCGGGTTAGAGTAGTCTCCAGAAAGACTGTTGTTGGTGACTGACGTTTCGACTACCTGAGCGGAAGTCATCTTCAGAGTCAAGTGAAAAGTATTCGTCAGATGGCGGTATATATGTCTCTGGTTGTAGAAGTGATTGGTCCGTTATGTCGGTCTATGGTTGGTCGAGTCGGCTTGGTTGTGTTTCGTTATTGGTCAGTTGATGTTCTTTTGTCCTGTTGATTAGTCTATTGTTCGTTCGGTTGCGTTTGATGTCATCTATCAGTCGTTTGTAAGGTGCCGGTAGTTGTTGACATCTGTTGAGTGGTTTCCGTTCTAAGTTTGTGTACCAGCTTTCCAGTGTAAGTCGTTGGTAGTAGTTGGTACTGTGGCTGATGCATTCAGCAGAGTCCCAGTTGATGCCGTGTTTAGTCTGTCGGTGGTGTTCAGAGATGTGATTTCTGATGTCGCCGTTTCTGGTAGCTCGTTTGTGTTCAGTAAGTCTCGTGTTCAGGTTTCTGCCAGTTTCACCGATGTAGGTGGCTTTGCAGTCAGTACAAGATATTCTGTATACTGTTCCCTGTCTGTTGATGGGTTCGTCTTTGTCCTTTACGTTGGTCAGTAAGTCGCGTAGAGTCGTGATGGGTTTGTGGGCCAATCACTTCTACAACCAGAGACATATATACCGCCATCTGACGAATACTTTTCACTTGACTCTGAAGATGACTTCCGCTCAGGTAGTCGAAACGTCAGTCACCAACAACAGTCTTTCTGGAGACTACTCTAACCCGGACGATCACAACCAACCTACAGTATACATGTATATTATTATTATAGTATGCCTTGTGTAATACTTACAGTACTAGTAAATAGGGTTGATAGTATTACTAATTTTAGCCCCGTTCACACTTCTGAAACTTAACGAAAATGAAGTTGACTTTCAATATTTCAAATGACACTTAGTTGCTCCCTGCAAGTCATTACCAAACGTTGAAAAAGCCGTTATCTTGTTCTGGATGCTTATTTATTATTATCTATCTAGTTCGAACGGGTACATAGCAGCCTCAGCATTTATTGATATACTGTACTACAAGATTCACGTTTTGAACACGTACCGTAGTACAGCACAGTATGAAGGGAGTACCACAACTTCACACCATCATCAGCAGTAACTTTAAATTGAGGTCATGCTAGAGGTGATATTTAATCGCAAATATTTTTATTACTGTGTAACCATACTCGTTCGTGATGTTACAGATGCTGTGTTTTGGCTCGACGATCTACACGTAGCATGATGATAGTGCAGCCTAATTTATTTAATTTCTATGAGGATAGAAACATTTGTAGTCATTGTGTTTGCTGATTCTGATTATAGGGATGATTACTTGCGAGCGTCGCGATCTCTGTTGCGGGAGATAGTGCGTTCCCTGAGACACGAGCTGCAGTTTTTAGAGCTTTGCCGAGGCTTCATGCAGGAGAGGACCGAGTCACAGTTCAAAGACCTGGAACCCACTTTTAAGGTAAGGTACTCCATTTGAAGTACAGTATGAAACATGCAAGATTGTACACAAGTTGAATCCGTTATGAGTCGTGATCGTGAATGGGTATTTAAAGTGGACACGTTTATGAGAATAGCATTGGAATAGTTTGATGTTGAGCATTAGAGTGGTTGTCCTTATGTACTGTACATGCGGAAAGTCCATTATGTTTTGGTCTCTTGATGTGAGGCCCTTCACTCGAGAGACGAGATGTCAAACATACTTCGTGTCGGACTTGTGTTCAACTTTGGTATCGTTTGACTACCCGTTCGGGTCGACTTGGATCGACTCTTGTGTAGCTCAAATTTGCATCCAATTCGACTCAACACTTACCGTTCGGCCATCAATTGAATGGAATTTGGAGGTGTCGACGTGTGAGTCTCTTTGGCGACCGTATGTATCGTTTGAGCAGGGCTTTATACTACGATGTGGATTTGCTAAATGTAAAGAATGTGTTGGTTGACGTTACGAACTTTAGCTTTTATCGTGGTGCAATCCATGCTTGGTTGGCTCGACCTTATTAAAAGTGTAAAAGATGCCAACCTCAAAACGTGATTGATTGGAGATGTCAGTGGGTTCCGGATCACCCTGTATCAGGGCCGTTCTTTTTTTGGTTGTTTGTATTTATATTAATAAAAATAACTAAAATCAGGGCCGTTCTCGAGTGGCTTTTCACGTAGATTTACTCTGTTTGTTCCCTTTCTTTACAGGATCGTATGATGATGTCTTTGACGGACTTGATCTCAATGACGATCATGTTGAGTGTCACTCCAGCTGTGAAAGATTCGGCAGCTGCCTTCAACAGAGGAGACAAGAAAGGTGTGCATTTGATGTACTATAACAGTATATTCTACCATTTGTTCTCTTCATTCTATCACTTTGCCACTTTTCGGTGCTCAACTGTGTTTGCCTTTGTCAGGCAGTGAAAATTCCCAGACGTAGGGCCTACTTCTCTCAAATTTTCTTGAACACAACTCATGAGTGGAGAGTTTAAAGTGCCTATAAACCTTCAGACGTTACGTTTTTATATGAAAGTAGGAAGTAATCTAAACAACTTATGGCCAAAGAAACTCCGCTCCGAAGCGTTTTTATATATTTTTCCGCCCGGCAAACATGCGATTTTGACCGCCATTTTGAATCTGACCGCGCAAAGTTTTTCGATCGAGAGCCTGGGTTATGACGTCAGAGGAGGGACTCGTTTCTTGTCAAACAAAACTTTCACACAGATTTTGCAGTTGGCGAGGTGAGAATTATGCCTCATAGATGTGTTGCCGAGAAAAACGTAACCAAGGGAGAAAAACAACTAAGGCAAAGAGACGCCAAAGCAATGCCAGTCCCTTCTGTGACGTCACAGACCCAGTCTCCCGTGTCGCTCGGTCAAGATTTCGGAATTCTGAATTCATCCGCGTGAAAAAAGTATAAGAACGCTTCGGAACGGAGTTTCTTTGAGTATAAGTTGCTTAGATCACTTCCTTCCTCACTTTCATATAAAAACGTAACGTCTGAAGGTTTATAGGCACTTTAATAGACTGGCCAGCTTGAGCTTCATCTCTGATGAGTATAATTCCCGAACCCTGCTAGAATTCTAATCGCACACAATTCCTCGCAATCTGCGCGAGGGGATCAGTTCTCTCAGCAATGCTTTGCCTCATTTTGTTTTCAACTTGCAGACATTTCAGTGCTGCACGACTTCCAGACTAACGTTTGTACCATGCAGAGGGACGCGGTGTGGTGGCTTCACACAGTAGTACCCAAGATGTTCACACCCAACGGCAAAGATTACCTGGCTTGGTAAGGGAGAAGTACTATCCGGGGTAAAATAAAGCATTTAGAATACACGTATGAAGGAGCAAATCCTCTATTTATATCAGAGCTCCAGTTTACTTCTATCTCATCAGTTGGCTGCTGCTTCTTGTTTTAGTTTGAACAAAGTGTTGTTTCTTGATTCACTGGAGAGTTACTCCAACAAGGATGGCTGGCCTCCTGAGAATGACAGAGGGTAAGTACTGTAGAACTCGACTTAACTTTCATCAGATGTTTGAATTTATGACTTTATATAAAGTACGATAATGTGTACATAATGTACATGCTGCCACAAGTTTAAAGAAATAAAGCCAAACGCTGTTTCCTCTGTCAGTTATTCTACGCACTTGTTTTTAGTAAATACATTAGTAACTACGTGTCATCGACTTATGAATTAATGTGTAGCTCTTCATGGGGTTCTCAAGACGTATTTGTTTTCCACATGTTTTTTGTAAAAGTCACTCTAGCACTCCATCCTGAGCCGCTGGTTGATCAGTATGGTGAAGAGTCACACGTCCCACTCCTGAGAGTGATCAACTTCAATTTTCTCCTTCAGTCTTTCACCAGAGATGTATCATACAGTATGGAGAATTTACCACTTGATAGTTTGCTCAGATGAAAGTTGATTGGCCTATCAATTCTCACTACACCGCTCATACGTTTTCTTCTTGAGTGGTTGGGAGAATTTGTATTATGAACTAAGGAATGAAATTTCACTGTGTACTTGCACTTCAGGTTGCTGCTGACTCTACTGAGCGAGAGCCCTGTTCAAGAAGACACGCTCATGAGGGTCATAATCATCGGTCTGTCCAGCGAGCTGCCTGTCACTGCCCCTGAGGCGCTGGATTTAGCCGACCGACTGGTCAGACGAGCAGCAGTTGTAAAGACGGGTGAGTACGCGACCCAGGCGACAGTATCTTGAATAAGTAGGGCCCGGCTGTTCAAAGCTTGAATAAGCTAACCCAGGATTGAAGGGGCAGTGGCATGAGATGCGCGGGCGTTTGGTCGAATCTTGAAAACATTCGCCTAATGTTTTTAAGTTTAAAATCTAAGATGGCATCCACAGCGGCGGCAGATTCACCGCCATTGCGGACGCCATCTTGGATTTCAAACTTGAAAACATTGGGCGAATGTTTTCAAGATTCGACCAAACGCGCGCGCATGCGCATCTCATGACACTGCCTCTTTAGGCAAATTCTTTCCCTCTCGTTTTTGGCCAACAAACTGCAGAGTTCTGATCAACTAGCTAAAACGTTTGCTCTGGCTCAAAGAAAACAAACTGAAGACGTTGTGTGAGCGGAAGCTTCTCATTTTAAGGTTAAAAATGTTCATAAAGCCGTTTCGACCAAATCCAGGATTAGCCTAATTGTGCTTTGAACAAGCGGGCCCAGCTCTGTAGAGCAGTGTGAATGTGTACTGACTCGCTGTTTTTGTGTCCTTTCGTTTGTCAGGTTTGCCAGGTTTGAATGTGAGTCGACTGGAGCTGCTGGATGCTGTTCTCAATCTTTGTGCGTATCATCATCCAAAGGACATTCAGCTACCAACTGGGTAAGCCCTTTCGTGATGCTCTTGCGAAGTTAGGAGAGCGGGTAAAAAGTAATCGTGTGATTGCTTTGGTTTTGTATTGGTCCAAACAAGTTTGGCAGCATTTTCAGCCAGTCAGAAGCAAAAGTAAAAACAGTAACAAGTTGAAAGATTCTACTGTTTTACACAATATGTAAATATGACTACGGTAGGATGCATTTTACACGTAAATTACTACTAAATTTGTAAATTATGTTTACCCACTCTCAAAGTTTTACTCATTGTATAAAAGAGTAGAGATTATGTAAATTTTAATTTACAAGCAAGAAGAAGGCTTTTACAACGTTTTACACAATATGTACTAGGAGATGATTCTCCAGTGTAATCCCAGTTTACTGTGGCTTCTGGTTGGTTAAAAGAGGTTCTTGAGTTCGATGGGATAGAACTAATATGTACCATAGTACTTTAAGCCAAATTTGCACAAAAAAGCGTCGAGGTGGTGTTACACTGATCAGCACGCTCAAATACACGTAACTTTGTTGCAAGTTTGAAACGAAGTATTAGAAACTTGCAACTATTGCAGCACTGCAACTAACGCGAAAATTTCCCTACGTGGGGTTTTGCACTTGAACGAGTTTTAGCGCAATACCGTATTGTTGCAAATCGTCCCTGCAAATCGACCAGAGCTTTATAGTAGTGTATAGCAGTTTGGTTGTGTTTGGTAAAGTAATACATAGATTTGTTTTAATTGTGGGTTTTACAGTATTTTTTTCTACAAACGTCTGTAGATATTTTCCTCCAAAGCTGGCAATCTCAAATTTATACTGGAAAGGTTGGATTTTACTTGGAATTGTGGCTGCACTCAATCCAATAAGTATTGGTAAGAATGTTACTTTACTAACTATATTCTACGAAGCAAGAAACGTGTTTCTTTACTAACTATATTCTGCGAAGCAAGAAACGTGTTACTTTACTAACTATATTCTACGAAGCAAGAAACGTGTTTCAAGGTGCAGTCAAGTGCTTCATTTGGTAATTTAGCAATGCTGTATCTGTGTATATTTTAGGTTATTCTGGGTGGCGGAATTTTCCCATGTTAAGCTGCTTCATGGAAATGATCATGACCAAGTAAGGATTTTTATATGACTAATATGATAACCTTTACGATGACGATTATAAAATAATGATGATAATAATGTTGAGAATAATAAATGACGACGACGACGATGATGATGATGATGATAATAATGATGATGATGATGGTGATGATGATAATGATGATGATGATGATGGTGATGATGGTGATGTTGATGATAATGATGAAGATGAGGATGAGGATGACGCTGATGCTGCTGCTGATGCTGATGATGATGACGATGGTGATGGTGGTGATGATGGTGATGGTGATGATGTCAGTAATGTCACGAGACAACACATTTGTTTATTTTTTACTGTTCTCTACAGCAACTTTTCCTTTCCACCACCAACATCTGCTGCAACAAGTGAAGAAAGAGAGCAGCTTTTGGTACAAGAACAGCAGGTGAGTTACTGCGTGTGGTTATCTTGTGGAGCCCTGTTCTTGTACGTACTTCATGTGAATACTACGACATTTCGTTAGCCTTTACCAATCAGATTGCGCGTACTACATATCTTATTTTAAAATGGTACATAGTCACTCTGAGGTTTCATTCGGGTGGTTGCATTTCAAAGTTCAGAAGTTAGAATTCTTATTTGGTCGTGAATGTTTAGATGCTACTATTATTTTAACAGCTGAGGCAAACTGAGAAGGAGCAGATCCTTGAATTTGAGTGTCACTTGGCAGCCGCTACCAGTGGGGTGACCATTACAGAAACCAACAGCTTACTGTTGAGCCAGCTCATCAACATGGACCCAGTGTAAGTAGCACAGAGGTTCTACTGCTTCCACAATGTCGCGAATATAACAACTCAAGTTGCAAGTAATCAACCCTGTTTCGTCTTGCACGTTACATGACATATGCCAGTGTTTTGTCCGGTCCGATTTCTGAAAAGGAGTTAGACTTTGCTCAGAAAAGTGCTTCTTTAGGAGCATAGGGTGGTCGCTTACCGGAGGTCAAAAACATTAGAAAAACTCAAACGGTAGTGAGGTGGTTCCACTATACTCGAATGCTTTTACTGTCACTAACTTTATCATTAGAGCCGTTTTCGGGTTACTGTTACAAGTAATCGTGTGATTGCTTTTGTTTTGCGTTTGCTATGTTTACGGATTGGTTCAAACAAGTTTAGTAATATTTTCGGCCAATCAAGAGCAAAAGCAAAACCTGATTGCGATATTCCCACGCAAGCAAACAAGTGGTGATGGGGTTTACTCTCACTGCCGAGTGGTTTCTTCTTCAAAGTAAAACCAAACGCGAATTCTTTTTCACTTGGCTTCTGATTGGTCGAAAGTGTTTCTTACAGCCTCTGTGATTGGGTGTGTATTTATTTTAGCTTTTGGTACGAAAACGGCCCTATTATTGTCACTCGCTATAATTACAACTGTTACCAACAACCGTCCTGTCTGTCATTGTACATCACTCTCACAATCATTTGTCATTGTTAATCACACTTACTATCATTCATTGTACTGTCACTATCATTATCCTGGTCACTAACCATATCAATACTATAGCTGTCACTTCTAAAGCCCTGGCCAAACGAGACGCAAGTCGATGCAAGCTCATGCAAGTTTTGTAAAACTTTTTCTTTTTTAGACGGTTCTGAGTCAGAAACCGAGTAAAAAGTCTCTCTTGAGCTGGAACTTAACGAGGAGGCTTTTACTTTTGATTTTTTTGATTTAGACTGGCCTTTGCTAACGCGCTCTTCGCTGTTTTAGGTGAAAATCTTGCGTCGACTTGCATGAATATTTGAACATGTTCAAATTCCATGCAAGTCACTGCAAGTCGATGCAAGTCCGTGCAAGTTGGTGGCCAAACGAAACGCAAGTCCGCGCAAGTTTGAAAACTTGCATCGACTTGCGTTGACTTGCACCTCGTTTGGGCAGGGCTTTATACTTTGTCATGGAGATGCTGCGGTGTTTGATGATGATTACAGTCGTATGGTTTGTTGTCTCCAGGGGCCCAGCTCGCCGTCCGCCACAGAACGTCATAAAACAGTTGAAAGAAGCCAATCACAGCTTGAAGTTGGGTCAAATGTTGTGTCGCAGCAGATCACCTGACTTCCTACTGGACATCATCCAGCGTCAGGTACTGTGCATGTACAATACATAGAATTGTGTGTACACCATGCATTCATGTAAATTTATTTTGAAACATAGCAGTGTCGTATGTGTAACATGTGTAACCGTTGTCTTCTTCCTCCTAGTCTTGTTTCATTCAACAGGGTTGTGATCAGGCCGCTTCGACAACAACTGTTCACATTCAATTTTCCTTTGTCTGTACTCTTATTGATAACAGATCAACATTTGTGGGGAACGGTGGGTTAGTTAGCAGTTCTGGCTAATTATCAACTCTAGGGAAATCATCCCTAGTTTTGTCTTTTTCTGTTTTTCTTCCCATCTTTGGTCAAATTTACCTGTTAACCCAGCTGCTCCTCTATTTAAGGTCAGTTTAGCTTCTCCCTCTCCGTTTTTGACTCCGTTTTTACTTTGGTTATTTAGGGCGCGTCTCAGAGTATGCCGTGGCTTGCAGAGCTGGTGCAGTCTGCCGAAGGTTCTCTGGAAGGCCTGCCAGTTCAGTGTCTGTGCGAATTTTTGTTGTTGGACAAACCAACGGAGAACAAGAAAGGAAAGGAGGACGACTCAGCGAGAGAGCAGCAGGAAAAACGATTAGTAAGTAACATTCTTATTTTATTCTTGTTTCTCATATTTACTAATACAGGACATGCCTATAAGGAGTTGTACGTGTGTGTTCCAGTATGAGCGTTTTAATGTATTTGTCTTAATATTTATTGTACGACTCGAGTGAAAATAATGGCCAAAACAAGCGCAGATAGAGAGCGCATTGCATGTGTCAGGAACCGGTTTTTAACTGGTTTATTAGTTTACGTGATCACAACATCGTTTCGCACAAGTTTGACGAAGTTAGATAATAATGGGGACGAACGCTGACCAACGGAAGTGACGTCAATAACGTATTTCTGCGGTGTCACGTTAGTGAATTTGCGACCCTTGCTTTTTTGTGCAGGATATTCAAAAGCACGTGCTGGCCCGGCTGCGTTCTCTGTTGTTTGGAGTCACTGCTGATGCGGAGTCTACAGTCGAGGTGTTGGAGTACTTCATGAGGAGACTCTGCTCAGCGCAGACGTCTGAAAGAGATTCAGCTGTCAAGGTGATATTATGCTCACAATGCAAAATTCTCCCAACCGTTATTGTAGGAAATGTATGAGTGACTTAATGAGAATTGATAGGATCATCAGACTTCCTTGTCCTCCTCACTGTTCTGTAGGTAGAGCTTGGAGGGTTGATAACCTACCTAATGGGAAACTGAAAAAGTACCATATTCCAATACCAATGTGTTTGTAGGAGTGGAGAGCGTGGGAACACTATGGTGCAAAAATTCAGCTACCTTTGCAACGATTATCGACGGTTGTTGGGTGTAATTCAATGTTTGTTTTTGTTCTTCCATTTAACCGTACGTTTATCTCGTTAGGTGTCGCATTGCATCATCATTATTACTGTTATTTTCGTGTATTTGTGGATCGAGCAGTGTTTGATTGGCTGTCGTAAATAGCGCTTTCTGACTGGATGAAGTAACATCGAGCAATTGGCAACTAACTGCGTTTTTTGCTAGTGTAAATTGGTCTCATCTTTAAAATTAAAGCCAATAATGAATTACCTGGGCTTCTTTTTGGAATTAACAGTGTTTTCTTGTAACCTCCCACAAGATTCACATCAGCCAAGCACAAACGCCCTATCAGTTAATACTGGAATGTGACTGCGCTTCGAAAAAATGTTTTAGTCTACTTAGTACTGGGATACTATTGGACCATCTTTCTCATTCCCAAGTAAATCCACCCCCCCCCCCCCCCCCCCCCCCCCTCGCCCTTCGGTTTCGGATGATACCCCAAGCGACCTAAATGAGATGTCATGAACCGGCAGTTATAGAGTAACGTTCTTGTTTCTTGACCTGCTTGTCTTTTTTCTTCAGGGTCTCGAGTTAGTGCTGTCTCATAAGCCCTCCGGTGTCGTGCAGGACACCACAGTTGTCTGTGAGGAGGAAGGCATCTCCATGGTAACCACAGTAGAGGAAGCGTCATTCTTGTCGCAACACGCTGACAGTTCTGTTTGGAAGGCTCACAAATGGCTGTTGGCGAATCTGCCCAGTCTGCCTCACTTTGATACAGTCAGACCTATGTGCTGCCAAGCCCTCAGACAGGTGCAGATATTGGTTGTTCAGCATGCATGCATAACCGCCGCATAATGACGTAATTATATTTTAATGTCAAGCAAAGGCACGGTATTGTGTAGTAATTTGTGTAAGAGCCGTTTTCGGATTTTTGTCTGCTTTAATTTTGCGTTTGCAACTCTTTCGGATTTCTCTAACTTTGGCAGCATTCTTGGCCAATCAGGAGCAAGAGCAAAACCTGATTGCGATTTTCTCGCGCGAGCAAGCAAGTGACGATGTTCTCATCTTGTGCGTATCATTTTCCAGTCCTGCCAGGTGGAGATTATTCCAGAGAGACTGCAGGCCTATTTGCTGTTCTTATCAGAGCAATCGGGCAGAACATCTTATGAAGAATTCACTGCTACTACTGTGGTATGTACAGTACCTAGTAGAAATCAGCTAACAGGATGGACACCCGCCCAGTACACCCGCCATGCTGCGGGACCAATCTCGTATTCAGACACTTTTAACGTCTGAGCTCTAAAGAGAAAAGTCTCACCACCATGGTGCTTTTTACGAGGGGCCTCCAAACCAGGGCGCGTTCGTTTGCTAGTATTCCGGGGCAAGAATTGTCTGAATATGCGAATACGTGCTGGTTTGGGAGCTGTTCCCAAAATATTTGGATACATTCCGTTTGTTCTGTTCCTAGACATAGAATTCCGGAATAATGATGCCATTGCTTCGTGAAAACAAAGATGGCGTCGTTTTCGGAAGCGAACGAAAACTCATTCAACCGATCCAGAGAAAAAGAAGGGGTTTTATCGTCTCTGCTCCTAATTGCGAAGTTAAGGCCTTTTTCAAACGTCGAACGTCACTTGAGTCAAATACAATGCAAATGCGCAAATTAAAAGCTACTGTTTTAGCTAATTTGCATTGTATTCGACTTGTATGAAGCTCGACGTTTGAAACAGGCGTGAAGAGCATAAGGCCCTTTTGCGACAAGGACCGCTTTCTTTAAGCTCTCGTCAGAATAACCGTTCGTTTGGAAAAAGAGAATCTCTATTTCAGAATGCACTCTTTCCTGGAATACAGTGGGACCCGTCTTACGGCCATCTCATTATTACAGCCACTTTTTTTTATGTCCCGCGGAACAAACGCCCAGTCATTTTCTTATCTGAAAACCTCGTTAATACGGCCAGATTTTTATCCCGATGGTGGCCGTGTAAATGGGGTTCCACTGTAATGCCAAACCAACACACCCTGTAGATGTGCTCTTTTGGGGTTATTTTGGAGTAATGCACTGTAGTGCCAAGCTAACGCGCCCTGTGATTGTGCACGGAGTGATGATAGTTGAAGCAACGAAAGGCTGAGCACCTTATCTCTTGCTTTCATCAGGATTTGTCTCAGCTGCTTATTGAGAGATCGACCATTATTAACAAAGTGTTGGATGCGGACGAGGCGAGTGGTCAGGAGACACTCCAAGCTTTACTCACCATGTTCGTGTTGGCACTACAGAAGGCCATCGAGGCACAGGAAGACTGGGCAAGTATTCTGTAGTGTATCTGCAATACAGACACGTGACTGTACAGCGGTCTCTGGGATTCTACTATGAGATGTTGATGACACGTACGCAGACTTAAATATCTACATGTGTGCATTACTCGGTTCTGTACTGTTCATTTTTTTCTGTCAAGCTATAGTGTTTGTCAACCGAAAGAACCCAAGCCAATCACGGGTGCTTAAAAAGATCGCTTTTTGATTGGGTGAGGACAGAGCCTGTTCTCAGATTGGTGACAAACGTGTTGCTGAACTTCCTCAAGCCAATCAGGAAGTAGCAAACATCATTATAAACCAAAACAATCGAAAGATTTTATCACTTTCAATGGTCATCGGAAACCGTTATATATTGGTCCAATATTGAAACAAAGCCGTGGTCAAGCTGTCGTAAACGGGTGAAATTTCTGTTATTGTCATGCCTTGTGGTCAGTCTAATCGGAGACCTCAGCCATTGAGCACCAGAAAGGCAGAATTGGGGATAATGATAATAAAAAACATATACCTTGAATATGTTTATCAAAGGTGTTGGCCATATTTCGCTATTTCACAAGAGCTTCAAGTAAAGGCCTCGAAAGGAAAAATAAATAATTATTTCAGAAACATGGCGCACGGAGGGACACTATTTTACTAAGTTTTTTATCTCAACGGTACCAATCAGACTTTTGAAAGAAGTGCATGAACATGGGGGCGTTCGTGGTGGTATTGCGTGTGTTTAAACGTAGGAGAAAAAACCTCATTCTTTAAAACATGTATATGCTATTCACGATTTAGGTGAATGACAATGAAAATGGCCCTCACAGTTATGAAACAACTTTAAAGCAGTTGCAAAGATGGCCCGGAAAAAAAATCCGGGCCTTAACAGGATTCGAATTTATAACCTTCGCGATACGGTGATAACTACTGAGATATGAAACCGTAGCTGGTCAAGTGCGTGGTTCGAATTGCATCCGTTACAGTGATGGGACTGATATGATGATAGGCCATCATGAGAAATAACCAGTTTCAGACGTGTCTATTTGTTGTTTATTCATTTCACGTCTTCCTAAGTCTCACTTCAACTAACGTTTTGTGTTCCACGGCAGCAAGAGAATCAAGATCAGCTGTTTGTTCAGTGGTCTAGAGACACGGAGTTTGCTGATATGGCCGCTACTCTTCACATCCTTGTCATACATGCCATGATTGTCCTTCTCACTTACGGAATGCCCAAAGGTACACGCAAGCACACTCTTTTCTTTTGTGAGCTGTTCATTTGTGACTTTTTTTTTTTTTTTTTTTTTTTTTTTTTTGCACTGGCGAGAAACGCTGGCTTGTGAATAGTCCCTGTAACAAGGAGGCAGCGTGGCCGAGTGATGAGGGCGCCGGACTTGAAATCTGGAGGTCCCAGGTTCAAGTCCCGCTCTGAGCACTAACTGAATTTGTAACACGGTAGCCCCGCGTTCAAACCCCCGGCCACGTTATGTAAATAGCCAACTGGTTAGCCTTCGATCAGTTGGGATTTTTAACAGATTTACGTTGAGTTTAAAACACGGCCCCACTAGCTCTGCTGAATTACTTACCGTGTATAAATAAAGACACTTTACTTTACTTTTTTTAACAACGAGTGTTAGTATATACCACGCACGTAAATAGTGCTTTTCGTGCGTTCTGTTTGGCTTCTTCAAACTCGGAATAGCAAGTACTATTCACCTCCCGGTGCTTCCGGTGAAACAAAATGGCTCGCGAAAAATTTGCCCATTTTCGTGAGAAAATGAAATAGCTACTAGTTTGCGTCAACTGCATCGATCAACTCCAGCTGTAGCTGTCTCCCCCAACCAGGGCAACCGCGGGGATTTGTCAGACCTGGTTGCGCCGGGGGAGGGGAATTTGTTCGGAGGGAGGGGGTTTGAGATGGTAACAGCTGGAATTTGTCGATGCATACGTAAGTTTGATGTGAATATGCTGAAGACTGTAAATATTGTTTCGGCCGATGTATCGAGCGCTAACCCGTCGAAAATCACAAGTTCAAGTCACGTTTGCTGAAGTTGAAGTTCGGTTGAACTCTTTACTTGCCACGCTTAATTTTTTACTCGTGTTTTCTGTGTGTGTAGGTGATAGCGCGGCGTACATCGCCCTGTTGGATGCTTGGTGCCCTGAGCGCGGCCACGTAAAGGTTTACCTGCTGGACACGGGAGAGGAAGCTATCCTGTTGCAGGAATGGATCAAACTCAGGATGATCAGGTCCAACACGCCAAGGATCGTGGACGCAGGTAGGGGGAGCCAAACAATCAGGCAAATCTTATGGACGTGTGCAGAGGCATACAGAGAGGCAGTAGTTTATTGACACCGCGCGGGAATACGTTTCTCGGCTGTGCGGTCACTTTGCTTTTGAGTCAGCGGTCATTGCACAAAACTGTGGATTTAAGTGCAGATATTGTAGCTCCGTGTAACGCACTCGATACTCAACTGTAAGTTAGTTCAATGTATTTTGTATGACAGGTTTGCACACGACGTGGTTTTTTACCTCGGATTAGAAGAAGTTAGATAGCAATGTCGAAGAACGCTAACTAACGGAAGTGACTTCAAGAACGTATTTCCGCGGTGTCTAGTTTAGTGCTCACGGTTCTGACTCACGGATATACCTGGTGCGTGACTACTTCAGGCCTCGTGCGTGACATAAACATCAGGCCTGGTGTGCGACGTAAATTGTGTCCATTTTCATTCACAGCACTGAGAAACCTGATGCCCTCTCAGCTTGTGCTTTTTGCTCAGTCATTTGGAATTCCTGTTAACAGTATGAGGTTAGTAGGTAGAAGGTATCATGTGACCCTGTATGGCCGAGTGGACCAAAAAATCCGCCAATCGATTTTTATTGTGGCACAATTTTGGAATCACTTTTGGTTTTGTCACAGACAACACTGTCCTCCACATTACACTATTTTTGCAGTTGCGTGGAGGTCAGCTCAAGTACCCTCTCTCGAAAACCTTTAATCCTCCAGCGTTTGATTCTCCCAACAAACCCTGAACAAATGTACAAGATATATACTTGCGATGCGATGAAATCGTTTTGCGGTATCCTTGATGTAGATCACTATATAGGGTTTTACATAATGGTAAACAATCGAACTCCTCTGCGCCCTGTGATTCCATAAGATTAAAATCGGTTTGGTGGTGTTAGAAAAAATTTCATTGTCTACAAAATACACGTGTAAAGGTTTATTGAGTTGATCCCTGGTGTACTTTGCTTTGAATGTCATACAATACCTAACCGTAAGCTCGCTTCTCTCACAGCAAGTTGCTTCAGCAGTTGGACTATGCAGTTCGTGATGATCCGGTAGCAATGGAAGAAGCAGTGCTCGACAAAGGTTTGTTGATGCAATGGAATGCTAGGTTTGCAGGGCCCCTCTGGTAACCAGTTAGCATTCGTTCACACGGTTCAGAAGGGCATCCTATATATGTACATGTACTTCCTAAACCTACCCTAAACCTAGCCCTAAGACTAACCGATAATTCCGAGCGTAGTACGTAAATATTGGTGAATCACCTTCTGAGCCGTGCGAACGAGTACTAACCCTGGCAACCAGCGTCGTAGCTGAACTGGCCACCTTGCATAAATGAAGTTTTTACTGCTAGTAGTACTTGTGAGAACTAGGCTTAGGCCCTGTTTATATGAGAAAAAGTAAGTTGGCCCGGGGACCCAGGCCACCCTCTTCCCCGAGTCACCCT
The DNA here is from genome assembly GCA_964036295.1 of Plumapathes pennacea. Lineage (NCBI taxonomy): Eukaryota > Metazoa > Cnidaria > Anthozoa > Antipatharia > Myriopathidae > Plumapathes > Plumapathes pennacea. The sequence continues at coordinate 10,095,419 of OZ038465.1, read as the reverse complement.
GGGCGCGCCAACTATTTACATTTCTTCATAAATCGAAGCGAGCGTTTACATGAGAAATCACAACTTGCCTCGGGGGCCAGGGTGACCCTGGGGGCAGGGACACTCGGTTGCTGAGATAGGGTGACCCTGGGTGCCGGGACAACTTTTCTCCATGCAAACACTTTGGCTCGGGAGGGAGGGCCAACTCGCGTTTACGGAACGCTGTTAAAAACAAAATTTCGGCATAATCGAAAGCACAAGAGCACAGAAATCAACGATAAGACGATCTTTCTTCCGCCTGTCATCCGTGGGCTTTATAAACTGAGTTTTAGAAATTCTTCCCAGACTCCAAACCGAGAGGGCCAGCTTTGACCCGGCTACCCGGGACAACCTTTTTTTTCCACGGAAACGCTCTGTAAACTTGACTCGGGGAGGAGGGTGACGCGGGGCCCCGGGTCAACTTTTTCTCATATAAACAGGGCCTTAGACTGCGTAGGTGTGGAGATAAACGTATCATAAATAAACTGAAAGTCGATGTGGGAAAGCGAAAGTTTGGTTACCATGAACACGTGTGTTGACGACCAGGAGTGACGTAGGAGTGCAGCGTAACTGCTGCGGACAATGTTAAGACACAACGCCAAACTAGAAGATGATTTGGTAAAAGGGTTCCTTTGTACAATTACAATGGGCTCTTTGCACGGGAACTGGCACGAGCGATACTGCCTTTGCAATTTCAGCAGCAGCAACCAAAGCAATAATTGGAAGAATAGCATTAGCACCGGCCACAGCAACTTTACAGTAAATGTTACTTCTCGCAGGTTACATGGTTCAACTGGTGGAGGTGCAGCAGTCCCGAGGGGCCACTGGAGGGGATGTGTTTTGTTCCCTTTTGACCCAGACCTCCCCCAGAGCTGGTAAGTAATGACCATTGTAACCTTTACGCACGAGTTTTAGTTCAAAATCCCAATTCTCTCAACCAATTTAAGAAGAAATTGTGTGAGTAATGCAGCGAGAACTGATGGTTTTAGTCAGTCTGGTGAGACTGAAAGAGAAACTTGAAGAAGAAACGTATGAGCGAGGTAGTGAGAGTAGCAGTTCATGATTTATGAAAAATTGGTCCAGAATGTACCAGTCAAAGTGATATTCAACAGTTGGCCGATCCCGGTCTTTATTTCGTTCTCTGCAGCTTCCTTAGAACCTGCAGAAGATGGCAGACTTTCTCCTCTGTCTGTCACTGTTCCATCACAACAGGAGGACTCCAGCAGCAACAGGGGGCCAATCAGGTACGAACTGTAAAGATGTTACCCTCCACACGCACAGCTGCACTGCGGAAATTCAGCTGATAGTTTGGAAATGTTTGTTATGAAGTCTGTTTTCATAGTAAGCAAGAGATCTGGAGTGCTCCCTGAGGCCAAACTCGTATCCATGTAGTCATTGGCTGGCTTACTCTTTAGAGTCTGCATGACTAATTATTGTTTAGACGCGAATCTAGCACCAGACCACTCGATCTTCGAGATAACTCATAAATTAGTTTCCTAGGATGGTTACCGTTCATTTTATGGCCTGTTCCTTTGAGTAATGACGGGGCTGGAGGACAAATAAAAGCTCAATATTCTTCCTTCATTCCTGTTTCCAAACTTCAATGTTTTTGCGTGTTTTCTTTACTAAAGGGAATGTTGTAAACGGGCTTTGCGTGTTTCTTTTTAGCGCCGGAGATTTAGAAACCAAGGATCAAGTCGAAGAAGCTGTAACCAAGGTATAACAAAAGTGTTAAAGTGTTCCAGTTTTTTCCTTCATTGTGGTCGTCTTTTTGTGTGTGTAATTAACGTTTCGCAAACAAAGTTCTCCATTAAATACTATGTGTAGTTCAGTTTAAAGAAAGTGGCATGTTCAGGGCAGGCAGTCAGAACGAAGGCTGACAAACTTGAGGGTTAAATTAGGAGTGCAGACAACTAATCATATTTTGGACTCATTTTGCTTTTAAATCTTCAAAACACTCAAGTTTCTTTGTCGCAATATTGTACGAAACATTTTTCCTTCAGATAATCCTCACAGAGAGTGAAGCTATTGATCACGTGGAGCGAAAGCGGCTGGAGCAGCTTGTCCTAAAGGTAGATTTACATAATATTTGTTTTGAGTATAGGTGTTGTTTGAGCAATATTTATTCTCTAAAAAAAACTATTGCTAGGGAGCCCTATTTTACTTTTTTTTTTTTTTTTTTTTTTTTTTTTGCAGAATCTAACAAAGGACGTTATCAGTGCGAACCGGGGACAGTTTATCCAGAACAGTATCGCTGAAAGTCTGTTGGATGTTTTACTCAAGGTGCATTAGAGACTACATCAGAGATGTCTATTAGCTATTGTGTTACTGTCGTTTGTTGCTGTTGTTGTGGTTATTGTTGTTGTTGTTGTTGTGGAAACATCAATTTGATAAACTCCTAAACCTTGCTTTTAAACATTTCTTGCTGCAACGAAAGGCTAAAGCTCGAAACGTTATCTAAACTTCTTTAACTGTGTTTAACTTTCCCACATCTACTTTTTTGTATCCACCCCGACACAGTCTAAAACCAGTACTTGTATTCCATTGGCTCTAACACTGTTGTTGTTGTTGTTATTGTTGTTGTTGTTGTGTGTTGTCCCGCAGCTCTTGGAGTCAGGTTGTGCAGACAAGTTTATTGACGGACTTTATGACAATAGCAGCTTCTCCTGCAGTATTCTTAGACTCCTTGTCTCAAGACAGGTAAGCGTACCGTATTCAGTGAATAGATTCAATATCTGCGCTGGGCACTACATCTATAGCGCCAGGCTGGTGTCTATAATCGATGTCTCCCTTGTTGGCTGACACTTTTTCTAAACTTGAGCTACTTTAGCACATTTGGAATAGTGTAGTAACATGTGCCCTGCTATGGACGGCGGGCTACCTGAGCTCCTTTGTAGATAGCACGAAGGACGAAGTGACCCTATTGTTTTATATTGTGATGGTGCTTGAGTTTTGGTTTGAACATGAACGGCTGGTCAAGGTTGCGCGTGTTTTATTTCTGTATCAGATTGTCTATAACTTCCTGTACGTTTCTAACTTTTACCTATTACTCGTTTTCTGTACGTAATTTCTGTTACCAATTTGCGTTTCAGACTGCTTTGAAACGTAATGGATTGAACTCAGATGTTCCGCGGCTGCTTCAAAAGCTTTCAATTAGTCAGTCCAAAGGTATTTCCTTCCTCCCTTCCTTCCTGCTTTCTCTCTTTTCCCACTTGCTTTGTTTTCCCTTTCCTTTGCTCCTTCCTTTCTTCCTTCCAGCTATTTCTTTTTACGCATTTTCTAACTTCAATACTTTCTTTTTCCATTTATTTCCTCCCTGTCTCTTTGATTTCGGTGAATTTTTCTCACTTCCTTCTTTCATCCTTCCTGTTTCCGATTCCTATCTCTTTCCAATGCTGCTTTCTAGCTCTCTTCCTTGATGTGCCTATGTTTCTCTCTTTTTTTCTATTCTCCCTTTCGTAAAATACATATTTTGGGTACTACAATCACAATAATGGCTGTAATGGCTGCCCTGTAATTCCTGAAATGTTTACATATAGGAGGTCCACTAGGATGTGCCATTAGACAATATAAGAAGCAAATGGGTCTCAGAGATTTTGAAGACAAGGAAGCAGGTATGGTTCTGTAGCGTGCCCTTCTATACTTCTTGTTCAGACATATATCATGATTTCTTTTCTTTGACTTTCAATTTCAGCCGACAAGATTTTGTCTCAGATTATCGCCTCTCCTCCGAGGGTCGACAGTACTCTTATAAGGAAATTCCTGTGTTCAGCTAGAGAAGACCTCGTTAAACCTGAACACATAACTGTCGAGATGGCAGTTCAAGGTAATTAAATTGAATCTGTTATCAACCAAGACTTTATATGACCATTCGTAAATGCTGTGAGATGCGCGTGGATGTTTCTCGTGTGTCCCAGCTTGCCCGTGTTTTGTTCGTCATCGTCGTTCAACTCGTTGTACACATTACTTTCTCTCAAGAAATTATATTGCATTGTAACTACAGTTGATAGTTGTACTTGAAGAACCAAGCAAATTCTGGGTATTCTTATGAGAAAAACGCCATAAGACCGATCGAATATCCAAGCAAGTAGCAAGGATGATAACACGACAAATAACCAAATTACCATCCATTTGTCTCCACAGCTTGTGTTAAGGTAAAAAATTCAGGCTGCCCTCTTTATGAAGACTTTCTCAAGGCAATCTTCACCCTTCTGGTAACCAGAACTCAACAACCCCACGCGCATGCGCCACCAATCTCATCTCCGACATCTCAGCATTTTTTATCGCTAAAGTCATGCACAGAAATCCTCATCCAGCTGCTTACCACGACGCCACGTGACACCAGTATGAGAGACGCTGACTTGACTGGTGGTCTGGCCGTGGACTGGTTTGAATTAATGGATCCTGAGGTGCTTCATGTGCATCCTGTACTCCAAAGACAGTTGTTGTTTAGTGAAAGGCCCCCCGGCAGTTCGCAGTCTGCTTCCTCGTACCTTCTCGCGCTGTTAGCTCACCAGGCCAGCTGGAGTACGCTACAGGACTGTTTGGATTGGCTCTTGACGCCAGACGGAGACAAACCAAGGTAAAATATAAACTTTCAGAACTCAATTTTAATGGCTGTGAAACGTAACTGCACAAACGTTTTGTCGTGCATCCTCAAACTGTGTGCGTTCGAGTGGGCGTGCAGGCAACTACGTGTGAATGTACGTGAGTCGTGATGCGATGGTGTCTTTGTTCGTGCTGTGTGGGTGGAGATTTGTTTCTGTGCGACAGGTTGTACATTCTTTTTCTTGACAATATCAGGTGTGACCTTATTACAACTTCTAGCTTCTCTTATGTCAGGTTTGCAAGGTTGATCTTTGGCCCATTCACTAGAGCACTTTTGTTGATTGCTTTTTGCAGGTTGAATTCCACGGCAGTTCTGGATTTTGTGTGGACTTGCTTCCACACGCCCAGACTGTGGCAAGGACGGGAACAGCGCTCCACAGGAATTGGCAGTGAGCTGCCCAGCACAGTAAGAGCTGCAGTAAAATTGTGTTTAATTATTCTGTCAGCGAGCTGCCCAGCACAATGAGAGCTGAAATGACGTTTAATGTAGTCTGAAACTCATATTAACCACAACTAAGGCTAAGATTATAACATTTGTATTTACATTTGGACGGTAGTGTTGTGGGTTCTAGTCTGTTTCCTAGCTTTGATTGACCAGGTTTTTGGGCAGGAGGGCTTGCTATGTGCCATTGATATCAATGGACTAGTATGCCAAAATAAAAATAAATGAGCGTTTTACCCCTCGCCTTGCGAGGTACTAATTGTAACGCTACCCTGTTTATCTGGGCCCAGTTTTTCAAAGCACGATTAGGCTAATCCTGGATTAGGTCTAAACTTTCTTGTCATTTATAAGCCTAAAAAAGTGAAAGTTTCGTCCACAACGACTTTCTTGATAAAGTTGTAAGCTGGAACAAGCTTTTTATTCCATCTTCGAACAAAATCCTGCAGTGTATTGGCAGAGAGGTCGAGAGAAAGAATTTCGTTAATCCTGGATTAGCTTAATCGACTTTCGAAAAACCGGACCCAGGTGTTTTGCGTGGACTTGTTCTCGCCGCAAAGGATCCTGGTATTTATTTTCACGTCATTTGAGAACTGCAAAACACCATGATTGTCATGTAGGCGGGGGAACACCTGTTTCAGACAGCACATAAATCAGTGCTTTGACTGCATATTCCTCAGGCCGTGTATGAAGATCCAATGCTGAACCTGACTTCCAGCCAGTTATCTTCCTTGATCAACTACATTCTTTCTGAAGTAGCAGCCGCACTTGAAGAGAGGTGCACAAAGAAAGGTAAGAGAGGACAACCATTTCCCACGCGTTCCACGTTGTCCCAGTTCGCCGGGTATTCCCATACTTTATTTACTGACTTCATTTACAATATATACAGTATGCTCCATTGGATTAACATGACATTGTAGCATTTTTGCGCCGTCCAAGAGCTCGTCATCTTGGGCTGCTTATGCCCCTATAGAAGAAAATCCAGAATATGTGGGGCATTAAAGTTCGGCCGCTGTTGCTTGTGTGAAGTCACGTTTTAATTGGAGTGAAATGAGATATAGCGTGGTTTAATCAACTGTGATTTCTTTCTATTTTGACAGGAAACAAATTCAACGCATTCCTCGAGCAAGTCGACTCTGGTGGTCTTGTCGATGGAGAAGTCAGGTAGTTAATCAGAGCTCGACGTTTGGTGGAACTCACTCTGTCTGTGTCTGCCTTTATTAAATATTCTATGCCACGCATTAACCTTGTCTATGGTCTCTTGTTTGTCCTTTCAGGGCGGATCTTGAACACAATGTATCCAAAATGATTGAAGGAAGACTTCCCCTGACTCTGTTGTGCAGCCATCAAGACAACCACAAACTTCAGACGATAGTGAACACTGCACTAAGAGGCACTAGGTAACATAAGAGAGTACTACATACCAAGAGAGCAAACGATTGAACGAGTAACTGAGAATAGACGAGTATTTGAATAAATGTTGTCTGTCTGTCAGTCTGTTTAAATGAAAGTATGTATTTTTATTATATAGACACGAGTGTTTTCCTGGAAAATATACTGTGCGTAAAATCCATACGAAACTACATCCGGGACCCGAGTGGCGTATTTTCCATATCCTCACTAGTGAGGATATCGTTGGCATCATTTCCCGCTTTTGCACGGTTGTTTGTGCAATTTCTCGTAAAACACTCGTGTCTAATATAATAAAAAGAAAATTACACGGCGGCTTGAAGATATGGATTTTATTTTCTCGTGGTAAAAACAATATTTTACCACTCGAAAATAAAATTCATATCTTCGCGCCGCCGTGTAATATCCTCTATATACTGTATATGTATGTTTGTTTGTGAACGTGAGAGAGAAAAAGAAAGAAAGAAAGAGAAGGGGGTTTGTGCGCGTGATTTAGAGCTCAATATGGCTTGGTGACCATATTGTACACTCCTGATTGGCTCAGTGATCATATTGTACACCTGATTCCCAGCAGGTGGTCCAAGTGGCTGACAACTCAGTTCCTGGTGCACTTGTATCTAGCACAACCCAGTACACTGTCCTGGATCAAAGATCCAAATGTCATCCTGTGTTCGGGTGCATACAGTAAAGCAAAGCACAGCCAGGTGAGGCTCACAGCAATCGACCTGGGACATTGTGCATGTGCATTTTCAGATTTCGAAGCTTGTGCAGAATAGTTTTACGCACCAAAGTTCACAGGGCTCTTGCATCTGATACATTTAGAGTGAAAGCAGTGAAACTATTTTATAGCGTTTATATGATCAATACTGTTGGTATTGCCATGACATCAATCTGGGTGTTGACCTCTTTAGTTGGATGTGCTGTGCCATCGTTTGCTGACAGTGTTAGCTAGTTGCCGAGAGTCAAAAGAGTACGAAGATCAAGCTTACAATGCCAATTTACTGTGCAGAAAGATAGCATCCTCTCATCCTACACTGCTGCTCAGGTTTGTGAAGCAAATAGAAATCATGTAGTTTTTCATTGATTACAGCTACTCTGTAAACCAGCCACCTCAAAAGTTGTGTCAAGTTTTGTAGCTGAGTTTGTCCTCTCCCCCACCCCTCCACCCCTCCACCCTCTATAACTTGATAATACATATCTTTGGCTTTGCGTTCCCTTTCCCATTCTCGTCTTGAAACGATTAAGCGAGCTTTAGGTTATTTTGCTTGCTAATGAGTGTATTTCCTTGTATTTGGTTGTATGCCCTTTGTTCCTTGATGTTGAAGGACATCTTCATCACCTGACCTTCTCTGTTAATCTTGAGTTTGTTTCTTGGTTGAAACTTCTTCTAAGTGTCGTTTCTGTCGATTGTGAATGTATTTTGTGTCTTGGTGCTGAAATGTCTTCTCTGTCGATCTCGAGTTTATTCCATGTTTCTCTTGATTTTGATTGTATTTCCTTGTTCTGAAGGCATCTCCCCATGGTAGCAGCTCTGCTCAGGGGGCGTGTCCACCTCACGTCAAAGGAGTTCAGCAACCAACAGCACCTGCTGTTTTTTTCACACACTCTCGGCCTCATGGATCTCCTCAGACCTCATATTTTTAAACAAGACAGGGTGAGTCAAACAAAGACCAGTATCGTTTTATTCTATCCTGTCTTTCTTTTTGATTCTTCTTCAATTGCTCATTTCTTCATTCTTTCTTTACCTCCTTGCTTCCGTCTTCCTTGCTTCTTCCCTTTCTTTCTGTTTTTCTTTTTTTCTTTCTCTCTTCCTGTTGACAGTTTATTCAGGATGGTCTGAGAGAAACAGTGGAGGCTTACTTTGATCTTGTTCAGGTAAACATTTTTCGATTCATTGTGTTCTCGTTGCGTGTCCAAGCTGGTGTTGCCATGTGAACTGAGATCTTCATTGTCCATCCTCACAAGCATGATAAGCTGCCCGGTGCAGGCAAAAACATTCAAAGAGTCACTTAGCGAACAACGCGCAGCTGTCTGTGTAGCAGTGATCACGACGTTGTTTTTTTCTTTTCGTGTCAGTCCCATTGTTTGGCCAACAAAGATCGTGCGGGTATCTTGACGAAGTTTATGGCGTTTCTACATCACTACTACACTGAAAATCCAGATCAAGCGATTCCCATCCTTCACTCCAAGGCGTGTTTGTTGCAGTAAGTTCTAGTTTGTCTGCCTATAGATTATACATATGTAAAAAGGCACTGGTGGAGACTGACGTTACTGTTCCAACGACCTTCTCGACGTGATTTTTTTTCTGAATGAGTGAAAATTTAACTTTTTATTTCTACCGTCAAGTGAGACTAGAAAAAGGGAATCACCATGTAACAATTTGGATGGGATTTCCGTAATCTGTAGTTCGCTCTTTTCATTCCAGGGACTTGATGCATAAGTACCCAGACCTTCTCTCTTTGAAGTGCCTGCTCAGCGCCGTTTCAGTGCCGAGCCGCAGACCTTGGACTGACAAACCCGCGGGAGCCACTGACCAGGAGACCGCTGATCAGTCGACAGATGAGGATCAGGCGCATGCTCCTGGCAAAAATCGGGCCATCATTATGCCTTTTGAAGAGTCCGCGTGGACACCCACACAACTGGCGCCTTTCATAAAACGGATCTCTTCTGGCCAGGCTACTGATGGTAGTTATGATCAAGTTTAATTATCTCATACCATTCTCTCACTTGAAGTACAGATTTTGAGATCCAGGGTTTGATAAGCTACAATCCTGGCAAAACCGGTTGATACTGTTGAATGGACTCCTTGCACGGGAGCAGTTGCAATTTTTGTCCACGATCGTAGCTCGTTTGTTTGAAAAGTTGATTGAAAAGGGACACTGTGTGGCCCAGTTACGTTTGGTTGTATTGATTTCCCTTTTTTGTTGAACAACAGACGTGCTCAAAGTGCTGGTTGACTTGGATGAAACTTCCAAGAGAAGAGTGGACGTTTTGCATCATTTTCTGGTAAGTTTACGTCTGCTCACTGATGCAGGGAGCGCACAGGAAAAGATGAATGCATTAAATTTATTTCAGTTTATTCGAACTTCACCCTACACACAGCAAACAGATAAGTAGCGGTTTTTCATTTTTTAATACATAGTTATTTTCTTGTTGTAGAGCTCATACATAAAACGGGAATGCGTAATTTTTCTTATGCATCTTCGGTGGGGTTGGTTAGGTATTAGAAAGTGGAATTCTACGGGGATACAGTCAGCTCTATCATCCAATCAGCATTCAGCTTCACGCAGCCCGTCAAGCTTGGATTGCGCGCGCAACTGGTTTATTGAGAACTTATGTAAACTTTTGTTTTTTCTTCCTTAGCCTGAACTGACGAGACTCATGAATGACTCAAACTGTACAGCCCGCACTAAAGCTCACTCATTGCTGCTGCGATATATCCGACAAAACCCCGGGTAAGTACAGCAACGCTGACCCCTCGTCGTTAGTGAGATCATTCGATCAAGGCGTCCGCGTTATGGAGATTTCTACTAAGTATGCCAGCTGTGCTGTGGATGAGCTTCATTATTCTAGTTGAGTTCTGCTGACAACTGTTATTATCCTGCTCCCTTAGTAACGTTGGAATATCGAATAGTAACGTGCAAAATATACAGCCGTATTGTACGTTGCTAAGGAAAAACAAAAAATCATGGTAATTGCACGTTACTAAGGGAGATACTGTTGGAGACAGTTCTGTATCAGACATTTGTACGTACAGTATTGGATGAGATCTCCAAATCAGTGAATTGTTCCCTTTTGCAACGAATCGCCTGAACAGCAAAACACATCCATCTGCCCTTGAATCTTGAATGTCAACATATCGTTTCTTACAACACTTAGGGGAGGGTGGGGGATGGGTCAGGGTGGAGGAAAGAAGAGCAACAGATGAGAAGAATTATCGCAACACATTGTCCCAGACTGTAGCCATGAGTCGTCTCTCTCTCTCTCTCTCCCTTGTCTTTTCTGTTGACGTTTCACGCCCTCGTGTCTCTGTCGTTCTCTTTGTCTCTCTGTCTCCAGTATGGCACACGAGTTCGTGGAGGCGTATATGGAGTGTTTTAACTCCTCGGCACCAGAAATCATTTCGTCAGCAGCCAAGTACCTTCCGGAGTTTGTTTCTCTCTGTAATGGTATGTTTATTTCTCTTGTAGGTGCGCACAATATGACGTGTGTTGCATATATCTACTTAAGTAAATTGAAAATGTTGCGTCCGACTGTTGTTGTGGTAGTAGTTGTTGTTGTTGATGGTGGTGATGATTATGATGGTGATGGTGATGATGATGATAGTAATGATGATGATTATGGTAATGGCGATGATGATTATCTGAGTAAATCTCTTACTTGGCTGTCCTTGTCTTTCAGAACACGCCAACAAATTGCTTCAAAAGCTGTTTTCAGTGGCTGTTCACAGTTCAGTTGATGTGGGAATTCCTCTCGTACAGAGCTTTCAGCTTCTTAACGTAGATTAACGTACAAGAACTTGTTCAATAGTCTCGGTACTTCAGCTGAAAAACTCGACTGCTGTTGCTGGTAACGTTTATTACAACAGACAGCCAAACAGTGGCAAAACGTTTTGGCTTGCAAATGAAGTTAGAGGTTAGGTAGGGCCGCGGTTTCGACTTGTCGACCAATTATGTGTGGTTCTAGTCGTCCAAATTTGTGGAAAAGTAAAGAACATTGAGTGCGGATTAAAAGAATCCACGATAGAATAAACTGATCGCGAGTTATGGTCGGGGGGTATCGGCAATTGATTGAACTAGTGCGTCCTGGAGTCACGGATAAAGGATTTCTTTTATGAGTCCTAAATATCGACTTCGGATAACTAAAGTGGATTTTCTATTAAATAATATGGACAGTTGGAGCAAGAGAATAATAGAAGACCTGAAAGAGAGCCAGAAGACGTTTGAGTGGGAGCTACCCTGTAGCATGTGACGGGCTACTGCCGCCATACATCGCAATCTTACCCTTCGTTAGAGTCGCAGTTTGGTTTAAAGTCCATTAAAAATGATAACTGAGGACGGGGTACGTGGTGTAACATGTGCCGAGTGTGTGAGTGGGAATACCGGACAATATAAAGAGCCAAATATGCTAAATATCCGGCCCGACGTCAGTCAGTGTACGTCTGACCATCCGAATTTTTTTCCCTTCGCGGTTTTGGATACTGAGAGTAAACTGGACGTACAGTAAGATGTCAGTGTTTTCAATTGAAAATAATTTTCTTGCTGTGGAGTTCTGCGTCCGAGCATTCGTTCATCGGGATTTTAACATTTTTCTCCTAGTGGTCAGGATTATCTGTTATTTAGAAGAACCATTTTGTAAAAAGCCCTCAAGTATGTCATATCGAGATATGTTGAACAAATTAGGACTGGCGTGTATGCATTTTATGTATGTATGTACTATATGTTGTATGTGCATGTATTCATGTATTCATGCACACTTGAATAACTCAGTGCTTAGTCACATCCTGAAGTATACCACTCTTCAAACGTATCAAGTTTACTAGAAATATATTTGTGTATAAGCTGTATCAAACGTGACGCGTGTCCCGTGATATTCAAACTAGTTGATATAATATAAAATTAGAACAATTTGGTGTTGAATATGTAGTTTTAGACTATGCACACAAGATTTTGTTTACTTTCCTCTTTGAAGAGAACTCGAACCAAGTTAGGTCCGTCACAAAGTACACGATATCATGCACAAACCTTTGTTTTTAGGCAGAATAATGAGCATCCTGTATCGATAAAAATGTCTTGTTCTCCCCCTGATATATATTGACATTTCTAGGCCTCAGAAACTCGCAACTCGGTCATTTGCCTGAGATAATCCGTACTCGAACAATAACCAGCCGCCCGCCCTCGGTTGGGCGAATCCAGAAAAAAATCTGTTCAGTTTCCAAATGTTTCGGATAAAATTTTGGCTCCAAAACCCCATTTCCTGAGGCTGAGAACTTAAATGAAAAATCTTATTGGTTTTCCTAGACCGGCGTAAACCGGCCTGAGTCTTCGCCTGCCTTTCTCAGCTCTCATTGGTTGTGCTTTGTCTCCCCCTCCATGGTCGCCAAGTGTTCTTTAGCTTTATGTCGTAAAGACTGTAGGCTTGAATCGTCTCGAATTTCTATGTTCGCGGAGGTTCTCTCCGAGACTTTCCTTTCTTCGCCAGAATCATTGTCTGAATCGGGCAAAGGGACTGCGCAAGAGTATTCCTCTTTGACAGTTTTTGTTGAGGGCGTGGTTGGCCATGAGGCGTTGATCGCAGCCACTTGCTGCTGTGCGCAGGTCCAGAAGTCCGTGTTGTAAAGCTCGTAGGGAAACACGCCCCACCTTTCGCAGCCTGGGTACAAGCGAGTCAGGTGGCTGGGATACCCCAGGCCAAAGATCGCGGGCACATCATGGCGGCGCCTTCGCTGTTGTTTCCGCCATTTTGCTCTTCTGTTCTGGAACCAAATCTGGAGAGCATCAAGAATAGATATCAGCCTTTGAATTTGGGAACGTCAATGTTATTGGTTGGTTGTGAGGATGTTGTTGGTGGTGGTGCTGTACTTTATTTATTTTTTCATTTCTTTGAAAAAATCTAGTTTAAAATGTCATTTAGCCCGCAGATCGGTTTCTTAACTTTTCATATTGTACGATTGCTGCAGCCGCCTCTACCCCTAATAGACTATCTTCACCGCACCTCAACTACTACTGCCACCAGCCACTTTCAGTAACAGTATCAAAGTTGGTCAGTGAGTGGTCAGTCAGTGACTCTTAACTTCTAATATTACATAGTGCATTTAAATAGCAATCGTCACGTGTTGTTCTTGGGCGGTTAAAATTTAATTTGGACAGGTGATCGCGGAAGTGAGTACGAGGAAATAATGTCCAATTACTACTATATTTGATCATCACCTGCACTTGAGACTCCATCAGTCCAGTATTCTTTGACAACTCACTGCGAGCGGCTACGTCAGGGTAGTGGTTCATGAGGAACATTCTCTCCATCTGGTAGATTTGCGCCTTATCAAAGGTGGCCCTGTAGCGCTTCTTGTAGGAGCTCTTGCTGCTCTTTGGGCTTCTTTGTCTTTCTCTGTCCCTGGATGCACTTTCCGCTGCATTATTCATTAGAGTATCACCTGTGAAGCAAGAAGAACGACGAAACAATAAGAGACTGTAGATTGAACCGGGACTGAATAGCAAGTGAAGCACTCAAGAGTACTGGGATCCAGCTGTTCAAAGCTAATCCCGGATTAGGTCCAAACTTTCTTGTCATTTCTAGATCTGATAACGAGAAGGTTTCGCTTACAGAGACGACTTCTCCGATATGTTTTGAGTCAGATTAAAACACCACCAAACGGACTTTAATCTGGCAAATGTCTGCATAACACGGATACAGATCTCAAAGAGAAATTTGGCCGACTTGTAAAACACACTTGTTGATACATTACTGAATTAACACCAGGTTGAACGCGAGGCGAATGATTCGACTGACAGTCGACAGATCGATTTACTTTTTCGTTTCCTCTATTTTTTCGACAATGTACATTACCGAGTATGTCCGTGGACCTCTTGGCTATTTCGTACTATGTAGCTCAGATTAGGCTAACAAAATACGTACTGTCTCACAGTACTGATCTAAATAGATTCTACTCAAACCGCCTATGGCTTCCCATAGCAATCGTTCAGTGACAACACGTATGCAATCACCATGATTCTTTGATTGAAAGGTAATCACAAAATTTTCATCTCGTTAGGATGGCTCAACAATGTGTGAAGTCGTTATCTGTCATCTGCTTTGCTTGGCGCTCTCTTTCCTTGGGTCCCCTGGGACAATCGCTGCTAATCAACTCCTCCTCTTTTATTGGAAAATATTGCTTCACTTGTGGCGGCCAGCCTTCGACTCAGCTGCAAATTCTTATATTAACCCTATAAATGCCGCAGACGAAAAATTCAACTGCTGAACTGTCAAACGAATTAAACCGAAGGCGTCACCACTCAAAATGTTGGCGTTTTTGTTGAGTTTATGCTGATTTTCTGAGTTTAATTGGCAATGAAAGGGTTAAACTGGCCATATCACTTCGTCCTTTAATTTTAAGGTGCGATTTGCCTCAATTTCGCGGCTGTTGTGGACGCTTCGATGGTGAGTGTCATATCTCTTTTTATATCGATGCACTTGCGCGTTCCGTTTTGGATATTCGAATAACGAAATGGACTAGAAAACATGTGCCAGTTACTACAGGCTTGTAGCTGTCTAACTTTTAACTTTAACTAATGTGGCGTGCATATACTTCAGCTTGAAAATCAAAAAGATATTTAAAAAGGGTACCCGCCAACACTTTTCGATTCGTACTGCAATCCTTGCTGCATTATTGATATTTCTTGAATTTATTGATGCACCGAACTGAAGATAAGTACAGGTTTATAATTGTCGAAACTTACCAATTCTCGAGATGCAGGTTTCCAAACATGTAATCTATTTCTCGACAATTATCTTTTAGTTTGTCTGTATTAAGCCATTGGAGTCACGAGTTTTCTTCTCGTTCATGTCTCTGTGTTTTACTTATTGTTGCCGCAAGTGACACTCTTACACCAACTGTGGCTTTTTCAAATCTCGCTTGTATCGATCTGTCTCGGTGCGTCATTCTTTCTCCTTGTCTATTGGTCTTGTTTGTGAGAATCTTTCTCCTTATTCTGGTGTTTTTGTGTCCAATTCTGTTCTCTTATCTTCTTTCTCTCTTTCACGTGCTTCACTGTCGTGCGTGCAGTGTTGTCGGTGGAACACTGTCTCACTCCCATTGGTCAGGCGAGTTTCTCTATTTCTTAATCTCAATGTCTGTAGTATAAAATGATCTTGAACCTCTTGGTTCTTCAGTCGAGCTGGGCTTTTTTTTTATTATTATTTTAGCTTTTGTTTGTGTCATAACCCCTACCAAGATGATCGCAAAACGCTCGCCGCAAATTGTGAACTAATCAGTACAGAAAGTGATGATTAACACAGGAAGTGTGTTTCACAGAGAGAACACGTACATCTCAGAAAAAGGGGGTTACTGGGTAAGAAGTGTCTCATTGACTCCAAAATCAAGTCAGTTCCGTGCTGCGAGATGTTTTTACGAGAAAAAACAAAAATCTAGTGACTCGTACCTGGTTGCGCAGTCGCGTTCTTGGGAAGTTCGTCATCCACGTTTGAACCTGACAAGCCGAGTAAGCTGGAAATTGAAAAACTCGTTGGATTATCCGGGTCCATGTGTTTTCCTTTCTCTTAACACGACAAGCATATGACCCTGCAACAGCAGATCGCAGTCAAGACCAGTCAAGTGTCGTAGTAATGCGATGATGAAACTGTCCTGATTGAATTAAAAGTTCCCTTCGTACCATCAAGGTTTATACCAGGCTTTCCGGGCTACCAATATCGCTCGGGTATTGTTCTGAAGTCCTTCACAAGTATTAAATCAATTAGAAGGAATTCAAAGCGAACAAATCACTTATTGTGTTCTTTTCAGTGTGCCCCAGCACGTAAGTGAGGTTACATAAAGGGGGGCAGGGCTTGTGGGTCCAAATGTTTGGGGGTCAAGGGATTTACAAGCTTTCAACCAACCAATTAAGTTCTCACACAGACAAAGGCATCGGATCGAAACATAGAGGAGCTTTTCAAAGGAAGGTGATTATTAGTTCTTACATAGCCTGTAAAACAGGACATTAACACATGCTTCGTGAATTGAGGCGACAGCATTTGAGCCTGTGAAGAAACAGTATAAGGCACTTGAAGCCTTATTCAGTGAAAACTGACACTGAAACGTGACAAACGTCCAGGGAGTCGTTTCCGTGACACGTACTAGCGCTTCTCAAGGACTTGATAAATTAAAGAAAGGCCTGTTCAACTCAGACATGAGTAAAATACTCTGCTCTAACGAAGGGCTAATGCTCGACTATTGTCAGCCAACACGTAGTAGAAGCAGTGAACTTTATTAAAGTGTCGATGCGTTCTAGTGCTAGTGCACTAATTGGGGACACATGCATTCTCTTTACAGCCTTCACTCATTCACTCAACCAAGGATGCGGATTGGGAGTTATAAGTAGTTTACTAGTGTACCGGCACAGAGGAAACCTGCGATCAGGCCTCCTTTGCTGATCTCCCGCGCGCCTCGAAAACAAAAGATGGTCGTGACTTTTCGGCGTAAATGAAGTTGCACTGCGCGACTATTTAGTATACTATATCGGTTGCAAAGCACGAAGCCTTCGAGAGTAAAAGAAAAATTATTTCTTTGCCAAACATTTGTGCGTTAGTCCCAGAGTGACTTTTTTCCCATCGGGCTTGAAAAGTAACTGGATCAGCACGGCGGACTAGTGGCGTATAGGACTAGAACAGAATTCCTATAAAGAACTGTTGGAATTAGAGTGAACTAGTTATATTTTTAAAAATGTGTTTACAAAACATACCACTCAGCATGTGTACTTGACATTTACTAGAAAGGAAAGAAATTTGTCACGCAGCAGCTGATAATTGTACGAAAATTTACATCAATAATGTTTCAACGAAGAATGTTGTTGAGGCACATTAGCTGCTTTTCTTGCCAAGGCTCGTATCGTTATGCAGTGATTTCTATAAGCAACCATAAGCGACCACCTCAATAACCTGATATAACCCGATCCAAAGGCGGTTGCGCATATGGGAGGTTCGTCAGTGTTTCGCATTCTTCTAGTTGGATCTCTGATAGATCGGACTTCTTGATCCTGAGATGTGTTTCATTTGTGTCTGAAGTAGCGTGGGGGCCTTTGTCATATTTAAGAGAAACAGAACTAGAAAGAAATTTAAACTTTATCCCATCAAAAGCAAATTAACCTATTGATAGACCACTTCTATCACGTGGCAATGCGTAAAGTCACGCTAGAAAACCTTGCTAATTACCGGAAATGTCGACTATAACGCTGTTGTGCACATAACTCTCGTGCAGTATTGACCCACTGCGAGTTTAATATCAGCTCATTTTCTGTAACTCGATAGCACAATATTCTTTTAGTTGGCATGTCAGTTGTTGGACGGCGTGTCTTTTGCAGCAGCTTCGGCCGCTGAACGATACTATAAATTTCGTTAGTGCATGATTGGTCCAGTTTTTCAAACCCTTTCCCGATTTAAGAAATTTCCTGATATAATAGGCTGCACGAATACAATAAAAAGGAGATAAGGAAGCGAGGCTAATGACGGACTACTCCAATATTGTTTGTCGACTTCATCTTTGTTTTCCACGCGATCCAAGGAGCATGGTGTCAAGGGACGCTGGGAGCAGCGCGCCTTTGCACACTCTTCCCCAGGTTCTTGGCGACGCCCCGGTTCAGCAGCTGTCAAGGCGTGCGGAGTCTAGCTCACCGATAAATATTAATACCAGCTCAAATTCCTTTACTCTATTACTTTGTTGCCATGTGGCATTTTTTAAACCTAACTGTTTCCCACCAAACTGCAGTTTGAGCAAAGTTTGCGCGATATGATGTGACCCAATACGATTAAATGAAAAGAAAGAAAATTTTGCCGTCAAAGAGATTTCATAAACTTACACTTAAAAATACATGAAATGTTTCGAGGGAAACATCAAATTCCAGACCCATTTTGAAGGCCTTTATTTAGCATTTTCGCCTGGCATCACTTTCATAATATGGACTAAAATAATACTGCATGTCCTAGAACTGAAAAAGTGAAATTTGCACAATACAGTACATCATGTAGCCAAAATTTGCTTGCCACGAAAATAATATAGACGTGTCAATTTAAAAAGAAAACCTTTGAGGTCCGTAGAGTAGCGACTACAATATTTACCTGTTCATGAACTAAAATGGTAATGTACTTGTCTCAGTCTATGGCAACTGTTACAAAAAAGACACATCTTCATTTATATGCTACAGTTTTATAACAAATGCATAAGAGCGCAGGTGTGAATTGATGAACTCTGAGATGAATCATATACGGTACTGTAGATGTCACGTTATGCTTTTTGTCTTGTGAAACAAAATTTGAACATGCCTGTTTGCCACAAAAATTACAAAAAAGATGAATAATTTTTGGAATACTTCCTCCCAGACCCTTGTTGCATGCTTCCCCCCAAAATCAAGTAAATTTCTAAACCTCTTATCTTTCAGGCTGATAAACGTGCCAGAGTTGTGCACCCCTGAACTTTCTATGCTCTAACTCACTGGCAGGTAAAAGTATTATCTAAGAAAACAGCTGTCTCAGTTGATTGACTGTGTCTTCAGGACTGGTCACTTTATGTCCAATGGTTCGGTCATCCATGAAGATCTCAAAGTCATTGCCACCCTGGTGTAGAAAGAGGAAATTTTGTGTAGGAGTTGTGCAAAAACTACTAACTACAAAAAATCGATTCAGGATATTGATGGTCTCATACTGTATGGTCAAATTATTTATTTTGATTTGGTAATTTTTTGTCCAGTCCAATAACTATTTTGAATTTTCAGATTTTAGGTTTCAATGTCTGGGCTGATAAAAGAATAAACAAGCTGGCCAAGGTAAAAGTGTGATTTTTTTTTCTATTTCTTTTTTCTCTAATTAATGAATACATAACAAAAATACCACAAAAGTCAGAGTGGCAGTTGTCTAATCGACCTGTGGATAAGGTTGTTATTTGTGCGAGGGCCCCCACAGCTTACTGGCACACAAACCAACATGTCCCCTTTCCCCTCCCAACATGTATGAACAGACTACTACTTGGAAAATGAGTCTATCCAATACTGACCTCATAGCATTTATCTCCAAAAAAGTGAATTTGCTGGAAGCCTTCTTTTTCAACATGCTTCAAACAGTAGGTCTTGTCCCAGCCTTTAGGAAACACATCAAAGCTGATCTGGCCACCTATACTAAAATGGAAGTTGAAGTCTGCAAACTCCTTGCGTAAAACTTCTACAAACTTTCCTCTGACATTGTGAATCTGAAAGAAAAAAAAGAAAGCAATAATCAATGCACTGCAAAAGAAAAGAAATATGTATACACACACATAAACACATTAACTGCTGATAGTCTCGTTATGTTTTACTCATGACTGTGTGTGCCACAGACTGAAACTTGTTCACACAGGGAGAAGCACTACATTTTACTGGTTACCTTGTCATACTCATTAAAGGCAATCCTCTCTTCTTGTGAACAGTTCCTCCCTATTGGACTGACATTAATAAGACCACTGCGGAACTCTATAAATGTACCCCTGAAATGAGGAAAAATAATATCCATTTTAATATTTTGATTTTCACTAAGTACAAAATACACTTCTGAAGTGGATTGTTTTTCTCTGTCCATTGTCTGTACTGTAGTTTTCCTCTCTCTCTCTCTATCTATTTTCTCTGAGTTTCCTAATCTAAGCTCATCAGTTAATGTTATGTGGTTGTCACCTCAAGTTCTGGGCTCACAGGAGCAATATTATATAATATTGCTCCCTGCAATTTCTGGCAGCAGGCAGGATGCTTTTTCATATGCACCAGGTAATCTGCTTTATCTTTAGAATATTTGAAGGTTGGTAGGGGGAATCAACATTAACATTAGCCATGCTCTTCTAATAAGCTGTACGTTTTTATGGAATAATGGATCAACATAATATTTATATGTCTGTATGTGTACAGTGTTAGATGACTACCATGATACAACTTTACTACTGATTCTTGTTTAAGAAGTAATTAACTTTAAATACCTTTTTACTGGTATATCCAGATCTGCTATGTATTTCAAGGCAAAATTTATAAATTTCTTGAGCTTCTCTTCACCAACATGCTTCTTGATATTCTGAGAATTCAAGATATCCATTAATTATCAGATCAACAGCTAAATGTACTGTAGAACTAATATACATACACTAGCAATAGCCTCTGACTGCTCAGTACAATAAATATTTATACCACATTTCTTTGGTTGCCCTGGGCATAGTAGGAAATCCTTAATAAATGTCAAGTACTGACTAACCTGTATGGCGAGCAACTTGCCATCCTTGTAAGCCACCAAACCATTTTCAGGAAAAACATAGTCATACAGTTCAGTTACTGAAATGCATAATACAGATTAGACATCAAAACCGTGTAAAGTCAACTGTAATAAATAACCCTCCCCTTAGTGGTCAGGAAGCTGATTTCTAGTAGGGGGGAGGGGGGAGGGGGAGGTTGACCAACCATCCATGTGATGCATGCAAGTAATAAACCATCTAAAGTACAAACGTTTCCTCTATGTGCTTCGAAATCAGCTGGCTACTGATGATATAATTTTTCTGATGTAATATATTGCAATATAAAACTGACTAAATTATTTGGAGTAATCAACAATTATTGTCAACTGTAATGATTTAGTCCCCGAAAGCACCAGTTTCACCTCGATACTCTTATCACGTGAGAGTATAAAAAATATTATTATGTACTGGAGGCCTGCACAGCCTCGTACATATTGTACACTCAAGTTGAAATAAAGTTTTGTCTAAGAACATTATACTTTTCGATTGTTGACGACTTATTGTCAATTTTAAAACTCTGTTGTCAGCATATTCCATTTGATCGATTTCTTAGTAATTTGGTCCAACACAGTGCTTCGTCAATACGTTACCATCTTTGCTTGCCATCTGTTCTTGGATTTTCACGTAGTCTGATCCGCCAACTAACCCGACAGTCACCTTCTTCCGAAGTTCCGCCATGAATTCCTTCATCTCATCTTTAATGGCCTTGAGGTGGAACAAGGCAAATCAGATTACAGCAACAACGCTCGCCAAAAACACCTCTCTACATATCATACCAATCTCGGCAGGGTGAGTGTCCCATCCACATCGAATAGACAAAGAATATTCTTGCGTTCGTCCCGTACGGCTGCCATGTTGTTGGTGTTCAAAGTCCAGCGGTTTGCATGATGACACGTACTCCAGTACACACCTCCGCGCTGGGCCAATCACAGCACGCGCTGGGTCAGTGCTGACTTTCCGATGGACTGTTTTTGTTTTGCCACGGGATCACAAGCCACTATTTGATAGTACAAGCTTCCTTCCAGTTTGGCATAAACCTTGAATACTGATAATGAGTAAAAAAATTGCTGGGAAACAATTTGAAAAATTTGAAAATGCCATGTCATCATTATTTACCCGACCGTACCCAGACCCCTGGGTAAAGAATGGGCCGCACTGCACAGCGGTTAAATTTAGACATGATATGCGCGTGAGCTCCTCTGAACCTGGAACTGGGCGGTAAATATGGACGACTAAAATGGTCAAAAACAACCCATTTTCTGCTATAATTTGAATTTGTTGCTTTACGTGGCACACAGCATCTTACCTCTCGCTTATAACTGCCGAAGAAGGAGTTTTTGGTTGCAGGATCTGCAGGATCGAACGAGTCAATCATGAAGGACGTGCGCATTTTGCTCGTTGGAGATCGTGAGTTATTTTTATAAAGTTCAGCTGTGGTTTGTGAGACTTCCTACGTTTCCGACTTGACATGCTCGTCTCGTCTCGTTCTTTATATTTGCAGCACAAGTTGGTAAAACGTCCTTGGTTTTGTCGCTTGTCGGGGAAGAATTTCCGGAAGAGGTCTGTGAGAAACATGCATGTGCATGATCAGCTGCATGTATTTTTAACATATAATTATTTTTATATTGTTACATACTGGTACTGTATATGATGCGTACCACATTTATCAATATCATCATCTTTAGCAGCTTTAGTATGCGGTACAGCACGCATACAGTTAATATCGATAATTTTGTTTTGCATTACGCGTGGTCTTCATCGCAGCAAGATTATCTTGTAGAATATCTTGCATCTCATTTTAAGGTATCAGGATACCCGCGTGAACGACATGCTTTCAAACCCATTTTTCGTGCTAGCGTTACATTTAACTAATAATAAAGTATATATTTTCTGAAAGCTCAACAATCACAGATTTAGGTTAAAGCCCTGGCCAAACGAGATGCAAGTCGATGCAAGTTCGACATGACAAAAAAATTTGCATCGACTTGCAAAAGGTGGCCAAACGAGACGCAAGTCGATGCAAGCTCATGCAAGTTTTGTAAAAACTTTTTCTTTTTTAGACGGTTCTGAGTCAGAAACTGAGTAAAAAGTCTCTCTTGAGCTGGAACTTAATGAGGAGGTTTTACTTTTGATTTTTTTGATTTAGACTTGCCTTTGCTAATGCGCTCTTTGCTGTATTAGGTGAAAAACTTGTGTCGACTTGCATGAAAATTTGAACATGTTCAAATCTATGCAAGTCACTGCAAGTCGATGCAAGTCCGTGCAAGTTGGTGGCCAAACGAAACGCAAGTCCGCGCAGGTTTGAAAACTTGCATCGACTCACATTGACTTGCACCTCGTTTGGCCAGGGCTTAAAGCTTTATATTTTTTGAATTTGCTAAAGAAAGAATATGTTATCAGCTTCCGAGTGAATTTTGACTTGTCTCATTAAAAAAGCCTAATGTCACTCGGATTTTACCCGATTTGATTATTTATTGTTTCAGCCTACTGTTGACACAATGAAGAAAAAAGGTGTTTCCGAATTTTGATATCTTGTCCATATACAAAGTTATTGACTTTTAAGTTGGCCGGTCATATTTCTAGCTACGCGCAAGACAAAAGCGGACATATCTTCGAAATGAAAAAAAAAGAAATAAAATCAGAGACACCTTTTTGTAACTTTGATATTGATTCACATATTTGCCAAGTTTCAAGCCAATCGATTAAAATCCATTGAAATGCAGGTTTCTGAAAGAAACACTTTTCTGCGTTTTAAAAACACCGAGAAAAACACATTTAAAGATTCTGACCAGGGAGCCGGAAACCTGTTTACATAATCACCTCATCTGTCAGCAATCTGTCAAAACACCGCAGTTAGTGCTTTTACATAGAGGCTTTTCCAGGCATCTTGTAGGTAATTGAAACATGCAGCACAAAAGACTGCCGTGTATAACCATCAACGCTTCGTTTGGGTAAGTTTCACAACATCTATTTTCCCTTCACAGTTGCACTCACCATTCAACACCAATTTAACCTTTTTGCAGCCACAGTTGGAATTCGGAATGAGTTCAAGCAAATGACAAATTCATTCTAAAAAGAGAGCTGCGAAAAGCAGGAGTGCTCTTGAGCCACCACCATCAAGCATGGTCCATGCGCTGCTCAAGGTTTATAAATCGGCATTGTGCAAGAATCACACGTTGTGACATTTTGTCGCTCATGTGGTTATATTTAATTTGTTTCAGCGTAAACATAGAAAAGCGTTCACAAAGCGTGTACAAGGAAAGATTTCTTGCAGCATTTTGTTATTCTTGCAGATTTGCTGTTAGTCATGCGTTACCCGTTGCGCAGCTAAAATTTGTACTTTATTGTTTTGCCTGACTAGCATGCAAGCCGCATGCTGCGCAGTTATGGGTGATACTAACGATCTGTTGACAGGTAGTTTCTGGTGAGAAAGAGAAAGATAAAATCCTTTTGTTTAAATATCTCGGGGAAAAAAAATAGGTATCCAAATTTTGTTTTCAGAAACACAAGGTAAAACATGTAGTAATTTCATTAAGCCAAAAAAAGTTTTTTCGAATCTGGCAAAGTTCGGAGGGTATCCTGATATCTTAAATCAGCAGCTCCGTGCTGTAACATCTAGAAGAGATGCAGGCTATTCCCTAGTTCTGTGATTGTTTGCAAAACAATTTTGGTTTATTTTATTCCAATTTTTTGTGTTGTGACACCATTTAATACCTGGACAGTTATTATTATTGTCAAAGTTTATATAGTACATGCACTTCTGCCCCAATATCAAAATATGTAAGAATCAGCATATTGCAGACATACAGTACACTACCTAGTTTATACAGACGAAATCACGTCACTTGAAAAAAGCAACAAAACAAAAACACAAAACTGGTCAAAAATGTTTGGACAGTATTAAGTCTAATGACTGTCTCTCATATAACAGTCACATTTCTGCTTTCTGCTTTCCTCTCCCTCCCCCTTTCAATGTTAGAAAGTAGGCAACCAAGACACATTGAGTGCACATAATTGCCAAGTATTGCTCTAGATGGGTGTCCCAAATACTTTTGTCCAGGATTACATTTGGGTGGTCTACAATACTGTACATTGAGGTAGTATAATGACATATCATTTCCCACAACTACATTGTACATACAATGTGCATTTGGTTCATTTTGGGTCATGCACATGCTTGTTTTATTTGATAATTCAGTTGTGTCTGTGACAGCTAGTGTTCAGTGCTAATAAGATTATTAATATTATTTGCATGACTGTACAACTATATGTGGCAGGTGCCAGCAAGAACTGAGGAAATCACAATCCCAGCAGACATCACTCCAGAGAAAGTTCCAACTCACATTGTAGATTATTCAGGTGTGTCATTAGATAGATGACAGTTTCCTTTTACTAGCACCATACAAGAACGAGATAAGCACAAGGAATGGACACATTTCCATTTTTTTGTGCTTATGCTTGTGTCACTGTTCTGTTTACCAGTATATTATGCTTAATGCTTATGTCACTAGTAAAAACCAGCCTTAAGAAAGTAGTTCATTACAGGAACATGATACAAAAGTTCTAGTGTACTGTAACTACACTGTAAAGGTAAAGAGTTAGTTTAGAGTGACAGAAAAGAGTTAGACCAGTTTAAAAAGAGCTAAGCCACATATAAATGAATTACTGCTTGTGCACATGAGCATGTGTAAATGACAAAAATGTCTTAATACTAACTTTGTTTGAATGCTGATGTTAATTTTGTTTTTATGTACTAAGTAACCGTATCTTACAAAACTGTCTTTCATAACAGCACAAGAGCAGACTGAAGACATGTTAGGAGAAGAAATAATAAAGGTATAGTACACTGTATGTAATATTGAAGAGTGCTTAGGTATTGTGCTGAAGGGAGTGGGTACTGTCTGGCCATCATTTATTACCCTACAGTGTACTGATAATACAGCTATAGTTGACTTAAGTGTTTGATACTCTTATTTTCTCCAGGCTAATGTTGTGTGTGTAGTGTATGATGTGACAGATGAAGACAGCATAGAAAGAGTGAGTATAAATACTGTACTGTGTGGCTGCTTAAACTGCACCAGTATTATGTTGCACAGGCCATACATGTAATATAGCAACTTACAGCAATAACATTATTTTGATCACCACTCTCCTGACTTTCTGAATTCCAGAAATGGGAAGAGCAGGCAATGGTTTGGGGTCTGTCACTTTGAAATGTAGAGTCAGTTTCAGATTTCATTATTACAAAGGTTGATTTTTGGCTAGAGTTTCTGTAGAGTGGTACTACATATAGGGTGCTATGTGAACTTCTTTTAAATGGTAGTGTCCATGTACAATCAATAATACATGTCCATATATATTCAATAATAATATAATTTACTATTTCATAAACACATTCTGAGGCTGTTTTTGAGAGGTTATTTTGAGTTTGGGGAACCATTCTGCTGACATACAATGTTTGCCTAGAGTTGGCCAATGTAGGGTAATTTAGAGAACAAGTAAACTATATGGATATACAGCCCAGGATAAAAAGACTGAACCATTCTGTAGGGGTGGCCAATTGTACAATCAAAACTCCACTAATGGCCATGCACCTCTCTCATAGAGAAAAAAAAATCTGGAAAGTTCAAACATGTTAGCTGCTGATCATAGCATGTATCAGTGAAATACCTAAATTACGTCACAGAATGTAAAAGCAGGTCTTCAAGATCTTTGCAGACACTAAAGTGTGAGCATCTGTTGGTTTTGATCACCACAAACAGTACAGTACAGCATATAGCACTATTCACAATACTCTTCTCACAGATGTACTGAGCAGTATGACTTACCATTTACATTTGTTGACACTAGATTACAAGTTTCTGGTTGCCGCTGTTAAGACAGGTGGCTGTGGATCAAGATGAAGAACTCAGACCTGTTATTATTGTTGGCAACAAGGTATACCAGCTGTACACTGTAGGCATGAATGTTTCTTTTGTACAGACTTGCTTGCAAGCAGCATGTACATGCATTGTGTATTGTACTTAATGCATATGACCAAGCTTTTTGCACAAGCCCCCTGAAGATTTAAAAGCTGACAGTATTGCAGTAATTCTGCTTTGTTTTGTGTTATTTTTAAACTGTTCTTTTTTTCTTTATTGACAGTCTGATCTCCTGGAAGGCAGCACGATGGATGTAAGTATAATCATTGCAATATACAGCCACACTGTATGATTAATACATATATGACCACTATAATTATTTCAATGTGGATATCATTCCCATTCAGATTTTTTTTTTCTGCATGAAAATGCATTGGTTTCATTAAAATACTGTTAACATGTACTGTAACACTGTACACATCAAAGTCTTCCCTTTGGTTTATAAATCTTTTCAGTGTACTATGTACCATACTGTACTTACCAGCATGGATTAGGATACATTACCATGTTTTAGTACTGTTTATTATTAAATAAATATATAATGTATTATCAATAAAAAATCCTTGTGTTTTATGATCTTGCTTGTAATTGTCTTTGAAGACCATTTTACCAGTGATGAATGAGTATGCAGAAGTAGAGACTTGCGTAGAGGTATGTCAGTCAAAGAATTTAGAGTTC
Organism: Plumapathes pennacea; assembly: GCA_964036295.1. NCBI lineage: Eukaryota > Metazoa > Cnidaria > Anthozoa > Antipatharia > Myriopathidae > Plumapathes > Plumapathes pennacea. The sequence continues at coordinate 10,068,337 of OZ038465.1, read as the reverse complement.
TGAAAAGGGAGAGCTTTTAGACATTTTGGTGGCATGTTCTATTGGCTGAGCTTTGTCAAAATGCTCATCTATATTTAGATATTATACAGTAATAATATGCTTGTTAAGTGCACAACTGTATGACCCCAGACTCCAATGATTAGCATTGATGTAGTACAGTGTTGTAATAAATAAATGAATAAATTGATGAAATAAGTTTCTAATCAATAACTTTAAACAGAATCTATTTGAAACTCTGGCATTCAAAAAAATTGTGAGACAAGACACCAGTTTTTAGTCAACCAATCCAGCTACACAGTGGTACCTATAATTTTTCACCCCAGGCAAGAAGCTGACACTGCCTGCCTTTCTCCCATTTTTTTCCAATTGAACTTGTGCAGTTGTGAGCATTACAGGCCCTTCTGAATGTGGGCGATGGTACAGTAACAGTCAAATTAATGCACTTCACTTGAGTTTAGGTGTAAAATTTGTGTACTCTCTGATTCTATGGAGTAGCAATAACATTAGCTGTACAGTAGAAATGTAAGTATGTACTGTAGATGTTGCAGGGGTGCTGTGTTTCTGTGTGTACTTACAGTCCTTCCTATGCAATCCCGTTTAGTGTTCTGCCAAGAACTTGAAGAACATCTCCGAGATGTTTTATTATTCCCAGAAAGCAGTTTTACATCCCAGTGCTCCACTGTATAGTGCAGAAGAGAAAGAGGTAAGCCAACACATATTACAATAACCATGTGTGGACCGAGTTTCTTAGAGTTACATGTATGATCAAAGATACAGTACAGGTCAGTCAAGCCTTGTCTTCTGTTGTGCACTTTAGTATTGTGACTGCATGTAAAGTACCATATTTGGGGTTTGTTATTTTGTGACTGCTTCACATCATTCTATTTCCTTTCTGCAGTTAAGACCACTTTGTGTCAATGCCCTAAAGAGAATATTTAAAGTAAGTAACTTACAGTTTCAAGCTGGTTTTTGTGACTTGCAGTTTTAGAAAATGACTGCATTGGAAGGCCAATGTACTGTATTTTAGTATGTTTAATATTGCAACATGGTACTGTACATGTACTTTACTGTAGAGACTCAATTCGTGAGCAATGGTTGCCATTATAGATCTATGCAGTTAGGTGAACAGTATACAGGTGCAATCTGATTTACCTGTAAATGTTGATGAGTGTCACATGCACAATACATACAGTATGTGTAACTAAACATACTTTAGTGTTGTACATTACATGTGTGTACATCACACAGTTTGATGTCATTGCAGCCTGCATCAAACTCTAATATTGTTGCTTTTGCTAAGTCATTGTTGGCCTAATTTATCTTATAGGTCAGAGAAAAAAAGCACTTGGAAACACAAAAGAAAACTTGTAGAGAAGCATGTTTCTCCACACCTCTTATGTTCTTTCCAATTCCCTCATGCTTCTTATGTGCATTATATTAGTCAGATCAACTGAATTTACAGTGCATGGCTCAGTATTGTGTTAGTAACTTGGCTGTGAGTGTGCTGTCTTTTTGTTTTCAGATTTGTGACATTGACAATGATGGACTGCTAAATGACAAAGAACTAAATGACTTCCAAGTGAGTTGGACTCCAAAATTCTGAGTACAAATGTGTCAGTGAACAGCAACTGTATTATTTACACAATCATGTACATACTTCACTTACTTAGGTAACTATTTTTATTCTTATTTTACTATAATATTATTTCTGATAGTTACTGTACATGAGTAATCATACTGAACAAAGTGAACCTTGAGCAGTGGCACTTTGGAAGTGGCATGTTTTGATCATGGCTTTTTTTCTTGCCTTCAGCACCGGTGTTTTAATGCTCCACTCCAAGGACAAGGGCTGCAAGAAGTCAAGAATGTGGTGAGAAAAAACATCTCAGATGGCCTTGAAGATGGAGCTGTGACGTTGAAAGGTCAGTGGACCAAACAGCATTGCATACTGTAAACATTATACCACTGGGGAAGATCCTGAACTTTATGTTCTTACTAACATTCGAATAGTCAGTACAACTATGTGTACAGTAACAGGTGTCACTGATGTTTCTTTCTTTTTTGTTCTATTTTTTACCTTCACCTTTCATATAAACCCAAGAAGGAGATCACCGGTCATTAATTATTGTTTTATTCCCAAGCTTGCAATACAAATTCTCCCAACCTATTCTCCAGAAGTGGGACAAGTAGTGAGAGTTTGTTATCAAAAACCAAGTTCTCCATACTGGGTGATATATTTCTGATGAAAGACTGAAAAGAGAAAATGGACTTAGTTGAATACTCTTGGGAGTTGGTTTGGAGCTCTGCAATGTTATTAAATGAATGAAACTACTGATTATGTTGTAATAATAATTATTTTATTGTCCCCTTTCTGTCTTCTGACTGTTCTACAGGATTCCTCTTTTTGCACACTTTATTTATTCGACGAGGCCGCCATGAGACAGTGTGGACAGTCTTAAGAAAGTTTGGCTATGGTGACGACCTTAAACTCAGAACAGATTACCTCTGCCCAATGTGAGTACTGTAAACCTTTCTGATGAAAACATTTAGACCCACCTACAGTAACCTCTAACAGGCCAAGGCTGCATGATGTACTTGTAGGAAGGCTGCAGTTATTGTCGCGTGACAAAAGCCAAGTCTACTAGCCCCTAGCTATCAGACTTTCCTGTTGTGGTGGTTCACTTAATGTAACTTTTCTCAAAAGGAGAAAGCTGTTTGAACTATCTTAGCTTGTGAGGTCTCATTTCAACATGAACAAGTCCTCACTTCACTTCCTGTGGCAAAGATCGACTGTTTGCAAACTATTAAGCAGTAGAGACACATACTCATTGGGCACCTATCTTCTTCATCTTGCTCGTGAGTCAAGTGAGTCACTCTTTAATTATAATTGTACCAGTGTATTTGTAAGGATAATGTTCTTGTGCTTTACTCCTCCTTTAGGCTTGATGTTGGTGCTGAAAGTACAGTTGAACTGTCTGATGCTGGCTTTGAGTTTCTCATAGACCTTTTCAACAGACATGATAAGGTATGCTGAAAAAATATTAAATTTTTGTATCAAGCCTTTACAAGTATAGTACATGTTTTGAAAATAACTCATTCCCTGCAGTAAAAATGTTCTCTATTAAGAAACTGTTTGAACATGCACATACACTTGATACCTTACAGCATACAATCTCATACACAATCATATATGTACATAAAAATTTGAAATAAGCCCCCCCCTCCTCTCTCTCTGTTTTGTTGTTTTTGTACAAACTGCTAATGAACACCATTGGAATCAACGTGACGTTTTGTGAACATGTACACATTTTGAGAACTAATTAACCGAAAATGATTACAGCGTGTCACTATTAAAACTATAAGAACAGCTTACACGAACTGTGTGAACGGCCTACACTTGTGTGTTGTTGTTCATGGGCAATTGTTTCGTATTACTAAAACGAATGACCATCTGGCCATGACTAGGGAAAAAAATAAGCAATGTTTGAATATGTGCCCCCGCCTTATCCTAAATTTGAAATAAGTGCCTGGGGTGCTTATTCGAATTTATAGTACTGATGATGCACCTTTTATTGACATTTGCTTTATGTTGTTCTCCATCAGGATGAAGATGAAGCTTTATCACCCCTGGAGCTTCAGGTGGGTACCTGGTCTCACCTAAAGCTTGTTCATTACAGCACAATATTAGACTTTGATGTCCAAAAACCTGTCTCACTCTTCTGACTGGGCAAATTTTAGTTTCAGGCAGTACTGCCCCTACAATTTACTGTACCTCCATGTACATTTGTATAAATAAAATACTGTACATGTATGTAATGCTGTAGTGGAAGAAACTTGTTCATCATACTGTAGAAAACTAGTATTTGGAAGAACTAACTTTAGACTGCAGTGGTGTTGTTAAATACCGTTTATTCAAGGTTTTACGGTAGTTCCACTGTACTTCCCCCTCGAGTCGTTTGCTCCAAATTTCTCTTTTCAGGAGCTTTTCTCCACCTGTTCTTCCATGCCTTGGGGTGACGAGGTGCTAACCTCTGTGCAGACTAATGAGTTTGGTTGGGTCACACTGCAGGGTTTTCTGGCTCAGTGGGTGTAAGTGTTTCACTTTCTTAATACAGTACAGTATGCAGGAAGGAAAAGTAGAATCTGTACTCATACCCTGGACATATTGTGATTTTCCTGCTTTCATTTCGCTAGAGGCAAAATCAACTTGGTCATTGTTGAGACTTTTAAATTACAGAATACACAGTAACGGTTATCAGGTTGTGAACAACTGGAGTTTGTCAAATTCTTTAATGGGTGGGCAGAGGAAGACCTTATAATGTGACTCGTTTTTTAAGATTTTCTTATCAGAATTAGTTTCATTCTTGTAGATTTGAAGTCTGCGACACATATCCGTTCTAATTTTATCGTTTCAACCACTAGGTCTTCCAAAAAAAATTATAATATAAAAATATCTCTAATCTTACTCTCACCAATTCAACTTTTATTGTTTTGTTTCTCATTTGCAGTTTGAACTTTAGGCTTATAATAAGATTGTGTAATCTTCCAGATTGAGTACATTTCTGGACTATACCCGTACGCTGTCGTACTTGGCAACGTTTGGTTACATCCACCAAGAATGTGAAACACAGCTGTCCTCTGCTGTTACTGGTAAATGAGCTTGCTTTTTGTATGAGTTTGAGCTTCTGTGATGTTGAAGCTGGTCAGCACGTACAGTAGATACATTAGTTTACTTTGAATATTTCATTCTTCTCCACCAGCTTTTGGTAAATAATTTTAGCATGACCTTGATAACAAAGCTTGATAATAACTCAGTACTTACCTGTCCTTATATTCACGAGTTACTCTTACTGCAGTAAGTTTCAACTGACCCTAATATTAATTGGCTCCCGATAGAGCGGTTTTCCGATGATTTTCGAAAGTAATTGTGTGATTGCTTTGGTTTTGCGTTTGCTTCGCTTTCGGATTGGTCCACACGAGTTTGTCAGCATGCTCAGCCAATCAGGAACAAAACCAAAACCAAAACCAAACACTTCTCACGCAAGCGATGGCGTGTACTCGCCACTGCTGATTGGAAAGTAAAACCAAACGCAAGACCAAACGCGAATTACTTTGGCTTCCAATTGGCTGAACTGTTTTCTCTCATTCTCTGTGATTGGCCTATGTGATTACTTTGGTTTTGGTTTTTCGACAGTCATCCGAAAACGGCTCTAATAAAGGAATAACAGTGATCATAGAGCCGTTTTTGCATGACCGTCGAAAGTACTCGTGTTACTTTGGTTTTGCGTTTGCTACGCTTTCTGATTGTTGGTCCTAACAAGTTTAGAAATATTCTTGGCCAATCAAGAGCAAAATCAAAACCTGGTTGTGATATTCTCGCGCAAGAATACAAGTTGCAATGGCGTGTTCTCACACTGCTGATTGGTTAGTAAACCAATTGCAATTACTTGGTTTTAGTTTTGCTCGTACTTCTAATAGGTACGTGTTTCTGCTGGCCTTATTGATTGGCTCTGTGATTGCTTTGATTTTGGTTTTCGACAGTCATCCTAAACATGCTCTAAACAAGAGGCCGTGCTTGTTCAGTATATACTTGTTAATCACTGTGACTCCGTGTGCTCTCTTCTCGACTTCCTAGTCTGCTCTCCTATGCCTTACACATTGGTCTCCTCTGTTAGCCGTCTTATTCAGTCAAGGAAAAGGCTGAGGTCTCATTCGTCTGGAGTCGACTGGGCCATGGCCAAACTGGGTACAGGTTTATAAACTAAACCACCAAATTTCACTGCCCTTTGATTTTGTTCTGTGAATATTTATTTTTTGATTATTTTCGATTTTTTTTATTGTTTTTTTATTATTTTTTCAGAAGTTTTATACTACAGTAATACTACTGTAAGTTAACCAAAAGAATTGAAACACTGCACACATTGACATGACTGACTGAATAACTTTTTTTGTGCATCGTGCAATTTGGAACAAGAATACAACATTTGTTTTTTTGTGGGCTAAATTTATAGTTGATATCGCTTGTTAGTTTGCTGCTTGGAATTTTGAATGGCCATTGGTCTGTGCCCAGGTTTCATCTTTTTCATTTTTCCTGTCTTTACTTTCTTTTTCTTTTCTTATTCTTGTTCGCTTTGTTTGTTTTTTCTTTTCCTTTTAATTAGTTTAGTACGGATTTTGCAAGTAATAATAAATAATGTTACAAGATTTATGTGGTGCAAGTAAAAGTTATGAAGCAAAGTTAGCCCTGAAAAGAAAGCGTCAGGGTTCAAACTCGTGATCTCCGACTCATGATACCTGTGCGACGCTCTAACCACTACCCTACTGTGCTGTACATCTGCTGGATTTGTTTTTGTTCTTTATTTACCTTAACCAGGAAGTTAAAATACAGCTACACTGAGGAATCTTGATTTCTCGAACCTCCAAGCGAACGAAAAGTGGCTCGAGTTATTGGGAGTTCGAGTTATCGGGGGTAAAATTACAGTGTTAGCAATCAAAATGGAAATGGCCTTCGGGAGGTTCGAGTGATCCAGGTTTCGAGTTATTGGAATTCTATTGTAGAGTGTCTAACTGCAAAAGGGAATGTAGAATTAAATTGAGAATAGTGACTTAACGAATGCAAGAAACTAGCACCGAGAATTTCTGATCTGTTAACGTGTTTGTTATTTGTTACAGTGACTCGCAGCAGAAATGTCGATCTACAGAAGAAGCAAACGTCCAGATCAGTGTTTCAGTGTTATGTGTTTGGTTCTCCTGGTGTGGGCAAGGTATTGTGCGACAATTAATACGATCAACAACAACAACAACACTACCAGAGCATTTCAACTTCATCGACACTTGCAGCATCGTCATCATCGTCATTACCATTATCATTAGTTTCATTGTCATCATCATCAGTATCATCATCATCATCATCATCATCATCATCATCATCATCATCATCATCATCATCATCATCATCATCATCATCATCATCATCATCATTATCATCATCATCATCATCATCACCATCATCATCATCATCATCATCATCATCATCAGCTTCATCGTCATCATCAGCATCATCAACAACATCAGCATCAGCGTCATCATCAGCACTATCAACAATATCATCATCAACAACATTGTCATCATCATTATCGTCATCATCATCATCATCATCATCATCATCATCATCATCATCATCATCATCAACAACATTGTCATCATAAGCATCATCAGCATCATCGTCATCGTCAGCAGCAGCATCAGCATCACCCTGTTCACGGGGCCCAGTAGTTGGAAGTGAACACTGTGTTTTGCAGTGTACGGACTAACAGGGATAATTGTTTGTGTCAACAGACTTCCTTTTTACAAGCATTCTTGGGCAAGAATTTGGAGGTGAGTCACACAGTCACTCTTTTATTGTTCTCAGGGAGTTGTGGTTATGGAGCTCATGATCCTGTATGCTACATGTAACCCGTCTTTTGTATTCTCCAGCCTGCTGATATGGACAAAGAGTTTTCTGAATATGTTGTCAACCTGGTGGATGTCCACCGACAAGAGAAGTATTTAGTGGTGAGTAAACATCATATTTAATCAGTTGATAACATGTGTACATAATGATGTCATGTGAACATTGTGTTTGTTTCAGTTGCGTGAAATCGAGTGGGAGGGCTCTGGATTTCTGCTGCACGACAGACGTTGTGACGCAGCCTGCTTTCTGTACGATGTCACAGATCCTTTGTCTTTTGCTGAAATGGTCGAACTCCGTGAGGTTTGTGATGTTTCAAAGATGACAAACAAGTTTAGTCCTAATCGAGAATTAGCCAAATTATTTATCTCGTTGAGGTTCCCTTGGACAGTAGACTACAGGTCTTGATGAAAGACCAACTGAAAGCTTACCAGAAAAGTGATGTTTGAGTGAAATCTGTCCATTTTCATCTGCACAGATAGCAAACAAATTTAGACCTAGAAATCCAGGATTACTCAGCTTAATCGTGTTTTGGATAACTGAACCCTGTTGATTAACAGCCGTGTTGTCGTCACCAAGGCCCCGTTTACACTTAAAACTATTTCGGATATAGACTCCTCACTCTTTTTCGATTCTGGATTCGTTTTCTCCCCGGATTCACCAAAAAATTACTCCGGATTCACCAAACTAGTTTTCATGCATCCGAAAATAATTTTCTTGAAACCGGATATTTGTGTTTTCGTGTAAACGGGACCCAAATTAAAACTCGCCCTGCTATGCAATGCTGTTGGGCAACTTATGGATGATGGCTTTAGCATCTTTGAGTATCTGAATATTTTGAGAAGGTTCCATTGACTGTTGCCGTTTGTCTGTTTGTTTATTTTATAGAAACTTCCCAAGACTGTCCCTTGCCTTTTTGTGGCGAGCAAGAGTGATGGTGTGAGTGTAAAACAGGTATAGTGACTCCAGCTTAGCATGTGCCTGTTGTTAGTCCGTTATGCGTCTTAACTGATTTATATATATATATATCTCTTTCTTGTCTTTTAGGAGCATGATATTCAGCCCGCTATGTACTGCAACCTTAACAGGCTTCCCCCACCTCTGGTGAGTTGGTGGATACAGATATCAGGTGTAACCACATCAAGAGCGGGCGATTGACTTTTTGTAAAAACCAAACTAGTAACAGTAAGGCAACTTAATTTTAACCATCGATGTAGATTCCAATGGTATAATTTGCAAAGTAATCAGCAGTGCACAGAAACAAATTTTGTTTGTTCTTACTCTTGCTCTTGCTCTTGCTCTTGCTCTTGCTCTTGCTCTTGTTTTTGTCCTTGTACTTGTTCTTGTACTTGTTCTTGTTCTTGTTTTTGTTCTCGTTTTTGTTCTTGCTCTTGTTATTTCTGTTTCTCTTCTTGTTTTTAATCATGCTTTTGCACCTGAAAGAGCTGTGCGTTTGATGCATTAATTTTTTACTCTTCACAGCCTTTCGCACCTCTGTCTGACCCTGAAGTGTATAAAGACATGTACACCAGAATCGCACGTGCTGCGGTCTATCCGTAAGTACAACAGTTCAGCAGACGGTGTAGCATATTCGCAAATGTAAACTCGTTCTTTTATGACAAATGATTGAACGAATCAGAATGAGAGTACAAGGGAAGCGAATCCTCTTTCCCACGGTGTAGTGAAGGTTAATTCCGGGGCTGCTTCATAACATGTTACATGAAAGCTTGCCAAGTTGACCGCCCGATATACAGTACAGATCCTCCCAACCATCCGAAAAGAAAATGTATTGGCAATAAAGTAGGAATTGATAGCTTAATCAAATTTCATCTGAGCAAGCTATTAAGTTCTCCGCACTGTATTAATGTCTGGTGAGGAATTAAAGTTGATCAATTTTGTGAGTGACTTGACATCTGTTCTTTTCGTACAGTCACTTGTGTGGGCCAAATGCGGAGAGCATGACGTCATACTGGCTGCTGGCGGGACTGGGAGCCGGTGCATTTGCAGCGCTGGCTTTTGTAACGTTCAGGTATTTGCGAGGACGTACGGGCACGTGACCCAGGAGCTCAGGTATGATTGGTCCGTCCTCATGTGATCATTGACAGGGGCACGGAAATCTTGGGAACTCCAAGTGAAGAAATAAAGATTCGTATTTTGCTAGGTTTTCTTAGTAAGAATGCTTAAACCTAAAGATTAACTCTGTCACTTGGTAAAATGAACTTCAAACAGATAAAATTTTTTGATATTAAGTATCAGAGACTAAAGGAGAACATTGAATTTAAACGTTCGAGGGCGAGAAAAGTTTAATTCTTGTTCGCTGCTTTTTTCTAGGTGCAGAACGCAGCTGTTGACGAAACGATTACGGAATGTTTGATGGAAAAAGAACTGTTTTAACAATAACAAGCCTTTAAATTTGTGCGTAGTTTTAACCAGGGGCAGTTTAATGTGCACCCTGCGACCATGGGTTTATTTTCGATCTTTCCGACCATTTAACACCGAACAGAGTGGCGTGGGACGATGGAAATGCTGGTGACAATGCTGCAAATTCTCGCTTGCTTCCATGTCTTGGATCAGGTACAAAACTCCAACCTATCAGTGCCGTACACGAGTGAGGCGTATGAAACCAGTCAGACCTGTTTTACAAGTTTGAAACCGATATTTTAACCCTCTTCACCACAGTATGTTTTTTCTCAATGACCCAAAAAATCTCCACTACCGAGGGCAGGGGCGTGGCTAGTCTTTATGTTATTAAGCCCGGGCTTAATCGGAATTTCTGTGAACTTTTCTTTTTTTTAGCAGAAAGGCCGTACATTCTACTGTTTCTGTTTTCCACTATTCTAATGAAAGCAAAGACTGTGATCTAAAACCTTGAAAATTGTTTTGTTCACGCAAAAATCTAGCTCCCAGCCGACGTGCTAATCCTGCCGCTTTCAGGGAAATTGAAAAAGCCATGTATTTTGCTCAAACCTACCATGAAAATAAAAAGAAATGCCATTTCAGCGAGACTAGCTTTGAAAATGTTCTGGGGACCGGACCCCTCCGTCCACCATAACAAGTTGGGGCTCAAAAGGAAAAAAAATGGCTGGCTACGCTTCTGCGGGGTACTTAACGTTTTCACTCCCAAGCTTAAAATGCAGACTCTCTCAACCTCGTCAGAAGAAAGTGTATAATGAGTAATATATTGAGAATTGAGAGTTCAATCAGCTTTTATGGCGTATCAAATTCCAAGTTCCCCACGCTGCATGGTATATTTCTGCTTGGGAACTGAAGAAGAAAATTGAAGTTGATCACTCAGATTGGGAGTAAAAAGGTTATTAGAAAGATTGTTTCGAATACTTGCTTTCCTGTTTTTTTATCCGCGACCAGACGACTTATCTTAGCAAACCTGAACTTATAATAAAAATTGTTCCATGACATTCCAGGCGTTGTTCGTACTTCTCTTGAAACAACGTAGTTACTGAAACATCGGTCACACCAGATAAGATCAGTTTTTACGTGTGGTTTTTACAGTTGGTGCAATTTCTCTACACGTTAAAATACACTTTAATACGATCACATGGCCATTAATACTGGAACATGCAGCGGACAGTCACCGACTTCATGTCATTAGTCAGGTAAGGAGTGATTGTTGTTCGCTTGATTATATCTGACTAGGAATATAACACATCAGATATCTTGGAACAATTATGAGGACTACATGCGCCGCATCGCAGTAGAGTAGTCCTGGCCAGGAATATTAACACATCGGCAGATATCTTGGAAGATTGATGAGGACTAAATGAGCTGCATCGTAGTAGAAGAGCCCATAAAGATAAATAAAATACTCCGGTTTTCAGATTGGGCCAAAAAGGGTCATTTTTCGAAAAAATGATAAGGCTATAGCCCATGCTTTTTGTCAAAAATAGACGACTTTGACGAAAAAATTAAAACTCAAAACTTTCAGGAAACCTTTCTGGGACTATAACGATACTTTTAGCAATAAATTTGTCTTATTTTTCTTCAGCCGTTGACAAGTTATAGGAAGAAAACTACGCATAACTGTACTATGCTCTTTTGTTTGAAAGGGTGAAGTGTTAGGCGATGATTTACTCTTATTACTCGCAACCCACTCTATATATTATCATAATTGCACACACCGAGTAAACTTCATTTCAGACAAAAACGACAGCAACAACAAAAAAGAGACATGATAAGGATGGGCTAGAAAATCGTAAGACTTGGGCGGTGGCTGTTTACTTATAACCCCCACCCCACCCCGCGCGCTGTTCTGTTCATGCGTCCCATGTGTATAAAATTAGATTCCAAATAATAAGCGTGCCAAAACCGGCTTGACAACATTTTTCACACGTTTCATTCCATCGTGCACAGCAGCCATTTGTGAGAAGACTCCGACGAAGAAGGATGTGTTTCGTGAGACCTAAAATGGCGAAGCAAGCAAAATCAGACTTTCTGGTGAGTTTCACCAAATTAAAACTTGCGACGTACGAACTGACGAAACGAAACGAACTTACGCTCAACTTCTGCATGTCTTGTTTGAAACATTCCAGGTTATTTAATACATTGCTCTCTTTTCTCGCAGTGCGTTCACGGCGCCACGTAGCTTTCAGGACATGGAGTGAAAAAGAAGCATGGCATATGGACTTGACTCAAAGTTGGCTGGAGGATTATGGCTTCAAACTGGAAGACGACTGAAGAAATATATTTTAAAACAGCAAACCGTAAGCTCCAACACGTTAATCATAATTATTCTACAGTCGCATGACATGTATGGTATTTGATGTCATATATTTGTCTTTGAAAGAGGTGTTCCAAGCGTTTTTAGACAGTTAAATTCGCTCCAAGACTTTCCTTTACTTAACTCCACGAACAAAAACGATTTTAAACGCGAGGGCACTTTTTGAATCTGTTTTACTGTACTACTATACTTCGGGCAAAATCCTGATTTTCTTTCTGTCACATACGTGTGAACAGCATTTTATTGTAAGAGAAGGTGGTTAATTCACTGGATGGCTGTATTTGACCTTTAAGAAAATGCCAAAATTTCCAGGTCCGGTATCGATGTTAATATGCAGAAAAATAAAACAATGATAAATTATACAAATAACAGATATCTGGAACAGCCAATATTGGCTGCTAAAACAATGACGTCCAATCAATTTGATTCACAAAGAATGCTTGTTTTGTCCGTGTTTTTTTTTTTTCTTGTCAACCGACATGAACGATTGGCGTTTGTTTTTGCGCGAAATTGCGCATTTTTGTTCTCTACAAAGTTGTGATTACGCAGACACTGATCTTACGTTATTCTTGTTTCTTGCAAATTTATCGTTCTCTTTTTCGACGGTATAAAATTTGATCATCTATCTTGTAATACGGCTTTTGTTGTTGCATATTTTTCTCGTGCTTTCAGTGAAGTGCGTTTAAGAGTCATTTTCGTCTTCGAAACTGTTTTTTAGTTGCCCTCGCGTTCATCTTTGCAAAGTCATGAACAATATTTCTCTTGTCGCTTCAAATTCGGATACACCAGTTTCTCCCGACTTGACGAGTAAACCGTGATTATCTAATAGGCTTCTTTGGAACACCTCAAGTTATTATTACTCTTTTTTGCTGATGCTGTTAGTTATATACCCTTCAGATATCGAAAGTCTACACTGTTTATTTTTTAGCACAGGAATTTTATTAAATTAATTTTTACGAGAATTTTGATCTGAGTATTTCTTAGCGCAAGAAATATTACAATTGTGGAATTCTGTTTGGGCAAGTTTTACAGCCAGTTGTATCGTGCTGTTTATATTTCTGAAGGTATATTTTTATCTGGTACGACCTGAAAATTAACTCAAATGGAACTTGCGCATTTAAAAAGGAACAATTTTACGTTGAACATTTTCAACAGCTTGTGTCTTCTCTATACATTAGCTGCCAACTTTGGTGGCCTGACTAAATTGTCTTCGAAGTTTGTCCAGGCTTTTTCTTCAAATTTTCGGGTGTACCAGAGTTTAGGTCTGTGCACTGCTTGAGTTAGAACTGTTTAGTTTGTGGTTCTGTTAAGTTGGAATGGTAGGAAGAGAGTCACGCGCTTTCTTTTCACGATTGGATTTGAAGTCATTTTGATTCCGTCGCACAACTTTTCATCTAACCCCGGTTGCAGAATGTCGCGATGTCATATTTTTAGTCTTAAACAAGTACTCTTGTTGAATTTTAGTTCTTTCGCCGTGTTTTGAATTAACTGATTCTTCACGAAGCCGCTAACGCGGTTCAATTTGAAGAGAATATCTACGTCGCTGTTGCAAAAACTAATTTACTCACTATTCCTGTTGGGCAATTTCAAATCGATTTTTCTTGCGAAAACTAATTTATTCATTTTCATTTGCGAGCAGTGCGCATTTCTCTTCCTCCATCCTAGTTTATCAGATGATCCCTTCGGCTTCCCTTTGTGGGTGCGTCACATGTAAAAGTTACCTCTTGCCTCAAATATATTTGCTTTCACTGTCGTGGGAAATGAATCAACTGTTTGAATTTTCGGGAGAGATTTGGAAAATTAGAACCGCGAAAATTGAACAGCAAATTCGCACCAAATTTTATTGAGGCATGACGTATCTTTACTTGTGATGCATCGGATGCATCATTTCATATATACACCGTACATTTGGCGCGCGCTTCTTAAACTTTACATGGCGGGGATTATTACACGAAGCAACTGATGCAGGCAATCGGCGTCTGTTTTCTTTCGCAAAAACTCTAAACGCGTAGTCGGTGTATTTTGAAATGTTGGTAGCCTTTAGCTTTTTAGTGATGGACTTCTAGTTTGATAAGCGAAGGCTCGATACGATAGTTTGATGCAGGCAATCGGTGTCTGTTTTCTTTTGGTTTGTAGCCTTTAGCTTTTTAGCCTTTAGCTTTTTAGTGAAGGACTTCCAGTTTGATGCGTGTATTTTATATTTCTGTTGAATGATGTGCTTAATAAAGACGTCTGTGGGGGGGGGGGGGGGGAGGGATATGATGTACATGAATATGTAATATGCAGTGTAACCTGCAAACCTGTTTTATAATTAAAGATGACATAAGACCATAATGCTTTTCAAACTTTATTGACGTCACATTCAGAGTGTATATAAGTAAATTTTCCGGTAGGGGCGGTTGGTCGGGGTTAGCGGATGGCTACAATTATAGTCAATTTTTTTTATAATAGTAATAGTTAAGCAAAGTAAATTGAAGGAGAGGCTCTGAGAAACGGAAAGCTGATAACGCGAAGGAAAATTAATCTTTTGCATTGCGTCCGTTCATGAAGAGTTCGGCGCCTGAAGTTGGCACAAGTCTTCAGCCAAATCAAGAATATTGGAGCCAAAATGAAAGACGTTTCTCAGAGCCTCCCATTATAACGAAATAAGGAAGGAAAGTATTCCCTTGCTTCTAATAAACACGCACAATATGAGATATAGTTGTTGAATCACTACAAAATCTTTAAGGTAGAACAGAAGATTTTGCTTCGCACCAAATTGTTCAAATGGCTGATATTTAGCCTGAAAACCCGAAGTCAGAATGTAAAGAAAATCTGTGCAATTAACAAAACAACGTTGCAATTGACCATCACAAAGTTCCATTTGAAATTTGCGACTAACCAATTGAGCGAAATTCCTATTTCGAACGCAAATTTCCATTTGAAATTTGCCGAGATAAAAATTCCCCTAGTTTTCTCGTTCCTATTTCCGCATCGTAAACTTCATTTAAAATTTGCGATTAAATTTTCAGTGATTCGAAAAAAACAACCACATCCCATTACATGCAGAGATCAAGCATACTAAAATGACTGCAATGCCGTTGACGCGAAATTGGACACGATAAGCAGATGAATGTTTTGTGTTCGTTTCGCAAGAGAAAATCGCACGAGAAACCGTTTCGTAAGAAAGGAAAACACTCCGTTCGCTCAGCTTGCATTTGAATATGAAATAAATAAACAGAATAGCAGATACGTATAGAAAAAACAAGCTGATTTCGAGTATAAGCGCGTATACCGTAAATTCTCGGCTGTTACATTAAAAATTTGCGCTCGATATTGCGCCGAACTCGCGAGATACAAAAAAGGTGAATACTTTTTGTCAAAAAACAATAGGTTGAGTATCACTTGTGTGGTCTCCTTGGAAAATGTTTCGCGACTTAAAACTCCGCCAGTATCTGTAGCACTGAGCTGAAGGTTTGCGTTTGCCACAAAAATTATTTTGAATCTCGCAGGTTTGCAGTCATTTAAAGTAAAGCTAGGCTAACTTCGAAATGAGGTGCCTCGATAGAACATACACTTGACTTGAAAGCACTGATTTCTAGCAAATCATAACGACATTTATTTGCAAAAAAATTTTTTTTGGGTGAACACATTGAATGTTTAATTCAAACAACATAAAGGAATGTCCGTTTAAGCCAAATCATTGCTGAATCTGGACTGACTGAAAGGATACTTGTGACACGAGAAAAAACGCGAACCCCGAAAAATTATCGAAACACCTCATTGCAGTAACGAATATACAAGGCTGGTAAGTTCCATGCATCATAAAATAACTGTTTTGGAGATGGGCAATTTGTTTGAAGCAAAGAAACGACGCGAGCTCCGTTTTGTAAAATAAAATCCAATAAGCTTGTTGACAGTAAATTATAAATCAAATTTAGTCAGTAATTTTATCAGTACGGAAATGCATGATACCGATCAGCCTTCGTAAACTGATTCAAACTAATAACAATTATAGTAAGCCCTACTTTGCAGTAGTCTAGAGCTTGTGTCCTTGCAGAAACCATTGCTTGGTACTATCCATGCTAGTCCATTTCTCAATTCCAACAGTCCATTTCTCCATTCATCCAGTTTCATCCATTACTCATATCCAACAGTCCATTTGTCCATTCCGCGTATCGTCGCTTGAGCTCTATGTGCAAAGAAACGCGTTCTGTAAGCTAACAAAGTCTTTTGGCTGGGTTAAATGTACATGTACTGACTGGCATGAAACCCTAAACGTAATGCAAAGGTAGTGAACTCGAAACTCACCAGGCAAATAACTCGTCTCCTCGTGTATCGATGCTCGACAGTGTAGTTTTGCTCAGTTGCCGTCTCCCTGCATTTTATCTTTGCCCTTAAGTCAAAAACACGTTCGGTCAGCTAACCCATCTTCTTGGTAAAACAAACAGCAGGAATAAACCCGAAACGTACCAAAATACTTCGACATTCGACAACAACGTCGAAATATTGATATGCAGAAGAGGTGTGAAACGATTCTTGCATGCCTCATGGAATATTTTTAAATATTTAAATATTTATAATTATTGGTTAAAACCAGTACACAGACTCACCGGAGGAGGGAAGGGGATGCCGTGACGTGTGGATGCGCTGTTGGAGGACTGAGGCTAGTAGCTTCACTGGCGGATGGGCCTGAAATGAAGATTGGAAAAAATTTTAGCGCTTTATTTATTTATTTTTTTTTATCACTTCGTGCTACAGTTTATTTTTATTCGACAACAACACCGTCGAAATAATGATATACATTACAGAATAGTGTGACGTCTTAATTACATCACAGTCTCTCCTCAGGCCACAGACCGTGACATAATTAAAACACGCAAGAGTAACGTAATTTTATTCGTGTATGTAAAGTCTTCGGTAGCTTTCCTTGAAGTCTCCCGCTTAATGTGTCGAACTTTGACCACTGAGAAATTATGCACCGATCAATTCAAAACGCTGCCACTCCCCCCCCCCTCTTTTCCCGGGTATACTCCCCTCTTTTGCCCAGGAGGCGGAAATTTGACCTACCAGGGAGGGGTGGGGAATTTAAGTTGTTTGTTAATCGGACAGCACAGCTATGACACACAGCTACTTTTCGCAGATATAAATTCGGTCAAGTGTATTTTTCTGGTAAACTAAATATGCTTCCTGTGGGAAACAAATTTACGTAGAACAGGTAAATTCAAACACGTTTGCTGTTGTAGGAGTAGATTTCGCGGGGCCAGTCTAGAACAAGAACAGGAAGTCTACCACTGCCAAGGCATACATTGCTCTGTTCACCTGTGCCACCCTGTGGTAACTGCTAGGCCAAGTGTGCTGACGCCACCTTCAACAAGTTGCTGCTGTGCACTGAAGCAGCTTTTCTTCAAATTCTTGTACAGTTCTGCAACAGGGTTTTGTTGCAATTCTTACCATGACCCATGTCAATAAAAACGACGTTCCCAATGCATTAGTGTTCCTCAGCAAAATCGAAGAAAACACGCGTTCTTACCTTAGTCCAAGAGGTCTAAAGTGACGGACACACCAGGACAACAAGATAGTACAGTAACAGCAGGGCATGAGGTAGTCACAATAGGGCGAAAGGCGGTAACACGCCAGGGCGACAACCAAACACGCCAGGGCGACAACCTAACACGCCAGGGTGACAACCTAACACGCCAGGGCGACAACCTAACACGCCAGGGCGACAACCTAACACGCCAGCGCGACAATCTAACACGCCAGGGTGACAACCTAACACGCCAGGGCGACAACCTAACACGCCAGGGCGACAACCAAACACGCCAGGGCGACAATCTAACACGCCATGGTGACAACCCAACACGCCAGGGCGACAACCTAACACGCCAGCCCGACAACCTAACACGCCAGTGCGTATACCTTACAAAGCCAGGGGCGACATCCTACACGACATACGAAAACCTAACACGCAAAGACGACAATAAGACACGTCAGGGAGACGACCCCCCGCTGCTACCTAACACGCCTTAAGACGGCAGGCAGGCACGGCAAGATGGGGCGGTGGGCGGCAAGACGAGAGACGGTCACAGCAATACGGCAGGTAGAGACGGCAGGCAGTCGCGACAAGACAGACGGTGATCTGCAGCAAGACGCGCCATTCTTTCCCGCAGCAAGACGGAAGAAGGTCGCCGGAAGGCAGCAGGTGGTCGGTGCAAGACGGGAGGCAGTCGCAACAAGACGAAGCTGCCTCAGTGCACACCAGAAACCTGTTGAAAGTCCTGTCAGGCAACTTGGCCTAGAGTAATATTGTAACGAAGTCTCTTTTCCTGTAAGCATTGGACACAGCTCAACCAATTCACCAAGGAGCAGACTCTGTGTCTGACCTCTAGCACATCTTTGAAATGCATGCACAAGACGCTACGCCAAAGCAACCACCCCCACAGCGAGACAGCCACCCTTTCACTGCTGATGCAAGAAACACACCAGTTCGAGACTTGATCCTCTTCCAGTGACCACCATCATCTTACTTGAAGGACTACATCCTGGATTAGTAAGCCAACTACAAAACCTATCAGATTAAAAGAAAAGGCAATTTCTTTGTCTTAGAGCACGGTCCTAGCTTGCGAATTCGAGACCTGTAACACATGTGCTTTCCTCCAGAAGTTCCCCGCTGCCTTGGACATATAATCATCCAAGGACCCAGCCGATGTGCCGTTGCAACGGCACGTTTGAACCCGTAACCAAGGTACCTCTTTCCGTGAATAATGGACACAGTGCAACCAATTCACCAACGAGTAGACTCCCTTATCTAAATTTCCACAAGATGCCATGCCAAATTCACCTCGAGAACCACACCACAGCGTGCAAGCCCTCTGCATCCAACATGCACAGAATATGTGACTCAGTTCCAACTGTGATCATCTCCCCTGATTCTCCCCCCAACATGTTTTGACAACTTATTCACACAAGCATATTTTTAGATGCTTGATCACTTCAATCTGCGCTGCATTCAAGCTAAGTAGTATGGGTGCTGCACAATTTTGATAGATTTATGTTTCTTCTGTCAGATTTTTGAGTGTTCACGCTGTAACAATTACAGTATAAAAATGAAAGCAAGAAAATACAGCAGTGTAATATGAGCCGGAGACCGAAGTCCATTGTTGACTGAAAAATAGGACACATTCCTGTTGGTCTAACACATAAAGCTTGTTGTGTCAAGTTAAATATCAGTTTTCAATAACAGTGCTACAAACCAAGCTTTAATAATTTATTATCTACCTATTTAAGAAAATGTGGAGGGAATTTTGTAATTTCAAGAAGACTTCAGGACTGACCATGATCAACTGCTGTGATGAATTTCACAAGGTTCTAACAAAATTTGTTAGACTTTTTTTAATGGTCATACCATAAATCCTCAAATAAGTGCCCCCCATCCTGTCAGGCAAAATTTACTCTACAAAATTTGTTGTTTTTGCACCAGTGGTAAATTAGCTCCATCAGAAATCAAAATTGATGTTCCATACTTTTATGTATGTTGCTATTAACAGAATTATATAAACCGGTTTGATGTTCATGGCAAATGTTATGCATTGCAAAAAATTAAAGGACCAGGGAAAAATTAAATAAGCGCCTCCCCTGGCACAAGCTCCCCCTTCAAATAAGTACCCCTCACCTGGGGCCGGATATGGATACAAAAGAAAGAGAAGCCACAGTTTCATGGATCTCTAAACTCACAGCAGCACAAATAAGCCTTCAATGGCTGTGAGGGGTGAAGGTAAGACTCAATTACCGGAAAAATGTAGGTTCCCAGAGATAAAGGTGCTGGAGGATGCAGTAAACACTGCACAGAAGCATAACTATAGTTTATCCAATAGTCATTGATGGTTCTTTAAAACAAGTCGCCCCACGGCGTACAAAACAAATTAAAACTTCACCGCCACTGTAAATCATGTGAGTTTGATGGCCAGCAAAACACACCAGTCCCTGATGTCAGAAACTGATTCCATATAATCTCCCACTAGCTTGTAAATGCTATTAGTGATGAACATCCCATACTCAATGACTAAGTAAATCATATTGCTATTAATATTCACATTTCTTTTAGAAAATTAAAATCAAGTCATAATACTATATCTTATAAGGAAAAAATACTTTGGAATGATCTCAACTATGATACAAAATATAAGAAAAGTATCTACTCTTTTAAAAACAGTATAAAAAAACAGTTTTTTAATTAAAAATGTTATTGATACCCACACTTTCCACTATTTTGAAATTAAGTATGTTTATGATTATTTAGGTATTTTTTATGATTAATTTTATGGTTAATTATTATAATATTTATTGAATATTAATTAAGATTTGCCTATCCTTTTCATAGCTTAATCAAAATATCAATGTTAATTTTTAACCATTTACATATATATAACTTTTCAACCATGGGATCCATGATTACAAGCTCTGGTTCCTTTGGATTCCAATCATTTCCACACCATACTTGTAACTAATCAGTTCATAATATTTGTTGTAATTTTCATGGTGTAATGACGGTGAAAAAACATTGATTGATTGATTGATTGAATTTAGCTATGTGCATTATACTTTCTTGCATATTTATTTTAAATACATATTATTTATTATCGGGTCATTCCACAGTATTTCGTATGTTGCGGAGAAGACATTTAGAGACATTCAGTATGCCACAGCTCAAAATCCAAATGTCACAGTAATAAAATTCTACCTTTTTCTTGTAGACATTCATTATAGCTATGCCCACTATGTTGCAATTTTCTGTAAGTTTTAACCATGGAAGACTACAGCAAGATAAGTGACTGTTGCGGAGAAGACTCAGAGAATTTGCTATTTTTGTTTTACAAAATCTAAGTGAAAAGTTCTCTGATTCTGTGATGGATTCACAATTTCTTTTTGTTTTGTATTAAAGAGTGGTGTATATATTTTAAATATATGGCAAAAAAAATCAGCTGCATTTGTTCGATCATCAGAAAAACTGACCATATTTTGATGTGTCTCTGTTGCGGAGAAGACGTTGCGGAGAGGACATTTTTGTCCATGAACAAATAACACAAAAATCTCATTGAATTTAACAAAGTGTGTTATGTTAAACAACTCTTATTAACATTCTAGAATATAAAACAGCTTTTAGTGAAACATATGGTGATAAATGTCAACAAAAACAAGGTCCTTTGATCAGACTAGCATGGTATTGAAAAAGAAAAGGGTTGTGGTCACATTTTTCAAGTTGATTTTGATATGGATAGACATTATTACTTCATTGTAGTTTTAATCATTGTATTTGGTGCATCAAGAACTGATGTTACCAGAAACTCTGGAAAAAACTTATGAAATGCATAAAGTTTAATGCTGACTCAGACCACAAAGCATTATGGGTAAAACCAAAAATCCAGAATACTTGGCAAAAATACCCCCCAAAATAATTCTTTTCAAGTACACATAAATTCTTTGTTATTAACATATCCTATAATATATAACAGCTTTTAAAGAAACATACTATGCTGTTAAATGTCAACAATAACAAGGTCCTAATCAAAGTAACTTCAAAACATTTCATTTCAAACTTGTTGCAACAATGTTGATTTCAACACAGTCATGTAAATACTTGTACATGTTAATGTACAATGTTTGTACATATCTCATGTTTACTGAACAGCAACATAGTGTAGCAGTTTAGTGACAACTCTGCTTCCTTGAAAGCTTGAAAAACAGTTCCAAGTTCCTCCAGATCTGGAGTTTCAAAGGGGCCATTGCCCTGCCATCGTACTGGGCCATAAAACACACAGGTGGCATGTACTTTATCAATGTCATCTATCTGAGGCCAATCAAACATTTTGGCACCAACTCTATGCAAGAATTTTGAATGTGGTGAAGTGATTTTTATTAGCAAGTGCTCTCCCAAATGCTGTTTGAGTAGACAGAATGCCTTGTACTAATGTTATCTTCCTGTAGTAATGTTATCTTCCTCTCAAACTTTGCTGCACACTTCAAAATATACTAAAAGCCCTGAAAAGTACAATTTACCTAACATGAGTTTATTTTAGAATTTATTTAGTTTATAATGAGTTTATTTTAAATCAACTTCTAAGCAATGTGTCCTCTCCGCAACAGAAATGTCCTCTCCGCAACAAAAAGAAAACGTCCCTAAATCATTAAGGTGATGAGCTGAAGAATATCTGAACACAATAAAACATACCTCCTGTTATAAATTAGAAGTTATCAAACTGTGTACCTAATATGATTATGTGGTCATCCATAACATAAACTTTTAGGTGTCAAAATGTTGCGGAGAGGACATTTAGCAAATGGACAGTCTCTAGCACAGGACTCTGGATAAAACATCATCCTGTAACAACTGTTCTGTAAACCGCATCAGTAATAGTTTATGTCCTGATAACTTTTGTGAGGTTTCAGTTTTTCATTTGTTTTTAAATAATAAATTGATTTGTCCTCTCCGCAACGGCCATTTTTACTTTTTTCATGTTTGATTATAATTTATGCATCATTATCAACATGCTACCCCCATAAATTACATCATAAAGTAAACTATCAACACCAAGCTACAACTTAAAGGACATTTTGGGCTTGATTCAAAACATTTAGAAAACTGATATCCATGTCCAAAATACTGTGGAATGACCCTATCTCTAATATTTTAAGTTCTTGTATACTGTAATGTGTGGCCTGTTTGGCCTCACTTGTTTAAATTATGCAGATGTCAACCCTGGGCCGACCAGGGGGATTAAAAAATGAATGCAGCAAAGTTGAGAACTTCCCCCAGGGGTGGGGGCATGTCCCCTGGTCAGATTTTTCTCAGTGGAAAATCCCTCCCATATCCCCCACTTCCACGTCACAGGAATTACCAACAACAATTTAGGGATACAATTTGGAGACTCGGATTTCTCTTTGTTGTCCCGGCATGCTCGGGATTCAAACCCCGTGAAATATACTATACCGGTGCAATGCTATACCACATTCAGAAAAACCTATTTTATAAAACACTGACCCCATCCAAAAACGCTCATATCGACTAGTATAAAGCCTGAGCTGTGTTTTCTGAGGCTAGCGAAGTGAACCGAAGAGTCATAACATTTAAAATGCTAAGCTCGAAACACGGAAAGCGTTTCAAAACACCATACCTTCAAACTCCCGATACATCTCCAGATCCGCTTGATCACGCTATGGTAATGCTTGCTACAGTACTCCGTTCAGCCTGCCTGTTTACTGCAGAAATCGCAAACAAACTTTGTCTTTGGTGTTTTGTTGCCTTGCACGCCATGTTGTTTTGGCTTAGTAACCGCGCTCGTCCGCAAGTAGGCCCCAGGCTAGGCGAACACGTTCTGTAAACTCATACCCAGTCCAACACAGGCGTTAATTTCGCGTGGTTTCCCCGTGGTTGCCGTTCATGATTCAACAACTTCGTGAATTCCCCCACCCTAAATTCCTTGATCTTGAAACAATCCCTTGAATCGTCCCCTACCCGTAATGTAAGGGTTTTCAGTCCCGGGCGGCACGAGTAGGGTCTATCGTACGACTACCATATATGGAATACAAGACAAGCCGCCATATGTACGCATACAGGGCTCTCATGTGCGCATGGAAGGCTCTCATGTACTCATACAGGGCTCTGAGTACCAGTCTCCAGCCGCGAAGCAGCATTCAAAATGGCGGAAGAAGAACTTCATTGTATTCATCATTCCATTACTAAAATCCACGCCGGAAAGGTTCTTAAGCTGGTAGAATGCGGTGCCAGCGATTGTTCGACTTGTGTTGGTTTGCCGAGAGGGCTTTACCATTGCCCTCTATGTCCACTTGCCTTTCGAATCCGTTCGAAGTTAAAAGATCATCATGTGTCGGTGCACTGGAACAGCAGGATTTGTTTCGCAGGTACGTCATACAGCTTGAATGTAGCATTGTATTTACTGTAACAAGCAATGGCCGTAAAGTAACGGTCTGCAGACAGTACATTTACACTTATTATATCGTTTCTAGAAGCGCAACTTCAGTATTCCAGTTTGTGTAATTGAAAAATATCGGAAATAATGTTACAGCTGACGATTTATTAAGGCTGTAATGCCTCCTCTACAGTCTCTTCTTCTTTCCTGTTCTTGAAGGGCAACGAGAGAAAGCTAAAGGCACTTTTTATCGTCTTCGTCTTATTAAGCTAGCGTTTGTGTGATTCGCTGGCAAGTTTATGTTATTGTGTTTTACAGAATACAACATCCTGAAATGCAAAAAAACATGTCTCACGGTCTCGAACAAGAAGGACCCAACATGGTGGGAGAAGCCACATTATCATTGCTTTGGCTACAGGAATCTCTACATTATGTATACTGTACCAGAACCACAAGAATACCATATGCAGAGTGGTTTCTTTGATCATATTGTTATTTAAATGTGGATCCACGAGGCGCTTCGCCAAGTAGATCCGCAGCTTTTTGACAATGTTATGATGCATTTCACGATCAATAAGAGGACAGACACATAAAAACCTGACGTCAATTTTTTTTTACAAAACAAACACATTTAATACGACCATGCGGAACCAGAGAATTAAAAAATCCTTAGCTTGCAAACGCTGACCAACATTTTTGCCGACAGTCAAATGACCCATGGGGCAGGCCTAGTTTGTGTCCAACACATCCTCTGGAAAGAAATGATCATATAATCGTCAATTTTATTGTCATAAGGCCTCTGAAATGATCATAGTCATTAAAGCAACTGAATCCTATCCCACAATTCCATCCACGCCAAGGTTATCTGCATCATCAAAATGGCCGCCTCTCGTGGCATGCAAAGCGTTCTCGAGATTTATCAAACGACGCTGTTGCCGATTGCTACAACTATATCGAGAGTAGAAAAGAAGTCCAGGAAAGAATCTCATAACAGATGTGACGATGATAGTAGCTCAACTCCTTCGGGTAAGGCAGCCAAACAACTTCTAGATGCCTATTGTAGAGAGGCCACTGCGTCATGTAGGCTGGACATCTCTTGAGAACGCTTGCCCTTCATGCTCAATGTGTGCGACGAGATGCGGCTATCTTGGTGATGCTGATATGAACCTGGCGTGCATGGAATTGCGGGATATGGTTTGTGAAGTTTTAATTGCTTCATGTGTACGCTGTGAGTGTGTGGCATACTACAGTCTTCACCTTATTTTGAACATAATACATTTTACAGGTCAGCCTGAATAGGTTCTTATATATGGGGTGTTTAGTGGCAAATCAGGCTGTTTAGGTTCCTAAATAGGTTCTTATTAATTCAGGGCTTTAAACTGTTTGCTACTGTTCAGAATAGTACAAATCCATGATTACTATAATATAATTATATTATAATAGATCATTTAAGTATTGTACAGTTGTAGTAAAGTACATTTTACTCATACAATGCCTGCTTTTTTAATTCACTTAATTGGACTGATCTTACAAATAAGAACCTATTTCAAATGTCAGGCTGAATGGGTTCATATATATATAATAGGGGACTAATTTCCAAATTCTTCTGCTTCAAAAATATATTTAATTCTAAAATGTAATTTGTTGAATAATAATATGTTTGCAGAAAACAATGAGGACTAAGTTTCACTTGAGCCATCATAGTAATATTATTTAATGTATCCATGAAGCATATAGTGCCAACACTGGTACATGTAGAACTACAGTAGTATCATTTGGTTCTCTCGATTTACTACACAGAAGAAGACCTTGAAATTGATTGCAAAAGCCAACACAATATGCTGCAAGCGACAGAGAAAGAAAACCAAGGTACAGTATGTAAAAAGACATGTATCAACAAAGTGGTCTCTCATAATATACTGTATGTGGGGGGGGGGGGGGGGGGGAGGGGGTACTTCCCTATATTTCCAAAGGGACATTCCGCTGGATAGGGTATGGTTTTCAGGGTCCTCCAGCTCGCTTAAACATGGTATATGATTTTGCATTTCCGTGTCTTAAACAGGGTTCACTCCCATGGTCAACTAACTTGAACTCTGAACTCTTGCCCTGCGCAGCGAGAATTGCAATTACATTGAATGATTTGTAGACAATGTTTTCACATGACATTGATCTTGCATCATCACTTTGTCTATATGATAGCATTTGACTAGACCTATTTGTTACAAGGAGATTTGCACCTGATGTGTATTACCGCGTAAATGCAGATGACTCTGATGCCTGAGGAAAATTACAGGGAATATATCATTTTGCAATAGTGTCTTGAATAAGGTGCAAATTTTGGTTCAGTCTTGAACAGGGTCACAAATTAGACAGGATAAAAATATATATATATTTGTGTCTTGAATAGGATTTGATATCGTGAGCGGTACCTTACTGTTATTTTTTGAATGTCATTCATTGACACATAACCCATATTTTTCTCTTTCCTGTAGATCTTTTGGATGAAGCTTTGGAGTCCTGTGTTAACATGGGTGGCAATGAAAATAAAACATTGTTCCTGGGATGCCAGAATGTCAGCATTGTCATTTAAGTGGGACAACTGCCGAGAGGAATATTGGTTCAAATCATGATTAAAATGAAATGAGAACTATGAAGAACTTATCTGAACTCTGTAAGAAGTTTAGTCTTTTGTGCAAAATAGGACTGCACTGAGAGGAAAATCTAGATTTGCCTTGTATTCTAAGTGGGTGCTGTCATGCCGCTGCTTTTTGCAAAAAGTTCACTGGTCAAATTAAGGTTTAAGTTTTCATAATTTGTCACAATTATTGTTTATACAAGGTTGGAACCGAATTTAAATTAAAAGAACAATATAACAGAATGGTTACCTTATTACATATGATGGTGGGAGTATTCTACCCTATCCTTAAATGCTAAGATTTTGTAATGGTTTTGGCTGAGTTTTAAGTACATTCATGTTTCTGATCCTGTGTTCCATTAATTGTGTTTGATATAGAGCCATTTTTGGATGACTTTCGAAAACCAAAGTAAAGTAATTACGCATAAAAAACACTTTCAACCAACCGAAAGCCAAGGAAATCGCGTTTGGTTTTACTTTAAAGAAGAAATCATTCAATCGTGGGTGGACACCTGCAAACCATCGCCACTTGCTTTCTTGCGTGAAAATATCGCAATCAGGTTTTTCTATTTCCATTTAAAAGAAAGTGTTTGTTAGTCGTGCAGCGCCGAGGTACTGTAACAGATCTTTATCGCGGTAATGACAGCTTATGTAAAACTTGGACAAAGATTAAATTATGACACAGCTGGAAAAGCATATTTAGTCAATGCACGAATTTTTAAACTGCTTATGCATTCATTCCACTGTCTCTGGTAGAGTGGAGCCTTCCTAGTCTGCCACTCTTTGAGGAGTACATCTGCTGACTTCTTAAGTAAGTCAAAAAGGGGCCAAGTTTTTCTGTAACAAGTTTATCACTTGCAGTAATGATCGTGATACTAATAAACATGCTTGGACTAGCCCCGTCAGCTTCTTCAATGCCTTGATTGACAAACTGTCAGCATTAACATTGCAAAATAATATTTAAAAGACATCAAAATGTGTCACATCTCTCACAAGAAGGAGAACTGGTCAAAACAATCTAAAAATTTTAAATCAGTACTGTATGTCCATGAAAAGATACAACAACCTCAAGTTCTTGAAGTTTGACAAGTTATTCACATTCCAACTTCTCTGTAAAGTCCAAAAGTAATGTGAAGATACAAACATACATGTATTGTAATGTTTCTACCCTGCCTTTGGCAGCAGACACATCTTCCAGAGCCCTGATGAAGGCAGTTTTGGATGTGCCAGGTGTCTGCTTCTGCATTGTTGACCACTGAAGGAACAAATTCTGGTCAAACAGCTAACTGCAAGAATCTGTTGGGGTACCTGGCCAGTATCTTGTACAATTTCCGACAAGGAGAGTGAGTAGACATCCTTCTTGCAATTTGGGCAGTGGTAATTACTTGGCTTGTAGAAATTATAATGACCTTAGTCCAAATTAAATAAAATGATTATGCAAACCACTACTTACTTATTTTGTGACCATCCTAAGTACACAGTAGATTTACCTGCTGTTGTATACAATATAATAAGTAAGCCTCCAGTCAACACAATGGCGTTATTAAACAGCCAAGCCAGACAGCTGTTTCGGCCTATTTGGGCCTCATCAGCATGGCGTAGCCAACACTCAGACATCCAATCTAATTTGGTCTGAGTTACAGGCAGCCATGGACAGCATATCACAGTGGACTTAGACAAAGTTATCTGGTATAGCAAAATATGTTCAGCAGCTTTCTAATCACCTTTCTGTTTTATGATCACTAATGATCCAGTGCTGTGTTGCTTAACAAAAGGAGTCTGGCAAACTTGGCAATGACTTGGCATGCAAAATGATGGGTACCTACCTGTTATAGGAATAAAAAAAGTAATAATTCAAATGTTATTATTTCAGGGAAGTTTCAAAGGTTTGCCACTAAATGTGTGCTATTATTATTAGTGTGTGCTATTTCAAATACATAACTTTTGTTACTGCACTGAATGCTTCCATGGAATAAACTTACCTAGATATCCCAAGCCACTACATTTTTCATTTATTAATTTTGACATGGAATTAAGTATATGGCACCTTATGTTTTACTGGTACATATACTGCTGTTGCCGTGGATGCAACAACAACTTACTGGGTAGAGTAAGGTCACCATTTTCATCCAAAACAACAGCTGGTGCAATGGTTTCAAAACAGTTATTTATAAATAAATTTCTGTCATCAAATGATTCTTGTAGATGGAGGACTGCGCCACATATGGTGCTGAGCAGACCACGAGCACTGTCCCAGTTCTCAATCAAGGCGGTCATTCTTTCGTCCCAAGATGCCAGTATTGGTATCACGACTTTCTTCGCTCAGTTAGTGAATTACAATGAAACTGGAAGTGTGATGGCTTCTTAGACTTTGCCATTCCAGCCATCTTGTAGCTATTCCTCGTCGGTTTTCTTTCTTCTTTTATAATAGCCCTGAGATCGGTTGCCCGACGCCATTTTGAATTTCAACACCAAACTGCTAAGCAGCCATGAAATTTGGATGCCAGAATGATGACTACAATCATTTCAGTGCCTTGTGACAATTCATGATTATGATCCCTTTTTTCAAGAGGATGTGTCATCGCATCTAATGCCTGGCTATGCGGAGTGGAACTGAGTCAGGTGCCTGGGGTAAGCCCAGGGAGGGGGGGATGCCTGCAGTTGGAACTGACTCATACATTATTACATTCCCATACAATAGTGCAGTAATTTCTGCCATGTTTGCCTTGATTTACCCATTATGTGCTTTTAAAAACCGTGAAGGGGTTATAAAATAAAAACATCCTTTGATCAACAAGGTCTGGTTTTTCTTACTGAATGGCAGCTTTTGTGGTCTCTAGTCTCTAATATCACTGACTGTAGGAACAGGAAACTGTTATTTTCACAAATTGCTGGCATGAAAGTGTACGTGGCTGTGTATTCGTCCGTAAATAGAAATCCTCGAACCCTCGATTTTTCGCACCTCACGATATATATTCGAACTAAAATTCGTTTCCCTTGGACCTGTTTAAACACTGTACTGTTACCCCCGATTTCTCGAACTCCCGAATTAGCACGAACCAATTTTCGTTCCCCACCTCAACTGGTCGACGCGAAAACATACCTTCATTCCGGCGCTGAATTCATTCATCAACGGGTCATTCGGCTTCTTCCCAAGGGGCAAGAACGAGCAACAGTAGGTTGTAATGTAATGCTCGCGTTTCTAGCAGCTAAAACCCAGTAAAAACGTTAGTATAGCCCCGTTCTGGTCGCTATTCTGTTTGCTGTTTACCGCCATTTTGTGCGCAGCGATGGAGACTGGTACTCAGAGCCCTGTATGAGTACATGAGAGCCTTCCATGCGCACATGAGAGCCCTGTATGTGTACATATGGCGGCTTGTCCTGTATTCCATATATGGTAGTCGTACGACAGACTCTCTTGGGCGGCACACTTCCACCCAAAATGCTGACACACGAATAACTCAATACTACAGCATAAGCGTCGTGATTATTACCCTCGCGGATCTCGGGAAAAATATCCCACTTTTCGAACAAAGGAGCTTCAAGTTTTACGTGGTTTTGCTGCTATATATTTGCGTGTGGCAAAGAACTGATTCTAAGAGAGCGGCTGGATGCAGCTGTAGCCCAACCGTTGTGCGCGTTTTGAGTTGTATCGAAAGACGAAAGAATAGCCCTCCCCCAATCTTAAGGCCCCCCTCTCTAAGAAGTTAATTTTTCATACGGCACCCACGGTACTTATAATAGCAATGATGGTATTAGCTTTCCATTATTTTCTGAGTGTAGTTCAGCGGAGATTATGGTGCAGTATTTTAATAAGCAACCTTACAATAGTGGGAATAAACTTTAGTGCACTCGATTGTTTATCCGTAGTTTATCTCGATTGTTTATCTTCTAAAACCGGAAACATAATTGAGAGACAGTACAATTTTAATGTCGACACTGCATTTACAACAAACAGCTGTTACTATTAATGCAATAAACGGTAAATAGGCAGTCTCTTCTGAGTACCCTACACTTTACCACAGTTAATTTTGTGCTGTGGTAAACAAGTTTGTATCTGGGGGAAAAACCGTCTTAACCGCAGTCCTTTGCGAGCCTCAACCCTGGATGCTCCAGTTTTAAAGTCCCTACAAAAACTATAAAAATGAACAATCTATTTCCATCCGCCTACTTTGAGAAGACATATCCCACGACTGTGTCATTTGGCTTATTTCTCAATCAATTTGTTGTGTTTTTCGTTTTTGATAGCACAAGCTCCGCTTTTTATGCTTCTAAAGGTTTTACATATTTCTAGATATAAACAAAATAGTGGATTATGCTGATACAACAGATAAATCAATGGTCTTCCCCAGAAACCAGATGATAAGGGGCTGGTCGGCATCGTTCCTTTCTACACTGTCTTCTTCAGCCTCGAAATACCCCGCTGGGCAAGCATGCAATGCTATGTTCTACAGTTTTCCGTATCCCAATTAAGATACTGTGAGGACGACATTTTTTAAGCAGTTTTTGGAACTGCCCATTGAATCCTAAAAATATGAACATATGAAGGTTCTCAAAAAATACGTTCTAATATAGCAATGTTCGCTTCCATCTCCTAAACTGACAAATGAAACCGGGGGGGAATCCACATCAGCCTAACAGCAGTCTAACATCACTTTTGAGTGAAGTTTATGTTTTTCCCTATGGACAGTAAAATACTACTGCAGTGATAATGTTCATGGCTTAATGTTAATGTGTATCAATCAAATATTGTAAAGGAATATTATTACGTTTTCTAAACCCATCCAGCAAGCTACCCTGAGATAATTGCAGACCTCATCTTATAAAATAGAAAATACACCATATGTGCCAGAGGAAGGCCAACTAATAAGAAAATAGAAAGCCAGGCAGTAGTCAACAGCGGCTCATCACTGAAATCCAGCGAAGGAAAGACCACAGGTTCTCTCTCCAGACCGTTCCCGTCCATCAAAATTGTAGCCAGGGAGAATACCACGTGAGCGGCGCCGAATATATAGGCGTATATGAAGTGGAAAAAGCGCACAGGCATGTAACTGGTAAGTGTGTCAAACAGCAACAAGAGAGTGTAAACCGTGTGACGTGGGATGTCGAATAGGCCTGGAATCGAGAAGTGTAACCGGAAGAAGAACGAGAAGTATGCCGCGGTGACGACGAAAGCGCTGTCAGCGGCAATGGTGTAGATTACCCAGTGTACCTCGTGATGCCAAGAAAGGTTATTAATAAAGTTACTTTCCTTGTCACCTGTGGGAGGGAGGGTAAAGTAGAAAATTCGTGAACGCGTTTACAATTGAAGGGTCGATGATTCTGAAGCCACACATTTTATTATAATGACGATACGACCAAGAAACAATGAATATGGGTTGGTGATGTGCTGGTATTATTGATAATGGTGATGGTGCGATTGACGTTGGTGGTGGGGATGACCTTGATGGCAATGCATGTTGTGATTATGGTGATGTTGATAATAATAATGCGTTGTTGATAATGACAGTGGTGTGATGGTGATGGTGATAGTGATGACGTTATTATGATGGTGTTATGATGATCGTGATCGTGTGACAAATTAATGGTGATGACTATGGTAATAATAATGTGTGATGAGGGAAATTGGGCTAACTGTATAATGATGATGATAGATGATGGTAAAGGCGGCAATTTGTGACCAGTAGTGATGGTAATAAAGATGGTGATACATACTCAAAGCTTTAGTACGGAAATCTTCCTTCCTCCACAACAAAACTCACCTTGCAGAAAAGAATAATTGTACGTCATCGAGGA
This sequence comes from Plumapathes pennacea, assembly GCA_964036295.1. NCBI lineage: Eukaryota > Metazoa > Cnidaria > Anthozoa > Antipatharia > Myriopathidae > Plumapathes > Plumapathes pennacea. The sequence goes on along the minus strand of OZ038465.1, from coordinate 10,035,812 downwards.
CTTCCGGCCACGAATAGACTCAAACAAGGAGGACAGGCCGCCCAACAGGAAGTGTAAAAAGCTGAAGAGTCGGCTCCAGTTCACTAAGTGAATTACCCAGAAACCTTCGGGGTGTGTCAAGCCAGTGTAGATGAGATCCGCCAGAAATAAAGCTGCAATGGCCAGGCGGTACACCGCGAACAACGGCCTTGGCAGCGCCTACAGATGGAAAAGAACACTTGAATATGGAAAATTAAAACGAGCTAGTTGTGGAAATTAATTCAGTAGAACTTACTTGCTTTACACGTACATTTCCAGAGTAGCAGGGCAGTTTCTAGCCGCCTCTTGACAGCACTAGACACGCGAGTGTATCCCGTTTTACTCCGGCGGCAAAGTTAAACGGGAGTCGCTCGTGGGTCTGCTGTCAAGAGGCTAGGCAGTTCCATGTGATTATAGAAACTAAACCGACTTGCTAAGTATGAAGTTTGTCGCAATTTACTGACGTGTACAGGAAACTATAATTTAAAAATAGAAATCCACATTGACGTCACGGCTCCCATGGGAAATAAAACCTCTTATGGTAAACTGTTTCCGCGTTTAGCCCAACAACGAAATATATGGTCTTGATCGGCGTATTTGTCAATCGAGGTGGTTGTTTTTCAGTCAAGTTATTATTTTTTTTTTGTCTGTGTGTGTATTTTCCTACCTGTGTTGGGCACCAATGTTTGAGAGTGACTACTAAAGCCGGGCTCCCAAGGGTTCCCATTCAAATGAGAACTATTTAGATTACATTGCATTAAGAGAACTTCGATTTCTACCCAGTGTACCCTAAAACAGTCTTGTTTAGCGTTTTCACATTCGTTTACACCGGCAGTGTTCCAAACTATCCATTTTTGAAGACTGAGAAGTTACCAAAATTCTTCAATGAAGGGACTTTGAACATTCAGGAATGTCAAGCATTGTTATTCACTTTCCTTGTTTCTAATTGTAAAATTTTAGAAAGTTTTACTTTTATCCAAACTCCAATTAGCAAACCTGGCTAAAGCAACAATGGCACAGGAACACTGCATGACTTGGAGATGACGGGATCTGAGATTAGATATACGAGCCAGTGGTGACGATATAGGATTGCCTTGAGCAGTTTCATTGTTTGCGAACTAATTTGCAGCACAGGATGTTTGGCCGTCAATTTGTGGCGTTAAAAGAATCGATCGTCATATAGCGTTCATAGTTGTCTTACGTACAACCCTGCATTTTTGCTTGACGAGGTTTTACATCGCCGTCACTTTATTAGATGCTCATGCAGTCCTTTCCCAATGCCCTATGAGTCTTCCCGTGTTGGGATCTTCTGTTTCTTTCATTAACTTTTCTATAATTATCAACTTCCCCTGAGAATTTCGTCGAGAAGATGGTACGGCGGTACGATCACAAGGAGTGATCCTTTTTAACAGACATGAGTCTTTCACGATTCGTGCATAAGGCCAGTTAAAAGGCCTTAAAACTTCAAAACAATTTGCTTATAAAGAAGCCCGCACTCAAGTATAGTCGATAGGGGCTCAAAACCTGTCATATAATATAGTCCATACATTGCCTCTTCTAGGAGAAACAGCTCAAAAACGGCTCGGTGTACGAAAACGGCTCTTCCGCGGACGTGTCTTAATGGCAAAGAAGACATGCTTCACAACGCGCGCGACCAACGAAAAGCGCGGCAAATTGTGATAAAAGTGTTCTTTCACTTACCGGCGAATCCGTAAAGGCGCTAGGATCATGGTACCGCAATCCAAGATTGATTATTTGACATTCGTCCGCGACTGCTTTGCCACAGCGCCCCATCACATAACAAGAGGGCGAAAGCACCTATTAATTGTGTGGGCTTCGGGAAAGAAATCTGCATAATATAGTTGGAAGGCGGGATACAAATCTATTGGACGAAATCAGCGAAGCAAAAATGCAGCACAAAGCCCTTTAAATTTCAAACACGTTTGAAAAAGATGATAAATAAGCTCATTACCAAGCTTCATTCTTTCTTAATATGTTGGTTCACTAAATTAGACTGCAACCAAATCTCGACAGGTTGTGTTATAGCTGCTGTCGATGGAGAAATCCACACAAACGCACAACAGAAGACGTTATGACAAAAGAGAGAAGTGTTTGACAGATACTTTGTTCAAGACAAACGAAGCGTTTACAAGAGAATTTGCATGTGAAATAAACAAACATTTGCGCGAGAAAAGAAACTAGAAAAGATGAAGTACTGTAATAGAATACCGAACTGGACAACTCACAGATAGTGTGCAAGTTGGTACACTTCTTGGGAGATAATTTGCTTTTACAGGTTAGGTGCATGATGGAATGCGCATAAATGTTCTAGTACGTTGCGTTTAGATGCCGAAGTTTCTCGATTTAATGGACATCCAGTCAAACTGAGCAAAATGTTTGAACATTTGTTTATTCGTCATAAGCTTCATGCAAATAAATCGTCTTCATGAAGGGCAATACCCCACAAATTAGATCGAATAATTATCGGGGTTTTGTTCATAAGCCCAGAGGAGAAAAAGAAACTAACAACGTAAAATATGAACTACTTTCCTCCCAAACACACCCTAGTGTATGGCGGAGGTTCACTTTGTTGAGTTCTTATGAATAACTTCTCTCTTCAGTCACATTTATTTTTTTGCCCAAGGCCATCGTCACTTCAACAACTAAAAAGAGTTTTGCATCCAATTAAACTGGGATTATTAAAATATGAATACACAGTGGTCCCGCTTCAAAAGCAATCGAGCGGATAAAGCCAAACGAGTTCAGCGCGCGATGTGAGCCGCGGCGATATGAAGCGAAGCCTTAAAAAAGTTTTGTCCGAAGAACTGACTGTGAAAAGTCTGTACCTCTCTTATCCGTTCCCGCAAGCATTTTCGGAATCTCCGGTAGGTACTAATAAGGTGATCTTTATTTCGCTGCCAGGAGATGCAAATCTACTGTTGTTTGTACTTTAATGGCCGTTTATATTTACTTATAGTTAAGCGATCTAGTTCTCCAAACCAAACGACTCTGCCTGGGAATTATATATCACCCAGTTCTTTACTTGATGAGGATCGTAACCGTTTAATACTCCACAAAATCTGCTTGGACAAGTGATTTAACAAATGCGAGGCCAGTTTGCTGTTGTTTTGAGTGACGGGAAACGATCAGTAGAAATCTAATCTACTCGGTTATAAACTTGCCAGCAAAAACGCTGATAAACGTTTTCGTGTTCAAACTCATCACATACTCGGCAAATCTGCATATATAGCGTATTTCTGCGGTCTAACTTCACTGATCATCTGTACGTGCAAGCGAAACTCGATTTTTTTGCACTCTCTACGACTCACAGTGAGCAAAATCCACCAGCCACCGAGAATTAGAATGCAATTTGCAATGGTTTATCCAAACCGTTAAGGGGGACCTTTACCACAAGTGGGTGCGCTAACAGATTCGAGCAAAACCCCACGATGCCGCATGCGACACACAAAAAGGCCGTTTCTTGGGCCGTTTGTTGCGTTTTTATAGTCGCATTACTTCAGAGTGCATGCAACAGAAATGAGGACACCAATAATATGGTTTCTGCCGCTCATTTACTTACATTAGCTACCGCGCTCAGTAGTCAAGTGGAACGAAGGTAAACATACTGACATATAAATCCGCGCCAACTAAAGGTCGCCAACGGTTTATCTTTTGTAATTACATTCTTTGGAGCCTTTTGAGTTCGATCTGGCGCCGTGCGAGCCTCTTTAGCTCAAAGTCACTTGATTAACGTTTTAAAATAAGTGGTTCTCTACTAGTTGCATTCTTTTGGGAATATTCCAGATGAATAGCAGAGCTAGGTACTGTGACTAACATTGTTTATTGTTTTTTATCGAGATACGGTTCAGACAGTTGGTGAACCATCTTTAAGGTGGTGTTACACTATAGTCGATTTGCAACGACGATTTGCAACGATACGATGTTGCGCTAAAAATCTTTCAGGTGTAACACCCCATTGTGAACGATTTTTCACGATGTTTGCAGTGCTGCAACGCGTTGCAAGTTTTTGAAAGCGATTCAAAAACTTGCAACACCGTTGCGTGAGTTTGAAGCAAATCGGCGTTGCAAATCGACCAGTGTAACACCAGCTTTAGTCAAGTCCGTGCTAAACCAAAGAATTTTACTGTTCGGTCTAAGTATTCCTATTCCGGAATAGTCCCAATGACGTTTAAAAATGCACTTCCACTCCCGTAAAACACATTTTTCTAACCACTCAAGAACACGCCTGAGTAATGTAATGAGAATTGATGGTTAAATCAGCTTTTATCTGATCAAACTATCAAACGTCAAGTTCTCCTTACTGTGTTTGTATATTTTTTGAACAGAAACTAGTAGAGAAAATCGTAGTTGATCTCTCTTAGGGGTGGACCAATAACTCTTGTGCATTAGAAAGATCTCCATGCAGAATGTTAACCGAAAAACCTTTTTTTTTCTCCGAAGGCTTTCGGATACAAGATTTCCGGTCGGAAATACGTCATGGTAGCGTATTTCTAGAGATTTCCATATTTTTTTGATGGATACTTTGTGGTTTAGACAACGCAAGAAAGTCTGCTCCCTTTCTGCAAGCTTACTCGACAAAAAATAAATTCGATCGGAAATAATCTTGGAACCATTTTCAGTCATTCGCAACAGCTGTATTTCATTTTGCGAGTCCCGTTTACAAGTGGCTTTAGAAACCGTTTTTGAAGACCTCCCTTTTCAAGTCATCGTTCTAGTGTGGACGGAAAGCAAGAACGTATGAAAAAGTATGCGTTTACAAACGAAAACAGATTAGTGTGGACGGGACCCAAGTCTTTTCTGCTGATTAAAATCGAAAATAACGAAGTCAAGTTCTAATCCAACATGGCCGAAGTGCGAGTCTTCCAGATCTATCAAGCTACAAAGCACGCGATGATTTATGGTTGTGACTAAACTGGATACTCCAAAATCAGGTTTCCGAGAGAAGACTGGGACCAAAATAACGAGTTATCGGCGAGCCGTTTACGAACATTGTGGACCAAAAAACGACCTCGGTTTGGCTGAAGCATGGTTCTGACACCGGAAGAAAGTCAAATAAAATTCGGCACTGGAAAGGTTTTAGAAGGAAAAAATTAGCTCGGGGAGAAAATACTAAAGAAGAGAGGCTTGTTCTGGCTGATTTGGCACAGATGAATCAGTATTGGCACCGAAGATAATATAATTCAAACAAAATTGAACTGTTCCGGAGGGCGATTAAAACGGCTTGTGTTACGATCCTGTGTTTCTTGATCAGTCTTAACTCCAGAAGACGAACGCATTCACGATAAGACATGCAATCAAGATTTAAGCATTCCGAGCGAAGGTGCGAACTGTCAAAATTCACCACAGGAATGATAAGTAAATAGAAATAATAGTGAAGCCCATAGAAGCCAACAGTTATAGACGAATCAGATTCCCAACGTATCTTACAAATATGTAGATATTTATCCGTATTTACTGTATTAGGATGGTTATATGTTATTTTCATCCACTTGACTTCGAAGAAAAGATTGAGTCAACATTTTGGTAAAACAAAGGCTGCTCTTGTTGACCAGTACCAAAGTAGAAGTCCAAATGGCAGAGCGAGGGGTATCTGCGATTATGGTATTTCTAGTATATATGTTATTTTCATCCAAATCCACTGTGTTCTCGAGCAAATGGCCGGCTGAGCCGAAATGTTACAAATAACAGTAATATTGTCCTTTTCACGTTCACAACAACAAAGCTTCTTGTGTGTATCTGATGTTGACTGGTTACAGTTTCGACTTATGTCTTGAGCCGTTTCAGTTTTATTTGGAGTTGACCTCCACGTCCGTGTAAAAAGGAACACAGGCGGCGCGACGCGGCCAGCCGATTCGAACTAAAGGAAATACGTCAGGTACGGACTTGCTAATGCGCGCCAAACACACTTTCAAAACATCAACGTCACTCTCGTACGGTTTTCGGAACACGGTCCGAGCTGACGAAAATTTAATTTTTGATTCGGTCCCAGTTTCCTCTCGGAAACCTGATTTTGGAGTATCCAGTTTAGTCACAACCGATGATTTATGGTCTGATTATAAGTTTTGGGCGCTGATTGGCTGAGAAACGATATCCAATCACATGGCAACTGAACATGTCTTTTCGTTTTCAGTGGCTACCCGCGTCGTTGTTCATCGCATACCGGTTGGTATTGACCGCTTCCTGTGTTCTCCTCTTGATCGAGAGCATCTACAAAAATCCCTACTACACATGGCTCTTGTTTTACCCAAACATCACCATCGTCGTGACAACCTTGTACTTCCTGGCTGGTACAACAATCTGTATCTACTGCGCAGTGAGAGACCACGTGGTTACGAAGAAAAGACAGTCCCGCGAGGACAGACGTCTCGCCGCTGAACACCCGGAAAATGATTTCGCTCTCATTCCCCAGCCAGACGGAGATAACATCACACCAACAAGGCATTCCAACATCGACGAGTATAACCTCGAAACGAGTGCCTTTCAACCGCCTGATTTGGAGTCTGACGGGCTTTCGTGGATGTACAAGCTCCACTGGGCGTGCTTCAACATATCTGCCAACGCTATAATCGCGGGCACTCTGATTTACTTTATATGCGATGAACGTAAGGACGACCTTGACGTGGGCATGTTCTTATCCTTATCGGTCTTCATGCTGGCGGATACGCTTATTAGCTTTGTTCCAGTCAGACTGCTACACTTCGTATTTTCTTTTATGTTCACCGCGCTGTATGTTCTCATCATTGTGATATTTTTGGCTGTCGATAACCCCGCAGACGAGCATGTATTTTCGCTTTTCTCGAGCTTTCGCACTCCAGCGCAAGTCATTCTTGTATGCGTTGTAGTCAGTGCGCAACCGATATTTCACGCGATTTACTTCGGTCTTCATAAGCTAAGGTGGTATCTTGTTGCCTTAATTTATAGCCGAGACGAAGGTCTTTAAAATGTTCCAGTATTGCTACAGTCTTGCTGAGAAACAATTAATATTTGTTCGACTGAAAACACCGCAAAAAAATATTAAGATTATCCCCTCCTTAGTCTCAAATGTCAGACATCGACAGCGTCAACAGCTACTGACATTAAAGGGTGGGATGAACGCAAAGAAGATGTTTTTCGGCATTTTGCCCAAGACTGAGGCTACATTTTGTGTATCAAGTATATGAGAAGCAGAATCGATACTAACCAGCTTGACAAAAATAGATCAGCAAACAAAAAAACGCTTTGGCTAATAAGAAGATGAAAGTAAGAAAAAAATGCTACACGTTTTTCACTTCTGAGCTACAACAAACAACTCGAAGAAAATACGTACATGTAGGTGATGTAGTGAGATTTAATTGTTAAATTGGTGTATGAATAATAAAAGGGAAATTTGAAGCTGATCGCTACCAGTATAGTGAAGCGCGAAAAGATTGACTGATTTTGGCACCACAAAAACCGCACAACCCATTGAAACAATAAAATAATGTTTTAAGAAATAGTCTTTAATCAAAATTTACATGACCAAGTCAATTTTTTTGGAAATAGCCTAACAATTTTCGATCGGCTTTCGTAATCGTAAGCCAAGTACTTTGAAGCAAGTAGAAGGTAATTAAAGTACCAATGACGCTCGCTACTTTCTCCGCAACTTGAACGCAACGATGTGAAAAGTAGAAGACTGCTCTTCTTCCCCCGCACCTTGTCTGGCAATTTCTCGTTGCGAGACAAGTTTTAAAACATAGGGTGTTTTATTATATAGACACGAGTGTTTTACTGGAAAATATACCGTGCGTAAAATCCATACGAAACTACATCCGGGACCCGAGTGGCGTATTTTCCATATCCTCACTAGTGAGGATATCGTTGGCATCATTTCCAGCTTTTGCACGGTTGTTTGTGCAATTTCTCGTAAAACACTCGTGTCTAATATAATAAAAAGAAAATTACACGGCGGCTTGAAGATATGGATTTTATTTTCTCGTAGTAAAAACAATATTTTACTCACTCGCGAAGCGCTCGTTCGTAAAATATTGTTTTTACCACTCGAAAATAAAATTCATATCTTCGCGCCGCCGTGTAATATCCTCTCTATATTACGCGCACAACTTTCTTCTATGACTTCTCCCTTGTCTCAAATGGCGTTGCTTTGCAAGTTGCAAGAAAAAAATCCCCGTCTAACAGGACCCTTTACTGTAACCCTTAAGTTTAATTTGGTAATATTTATTGTTATCTTACCTAGTACCTTTCCACGGAAATATTTTGGGTAAAAAGAAACAGAAGGTAATGCTCTCGTTGCCTTTACAAAAGAAACTGTCATTTTTAAATCAAACTGCTGCAGGTACTTATTGAATATGCTAAATCAAAACTTCTAACCTCTGGCGTATAAAACTTTTTTGTATAGCATATATTGAACCTAATATCCACAAAGCAAAGTGAACAGAGACTTTAAACATGCTGTCGATAAGTATAAAAAACAGTATAAAACAGTATAAAAAGAGATAGTATGAACATACGGCCCGTACACAAATACGAACGATGTTAAAATAATGACTGTATAGACATTCAGACTTATACAAATATAAGCAATGTTTCATAAACATAAGCATGATTGTAACTAATCATTCAGACTTGTAAAAGACAAACAGTATTACATATTAAAAGACAATAAACATGCAAACGGTACACAGAATAGAAATGAGAGAGGACCGACTTGATTGGTATCCTTAAACTCTCGCAAAACAACTGAAGGAAGGCCATTGTGTTGGCAGTGCTTTGGATCCCACCGGCTTTGATACGCGTTTAAGATATTCTGGAAAAAACGAAGTACGAATGTCAAGTCATGAGATCCAGATGCGCGCGCAGGCGCACCGGCACAAATGGAGACGCACACGCGCAGGCGCAGTCGGAGATACAAACATGCGCAGGCGCACACATCTAAACGCACACGCAAGCAGATACACACAAACGCAAAGGTTAAGGCGCACGCGCACACACGTGACAGACAGACACAGAGACGAAGACAAGCCGCAAAGAATGCGCGGACAGGCGAGAAAAGACACGCGGGGGAGAGGTGGGGGGCGCGGATTTTTGTCTGTGTTTAATGGATGGATAGATGGAAGGAGGGATACCATCCAACAGATGTAAGGCATAAAAAGAAATACAGTAAGGACTGACAGCGAGTCGATAGAGAGACAGAAAACCCCTTGGGAGGGACTGTGGACACAAGGCGTCCTGAATCAATAGAAAAAAAAAAAAAAAACGAAAAGAAGAGACGGACCACAGTACTCACCCAAATCTCGCAGCCAGTTGTTCCCTGGACAGAAAATACAAACAAAGAGAGATCAATTCTCCTGTCAGTACACAATACGCCAGTGTGGAGAAAATGGAAATCGATCTCCCTCCCCCTCCCCCCTCCCCCACCGACCGATAAAAGGTATATGGTGAAAAATATATATAAAGTATCTTGCCAGTTGGTGCAGTATTCGTTTCATTTTATCTCAATCACCTCTCCTACATACACAAGTCGGCTTGGGATTTAACGCAAGTCTCAAGAAAGCAGGCGTGGTTTACAGTCGGTATCTATTTTTAAATAGGTAAAACCATATTTAAAATTGCATTTTGGAAATGTTTTATTTGACCTACCAGACTGGAAAGTCTCGTCTAGTGACTGGTCACTCGCCCTTTTCATGACAATTATCTGAGATGAAAAACAAAGCAGACGTCGTGTATTCACATTGCTGTGATAGTAACAGTAAGGGTGAAGCATGGTGAATGTGATAGTGAATGTGATAGTGCTGGTGTTAATACAACCACGGCTGTGGTAGTGGTGATCGCTAACAAATGGTGGCTGTGGCAATGACGACGACGGCAAAGGATTTGACGATTACAACGAAGACGACGACGACGATGACAATGAAAATGATAATTTCGACGCTGAAGAAGATAACGATGATCAGGACAGCGATGGTGACAACGATGACAAAGAAAATGATGATAAAGAAAGTGATGAAGAAGATGACGATGATCAGGACAGCGATGGTGACGACAAAGATGTCGACAGTGATGATGGTGACAACGATGACGAAGAAAATGATGATAAAGAAAGTGATGAAGATGATGATGATGAGGATGATGATGATGAGGACGATGATGATGATGATGATGATGATGATGATGAGGATGATGATGATGATGAGGACGATGATGAGGACGATGATGATGAGGACGATGATGATGAGGACGATGATGATAATGACGATGATGATGAGGACGATGATGATGAGGACGATGATGATGAGAACGATGATGATGAGGATGATGATGATGAGGACGATGATGATGAGAACGATGATGATGAGGACGATGATGGCGTTGATAACGATGAGGACAAAGATGGCAACGATGATAATTACGACGACGATGAAGGTGATAACGATGATGCCGATAAAATGACGAGACAATGAAGATGACGGTGGTGGTAGTGGCATAATAATCTGAATAAACATCACATTTTGACATGAATAGGAAATGCACAAGATCACGCACCCTGGTCACGTTCTTTTTCAATCTGCCCAGAGTTCCACCCTTCAAAGAATGCGACTTCTCGACGTTATCATATACGTCATCACGCTCACCTGACGGCATCCAAACAGAAATAGAAGAAAGTGAGTGACATGCAAATGTATCCATGGCAACGGATAAGTCTCGATGTGGCCAGCACGGACTGGAAAAAAAAAAAGTAATCCTGAAGTTGCATTTTAAATCAGTAAATAAGGTATTGCAGCTTTCCCGAGATTAGCAAGAACTGTTACCACTATGACCTATGACCGGCCCAATTCATTCCGCAATGGTTGAAATACCTGGCAAGACGAAGGCAGAACTTGTTTTGACCGGCACAGGCGGCAGCGGCTCTTCCGGGTCATCACTTGATGAATTGAAACTCTGAACAAAGAAGTCGTAACCACAACATGAGAAACTTAAAACTGATTTACAAGTCAGTGGTGAGATGAGAATTGATACTTCACTCCGACTCAAGGATATTTTCCCCCACAGCTTCAAACCGCAGATAGCTTTCCTGACCTGCTCCAAAAAAAATTTTTTTTTCCAAGTTGGGCCGTCATCTTTTATCTATTTTTATGTGACTTCGGAATCGCGCTTAAGAGAAGCACATATACGCATATCCGTGAGTCACCAGGAAATAAATTCGACTTTTCTCTGCGCGCCCAGCAGAAGAGGAACGTAGTTAGTGCAATCAGTGACTCACCTTTAAGCTCCCGGATGAGGTCCCAGAATGCTGTTCGCGTGGAGACTGGGGGCCAATGGATCCAGAGGCTGAGTCGAACCCAGTCCCAGTGTTCGCGTCCTTTCCTCGACTTGATTTAGGAATCACAGCAGCATACGTATCATTGGCTTCGTCTGAAAGAAGCACGTAACAAATAATTGCTATGGCAACAAATAGAGCTTGGATTGAATTTGGATCTTTGCTGAGTGTTGCGCATTCATTGCGAACGTGAAAAAAGAAGCACAGTTTCGTATTAAACATGGTCGAGGCATTCCTCATGAATAAGCATCATGTATACGCATCTGCTTTCCCTCGATTTTAATAAAATTCCCCTCGAAAACTTCGATGTTGATGGTGAAACATCCTAAAGCAGATGTTGGCACTAAAACAACGTTCATATGGGGGATGGAGTAATGAATAAAACCGTTTTGTCCCTTTCACCCAAGCTCAAAATGCATTTCTTTCAACCTTTCATAAAAAAAAAAAAAAAAAATGTGTAAACGATGTTAATAATTTAGCCAGCTTTTATCTAAGCAACGTATGAAAAGCCAAGTTCTCCTTACTGTTGATAACTCTTGCACTTGAATAGGTTTAATAAGAGAAGAAAGAACAGCATTGCAGCTTCTGATTGAATATATCAAATCAATCACACGCGTAGAAAACGATACACACAGGTTCATTGGTTGTCGACACTCAAGAGCGAAACAATTGCTATTAAAGTTATTGACGTACAACATCCATGAGCAAACCCGTTAGCAACACCCGTGAACGAACACTTTATGCACACATGATAAAATCAAAGATAGCCGCTGACCTTGCTGTAGTGTGACGTCACCCGGGCTCAGCCTCTTCTTGTCGCGTTCGATGTCTCGCTTGATGTCACCGACACTTTTACTCTTCTTGGGCATGCTCTTGATGCTCGGTGGAGGCGGAGCTTGGGCACTAACTGCGTCTTTTCCGAATTTCGGCACAGTGGAGTAAGTTGGATCCTCTTCTAATAGATCATCCGATTTGTTCCTCTCCAGTGAGGGACGACCAACCAGACTATAAGGAAGTCGCACGGGAGCGGCACTGGGCTCCACCACTCCGTTCCTGTCACTCGTGTCGGAATTCGCAGGCGCAGGCGCGCTGTCGTTCACAGTGCTCTTCCCTTTGGATTCTGGGATTCCCACCAAGCAGTACGAAGATGTGGAATTGTGGAATTGATTCGGCGCGACTTCGTCCCGTTGATTTCTGGCGAGATGTTTGGAGGCATCGCCACTTGGTCCCACCATGCTATACTGCCCTTCTGCGACCTCTGAGCTTTTAATACCTAACGGTTTACTGAGTACAGGCGGCCTCCCAGGAGTCACGTCGGACCGAGGGGGACTCTGGGAATTTCTTGCTGCTAAGTCAGGTTGAGGCATTGAAACAAAGCTATACCCATCATCACTCGCGGGCGGATTGCGGTGAGGCACAGAAACGAGGCTATACCCATTATCCCTCGGAGTTGGGTCGCGGTGAGACACAGAAACAAGGCTGTACCCATCATCTTCCGCGGCACCTGAGTTGTCCTGCCCTTTCGCCGGGTCAACGGCAGACGCTTTGAAAGCGTTTGGCTTCTTGGACACAGCAGGCCCCGGATTTAAACCTTGTCGGCTAGTGGAGGAGATAACACTGGCTGGGATAACATAATCCTCGGCGTTTGAGGGGAGGGAACTCTTAGAGAAAAATTTCTGTCCGTCGATTATAGCAGGGCTGCTGATCTTCCTGTGGCCACCAGCACCAGCAACTACAGACAAAATATAACATGTGCAAACTTAGCAACGGACTGATGGCAAGGATATCACGCCTAGCATGAAAGGGCTTCTACATGGGAGGTATTGGGCGTTAGTGTCGCGAACGACTGGCCGTCGAACAGTTCATCATTGTTTCTGCAAAAACATTTCATGACTCTTGTTTTTCAGAGTTCTACTGTTGCTCGGCTGAATCGCACTGATTTATTTCACTCGCACATATGATCTTAAAGATAAATGGAGGGAATGAAAACAGTCTACACTGATCTAAACATTTTAACTCTTTCACTCCCAAGCTCAAAATACAGATTCTTCCAACCTTTTAAGAGGAAATTGTATGAGTAATATAGTAAGATTTGATAGTTTAATCAGCTATCATTTGAGCAAGGTACCAAAAGCCAAGTTCTCCCTAATGCATGATATATTTGTGCTGCCGAAACTGAAGGAGAAAATTGAAGTGAAAATTGGGAGTCAAAGAGTTAACTTTCTTCCTCAAAGCATCAGAAATTCTACTGACTCAAACAAGGTTGCTGCACTTGTAACACAATGAAGCTACTAATGTAGCATATTATTATTTTTTTCACACTGATTATTAGTGGTTTAGTGTGAGCCTGTAATTTAGTTGTTATTGTTGTGGTAAATCGTTTTAGCCCAGGAGTATCAGTATTGATATGATCGTTCGGGTGAGGTAGTCTCCAGGATGACTGCAGAGTCAAGAAGAGTTGTCTTCCCGAGCCTTCACGACCAATCACGAAACACGCATGATCCTTCACGACCCATCATTAAACACGCCCGAGTCTTGACGACCAATCACAAAAAGCCTTCACTGCTAACCATATCACGACAAAAATGACCAATCACATCAACGAAACGCCGGAGTCTTCCTGAAGATTACTCCCACCCTGACGATCACAGCACACGCTACTAACTGTTGTTATTAGTGATGGGTTACAGTATTAACGGCTTAGTTAGGGATATTTTTGTTATTTTGTCAAGCATATCATTGACACAAACATCATTTTGGATTTTTTTATCATATTTCATACGCTTTTGTGCAAAGTCATCACTACAGTGGTTTTCTCCTCACCAATTCTTTGCAATTGCCTATAAAGTGAAAGGAGAACTTTGATTCTGATCACAGTGCACCGTACCTGGCACATTAATATATCCACTTGAATGGCGCTTTGTCAAGGCAGCCTTGCTGGGTTCACTGAAGTCGATTAACAAGCCTGGTTACCAAGGACGAGAAAGACGCACCCAAGTTAGCATAATGGTAAAACGTTCCAAGTGGCTGTGCCTTCGAAGTACAGGAAATATCGATGACTCAACTGTCACCAGCTGGATAAAAAGCGATACTGAGATCCAAAGATGCAGAACCTAATACTCCGTCAACAGATTTAAACCCTTTCACTCCTGGAAATTGATCAACTTCAATTTTCTCCTTCAGTCTCTCACCAGAGATATATGGAGAATGTGACACTTAATAGTTCATTCAGACGAAAGCTGATTTGCCTATCAATTCTCACTAGATGACTTATACATTTTCTTTTTGAATACTTAGGAGAATTTGTAACGTGAGCTCAGGAGTGAAAGCGTTAACCCTTTCACTCCTGAGTGATCAACTTTAATTTTCTCCTTCAGTTTGTCACCAGAGATATGTGATACAGTGTGGAGAATTTGCTTCTTGATAGTTTAATCAGACGAAAGCTGATTGGCCTATCAATTCTCACTATATCACTCATAAATTTTCTTCTTGAATAGTTAGGAGAATTTTGAAATCGAGTTTCCCCTCCTAATGTCTCTCTTATATTTTCGTTTATTCACTAGAAGTGAGATTCTAAGCCGGCGCAACCAGAGGTTCTTTCTTCAGTACAGTGCGCACCTCAATCTTTATAAACCCTCTCCTAACCCACATGCTTTCCCACATCAACAAATAGGGCACGTTCATTTGGACTATTCCGGAACGCAGAATAGCCAAAACATTCTGAAATATTGATGTCATTGCTTCATTAAACAAACATGGCGGCGTTTTCGGACGAGAACGAAAACTTTCAGCCCAACCAGAAAAAAAGGGATTGGGGCAAAGACGATACTCTGCTCCTACTATTGCGAAGTTTAGGGAGGCCCATTGTGTCAAAGATGGCAAGCTCATCAGAATAACAGTTCGGTTGGGAAATGAGAATCTGCCTATTCCGGAATATTCCGAAATGTATTTTTATCCCAGAATGGGCTCTTTGCACGGAAACTGGAACGAGCTTCAAAACGAGGCTGTTCTGGCATAATTGAGAAAGTTACCTTAAAAATTTGTCTCAAACTCCCCAAATGAAACATGTGCATATCTTCTAAAGACGCCCTGGTGCTTTAGAGCGATAGGAAACTCTCTTGGTTTATGTCTGGCGAATTTCGTGCCGGGTTAGCCTCGCTTTGAATCCAAGATGGCGGCACCGAATAAACGAGCGCAAAAACGACAGCTTACCTTCAGGCACTGCTTGACTGATATTTCTCTCCGCACCTTTAACTGGGCCCATTTCCGCAGCATTACTTGCTCCATTTTTGTTGCTCGGATGCTGTGCCTGGGCTGGAATCACATATTCACCGTCTATCATATTAGAGGGTCTTGCTGCCACACTCTGGGAATGAACATGAGGGGGGACCACATAATCACTCCCTGAGAAACCACTGGGCCTTGGTTTTGCATCCTTGGTGTGTACCTGAGGTGTGGGCCTTGGTTTTGCTTCCTGAGGTTGTACCTGAGGTGGGACAACGTAATCACTCCCTGAGAAACCATTGGACCCTGATTTGGCATCCTTGGAGCGTCCCTGAGGTGGGACCACATAATCACTCCCTGAGAAACCACTGAGCCTCGGTCTTGCACCTGTGGGAGTACGTGGGGCTGCAAATTCACTGACTGGCGAGCCACTGGACTTTGCTTTGACACCTTGTGTGAGTACTCGAGTTGGGTCTTGATATTTATCTATCACCAAGCCAGTGGGCCGCGGTTTGGCAACATTTGGTCGCTTGGAAATTGGAAGGCGGTTTTCCTTCGAAGGCACTTTGGGTTCTTGTGCCCCCGCATTCCCATCAACGTTAACATAGTCGCCTGACTGCTTGTCTGTGTCAGCTACGGCCTTATCTTCAGTGGCTGAGAAGTCAACATTAACGTAAGCGTGGTCCAAACCTGTGGACGGCATGAGGTTGGCCTGTTGAGCAGGATTGCCTCCACTGACAAAGCTTGGCATTTCTGAGGCGAGTCGTGGGGTTGGTTTCCCCTTATTCTGGTCAAATGCTGGCGGATTTTTCTCCTGTAATTTCACAGTTGAAGGTGCAGGCATTGTCTTGGGCGTCTGCCCGTCCTGGTTCCATCGCTGGACACTTTCAACAAACTCGCAGTTGGCATAATCGTCAGCGTCCTCTGACGCGTTCCGTTTAAGTTCCACATTGACATACGTGTGGTCTTTGAATGTTGTGTTCTCCAATTCTTCCTTGGCAAGTTGAATAACTGCTTTATAAATAAAGGCGTACTGTTCCTGTGAGGGGAATGTGGAAATCAATGGAATGTAATGTTGGCACTATGTACATATACCACCACCACCGCCACCGCCGCCGCCACCACCAACACCACCACCACCACCGCCACCGCCGCCGCCACCACCAACACCAACAACACCAACAACAACCACCACCACCACCACCACCACCACCGCCGCCGCCGTCGTCGTCGTAAATAAATTAGGTCGTATAGAGGAGCCTTATCAGTTCATTACCTTAGTCTGCACCATGGCTGGCCGCTGTCTCCTCATGTCAGCGACAATTTTGAACACGCTAAAGTTCTCTGTTTTCTGAAGTGACAGCATAATATAATTTAGTACTACTAAGGGAGATATACTTCCTGTGAGGTGGCCGGTGCATAGGGTATGGTCTTCGGAGTCGTCTCTATCATAAATCAAAGACATGGTCATAAATGCTTGATTGCTCATGATGACTAGTTTCTCGCTCTCTGATTGGTCGATTTACCGTGGTAAATAAGAGTCCAGACAACGATGCTGCCACGTCACGCTTGCAACTATTAAAATACAACGAAACTTTCTCGTATATTTCTAAATATTGTGGTAAAAAGCGCCTCGTGAGTCAACATTTTGACCATGTGATGACGTAATTCGTGGTAAATAAGAGTCCACACCACGGCAAACCAGTGGAAATTTGTTACTTTCCTCTATCTTAGGGTCACAGGGCATTAGAGTCTTGATCAGGGTATTCTGACTCGACTGTGATCATTTGGGTGCGCGTGTACTCATCGCGTCCGCCGTCGAATTTTAAAATATCCCCAAGCCCAAAATGCAGATTCTACCACTTTTTAAGAAGAAAATGTATGATTGAGTGATATCGTGAGAACTGATGGTCTTAAAAGTCAGCTTTCATCTGTACAAGGTTTAAAAAAGTAAGGTTCACCTTTCTGAACAAAGGAGCTCGAATTATGCGGCATGATATAAGAGTTTTCTCTATGGGCCTTACCAGCATGCACTTTTTTATATTGCAGTTTTTGTGCGCGCTTCATTATATATTTATTTTTGTTCTTTTTTTAGGCCTAGGGTTAGGGTTAGGGTTGGGTTTCGGGTTATGTTTAGAGCAATATACTTTTTAGATCGCGAGATACGAACTAAAAATAAATATGAACATTTTAAAAACTCTTATATCATGCGAGGCAAAATATCATCAGAAACCCATCTCTAAGCTTGGAAGCTCAAACTTGGGGGGTGGGGGGGTGGGGGGGTTGGGTGGACAAGAGTAAACTGAACCACGCTTCTATCAAACCTGAAGCATCAATTTTACACGAAAGGGTGTTTAGGGTAAATGTGACATTTTAAACCTGTCTTGACATGAACGTAGCGCATGTGAACTTGTCACTTGCGAGGCCCGTTTCTAACGTCGCGCCACTGCCCTCAGAACTCAGTGGAAATTAGCCAAAACAATGGATTTCGCTTAATTGCAGTGAGTTCGGCACGGCAGTGGCGCGACGTTTAAAACGGGTCTAAGCTAGTTTTTAAGTACCGTATAAAGTTCTCTGTGTCTCTTACCTGCATCTTAAGAAGTGACCAAGCATAGTCCACGGCACAAATGGTCCCTGTCCTTCCACATCCAGCGCTGAAAATCGACCACAAGTATTTTACTGTTGTTTCGTGCTGATCACTAACTTCATACTGGACATGATTGTTTCATGTACTTTCCACTCAACCGGTCTGGTAAAAGCCTATTGGTCGTCAGCCAACAAGATTACGTGTATCATCTTCTTACGTAACAACGCAGTACTGCATGTCTTGTTGTGTGAAAACTTCACCCACCCCACCGCCCTTCTGGTTTGGTAATGAACCATTCATATCTACTGCAGCTTTGGGTTTTATGTTACAGTCGAACCTCCCTGAGCGACCACCTCCTGTAAGCGACCACCTCTCTTAAGTGACCACTTACCAAATAACCGATTGGTCCCTCAGTCAAATTACTATTAGTGAAACCTCTCGTAAGCGACCACCTCTCCTAAGTGACCACTTACCAAATGACCGATTGGTCCCTCAGTCAAATTACTATTAGTGAAACCTCTCGTAAGCGACCACCTCTCTTAAGTGACCACTTACCAAATGATCGATTGGTCCCTCAGTCAAATTACTATTAGTAAAACCTCTCGTAAGCGACCACCTCTCTTAAGTGACCACTTACCAAATAATCGATTGGTCCCTCAGTCAAATTACTATTAGTGAAACCTCTCGTAAGCGACCACCTCTCTTAAGCGAGCACTTTCCAAATGACCGATTGGTCCCTCAGTCAAATCACTATTAGTGAAACCTCTCGTAAGCGACCACCTCTCTTAAGCGAGCACTTTCCAAATGACCGATTGGTCCCTCAGTCAAATCACTATTAGTGAAACCTCTCGTAAGCGACTATCTCTCTTAAGCGAGCACTTTCCAAATGACCAATTCGTCCCTCAGTCAAATTACTATTAGTGAAACCTCTCGTAAGCGACCACCTCTTGTAAGCGTAACGTGCAACAGGACACAAGGTTGATTTCTTAAAACTCGAGGTGTTATTCACTCACTAAAACTGTATTATTTGACACTGGTTGTGGGTCAAAGCTGGATCTCACTAAGGCCTCCCATGGCGAGAAATTCCCGTAAGCGACAACCTTCCATAAGCGACCGCTAGGTTCCACTGTAATAATGTACAGTCGTATAGTTACAGTTAATACTCCAAGTGTAACTTAGTGAGAGTGGAGAGGTGGAATTTTAGTGTAACTATACAGTAAATATAGTAAAAGCACAAAGTTGTTCATTTGAGTGTATGATAAACTCACCTGCAGTGCACCACAACAGGCTGTCCACTGTCCTTGGTGTAGGTTCTCAGTGACCTGTTGAGCTCCAGCAAAGGCGCAGCAGAGTTGGGGACATCGTGGTCTGGCCACGCGGTGTAATGAAATTGCGTGATGTGACGCTTTTCCTGCAAATTCAGGAGGTTCTCTTCAAGTTCTTATTTTTAGAAAGATCGTGTACAGTGAGCACAATCAATTGGGGTGAGAGAGGCAGAAAAGACGGTCGCACACCGGGATTGAGCATAGCCTTGCCAGAAGAAGGGCTATAAAGATAAAGGGGTTATTCAAACAAATGGAGAGTCAGAAATGAGAGACATCACTTTGGGCACCATCTTTAATGATGACTTTCCAAGTGTGAGTTCCAGAGAACCAAAACTTTATCTAAACCCCCGTTCACACGACACCCGAAATAGTTTTGAGAATGGTTCCAGGGGCGGAAATCGCTCCAGGAACGGCAAAGGTACGTTCACACGAAATTTTATAAACCGTTTCAGGAACGCCGGAAACATGGCCTACGGTTTGTGCGATCAAGTGTTTATTTTAACTCCGATCTGTTCAAGTATCGAGTCATTCGTCCTAAAGATAACACCAGAAGTCTACTGGAACGGTCAGGCCTGATTTTCGTTCACACACAGTGGAAGGCATTGATTCAGAGACGGATCCACTCGCCTCAGAACCGTTCCGAGATCCCATCTTTTACAGTTCCAAATGTTTTTCACAAGGTTCAGTGTATACACTACAGATGGTAGGGATCAACATATAGCATTCAGATGGAATTATATCAGAACCCCAATCAATCATTCAATTTAAAGCTCAACTCACCTGGCCACATGCTACTAATAACACTCTCGTTGTAAAACCTTCTCCAACAGTCTCTTCAGATTCCTGAAATTAGCAATTAAAAATAGAAAATGCAAAATATACATGGCATAATCCTGATTTGCTTTTTCTAATTATTTCAGCTGCAAGAAAATAATAAAATTCACAATAACAGCCTGTCAAGATGATAACATATATTACACAACACAAACCACACAAACTACAAAAACCACAACCAAGACACTGCTGTTTTAAAACCCTGATGCCATTCACCTCTGCCTTCCCCCACCCCCACCCCCACCAACACCAACCCTCCCCTCCAGACCAAACAGAATGTTTTTTGTTTTATTTATTTTATTATTATTATCCCCGAACGAAGTGAGGGAAATATTTACGACGCTAATGCATCATAGTCGGCTCATTTGAAGACTCCAAGCGCGTCGCCATCTCGAAATCTAATGTTCGTGTGTTTGTTTGTGTGTTTGTGTGCGATGCGACCTTTTTAGGCCAGGTGCCTAAGGCAATGTCCAAATAAGGCTATCGACGCGTCACCGCCATGTTTTTAAGAAAGATTTGAACAAAGCAACAATTGTACGTAACTGCGCTCACGAAAATGAATTTGAAAACTAGAAAACTTGAAACAGAACGGTCTCGCGAAGCTCGTCTTCAAAAGAGAAGGGAACAGGCACTTCAAGAGCAAAAGCGGACCGAAGAAAAGACTCCGCAGAGAAAACAGCGCATGAATGCCGATCGAAAGCGACATGAAGAGAAGCGGGTAACACAGACAACTCCGCAAAGAGAACAGCGCTTGAAAGCGAATCGAGACCTTCAGGAGAAAAAGCGGGCCGAAAAGAAGACTCCGCAAAGACAACAGCGCATGAATGCCGACCAAAAGCGACATGAACAGAAGCGGGTAACACAGACAACTCCGCAAAGGGAACAGCGCTTGAAAGGAAATCGGGAGCTTCAGACGCCGTTTTGTGTTAAACTCAGATACTTATTTAGAAAGGACAAGCAACAAAGGTTAGTCAGTGGAAATCGAACAATCACCGTGACAAATATATTCTATCCCGTATAGCTTGTAACTCGGTCACTTCAAGAATGTATTAAAATCTGTATGCTGATCATTTTCCTTCGAAGTATTGTTTTACTACGCTTCTGTCGCCAGTTTCGGCTACCGTATTTGCTCAGAGCAATCGGAACTTGGAGCCTTGAATGATTTAGTCAGATGTCTTATTTTTCTGTAATCTGACACGCGGTGATTGCAGCGAGAATCGTTCACAAGCCCTTAGAAGTATTACTGGGTCTGAAGCCCGTGTATAATTTGAAGTAAACTGTTCAAGTTTTGCTTTGATTCTGGGAGAAATCTTGCTGTTTTGAGTGGGTTCACATGCAAAACAATTCGAGCCTATTAAATATGCATGCCTGAGTCTGGTGAATGCCTTCCAGAGCAAAATCAAATCGCACAGGAAGCCTATTTAATTGTACTGCCTATGAATTCAAAATTAGAAAATCAGTGTTCCTTTTTTACCAACTTCAAACTTTGAGTATTAAATTTTGAGAACGTGCTTGGCAGACTGTATGAATTAATTTGACGTGCCGACCGTGGGAAATACGTACTTCGTCATGCAATCGATTCTTTTTTCAACGCAAAAGTATAACACACCATTCTTTTTCTCCTTCCTTTGCGTGTAGCACTTGAGTTCGAAGAAAAGATTGAGTCGTCATTTCGGTAAAACAAAGGCTACTCTTGTTGGGAGTTACCAAAGTAAAAGTCCCATCAATGGCAGAGTGAGGGGGTTTCTACGATTATCGTATTTCTAGTTATTTGATTTATTTGTCTCTTCCTTTCTATTTTGTACTAAGAAGATCATATAACAAACAATAATGACTTGCCATTTTGACTATCATGTCAGCAGCTTGGATGCATGCACCTACACTTCCAGGCCAGTACTTTTTGCACTTCATCTGGAATCAAACAAATAAAGGGGTACATTGTGTACTGCTCTTCTAACAAATGAAAAATATATATATTTAAAACAACATTTATGGTACACTGACCTTTCCCATCTCATATTCTCTGCATACCATAACTACCACCTACAACAGAAAGAAAAGTCCAATAACTTAATATGTGAACTATCATTTTATGATCCATCAAACATTTCCCCCTGTGCGTGATTGGTGGAATTGTGACACATGACCTATCACTTAATAACCCCCACCTGGGAAACTGTTGCTAGTTGTAAACAATATTCAAACAATTTTATTCATTTAGTCATAAAAACTTTACAAGATGACTACCGAGGAGGACATCAATATTCATAGCCGTTCCAGAAAGCACCAAAAAGCTTCAGTCCCTGTGCCATTATTTTCACTGTGAGAAGAAATATTTAAAGGATAATGAAGACAATAAACTACTTTTGGCATTGGAAATATGCATGGATAATATTGTCCTTGGACATTATCTGTTCCTTGAAGAACAGTCATGCTCAAGTTCCGCTCACAGCCAACTGTTCACTTCTCGGAACAGATAATATCCTCGGACAATAAATTATCTGTGCATATTCCCTTGCCAAAAATAGTTTATTACAATCATAATACCCAATAGAAGACATACTTTTGCAAACACATATTTAGTATAACATTACATTCAAAAGCATTGCAAATTTTACTTCGCACTTTTTTAATTGGACTTGCCCCTTTTTTGCATAATTTGATACCTGAACTTTGTGATGCCATATCATCCTCCAGAAGTCATCCACAGTTCTTGGCAAAGGTCCCTGAGTTGCCAGATATGACACTTCACCATGTGGACCCTGGTGTTTAGAACAGTGTGGTCATAATCTTACTATGATTACTGGCATTTGTACATTTAACTTACTGTACTGTAAGATGATAATTTAGCTATTGTTCACATTTATTATTTAAATATCCAAACTAATAGTAAGTTGTATAGTATAGTAGTCCAATGAAGAATGAATGAATGAATGAATGAGTGAATAAATCTTGTTTCACTAAGAATTTGCCAAAATGTTAATTTATACGCAATTATATTATTTGGGGTAAAAGCTTTATAATTACAATATCATAGCATATGATATTGAATGAAGAAATTATGATAATAATTATTGGAATGGGAAATATGACATAAATTTTATGACATGATAAATGGTGATGGTGATGAAAGTGATGGCATGGTGATGGGAATAATGAAGGCGAGGCTGATGATGATAACGGTAATGATCATGATCATGACGATGATGTTGATGCTTATAATCTGTATTTTGGTTCACTCACTTTGATATAATTTCCATTGATGTAGTCTGAACCCTCTACTCCAGGAAGGGTGGGCAAAATAATGCGACTTTGGTCGACTAGGAAAGAGGAAGAAAATATTAGTCAAAGATCTCATATCATTAGGTACATGTGGGATACATAATTATTACAGAGAGATATAACATGTGCTAGCCTATGTTAAGGTATACAGTGCAGAAGCACACAGGAAATAAAAAAGAACACTTGAGAAGTGTGGAGAAGAATGATATGCTTCTATAAACCAACATTTAGCATGCTGACAATATTAGTGCTTTATTATAGATATATAAAGTAAACAAAACCTTTGCAAAAACAACCACAAAAGAAAAGAATAGAGAACTTGATGGAAGCTCATCAGACATTATTAAAATATTGATGTGCATATGCTATAATATTGTTGAGTTATATAATATTATGCAGATTCATCAGTGTTTACCACTCAGATAATGTACAGATACTATCAACCTTGTAGTATCATAAATTTAAATTCATGAAATTTGTATTTATGTAAAACTGTAGTTGTTTAGGAAATGGTTTAGGAACATACAGTTCTTTTATATATATATATATATATATATATATATATATATATATATATATATATATATATATATATATATATATATATATATATATATATATATATATATATATATATATATATATATATATATATATATATATATATATATATATATATATATATATATATATATATATATATATATATATATACATATATATATATATATATATATATTTTTTTTTTTTTTTTCTTAATTTTGTTTGGCAAACTCTTTCTGGGATTTGGTTGAAATCTTCTTCAGCCACACGGTTGGTTTAGTTTAATTTGCATGCATCAGTTTCTTCAATATGGTGAACTTGTATAAGCTTCAATCGCATCAAAACTTTTTAAGCAGGCAAAATTTAAAACGGCAAGTCTGACTGGCATGGTAAGAAAATGGTGCAAGCTCAATCCGAAACAGGCCCATTAACTTATATCCTCTAAACTACTTGTTGTTTGAGGTGCTTCACAACCTCGACCCTTCTTTCACCTTCCTTTCCACCTCCACCCATCTCCCCCTCCCCTCCTTCCCCATTCTCTCCTCTCTTCCCCTCCCTTATCTCCCTTCCCCTTCTCTCTCCTTCCTTCCCTCCTCCCAACCCTTGCTCCCCTTCGGCATACAGTATCAGAGATAGAAATTTTCAGGTGGGAGATATGATTCAGACTAGGGATCTGGGTCTCATCAGTTGAGTAGTAAAGCTTTTGCACATGGCCCTCAGTCCTGGGATATCCGGTGAGGAAGATTAGTACAGTACCTGAAGTTCACAGTTGAAACCCATTCTCTAGCTCACACAGTATTGTCAGATCAAAATTGAGTTGTGCAAAGGTAAGATATTGACATAAGTTGACAGTGGGAGACAAGACATTTATCTGGGAGAGCTAGAGGGCAAGTCTGCATGCAGTGTCTGGTTGGGTAACTAAAAGTATTAATGATCTTGTCATATAAATTTAGTGTGTAGAATGCAGGTAAAGGCATAACATACATGGCAGAATGTCCTTGTATCTGTTCTTGGATCGGTTGAATTCCAGCTCACCAGCGTGGGTTGAAAAATTCCTATCTTTCTTTAACTTGGAGGAAAGTTGCTTGATCTCCTGCAGAGATAGAAAGCTTGTCAACTCCAAAATTGATCCTGAAACTGTACATTTTCAACCAAGGGTTTAATCAGAGAGAATTGTTTTTTAATAATTTTTTGCCTGAAGGGCCATTTTCCCAGTGTCTCATTCACATTTTGTGCATGATTTGTGGTCGCTGTCAAACAACACTGTAGAGCACAAAAGTTCATTTTGAACCCTGAAAGCAAATTTTATGCAGATCTTGCATGTGTATCTGTACAGTACATACCTCACCCCTGCAAGCTGCTGGATTACTGGTAATATTGAGTTTTACATATTTATCAGAACCAAATATAAGAACTCAGAAAAAAAAAAAAGGATAACTTGCATGACCTAGCAGGGTTTCATCTGGAGGAGGCACAACCCCATTCATTTCCTGATTTGATCCAACTTATTAACTACGTTTTGCAAAACAATTATAAACTTTATACACAAATTAATTTATGCAACACTGACTTCCGAGCTCCAATTTAGTAAAAGACAATATTTACGTAAACCGGTACGCGACTGGAACGTACTGTCTGGTTTCTTTTTAATATGTACATACAGCAGTAGTGCTGAAACTCAAAAGCAACTACTGAATAATGCTCTAATCCTGTGCAATGACTTATATGCGGGTGTTAATTAAATTCGGCCATACTGACTACCGGCTGGTGCAAATACCCAGCCATTGCACTCTGATAAACACAAACATTCACATATTACGAATACAGTATACAACACTGTTAATTTAGAGGATTCAGCAATGCATGCGCAGCTCTAAAAGAATGTGTTTTCTTTCCGAAGGCGTCAACAGACGGTCGCAAAGTCACCGTGACTAAGCGCTAAGCGAAAGAACGGATACTAAAGCTTTAACGATGGCATTCTTTAAGAATAGCAAACCTGAAATTCTCTTGCATAGCCGTTCTGCCCCTGCGGGTTGGTATTTGGATCCAAGTTCTGGGCATGATTCAGAAACTTCCAGATTCCCGACAGTGAGTTAGAAGTCATAATAGGCGAAGAAACATTACTCGTGGTGACATTTATTTCACCTCATCCTGCAGGAAGTCCAATCTTGAGGATGCTCTACAACACCAGATACTTGTATCGATAAGGAAGTATCCTCGTCTAAAATGTCTCCGAGAACATTGCGCATGAGCAATCTCCTGAAACCGGAAGTTTCGCTTTGGCGCTCGCTGATATCCGATTCGTTCTCGTGCCGGGTTTTAATTTATTGTTTTAGTTGGTTTTGAAATACATACCGTTTGCATTTTTGTATTGTTCTCTATGACTTGGTTTTGATAGCCTGCTTGCTTAGATGGAAAGCTAATCAAACTATCAACTCTCACTGCATCCTTCATGCATTTCCTTATTGAATGACTGGGAGAATCTGTAGTATGAGCCAAGGAATGTTAATCATGTATTTCCTGGGCGTGATGACAGCACAGCTGATATCGTTTAGTGAGGAGAACTTATAAAAGAATGATATGCTTCTCTAAAACAAGAGTGGACACATTACCAGTATTATCTGTATACTTTGTGAGACTGGGTGGGGGCCTGCTCTACAGAAGTTTGGAAAAGGGATTCCACTGATGCCCTCAAACCCTGAC
This sequence comes from Plumapathes pennacea, assembly GCA_964036295.1. Taxonomy (NCBI): domain Eukaryota; kingdom Metazoa; phylum Cnidaria; class Anthozoa; order Antipatharia; family Myriopathidae; genus Plumapathes; species Plumapathes pennacea. Next base: position 10,008,982 of record OZ038465.1, on the reverse strand, counting down.
CACGTGAACATGAAATTTCACTACCCTGTCCAGGACAGGTTAATATTATTTTGTGACCCTGACTGGACCCCAAAAATTGTTCAGTTTACGAATGCTACATGTATGTTGGTGTGGCAATGGTAGTGTACTTTGGTGACAGCAAAGAATGTAATTCACCCTTTTCAAGGTGATCTCTTTTTTTTTTTTTTTTTTTTTTTGGGGGGGGGGGACAAAAGTTTAGCACTAAATTCTCCTAACACCAAATAATATTTTCAGTATGTGACAAATTCACTTGCTTGGGTTCAAGCTGGTCAGACTAGCAAAATTATTCTCACAACACTTGATCCCCATATAAGTTGAGAACATTGGGTCTACATCTTGGCATAGGCATAAACTGGACAATCATTATTTTGCTAGAGCAAGTATAAAAGGCTACTGCAAACAGCAAACAGCTGCTTAACAGCAAACCTTTAATATTGATGAGTTATTACAGTGCAATAAAAATGCAGTTGTATTGTACATATGCAGAAAAACTAGAGTAAAATTGATTGTATTTGTCCATAGTTCAGTTCTCTGAATGTCTTCAGTACTGATACACATCAAATGTTACTAATCTCCTGCATCAGATGAAGATTTACAGCAACACCCTCATAACTCAGCACATAAGAAAACTTGTGAGACCTGGTCACACTGGGGATTACAATCTTATTTCTACTAGTATTTTGAAACTTAAGAACAGCTGTTTAATGGCAAATGAAATTTCAATTGTACACAGTCTCTTGAAATGCAGTGTTAAGTCTCACAACAAATGTCTAAGTGAAAAATGTTGTGGGAGAATGAAACAAAAAAGTGTTGATGTAGAATGTATCAACAGAAAGTAGAATTATCAACAGAAACTTGACCCAGAAACATGGATTGTAAATGACTGTATACCTTAACCCTTTCACTTCTATTTTCTAATACAGAAAAAAGAACTTGGCTTTTGATGGCTTGCTCAGGTGAAAGCTGATTGAAATATAGTTTTCACTACATCACTTTTAATACACTTTCTCCTTAAAAGGTTGGGAAAATCTACATTTTGAGCATAGGAGTGAAGGGGTTAAAAAAATAATACGTTGCTAATGTTTTACGCAATTCATCTGTGAGAAGAAAGATTTGTAAGTCGGTAATAGTTTGCCCAGGTTCTGAACTGCTATGATATGTTCCAAGACTCATCAGCGCATTTCCCCAAACTGTGTGCTTAGTCTGCTGTTGCTAATACATTGTTTCTTGCCCGCAAGTCACTGTCCTCTGCTGAATGCTTTACATCCACATGACTTGGTGAGACAGTGGAACCTGCTGCTTCATTTGAATGATTGCCACTGAATGGGCATGACGACGATGCTGATGGCTGCTCCTCCTCTGAGTCATGTGACTTGGAAAATAGTGATGACATCTTCCGAGCCACATAGCGCCCAGCTGTAGATTAGAAAACTGACAGGTCATCTGACTGTAAAGATCTGTTAAAATCTTCTGCTTGTTCATCAAATACCTAGTCATAGTATGACTATTTCTATAGATTTATGACAACAGACTGAGAAGTCCTAAAAAGGGTGTCTGGAAAACTAAGACCTAAGACCTCAAAAACTAAGAAAACAAAGACCTAAGACCTAAGACCTAAGAAAACAAAGACCTAAACAAAGACCTAAGACCTAAGACCTAGAAAACTAAGACCCCCCAAAATACGCTAAACGATTCGATCGTTCCTTCTCGTAATTGCTTTAACTGGAAGCTGCTCGAGCGAGACATCAAACAATGCAGTATCTTTAAAATTACCGAATTGTTTGACAGCTTCCGGTTAAAGCAATTACGAGAAGGAACGATCGAATCGTTTCGCGTATTTTGGGGGGGGTCTTAGTTTTCCAGATCTGGAAAACTAAGACCCTGCCGAATGTTTGCGAAATGGCTAAAAATACCGCATTGTTTGATGTCTCGCTCGAGCAGCTTCCGGTTAAAGCAATTACGAGAAGGAACGATCGAATCGTTTCGCGTATTTTGGGGGGTCTTAGTTTTCTAGGTCTTAGGTCTTAGGTCTTTGTTTTCTTAGTTTTCGAGGTCTTAGGTCTTAGGTCTTAGTTTTCTAGACACCCGTCCTAAAAATACTGTTGAAGGTTGATCCGTTCTGTTGTGTCGTCGTAGCTGACAAGTACACGGCAATTTAGACTTCCAAAACATGTAAACTTACCATCAATTATTAGTCATACCATCTTCAGGTTTTTTTTTGAGTAGCAACTAAACCTGTGAGCAACAAAATTGAAGGAAACGCTTTCCGAAAAATTCAGTTCTCTTTTCGCTTCGTGATTGCCGACCCACGCTCCCGCTCGGCAAAAAGCCCGGAGGATCTGAAACGAGTCCACATTGCGCAAGTGCGTGGGTACATTTGACGTGGCTTCCTTTCCACGCTGTAAATTTGGACGAGTTTTTGCCGATCGACAGCACTGCATATCACAATCTTCAAAAGATCGCGAGCGCTTGAGTAAAGCACAAGAATCTAACTCTATTTACTACAAATCTCTGCCAGACTCGAGTCGTATTTTTGCCCGCGTGTGACGTGTCAATATGGGACTCACAATTTCCAGTCTGTTCACCCGGCTTTTCGGCAAAAAGCAGATGCGAATTTTGATGGGTAAGGTCACTTATCTTAGTTGTCAAAGGGCTGATCCTTTGATTTTAGGTGACAGTGTGTTCAGTGAATTTTCTCGTGTGATTGAACTTATGCATGTTGTATGATAAAGGCATATGTAGTAAAATCATGTCCTGTTCATTTGGTCGTGGTGCCATTTATCAGTCCTTGTGCCTCTGCTAAGGCTGCTACAGTGTAGAAGGTGTATTCTATGACGTATATACCTGATTGTAGAAGTTTTGTGTCAGGGACTTTGGCTGTACCTTAGTCATGGTACATTATATTAATTATTACATGTACAGGAAATGACAAAAGATGCATAAACGGCATGTATTTAATACATAATAACACAAGTTCGATTATGAACCATGGCATACTTTGAAGAAGGCCACAAATTAGTTCCTTGGTCCAAAGAGTGATCAGAGGCAAACATCTTTTGACAAGAATTCACAATCAGTTATGTATGGCAAGTGATCTCTCTGTGTGGGTTGCAAATTCAGGGAAGTACACAGTGAAGTAGTAGTGAAATTAATATGCTTTGTTTTCATTTGCAGTTGGTCTTGATGCGGCTGGTAAGACGACCATTCTGTATAAGCTGAAATTAGGAGAAATTGTAACAACCATACCAACTATTGGTAAGTTCCTTGTCGGGGTACCATGATTGACTTTGCTCATTTCCTTGTCAGTGGCTGTAGTTATCTTGGACAGCAGATTATTCATTTGAGATAAATAATCTGCCATAGTGTTGTTGTAACAAGATGCCTACAGTACAAGACACTAATTCCCCAAACCTCAGTTAAATATTTAAGTACTGTAAAAATAAATACTGTCTGTTTCAGCATCTCATGCATTCTATTCTAGACATTTGACCTATTCTACACATGACATGTTTAAGGTCATCATATTTCCCTTTTTGTATGTATGGTACTGTATGAACAATTTGCTATGCAAGATAATAATATTACAGTAAATGTGGACAGTCTCATAAAATTAATGTGCATCATTTTCACTTTGTAGGATTTAACGTTGAAACAGTGGAATACAAGAACATTTGCTTCACAGTGTGGGATGTCGGTGGCCAAGACAAGATTAGACCCTTGTGGAGGCATTATTTTACTAATACTCAGGTGACACTCCTGCTCTCACATCCATCTTTTATTCTTGTTCTGTTTCATCTCTCTCTATGCCAAGGGACTAGATGGTATTCTGGGCCCGGTTTTTCAAAAGTCGATTAAGCTAATCCAGGATTAACGAAATTCTTTCTCTCGACCTCTCTCACAATAAACTGCAGACATTTGTTCGAAGGTGGATTAGTAAGCTTGTTCCAGCTTTAAACGTTATCAAGAAAGTCGTTGTGGACGAAACTTTCACGTTTTCAGACTAAAAAATGACAAGAAAGTTTAGACCTAATCCAGGATTAGCCTAATCGTGCTTTGAAAAACTGGGCCCTGTACTGTACATGTCTGTCGTCCAGAGGCCAAAGTGAACGTACTCACCTTCAGGTCTTTTGCAACAATGATGTCCTGTGACCCAAAATTAGCCATGTTAATGATAGTTCGTTAAGTAGAAAGAGCAGAATTTCAGGCCCCATAGCATTAATCATTAAGTTTAGAGAAACTATTGCTGGAGAGCAAGGCCAATTATTGCCTTGAAATTTTGCAAGCTTACATGTTTTTATGCTTTCCCCATTACAGTCAACTCTCTCTGAGGCAGACACCCTCGGGACTAGACTTAAGTGTCTGCTTTAGAGAGAGTTCAGTTACAGAGAAACAAGTGAAAATCAGCAAGAACCAAATCTGCATGCTGTCCGCCTTAGAGAGGTGTCCGCTTAGAGAGAGTCGACTGTACATGTACATGGCTAATTTTGGTTCATGTGACAAATTGTTTGGGAAGGGTCTATAGACGGACCATTATGATAGATTTCAAAAAATGCACAGTGAAAAGTATATAATAGATTTACTTGAGAAATAAGAGTTTCAAATATCTCAGGTTATATGTGACCTGAAGAGTAAACTAAGCCTTTTTTAATTCTCTCTGCAGGGCCTTATTTTTGTTGTAGATAGCAATGACAGGGAAAGAATTGGAGAAGCCAAAGATGAGCTGCACAGAATGGTAAGTAATGTCCACAACTACCTCATGTATACCTGGACTGTATCAGCAGATTCTACACTTTACTTGTACCCTGGCCTCCTTTGTATAGCTTCAACCACCACAGCTCGCTTATCTTTGAAAATGAGTTTGATTTGCATATCAAGGAAAACAAACAAATAATTTCCATCAACATTAGGCCATGTTTTGAGAGTAACAGAGGCACAACTGGTGGTTTTTGAGCTTACGATGTGATAGAGCCATTTTTGGATAACTGTCAAAAACCAAAGCAAGTACAAGTTGCCAATCACAGAGGCAGTAAGAAACACTCACAACCAACCAGAAGCCAAAGTACATGTACATGTAATCCACATTTGGTTACTTTGAAGAAAACAATCAGAAGTATGAGGAAATGCCACTGCCACTTGCTTTCTTGGGTGGGAATGTCACAATCCGGTTTTATATGTACTTTAGCACTCTTGATTGGCCAAAAACGCTGCTACAGTAAACTTGTTTTGACCAATCGGAAAGTGTATTTCAACCATCAAACGGGTACATTGTCAAGACAATCAAAATGTAGCCAAATTTTCAAGCCTAGGTAATCACATGTCTGTCCAGTGTTGCAACAGCTAGTTGATGACAATCAATCTCCTTTGTTTCAAGCTTCAAGAGGAGGAACTCCGAGACGCTGTTTTGCTAGTGTTTGCAAACAAGCAAGACTTACCCAATGCTATGCCTGTTGGAGAAATCACAGATAAGCTGGGGCTCAATGGTTTGAGAGGAAAGCAGGTCAGTCAAATAGATAGGTGTTATGTTACACTGTACGACATTTGCATGTACTATTGATGTCTTAGACATAAGCTCTGTATCTACATGTAATGCAGATATTAAACATGTCACAGCTCATATGGCACATCCATGGAAACTAGCTCATAAAGCACATCCATGGAAACTACTTGACAGAAGATTGTGATACCATAGTTCATTTTACAGTGCAGCTTTCACTGACACTAGTGCATATCCTTTTTTTCTAGTGGTTTGTTCAGCAGGCCTGTGCGACTCAAGGCACTGGACTTTATGAGGGGCTGGATTGGCTGTCAAATGAGCTGTCAAAGTAGATGCTGCTAAATATAATTAAATATCACTCCTATGTTTCACCAAAGCTGTACCTTGGGCATCAAGTTATTCAGGACCTTAGTTATATCTGCAAAATGTAATGTGGTAGTTTTACATTGATTACAATGACAGTAAGGCCATCCTTTTACAAAGTAAATATATTTGAACATGTACTACCGTATTACCAGAGTACTTGTGTAAACTGCTGAAAGAGTAAAAATATTTTATATATCGTACACACATCTGGCAGATTTATCCCTGTAGGAGGAATATATAAGTCTTGGGGTACTACAGTAGTATGTGAATGTGTTATACATATAGGCTTCTTTTTTTTTGTGCTGGTATATTGACAAGGGGACTTATGACACAGAGTGCAATGGAACACCAGTCCTTTCAGTAACTTGTTAAATTGCCTCTTTCAATTAATAGCAGTATAATTTTAGGTTTATTATTGCAAGGTCCACAAAGAGTGTATTAGCCCTTCAGAGGGATAATTATCCTCAAAACATGTGTCAACACATTTTTTTCAGTGTTAATATTGTACACAAATCAGCCTTACATTATCACACAGAGCACTGCCAGGTCTTTCTTTTTTTTGCTTCATGTGATTCAACAGAGTAATACAGTGATGTTTGCTTCATGTGATTCAACAGCTTGTGAACACATTTTGACTGTACAGAACTGCCAAGCTCTTTGTTCGAAGGATATTTTTATTTTATCTTATGGATTAGAAGTAATATAAGTGATGGGACAATCTCAGCATCCATAGTTTATTTAGTTTGTGTCAGTGGAAACTGGCAGATTAAGTGGAAACCAGGCAGCCTTGCTATACTGTGGTGCTTTTTTATAATGAGTGATTAATAATAGAGGCTAACTTACTGTATGGTGTTGTGTAGCTGCTGATAATCTGTAGAAATAAACTTTGCAACCCAGTCATATGCTGTTCATTGTACATGCAGTACTTGTTCATGCAACACACTGAATACTATCCCCAGAATGACCATGGCAAACCATTACATTACATTACTACATACTGTAACACTGTTTTACTGTATTCCTGATCTCATGATACAAATTCACCTAACCATCAAAGAAGAGAATTTATGAGCAATGTGGTAAGAATACTGATATAAGTTTTGTCTGAGCAAGCTACATGTACAGTACATGGTCACTTGACAAGTTCTCCACAGGGCTTGAAAAATCTGCTAGCCAAACACCCAGGATTAGCAAGAAACATTTTGTTCAATGCCCAGTGGGCTAGCATACTTTCCCTTTTCCTTGTCAACTAGTGGTGACAGTGAACTGGCTTTCTAAATAAGAATGCATTTCACACTTGATACAAGTCACGCTATTCACATACATGTACATGAAAGTTGAATCATACGATGGTTTCTCGTTCACAAATGCGTCTTGAGTTTGAAATTATAAGAACTAAGGAAATTATGCAGTGGAGAGACTGCTTAGGAATAAAATACTCTACTTAGTACTACTGCATCTTGAAAGATACAGCAAAGTGGCAGTGATTTAGATAGACTTTGAAAAAATGAAGAAAGATGGTCCCATTTTCCTCCAGCCTCAATAACGAGAAGATTATTTAATAGAGCAAGACTTAAAAAGTACTGTAGCCAACAGCTAGTGAGGAAATACTTTGTTTTGAGTCCTGGACTAAAGAGAAATGGGAATATTTTGGCCACTCAAGAGTGAATGGGTTATGATGTTAAAGATTGGTGTGACTTCGAACCCTGGCTTAGAGAGTTTGGTGCCTGCCAAAAAGGAGAGGCAGCAACACACTAACTAGTTTGTAGTATACAGTACACATCAAGCATGTCTGTGTTCCACTGTCAATAATCTTTCATCCTGACAAAGATTCATCACAGTTGACATGAAATATCTTGCCTCGTAAGCTGTAGTTCTGTCTGTCTGATCTCCGACGACAGTCTTCAGTACACCACAGGGTTTAGTGGGTCGGCACGAATGTTGCTCATGTCCATATTAGAATCTGCCTCATCATCAATTTCACCAATGACAGCTCTGAGGAGTAAAAAGAAATAACAAATTGTTGCTCATGCTACAGTACATGTCTTGAACAAATCTTTTCAACAGGACACATCTCTTTTTCATCAACTTTTGACTTCAAGGAAGCAAACACAAAATTTAACATATTATTTTTGTAACAAGTGTCTTAACAATTTTGCAGGTCTTGCAAAGAGCCTATTTGCCAATCCTTTCCTGTATTTACTCACATGTTATCTCCTCTAATGATATACAGTCCCAACATAACTTGCTCCACTCCGCTTCCAGATGAAAACACCCGCTCATGACTTTCATCCAATATCAAGTTCACAGTTTGATCAAAACCCTTCAGTGTCCCCTGTACAGAATATGATACCATTGAAGGGATTAAAGGATTTGCACGTACTCTAGCATCTACAATCAATCCAAGCCGTAACCATCCCTCACCACCCCCTCCCCCTCTTTCTATCTCCCTAGGCTTTTCAGTGTGTGGCGACAAATTCCCCAATTTCCTCGTATTCTCCCCCCTCCCCCCAAAACCAATCACCTTCGGTATATTTGAATAATTATTGAAACAGTACTCACTACAATCATCCTGCCATCCTGAGTTACCACTGCAACAGTGTCTGAGCACAGCAAGTTAGGGAACTACAATGACCTGTGGGTAGTCTCACAAAGAAAGTAAGATCGTATCACAAAAATCAAAATACGCTCGTCCTGCACTGTGCATCACTGGAAAAAAATAGTGCCTGATCACTCGTTACCTAAGTGTGAGACATGGATATAACAGAAAGAAATACACCTAAGCTATGGGCCACAGTTGGCTTAAGTGCCTTAAAACACGTGGCAAATCCGAAAGGATACGGTTTACATACGATTCCAAAGATGCCGCCATGTTGAAATTTTGAGGTCTACTGCGCATGAGCTTTTGTTAGTCAGATGACCGAAACCACCGCGGGCGTCCATGTCTGGGCGTCGTGAAAAATGGAGTCTGATGACGGAAGGAAGTGTTTCAAATGTGGCAAGGTTGGTCACTTGAGAAAGGACTGCCCGGAGAAACACAGCTCAGAAAGGCGAACTGTGAAGTGTTTCGCCTGTGGAAGGCATGGCCACTATCAGAATGAATGCCCAAGCTTCGCCAGTGGCTCCGGCAAGAGTGACCATTCAAAACACAAGCAAAAAAGTAACAAGAAGACAGAACACGCAAATTACCCAACTTCCGCGCAGAAATTTGTTGACACGCATTGCCACCTCGAGTATGTGTTCGAGAGGTTCAGACATACGGGGAGCTTTGCAGATTTCAAGGCAAAAGTCCCCATGCCTGAAAATTTTGATGGCTGTGTGGTGACTTTTTGTGATCCCACGGCATTTTCGTCTTTTGGTCTCTGGCAGGACATTTTATCCGAGGATGGGGCATGGGGTACGTTCGGGTGCCACCCCCATAATGCCAAGTATTACTCTGAAGATCTGGAGGCTAAAATCATACAGTGTTTAGACCACCCCAAGGCTGTGGCTCTCGGAGAGATTGGGCTCGATTATTCTGACAGGTCACCAGCCTCCCCTGAGAAACAGAAAGAAGTTTTCCAGAAGCAAGCTCGCTGGGCTGTAGAACTGGTTAAGCCAGTTGTGATCCACTGCCGTGATGCTGAGACGGATGTGATGGACATTCTACAAAGCACTCTACCTCGTGATTGGAAGATTCACATGCATTGCTACACAGGGCCACCAGACTTTGCACAACAACTTCTCAAGGAATTCTCCAATCTTTACATTGGAATCACAGGTTTAGTGACATTTTCCAAGGCAAAGGAGATTCATGAGTTAGCATATGACTTGCCGCTGGAGCGATTACTACTTGAGACTGATGCACCCTATTTTGTGCCTTCGCAAGTGTCCAAGTACAATAGGTGGAGTCACCCTGGTATGGCTTTGTATGTGGCTGAGAGGATTGCAGAGACAAAGAAGATACCTCTTGATGATGTTTTGGAAGCAGCAAGGAAGAACACTGCTCTGATGTATGGCATTTGACAAAAAAAAAGTTGGGGGCAAAGGGGGAAAGGGTGCTATTTTGCAGCTGTACAAAATTACCCATGAAAATTAATCAAATTAAGAAAAAAAAACTCTTCACAAGAAAGAGCACATCTACTGTAAATTAGTACATACTGTGATTCAGGTTTCAGCAAGTTTGGTGCGGCCTCGTGGTTTCCTTACGCTACTCTCGTGTTCTCCCAACTTCCCGCATGTTTAGATGAGGCTATATTACAGGGTGACGCGTTATATATTTGTTAAGTATTATGTGAACTTTATGTACTGTAGTTTAGAATACCTTATTGGGTACACTGTGCAGGAAGGACAGTATTGTCTGCTTTTGCTTCATGGATATCAAGTCAACAGTCAACATGTAAAAATCCGAGACTGGGGCACAACCTGGTAGTGAACATGTGATGTACACTACATGTACAGTAAACACTGAAATGCTTTCCAAACTAAAATTATCTTTATTGCAAAGATATGGGTCAGCTGTCCAACATGAGACAGGGGGAGAAAAGTTTTACATAAGATTATTGCATGTTTAAGTCACAGTAGCTACAGTTAGAGTTACAGGCTTCAAGAGTGATGAACTTCGAATATCTCCTTCGGTCCCTCATTAAAGATACTGTATAATGTATATGTAATACAGTTTTCTTACAACATCACTCATACCTTTTCTTCTTGAAAGGCAAGGAGAATTTGTATTCTGAGCTCTCAGGAAAGAAAGGATTAGTGCACATCCAATGATTAAAAATTGGTCAAACCATAAATTAAATACAATTTGCTTCATAATTCCTTGTTTGTCTGTATTGAGATGGGGGCTTGATACAGGACTGGTAGCACTGCAAATGAGAGGGCCAAACACAGGCCAAAGAAAGCAGCATAACCCATCAAGTCCACGAGAACTCCAGATAGGGAAATCATGAACAGCTTCCCAACAACTTCAGCTGTTGCCAAGATGCTGAAATGAGTGGCCTGGACACCATAAGCTGACTCTTGTGACACACTCATCATGAGTGTAAATGTTACCGTGGTAACCACCCCAGCAATAAATTGGAGCGAGCTCTCTAATACTGTCGCCAAGAAGAGGTTTGTTTGAGATATGGTAGATATACACTGTGAAGTTAGCGTAAGAAGTCGAGCTGTTGATGCCCAGAGGAGGGTTTTGATCAGCCATGCCCTGTTGAGAGAAAAGGCAATGTTGGGAATGTCATTCAGTGCAAGCAAAATAAAATGCTCTTAAAAGACAGAGTGTATTTTACAAATTGGACCAATTTTCTCTGTCAACTGCATGTAGTGTTGTTTATGAAGAAATTGGCCTGGTAATCTATTTCTTGCGGGGGTTCAAGTTGGGCAGACTATCACTAATATTATCTTCCTAACACTACAGTAGGTTTGGAGGGAGAACTTAAATGATAAACTTGTGCAATTTTTTCAAGTTCCTAACTTGTAAATAGATACCAAACAGAACAAAAATGAATCAGTTTTTTCACCTGTTGCCACTATGATGATTTACGAGCCAGCCACCAAATATAGACCCACCAATCGAGAACGCTTGACCACATATCCCAGAAATAAAACCAACATGCTCCTTAGAGAAACCCTCATCAAGAAGAAGCAAAGGAAACATAATGGCAGCCCCCTGTTCTCCAAGTTTGTATACCATAACATACAGAACCAGCCAAGCAAAACCAGGGCTATAGAAAATTGAGCTGAATACATACAGCACAGAATGTGGCAAATTTGTCTTTTGATAAGAAGCCGATATGACACCAACTGCAGTTTGTGAGTGCCTTGTTTGTTGTCTATCTCGAACATCTGTTTGTTGGGAATACTTTCCCTGCTTGATATGTGGACAGCCTTCTTTTTGTGCTGCTGTTTCATTATGTATTTTACTTTCATTAGAGGAAACTTTGGTGAAAGCCTCTGCAAAGGAACAGTTGTGTTCAAAGTTTCTGAGATGTGAGAACAATAAAGCAGCAAGCACTAAATAAAAACAAGACACTGAACCAAGCAGGATGTCCCAGGTAGTAATAATTGCTGCTAACCATGCAAAAATTCCCCCACCAAAAAGTGCACCAAACTTGTAACCAACAACCTGAGCAGTGTTTCCTGTACCTGGTGAATAAATACAGAGAACATCAAAGTCCACTACATGTAGATGTAATTCTTAATGCACGGGGATGAGATTAAGAGGGCACATGCCAGCAGGCCTTATTGCAAAATGTTCCTCGTGAACTACCTACTGAGTCGCTAATAAGGTCAAGTAAATTGCACAAGGCTATCTAGACACTGTACCTTGAACTCATATCATATTCAGGGTAATTTACGTGGGCCCCACACCAGTTAGGTTCATTCATAGCATCTGCTCGTCCGAGTAACAGCTAGCACTCGGCAAGCTCAGTTTTCTGCTCGACAGAGGAACAACTAGAAATTGGCAAGCTCGCTTTCCCAGCCCACCCACTCCTAGCAGTCCATAATTTATGTGTAACATTTGGAGTAATTTATAAATGTTTTATTATTTAGGTAGTTATTAGTAGTATTATCAATATCATTGCATGTAATAGTAATAGAGTATTTGAGGAATCATATTTGTAATAAAGACTGTTGGAGCCCAAATGGAGTCTCACTGTGTTCAGAAGGCAAAATGTCAGGAAAACTGGTGAAATTTGTATTAAACCTGACGGTATTAAGCAGACACCCAAGTGGGGAATTGTGAACTATCCACTTAATACAAGGTTGTAGATTTTTGGGACTTGGACAACTGTCCACTTAATACAGGGTGTCCACACTATACTACATAGAAACACAGTAAATTTTACAGATTATTCCTTTGCCCAAATGGTCAGAGAAATGATCTGTCGTTGCTTGACTGATCACGATGGAATTATTACTTCTGCAACATACAGATACTGTACTGTACAGTGCAGTATGTTAAATTTTGGGAAAACTATGTGATGATGGAGTGCCAAGAAAAGGCTGTACCTTCTATGCATCATAATTATATATAGAATCCTTCAGGGGCTATGATTATATAATTTTGCCAACTAAATGTAAACACTTGCATGTGGAAACAAAGGTGCCTCTTGGTGGTTGGGAAATTTGATAACATCAGAATTTGAGTCAAATCTCCCTGACCATTGATAATTTGTTGTCTCCCACACCATTTTGCATGTTCTGATTCAATGATCAACCAATACATGATAAAGTGGAGCTGATTTTCACTCCTTAAAAATGTTTTCAAATAATCATTTATCCATTCATTCATTCATTCATCCATTCATTAATTCTTCTAATCATTCATTTATTATTTAGTTATTTATTCACTCATCTATTCATCCATTTATTCATATTGCATATCAATTCAATCAATCTTTTGTCCTTATTTTTTAATTTATTTATGATTTCATTCATTCATTCATTTCACTTACCGAGATCTTGAGAGTTTAGTAGCTTCATCGCTAAAGCGTCGACTGCCACATCCTGTACAGCACTCAAAACATTCAAACCAAACACACAGCACAACAGAGTGGGAGAATCACTTGATCCAGCCACAGCCGACAAAAAATAAAGAGCTGACATTCCTGCTAAACTCGTGCTGATCCAAAGATGGAGGAAGCCAGTTTGATCGACAAATGGAGCTACAGCGAACTTCAGAAGCCAAGGAAGGCTTAACAGCCGTGTGAAGCTAACTCTACTCAGGGAAAAATCCTGTGCTCTGAGCATCAATGGGAGCAACTTTACTTGGAATCCGTAAGGTAAACCTTGGAGGAAATATAACAAGAAGAGTGTGGGGACACTGCTCCTTACAAGACTGCTACAAAGTGATCGATCCGCCATTTTACTTTGGTCTGGTTCCCAGACTACTTCACGTGGAATGGCTGCAAAGAAACTGGGAACTAGTTGCGGGCGCAGAGATTCATGGTTGTATAAAACGATAAAGTTTTAAAATACAGGTCATGCACGCATACAAGAGAGTAAGCCTTTAATAGTGTAGCTGAAGAAGGGAATATATCCGTGAAAACACACCAACATACACAAGAATAGTAAAATATATCATGCTAAAAAAGTATAAAATAACAAACTTGATCCAAAGTAGTTTGCCTAAATTAATCTACCCTGTACCTCAACGAAATACGTTACGCCTATTTACATTAAGCAGTTCATGTAGTTCTTGTCTACCTAATTTTCCTTCACTGTAAAGAAGCATGTTTGCACACCTTGGTATAAAGCCGGGTATAAAGTTTCCTTGACTTTAACACTTTTACTTAGCAGCACTTATGGCAACTCATTGCAACAACCTGCTGTTCATTCACGATCTATAAACTTGATTTTGATTGGTCTGTCTGGATAAGTTAATAATCTCATAACCGGTTCAACCGGTTCATAATGATGTTCCAAACGAAAACGTTGAATCACCTGCAAGTGAAAGAGAAACAAATTAACATCCGGACGCTCGATATTGGCCTAAATGAAAGAATGATCCACGCACCTTTGCCAGCAACAGATAAATTTCCATCTCGGCCAATCGCTTTCCTGAGAACAAGAGTGTACGAGAGTAACAATCAGATAATAAGACAATAAGACATTATCAATTTTTCAATAAAATAACCGTGAATAAAAACACGTATTTTATTATCTATCTTATCCTAAACCAGAAAGTGTGAATTTCCAATATCATCTTCCTGTATTGCAGCCTCTCACCAACACAAATGCGAGGCCCAAAGCCGAACGGAAGTTTGCCAAACGCACGCGCGGCCGCATCTTCGTCTTGCGTTCCTCTCAGCCAGCGGTCGGGCTTAAAAGTGAGTGGGTCTTTGAAATACTTTTCCGATCTACCGATGGAGTACGTCGCTATCTGGATTATAGTCTGCAATAAAGGACAATGCAATGGTATAAAGATACTGAAAAAGAAAAGCCAACATCGATGTTCTATCGTGACGTCAGTGGTTAATGTCAAAATCTGGTGAAATGGTTTCATCTGAATTTTAAGAAATGCCAGTTTTGCTTCAAATCTGCCCACGATATTTGCTCATATCGTCTAAATTTCATTTCAAAAAGTCGATCTTAACTACAGTCGAACCTTCCGTTTGGTGGTAGCTTACACGAGTTTCTCAAAAATGGTAATATGAGGCTCAAAAGTGGTCGCGGTTGCTTCTGGGAGATTTATTGAGTTTGACTGACGAACCAGTTTCCGTTGTCTAGCTTTTGCAGGAACCGTGGGAAATGCATCGTGGGAAAAGTTTTAAATGGGACAACACTGAGACTTACCTCGGCAGGAACGCGGTATCCAAGAAGTTCGATTTCGTGAGGTAAAATCCGAGGAATTGACGAGGCAACAGTCGATAGCCTACGAAAAAGGGTGGGGTAAGTGAATATTTTGTCACACGCCCATTTTAGTATCTCTTAGGGGTCAAAACGAAAATTCCCGACGAGTATCTCCGTCATTTCTATGTGGGAGTCCCCTCCTCCCGGGACTCGATCCCGCCTTGTGTCTCTCAACCGATCAGCTTCTATTTGTCTGTTTCTTGATTATGTATTCCCTGTCTGTGCCCCTCTCTGTTTTAGTTTGTCTTTTTGTCTGGTTTTGATTTTGTCTCTCTGTCTCATTGTCAAGTCTCTCTGTGTGTTGGATTTCTTCTCCTATAATTTCATAATTTTGATCTCACCTCATGGTTTCTTTCAGGCAGGCTTTCAAGTAAGGGATCTTGTTTAGGTCTTCCTTAGTAAGATATTCATCTCTTCCCAAAAGTTTGTTCACTTCTTCCAACAACCGATCTTGGGTTTCAGGGTTCCTTGCCAGATAATATAGCAGCCACGACATCGTAGTAGACGTCTAAATTGAAAAAAATAACTTCGTTAGGTGGGCCATTTTACCTAACAGGTGCTTCTGGATAGCAAAATAAATGAAAGATTTCAAACATATTAGAAGGAAAAGGATTTGATAAATGCTATAAATTTAAGGGAGCCCCAAAATTGATGGATTAAGACTTTCAAACGCAAAGAATTGTAGTTAAGACGGCAGGAAACATAAAAAAGACATCGCGGAATACGTCTTTGACGTCATTTCCGTCGGTCAGTGGTCATCCACTTGCTCCAAGTCGAGATCAATTTTCACATCTCGTGCAAGTTTTGTTTTTCTTGTGTACATTGAACTAACTGATATCGAGTACTGTAGTACTGATTTTCTTGACAAAGACTTTGAGATTAAACTCTGAGCTATACAAAATCAGGGGCGTAGCTAGCGATTTTGTAACTGTACGCACAAAGGGACTATTTTGATAACCTCTCCTTCACAGTTAAAGATTAACTAGCGTCAGGTGGGGCTGACACTGAGGGAGATACGTGACGCGTTTTTTCGCGTAACGTACACTATAACACACACACAAAAAATATGAAATCAATTCAAATCAGCCAATTTAATGATCAAAACGTCTTCAAGCAATAGAAAATTATATTTTTGTCAGATTAAAAAAATTCTCAGATTTTAGCTGTACGCCCGAGCGTACGTGCGTATATGGTAGCTACGCCCCTGAAAATCTGCACTTGAGTCCATAGTTTGCTCAGTGACCGCTGACTCATAAATAGGGTGACCGCATTGCCAAAAAACGAATATCTGCGGTGCCCATGAAAAACGATTTGCTAACTCACGGTGTCCACGCCTGCTGTCAGTATATCGATGGTAATGACGATGACTTCACTTGGCGTTAAATTCTCCTTTGTCAGCAAGTAGCTCAATAACGGGACAACTGCAACGTTACAAAAATGCAATAAACACAAGCACACTTGTTCTTGGGGCAAAGTTAAAGAGGTTTTCGAATGACTTTTACTAAAACTGAAAACCAAAGTAATTACACCGCCAATCGCAGAGGCTGCAAGAAACAGTTTCAACCAATCAAAACCCAGAGTCTTTTGTATTTGGTTTTACTCAGAAAAAGAAACCAATGAGAAGAAACTTAGCAATAGCTCAATAGGGTTTTGCTTGCGTTCGTGATTGGTCAAGAATCCTGCTAACTTGTTTGCAGTTCAAAAGCGTAGTAAAGGCAATTAAATATAAAATATTTTTCGACAGTCATCCAAAAACAGCTATACTGCTATAGCACTGAACCCAGTTTTTTGAAGAGTGGATAGCGCTATCCACCGGATAAATCCTTATCCAGTTGATGAAATAAGCCTATATGTTAAAGCTTATCCACTGGATAAAGACTTATCCGGTAAATAGCGCTATCCACTGCTTTGAACAACCGGTCCCAAGTCTGCTATAGTATTACAGAGATATGGTTAGTGCATTATGTGCGAGCGTACAGTCAGTGTGTTCTCGTGGGCTTTGAATAAGCATGAAAGGGGTTAGTGGGCGCAAGTACAATTATTGCAAATAGTCTAGTATCAATTTTGATGCATGATTTACTGTGCCGCATTCCGCCATGATCTGGTATTGCCTGGTCTGGGATGGTGTAGTGTGACGTGGCTTGGCGAGATCTGGGCCCGGTCGTTCGAAAGCCGATTAAGCTAAACCAGGATTAACGAAATTCTTTCTCTCGACCTCTCTGCCAATATTAAACAGTAAGGTTTTGTTCGAAGATGCAGGACAAAACCTTTACATTCTCAGACTTATAAAGAAAGTTTAGACCTAATCCAGGATTAGCCTAATCGTGCTTTGAAAAACCGGGCCCAGATCAGCATGGAAACGCGGCATGATGTGGAAAGGTGGGTAGTATGATATAATGGTTTAGTTTAGTTTATAATGGTTTAGTTTTTTCTCGCCGAAGCGGCTTGTGATTTTGAACTTTTTCTCGTGTTCTCCCAACATCCCGCGTGTTTATATAAGAGTACATAGACATGGAAACTCGTGTTATATTGCTTAAGTATGATGCGTTATGGTGGTATGATTGCCATAGTATGGTGTGATATGTATATAGACACGGCATGCCGCTAAATATGTCCCGCCATTTCTTGTGCATTATTTGATATGGATGGTGTGGTATGGCATGGTTTGGCCTGGCCTGGTCAGGCTTGGTATGGTCTGTTGGGTATTGTATATGTCATACTATAAAATAACTTCATCTTGATTACCCTGTTTCTTGTCGGAAGAATGAAGTTTTTCATTCAACTGCGTCATCTGTTTATTGATGTGTTTTCTTCCGACGTCAGATAAGATCTTTGTTGCTTGCTGAACTTTCTTCAGCGATGGCGTTTCTACGAACTTTAAAAAGGCCCTTTCGTATCCAAATTCCACTTTATGAGTGTAAATAAAGAAGTCGTTTACTGCTTCTATGAATGCCAACACATCTTCTGCTGGGGGGTCATCGTACAGGCCTAGTCTAACATCAAATGCCACGGTTCCAATGGCTGGGAAAGAGAAACAAAATACAAGTCACGATTGAAACGCACTAAGATGTCTAGCGATATACAAGAGGTACTAGAGGTGATAGTGATATAGCATGATGGTGATGCAAGTGTAACGATGATGTTCATGGTCATGGCCATGACAGATAACAGCGATGACAACAGAACATCAACCGACCATTAACGAAACAACCAAGCAAACTCGACCAACCATTAGACGACAAAACGGACCAGTCACATCAACGACCAGAGACATAAATACCGCCACCTGACGAAACCATTTCACTTGACTCTGAAGATGATTTCCGCTCAGGAAGTCGAAACGTCAGTCACCAACAACAGTCTTCCTGGACACTACTCCAACCTGGACGATCACAACCAACCTACTGTTCACACTCCAATACAACGATGATATAGTTACTACATTTCACAATCTTTCATACATTCTGTGGACCACTTGAACAACTCTCTTTGCAAATCCGGGACTTCTCCCCCCTGCCCGTAGGTTCCCCTAACGGCCGTTAGTCGCTTCATGGTGTCTTTGACAACGCCGTTGAAGTTATCTATATTTTCGTGGATTTCCCTGGGACGAAGCATTTTTGGTGCAATGGCTTGTCGAACCCTGTGCCACTCTTCACCTTGCCTAAGAAAGAAATATTCTCAATGAGTCGTTTGAACGACACTGGGGAAATACTTCTTGACGTCCCTTCCGTTGCTCAGTGTTCGTCGCCACTACTACGTAACTAGCAAAATCAGTGGTGTTATTTGTTATGGAGATCATCAAGTAACAATATTAACATAAGTGCGTACTATAGTCTGATCCCAACGTCAAATTGTTTTGAGATTTTGTGATGTTACACCAACGTTGACTTTGGAAGGGGCGTTCTTGATATCGGCGACTTGAAAAAGTTTGTAAATGTGTCGCAGCAAAGCCCTTTACAATTAAAGTAGTGCATTCTGAACGACGCTACTGATCAGTTCATTGGTGAGCGCGCTACGCAATCCCTCAAAACGAGATCACCGAAGTTTCGCCTCGCTTAATTAGGGAGGTTAGGTTTAGGTTTAGAGTCAGGATTACGTTAGGGTTAGGGTTAGGGTTAGGGTTAAGATTAGGGTTAGGTTATGGTCATGGTTAGGTTATCTAACCGCCATGAACACAGAGAAATCTCTGTGATCTCGTTTTGAGGGATTGCGAAGCGTGCGCACCCAGTTCATTGTGTGTAAGAAACCATTGGAATAATTAACTCCTCGTACTTACATATTAGAGATGCCAATGGGTTCATTCCTATTCTTCCGGATCCCTACGAGTGTATCCAGGGCTGGTCTGTTGGGATACTTTCCCTCTGAACGAAACACTTTGCCAGCTTCGTCCAGGTCACTAATGTGAACGATATCTCTTCCAAACAGATTTTCCTTGAAGATGGGCCCATATTTCTTAAAGAAACCTTGATGCACCACGAAAGGTTGTTTCCTCGCCTTCTCCGTCAGATAGTTGTGAACTGTGCCAAAGAACGGCACTCCTCGAGGACCAGGGATCTCCTCGAACGGCCGACCGACGCTGGTAACCTGTTGGGAACCGGTCGCCGCCGCAAGAGACGTCTGGGAGCGGAAGAACGAAACGCCTTTGCTAGTATTTCGAAGTTGCAGTCTTGAGAGAAATGTAAACCTCGAAACACTTGGGTATTTCGGATAAATTTGGCTTATCATCCTTTGGGTATTTTTATGATGTGCTGCTTTGACGATATTCAAATCGGACACTGACTAATATAACTAATTTGTGCGAGTGGGCAGTCGACCGAGAAGCAGTTTTCGAGATTGTGCAGCCTTTCTATGTCCGAAGATTTGACTTGTCTGGATTTTATTCAAGCTTCCACCGAGACCCGGCTAAATTACAGAACACCCCGCACTTATTTTAATATCAATGAGAACTTAAAGCCCTAGCTGTTTTAACTATAGATTGTGTTCAATATATTATGTACTCGCTGTGACTTGTAACTGGCATGACTGTGCATTTTATGTCACAAGACAATGGTATTTTAATCGTGTAAAACAGGAAACTCTGCCCAGCTATGACGCATCAGACTGCCGCGGCCTCGTGGTTTCCCTACGCTACTCTCGTGTTCTCCCAACTTCCCGCGTGTTTAGATGAGACTATATTACACGGGAACACGTTATATATTTCTTAAATATAAACTAGAATATAAGTTATAGCAGCAGACGAGAATTTGAAAAACACGAGAAAAGTGTTAAAAATAACGCAAAACGATAATTTGGCAAAAACAACAAGCGGGAATAGAAGAAGATCAGATTTGATGCAGGCAATCAATCAATCAATCAATCAATCAATCAATCAATCTTTATTTCTTTATTGGGTCAATTAATGCTTTCACAAAATTTCTGTATGTCATAAAGAGGATGACTCAGTGAAACAGCGAACAGTTTTTTGATAATATTATATCCCCCTGTGAAAAAAGTATCTAATTTCATCATTATATCGTTTTTGCCTTCGCCTGACAGGGTTTCTATTGCTTTCGGTACTTTTGAACCTACTGTACTTGATTAAATTAGTCTACCCTATACCTCTACGAAAAACTGTGAAGAAAGGCGTGTTCACCTATTTACATTAAGTAGTTATTTAGTTGTTGTCTGCCTAATTTTCTTTCACAGTAAAAAATCATAGTTTGCACACCTCAGTATAAAGTTTTCCTGACTTTTCCACTTTCGCCCACTTTTTGTTTATGGCAACTCATAACAACAACCTGCTGTTCATTCACGATCTATAAACTTGATTTTGATTGGTCTGTCTGGATAAGTTAATAGCCTCATAACCGGTTCAACCGGTTCATGATGATATTCCAAACGAAAACGCTGAATTACCTGCAAGTGGAGGAGAAACAGATTATTAACATTCGGACACTCGATAGTGGCCGAAATGAAGGATTAATCTACGCACCTTTGCTAGTAGCAGATAAATTTCCATCTCGGCCAATCGCTTTCCTGAGAACACAAGATGTACGAGAGTGACAATCAGATAATAAGATAATAACACAACAATACAATCAGTAAATAACGACAAGAACAATAGTTGACGCTCTTTCTGTTATGTTCGGCCGACCAGAGATTAAAGTACATCACTCTACTCAGTCTGATTTTGTTTATGTAGATTTGCAATGTGACCAATAATACGATTTTTCCACTCTGTATGCGAATTATGATTGTGATGTGAGGTGGCCAGTCAGAATATCTACAGAGATTAAGTTAAATAATATTGTCTACAGTCAAACCTGCATTGAACAGCTACTTGTCAAAAGCCCAAAAATATTTTTTGTAATTTACTGTACATTGTTCCTCTACTAAACGGCCACCTCTATTAAGCGGCTGCGGCCACCTACCAGTGGTCCCAGTTTGGCGTTTAGTATTGTTTCGTTACCTGGATTAAACAGCCAGTATAACTCAATCCATTTTATGGCACAACTTTTACCGTAAGGCAACCGAAAGTACTGAAAACAGTGGGCTTAATTATAGACCGTAAAACAGTTAGCTGCCGTCAGTATTTCATTTAACATGTCACTTGAAATCTTGCTCAAGTTTACAGGTAATCAAACCCAGTGTGTCATCAGACGAACTTTGACCACACCCAAAGCCCATTGTTGGTGCCCCTCACTTGAGCGGCCACTAAGCCAGTCCCTGAGGTGGCTGCTATGTACTGCACGTTCGACTGCAGTACAATCTCTATCAGATTATTCGATAAAATAGCCGTGACTATAAACACGTATTTTACTGTCTATCTTATCCTAAACCAGGACGTGTGAATTTGCATATCATCTTGCTATACTGCGACCTCTCACCAACACACATGCGCGGCCCAAAGCCGAACGGAAGTTTGCCAAACGCACGGGCGGCCGCATCCTCGCCTTGCGTTTCTCTCAGCCAGCGGTCGGGCTTAAAAGTGAGTGGGTCTTTGAAATACTTTTCCGATCTACCGATGGAGTACGTCGGTATCTGGATCATAGTCTGTAATAAATGGACAATGCAACGGTATTAAGGTCTAAAAGAAACGCCAATATATGCTTGTGGGATGTTTTATCGTAATATAATAGTGGTTGTCAGCATCAGGTGAAATGTTTTTATCTGAATTTTTAAAAAATGCTATTATTTTTTGCTTCAAACCTGCTCAAGATATGTGCTCCTATTGTTTAAAATTCATAGTTTCAAAAAGTCGATCTCAGCAACAGTCAAAACTCCCGTTTGGTGGTAGCTAACGCGAAATTCTCAGCAGAGGTAATATGAGCCTCAAAAGTGGTCGCGGCTGCTTCTGAGAGATTTATTGAGTTTGACCGAGGAACCAGTGTGTGCTTTTGCAGGAACCGTGGGAAATGCATCGTGGGAAAAGTTTTAAATGGGACAACACTGAGACTTACCCCGGCAGGAACGCGGTATCCAAGAAGTTCGATTTCGTGAGATAAAATCCGAACAATTGACGAGGCAACAGTCGACAGCCTACGAAAAAGGGTGGGGAAAGTGAATATTTTGTCAGAATAGACCACTTCAATTTCTCAGCTGACCTCTCTCCTCTCTCAGCTTTATGTGTGTGCTCGAGCCTTGAGTATTGCGGGGTATACATGCTGCATACCACCAATGTGATCGTATCGTGTTTTCGTCACTATAAAAAAAAAAAAAACAAACTGCGTGTGATAAGAAGTCGCCTTCACTCATACAAATCATAATAAATGCTCAGTTGACCCTCTCACCCCTAAAAGTGGTCAACTTCAATTTTCTCTATCAGCCTTTCGAGAGTTTGCCATTATGCATTTTCTTCATGAATAACTGCGAGAACGTGGAGTAATTCAAGAATCAGGATTACGTAGGATTGACCTAGAACTGTTGCACTCGATCGGGGGAGGGGGGGGGGGGGGGAGGGGGTGGGAACTCCCATATAAAAAAAGGACGAGGATGTTTGTCGTGCCTGTTAGGGGTAAATTCACGGGTTTTGGTACCGCTTAGGATACGCTGACATTTTTTTCCTTGAAAACAGCAAGGAATAAAGTGCTTGATGATATCATATTGATAACAATTAAAGGCATCGAAACTTTAAATTCTTGGTATGCTTTTAGTGCTACATTTTAGGGGCCAAAGTAAGCTCAAGCCAGGCCTGTTTTAGTATCTCTTAGGGGTCAAAACGAAAATTCCCAAGCATCCCCGGGATCAAGTCCTCCCTCCCCCCTCGGGGTTTAATGTCTCGTGTCTCTCAATCGATCAGCTTCTGTTTGTTTGTTTCTTGATTATGTCTTCTCTGTTTGTGCCCCTATTTCAGTTTTTCTCGGTTTGATTTTGTCTCTCTGTCTGCCTCATTGTCATCATAACATAGATTTAAAGTCTCTGTGTGTGTCGAGTTTCTCTCCTATACAGTTTCGTAATTTTGATCTCACCTCATGGTTTCTTTCAGGCAGGCTTTCAAGTAAGGAATCTTGTTTAGGTCTTCCTTAGTAAGATATTCATCTCTTCCCAAAAGTTTGTTCACTTCTTCCAACAACCGATCTTGGGTTTCAGGGTTCCTTGCCAGATAATATAGCAGCCATGACATCGTAGTAGACGTCTAAATTGAAAAAAAAAAAAAAAAAAAAAAAACTTCACTAGGTGGCCCTTCTTAGCCAAACAAGTACTTCTGATAGCACTGTATATTTGAAAAAAAAAATCAAACAAATTCGAAAAAAAAAAGAAAAAGATTTGATAAATGTTTAGAATTTAGACAGCCCTAAAATTAATGAATAGAGAATTTTAAACGAAGATTGTGGTTAAGACGTCAAGGAACATGAAAAAGACACCGCGGAATACGTCTTTGACGTCAATTCTGTTGGTCAGCGGTCGTCGACTTGCTTTAATTTGAGATAATTTTACATCGTGTGCAAGCCTCTTTTTTCTTTTTCACAACTCAGTGTTATAGAAAATGCATTGAACTAATTTATATCGAGTACTATAGTACTGAATTTTTTGGCAACGACTTGAGATTTTACTCTGAACTATACAAAATCTGCATTTGAGTTTATAGTTATGCTCAGTGACCGCTGACTCAAAAATACGGTGACCGCATTGCCAAAAAAAAAAAAAAGAAAAATTCCGCGGTGTCCATGAAAAACGATTTGCTAACTCACAGTGTCCACGCCTGCTGAAAATATATCAATGGTAGTGACGATGACTTCATTTAGCGTTAAATTCTCCTTTGTCATCAAGTAGCTCAATAACGGGACAACTGCAACGTTACAAAAGTGCAATAAACACAAGCACACGTGTTCTTGGGGCGCTGTTAAAGATGTTTACGGATGACTTTTAGTAAAACTGAAAACCAAAGTAGTGTAGTTACACCGCCAATCACAGAGGCTGCAAGAAACAGTTTCAACCAATCAAAACCCAAAGTCTTTTGTATTTGGTTTTACTTAGAAAAAGAAACCAATGAGCAGTGAGTAGAAACTTGCTTGCTTGCGCGAGAAGATCGCAATCGGGCTTTGCTTGAGTTCGTGATTGGTCAAGAATCCTGTTAATTTGTTTGGCAATTCAAAAGCGTAGCAAACGCAATTAAAACAAAACATTTTTCAACAGTCATCCAAAAACAGCTACACTGCCATTGCACTGGTCTGCTATAGTGTTGCAGAGATGCGGTTGATGCATTATGTGCTAGCGTAACAGTGTGTTCTCCTGGGCTCTGAGTAAACATGGAAGGGGTTAATCGGCGCAAGTATAATTATTGCAGATAGTCTGGTATCAATTTTGATGCATGATTTACTGTGCCGCATTCCGCCATGATCTGGTGTTGCTTGGTCTGGGATGGCGTAGTGTGACGTGGCTTGGCGAGATCTGGGCCCGGTCGTTCGAAAGCCGATTAAGCTAAACCAGGATTAACGAATTCTTTCTCTCGACCTCTCTGCCAATATTAAACAGAAAGGTTTTGTTCGAAGATGAATTTAAAAGCTTGTTCCAGCTCAGACGTATCAAGGAAATCGGTGCAGGACGAAACCTTCACATTTTCAGGCTTATAACTGACAAGAAAGTTGATGCCAAATCCAAGATTAGCCCAATCGTGCTTTAAAAACCCGGGCCTAGATCAGCATGGAAACGCGGCATGATGTGGAAAGGTTGGTAGTATGGAATAATGGTTTAGTTTATGGTATGGTATGATGCGTTATGGTGTATAATTGCCATAGTATAGTGTGATATGTATATAGTGAAGTAAGACACGGCATGCCGCTAAATAAATGTGCATTTCTGGTGCATTATTTGAAATGAATGGTGTGGTATGGCATGGTTTGGCCTGGCCTGGTTAGGTTTGGTATGGTTTGTTGGGTGTTGATAGTATAAAATAATTTCATCTTGATTACCCTGTTTCTTGTCGGAAGAATGAAGTTTTTCACTCAATTGCTTCATCTGTTTATCGATGTGTTTTCTTCCGACGTCAGACATGATGTTAATCGCTTGCTGAACTTTCTTCAGAGATGGCGTCTCTACGAATTTTACAAAGGTCCTTTCGTATCCAACTTCCACTTTATGAGCGTAAATAAAGAAGTCGTTTACTGCTTGTATGAATGCCAACACATCTTCCGCTGGAGGGTCATCGTACAGGCCTAGTCTAACATCAAATACCATGGTTCCAATGGCTGGGAAAGAGAGACAAAATACAAGTCACGATTGAACCGCACTAAGATGTCTAGCGATATACAAGAGGTACTAGAGGTGATAGTGATATAGCATGATGGTGATGCAAGTGTAACGATGATGTTCATGGTCATGGCCATGACAGATAACAACGATGACAACTAAACATCAACCGACCATTAACGAAACAACCAAGCAAACTCGACCAACCATTAGACGACAAAACGGACCAGTCACATCAACGACCAGAGACATAAATACCGCCACCTGACGAAACCACTTCACTTGACTCTGAAGATGATTTCCGCTCAGGAAGTCGAAACGTCAGTCACCAACAACAGTCTTCCTGGACACTACTCCAACCCGGACGATCACAACCAACCTACTGTTCACACTCCAATACAACGATGATATAGTTACTACGCTTAAAATAAGTACAGGTAGTGGTATACAGCTATGTTTCACAATCTTTCATACATTCTGTGGACCACTTGAACAACTCTCTTTGCAAATCCGGGACTTCTCCTCCCTGCCCGTAGGTTTCCCTAACGGTCGTTAGTCGCTTCATGGTGTCTTTGACAACGCTGTTGAAGTTATCTATATTTTCGTGGATTTCTCTGGGACGAAGCATTCTTGGTGCAATGGCCTGTCGAATCTTGTGCCACTCTTCACCTTGCCTAAGAAAAAAATGTTCTCAATGAGTTGTATGAACGGCACTACGGAAGTCCCTTCCGTTGGTCAGCGGTCGTCGTTACTACTATGTAACTCAGTCTATCTCGAAGTAAAAATTCACCTCGTGTGCAAAACTCGTTACAAGCGCGTGGGGTTACCCTGAGAGCAGAATAACATTTTTCCGAACGAACCTATCACTACCTATCACTATGACTAGGTTCTAGCGAACCTATCACTTATGGGATCCCACCTATTTGGCTTGCGTGTAAACAGAAGTCCGCGGGCGGGATTTCGACTGTTAAAATCAACAAAACTGACTCAGCTTGAAGCGTTGAGGCTAAGGTTAGTAGTCATCAGATTAGTAGTGCAGAAATTTGAAATTAAAATTGTGACAGCTGGCGCGCGTGTTAAGTTGCAAAGCCAAAACAAAACAGAGGGCGTGTTTTCGTTCCTCAGGGCGATTCCAATTCTGTTTTCGAGAAAATAAAGTTCTTGAGAGACACGGGTGAATTGTAACGAAATTTAAGGTGGCTCGACATAATTTTTTTGACGCGCGAAACACTGTTTCCGCTTTGGTATAGTTTTCCAAAGCGTTTAGCTAAGCAAAACTACAATCATGGTCAAAAGTCGTTGGGACGCTCCCCTTACGCACATCCGGAGTGCAATGTAAATCCGTACAACCTATGGGGGTCTCATATTTCCCTCCCCCTCCCCTCCATTCAGTGTTGGCCCGTGGTGCAGCTATGAGCCAAACCACGCTCAACTACCAAAAATTGAATGGGGGGGGAGGGGGTAAACTTGAAATCGTCCCAACAATTTTGACCATGATTGTAGCTAACGTACAAAGCCTCAGACTGAATCAGCCGCGTTTTTGGCGTAAGATACACACACCGGAAAAAAAAGCTGCCTGCTCAGGAAAAAGATAATGTCACGCGCAGGTATCGTGCACATGCGCAAATGCTGATCTTGTACCCGAAATGTTTGCGGTTTCCCTCGTGTTTTTGCGGATAACTCCGCTCCGAGTCGGTGAATTGCCTCTATTTTTTCCTCATTCATTTAATTTAAGACGAGAAAAGCCAACGCCTTTTTTAAAGAATTTCTGTCAACAGAAAACCAAATGAGAAGAAAAATGGATTCCTGCAAAACGTGTTGACAGAATTTTACCAAATTTATTTTGTTGTTTTCTGTATACAAAACAATTGTTTCAAAAACATTCACCGAAGGAATATGAATATAACTAACTTTTTCCCACTTTTATATCACTCACAACAGGTGACGTTGTGTTGCCATGGTAACCGATATCTGCTCAAAATTTATGGAACACACTCTTCATAAGAACTCAATGCCATAGACATAAAATTCTTTTGAGAAAGTAAATGCTGATTAAACTAAACTGCAGGTCCTTTCCTGACTGCCAGAAACTATTACGAGCCACCTTAAAAGTGATTGCGCGACGTAAATCTTTAAAGACTACAAATAACATTCGCGCGGCGCTCGTGCAGTTTTGTGGTCTTTTAAAAATTTACTCGTGCTCATTTATTCGAAATTGCACTCGAAATCCATGCAATTAGCTATACTAAACGTCCTCCCTCACCTCCTTTGGCCCCCGAAATTTTAAATAAGCGCCCAGGGCGCTTATTCGAGGAAATACAATCAGCAAGTGCCAATTTAACAAATTAATTCGTTGACAGCTGGGGAAAGAAAAAGGAAGTCCCACATCCTCGGCATTGTCGAGGCTTGATGAACTTTGACATCTATACAATAAAATAAGGTGATCAGAATACTGCACAATGTGCTGGTAAGCTGAAGCCACAGAATAGGGCACAAAGGCCACGGTGGTAGTGGGCATTACCCCTTGATCTACCAAAAAAAAAAAAAAAAAAAAAAAAGAAAAAAAAATTGTAAGCCCAAGTAATAGCAGCCATGGACAGCCGTTTCAGCCTTATTAGGCCTCGTCAGCATGGCATAGCTATACTTGGGCTTGGGTTCCCACACTGAGGTAACAATAAAATAAGGTGGTTTTGTGTTATGTGCTATGCGCATATGTGTGCACAAGTCTACACTAAGCCTCGAGTTTCTTTAAAATCGTAGCATGCAATATCCACTGGACTCAGTGTGGCCGTCATAATACGGCTCAGCGAAAGCAAAATCAGTGCTGTTGTTTGTTATGAAAAATAATCAAGTAAACAATTAACAGATGTGCGTACTTTTCTGAGCCAAACGTCAAATTGTTTTGAGTTTTCGCGATTAGTTTCACCGGCGTTGACTTCGGAAGGGGCGTTTTTGATATCGGCAACTTGTACAAAAAGTTTGCCGGGTAAATGTGTCGCAGCGAAGCCCTTTACAATTAAAACAGTACATTCTGAACGACGCGACTGATTCGTTCATTGTGTGTTAGAAACCATTGGAATATTTAACTATTCGTACTTACATATTAACGATGCCAATGGGTTCATTCTTACTCTTCCGGATCTCTGCCACTGATTCAAAACCTGGTCTGTTGGGATACTTTCCCTCTGAGCGAAACACTTTGCCAGCTTCGTCCAGGTCACTGATATGAACGATATCTCTCCCAAACAGATTTTCCTTGAAGATGGGCCCATATTTCTTAAAGAAACCTTGATGCACCACGAAAGGTTGTTTCCTCGCCTTCTCCGTCAGATAGTTGTGAACTGTCCCAAAGAACGGCACTCCTCGAGGACCAGGGATCTCCTCGAACGGCCGACCGACGCTGGGAACCTGTTGGGAACTGGTCGCCGCCGCCAGGGACGTCTGGGAGCGCAAGAACGAAACGCCTTTGCTAGCATTTCGAAGCTGCAGCCTTGAGAGAAATGGAAACCGCGAGAAACTCGGGTATTTCGGATAAATTTGGCTTATCATCCTTTGGGTATTTAGTTATGATGTGCGTTTCGACAATAAGCAAATCGAAACGGACACTAAATACGATGCTAATCTAGGGAAAAAATCTAATTTGTGCGCGTGGGTGGTCGGAGTCAAGTGTTTACTTTAGTTATGCTATTTTCGAGATTGCGCAGCACGGCCTTTCTGCGTCCGAAGACTTGACTTGTCTGGCTTTTAGTCAAGCTTCCACCGAGACCACAAGCTGTTGTAACTACAGATAGTGTTCAACATGTACTATGGCTTGTAACTGGCTTTGGGCGTTATGCATGACAGTGCATTGTCACAAGACAATGGTATTAAAGTATCATTGTACACAGGAAACTCTGCCCAGCTTTGACGCATCAGACTACCACTCCTGTTTTGTCTTTTTCCTGTTTTTCAGCTTGTCTTCCGCCAATCCCGGGGGGGGAGGGGAAGGGGTACTCCCATATATAAGCCTTGTGGGTATGTGCCGCCCCAAATGGTATCGTTTTCAAGCATTTTTAGTCTGAAATAGGGTATCGATTTTGTCTTTTTGGTCTGGGATAGGTATGATTTTAACAGAAATATGTCGCCGCGGACATTGCACGGCCGATGGAAGAAAACACAGAGCGGAAACCGTTGTAAAAGAACAAAATATCTCTAAACAAAGGTCTGAAATAGGTATACATTTTGGAGTCAGGTTTGAAATAGGGTATGCATTTTTGGAGTCAGGTCTGAAATAGGGTATAGAAAATCAGGTATTTTGGTCTGAAATAGGGTAAGGGTTTTTAGGACCGGGCGGCACACCCCCACCCAAAATTATAGTGAGTGCCCTAGCCCCCCCCCTTCCCCCCCCCCCCCCCCCCCCCGCCAATAGGCGACAGAGGGCATAACACCTGGAGTTGTGGACATGAAACCCTAAAGTGTGGGTTATTAATTTGCATTCGGCTTTATCCACGTTTGCAGATAGCCTTTGTTCAGGAAGGAAACACAAGATCGGCAGACTGTTGCATGAGGATTGCGTGTTGGTAGAGTCAGGGGTATCACACAAGATTAAAGCTACTTTCTCTGGGCGTTCTAAGTCCGATTTTATTATCACACAAAGTTAATTTGGGCTTTGTCTAATTTCGATTTTTTTCTTTGCTAAGAAAATTGAATCTGTTAGGACCTTGCGCAATTCGTCGCGGCGGTTGATCACGGTCAGTCTTTGTTTTTGAGCTTATTCTATTTTGCGAAACGAAACGAAACGAAACGAAACGATACAAAAATATATGAATCACTGAAACAATAACTGCTTGTGCTTTGTGGTGATGAGAAGAGTCCCTCCAGGAAAACGCGGTTGCGGTAAATCAGTTCTAAAGCGCGTTTCGCAAAATAGTAACTTTGAAAAATTGCTACTAAATTTGCGAAACGGTAAATATGACTTTCTCTTTAACGTAGCAACCGAGTTATTTCGTGAAAAGGCGGGAACATCTCTGTGTAATCTTTCATTGTGCAGCATGACATCCTATCTGATGTTAAATACCTCCAGTATTTCGACTCGTTTTCACAAAATAGTAATTCCGCCGCATTGATTACTACTTTGCGAAACGGACTCAAACATTGCGCTATTTGAAGTTACAGACCATTAGATTCCGGTTGGAGCGAACAGTTCCCTATCCACTTTGTTACCAGTCGGTTCGGTGTATTTATCATACAAATCCAATTTCATTTCGACTCGTTTCGCGTGCTTGCCATCGCCGCTAGGAACGTCAGCCGTATAGACCGACCCGAAGCTACCTTTCCCGATTTCTTCTTTCGACTATAGTCGTGAACAAAATTACCTGAACAATTTACATTTCTCGGTACGATCCGCGGTACTTTGAAAGCCATAGGTAAAACAACTCCAACGAAGAAATCCGGATGCGATGAGTAACGCAACTACACAATCTGCACGTGAATTCGATTGCAACACATGCTTACGTAATGTCTTCATTCAAACCACTTCCGGTCTTCCATTAAAAGTCAATACGATGCCTTTTTAATTGTTTACCAATTAAATGTTTCATCTTCACATCGACGCTGAACTGACTAGTAACAGAGTGGATAGGGAAGAATGTTCGCCCCAACCGGAATCTAATGGTCTGTAACTTCGAATAGCGCAATGTTTGAGTCCGTTTCGCAAAGTAGTAATTAATGCGGCAGAATTACTATTTTGCGAAACGAGTCGAAATGAGATTGGATTATACACCGAACTGACTGGTAACAGAGTGGATAGGGAACTGTTCGCTCCAACCGGAATCTAATGGTCTGTAACTTCAAACAGCGCAACTATGTTTGAGTCCGTTTCGCAAAGTAGTAATTAATGCGGCAGAATTACTATTTTGCGAAACGAGTCGAAATGAGATAGGATTATACACCGAACTGACTGGTAACAGAGTGGATAGGGAACTGTTCGCTCCAACCGGAATCTAATGGTCTGTAACTTCAAACAGCGCAACTATGTTTGAGTCCGTTTCGCAAAGTAGTAATCAATGCGGCGGAACTACTATTTTATGAAACGAGTCGAAATACTGGAGGTATTTAACATCAGGTAGGATGTCATGTTGCACAATGAAAGATTACACAGAGATGTGCCCGCCTTTCCACGAAATAACCCGCGGTTGCAATGTTAAAGAGAAAGTTATATTTACCGTTTCGCAAATTAGCAATTTTTCAAAGTTACTATTTTGCGAAACGCGCTTTGGAACTGATTTACCGCAACCGCGTTTTCCTGGAGGAACTCTTCTGATCACCACAAAGCACAATCAGTTATTGTTTCAGTGATTCATTTATTTTCGTTTTCGTTTCGTTTCGTTTCGCAAAATAGAATAAGCCTTGTTGTTGTTGTTGTTGTTGTTGTCAAATGGTTTGAACCCAGGAGCCTGATCAGTACGTTAATTGTGATTGCCCGGGTGAGAGTAGTCTCTGGAAAGACTGCTGTTATTGAGTGACGTTTCGACTACCAGTTGCTGTTGTTGTTGTTGCTTGTTGAAATAGAAAATCGCAGGGCACCATGAACGCGGTATAGACAAGCAAATATGAAATCAATGTCAGTTCTATACTAAAATTACTGCAAACAATGTTGGCGAGGCTTTGTTAAGTCCGACTCACAAACTTGATCCTGACTGGTCGGTCTGGTACGACGAGCAACTTGAGTGTGGCTTCAACGGGCTCGTGGTGAAACTCCAGGCGAAATCGTTGGATAATCTAAATCAACAGAACAGCATAACAGTGCAACTATCTCTGTGTCACTCCATATATAAAGGAAGGGATGGAGGAGGGGAGGGACGGGGAAGTAGCGGAGCACTATATTTTGCTGGCCGCGTAAAACAATTGCACCACAACGTCTTTTTAACATCACCCATCACCCTCCCCTCCTCTGCCCTCCACTTCTGTCACTGACTACACGTACCTTCGCGAGGAACAAGTGCATTTTTGTTTCAGCAATCCGACGACCTGCGAGAGGAAGGTTGATAGATGATCTGAGAGGATACATGTGCACGAAGAGGGCGTTATATCCAACACAGGAGTGCGAACTTACCAACGCACATGCGCGGTCCAAACCCAAATGGGAGACTCGCAAAGTGGTTGATATTTTTCCTGTTTTCTCTCAGCCATCTTTCAGGTTTGTAGTCCAGAGGGTCATCAAAAAGCTTCTCCGATCTTCCAGCCGAGTACACCGACATGTGAACATTGGTCTGTTGAAGAGGACAGACGCGTGTTAGCTTACATAACGTATGCTTACACCGAAGCTGGTGCAACGCGTTTTGGGGGCTTAGCTTTGACTCATCTCGAAAATTGCAGTTAAACCACACACACACACACTCTCTGAGACGCGTTTACGCGATTGCTAAAGCAGCTTCGAATAATGCTTCATGTAAGCTAACGTCAGTGTCCCGATATTTCAAGTTACTCGTATCTCCTCAGAGCACGTGATGCCAGAACTCACCCCCTCAGGCAGATGATATCCACACAACTCCACATCTTGCTGCAGAATACGAGGAATCAAGAATGTCACAGGATATAGCCTGACAAGGAAACAAAACAACTGCTTATCACAACACTCTCGTGCAGATGAACAACACCCGAAACATTGTATAGGAATAACAGAACATGGAACAGAACCCGAAAACAATGACGCGAAGAAACACATGACGTGACTGAGAAAATCTACAGTAGGTGCTCGAAACGGGTGGACGAAATCTTCTAAAAGAACACGATCATTGTGTATTGTTGTCTTTTCTGAACAAATTGCTATTACTTCGATTCTGCTGGATTACTTTTCCGTTCATTCCAGAATTAAAATAACGCCCAAACGAGCACCATGTCAGGTTACACAAGGGAGGGTAGAGTCGGGGGCGTTAAAAACTAATCTTCGATTGAGTCGGCGTGTGAGTCTAGAAATTTCAAACATGTGTTTTCTCAGTCCAGCAAATCCCCAAAGAACGCGGTGCCTTTACGTCTTCAAGGTAACCTTTGCTTCACTGATATGTGGTGCTTTCTCTAAATTCCCGCGATCCAATCGAGTATTAGTTTGTAACGTCCCCGGCTCTCCCCTCCCTGGTGAAATCTTAGCTTTGGCTCACCTGAGCGTTTCCTTGATGCAGGCCTTTAGAAGTGGCATGCGCACGAGGTTTTTGTCTGTGACGTAATCGTCCGTACCCAAGACGCCACTCACTTGTTGATGGAGACTTTCTTGGACTTCAGGGTTTCGCGCGAGGTTGTAAAGGAGCCATAACATGGTGTTCGAGCTCTGTAAAAAGAAAGGGCACAGCATTCGATCAGTGTCTGCTCTTTGTTCTTTCTCATATCTTTCTTTTTACTTTTTTGTGCACATGCAGATAGACGGGTACAAAGGACATACATACATGCACACATAAGATATATACGTACATACAACACATACATACATACAACACACACATACATACATACATATACATACGTACACGTAGTAGCATAATATAAAGTCTAATCCTCATAAATAGAACATCACATTAATTTGTCTAAAACATTATCCCTGTCTGAGCTTACCGTATCAACTCCAGCCATACACAACTCGATAGTAATCATGTGGATCTCCTGAGGTGTGAGACCTTCATTTGCGAGAATGTTAACCAGAATAGGGACCACTAGGAGATAAGAAATGACGACTAGTTAATGCTGCAGTTGTAATCCTCTAATTTCTTGGCCCACTTTTAGAAAGATGGTTGAACAGATAATCCAGATTAAAGGAGCCCTTTTAACCACAGTCCTTTGCGCCATTTTGGGGGGGCTCCCGAAAGCATTCGGCTGTTCGCGCTTGGGCCATAAGGCGACGAAAAAAAAACTCGGTCCATAACTTAATACGGCACGGACCGCGCACTCGGTTAATAAGATTTATATTCCTAGCGAGCCCCAACGCTCCCAATGTTCTTGGATTCAGTGGTCTTAAAACCTTCTTTTGCAGATAAATACTTATATCCGTTTTTAAAGTTGTGTTAAATAAGCATTTACAGATGACAGATATAGACACTACTTTACTCTTATACCAGTCTTTTAGCTGTCACCTTCCTTCTTTCGATATTCTTCTCCGTGTTCATCGCCCATTTCTCTCAATTCTTGTAGCTTCTCGTTCACGTAAGACTGGCCAATCGTCAGAGCGATGTCGTACGCATGACAGAATTTCTTCCAAACAGGTGTCTCCACGTAATGCATGAAAAATCTTTG
Organism: Plumapathes pennacea; assembly: GCA_964036295.1. Classification (NCBI taxonomy): domain Eukaryota; kingdom Metazoa; phylum Cnidaria; class Anthozoa; order Antipatharia; family Myriopathidae; genus Plumapathes; species Plumapathes pennacea. The sequence continues at coordinate 9,973,836 of OZ038465.1, read as the reverse complement.
CGGACCAAATTCAAGTGGCTGTGTGTGGGCAAGAATGTCGTCCACGGCTTTAACGAACCTCGCTGACTTCTCCTGTGGCGCGTCCTTGAACAATCCGAGCCGGGTGTCAAACAACACCGTGCCCATCGCTGAAACAAAGTTTACGCATTAACTAATAGGAAGCGTGAGTACATTCGTGTTTAAGATTGCGAACTCACCTACTCGGGCCGTGAGGCAAAGAGTAGTAAAATGGCCTCGGTTTGTTGCTTTTTTCGGGTCTAGAACAACAAGGTGGTGTATATACCCTGATTGGTTGGCGTGCTCCTGATAATCACGTGATTTGCCGTTGCGTGACAAGGAAATTAGACTTTTGTGCGAATGTCAAAATACGGTATGTTGGCGAGTGACAAGTTTAAGTCGCAAAGGAATGCTACTGCATGAAAACTACTGCTGGCCTGCGTCGGCGTCGAGTATAAAACGTATCGCGTGTAAACCTAAGGTTGGATAATTACTCAACGCCATAAAGATGTATAAACTGACGTTTTAAACGTTAGATTCGTCACTTTGTCTGACGAAAATCAAAAACCCTCAAGACGTTGGCTTACATAATTCTTACTTTATTTAGCATAAATGTGTAAACATTTATATCAACCTTGACACAACTTTGGACAGCTAACAACGACAGACAGCAGCAGCGACAGAGACACACAGAAATGCAAAAACTTACTCTCTGTTGACCAGCGGTTCAGTTCATCTTTCAGATTAGGAACCTCGCCAGCGGAGTCCCTCACACTGGTCATGCGCGCGACAGCATCTTTCACCACACTGTTCATGTTGTCCATGTATTTTTCTACTTCCACAGGTCGCAACAGCTTGGGAGCCACGGCTTGACGATAGCGGTGCCACTCTTCCCCTTGCCTGTATCAGAGATGAAATATGCTAATAGACTGTTGCCGCATGCAACATGTAGTAATGACACACAACTATATAGTAATGAGAGGAGCATTTTAGGCCTGCAGGGACAGACGTCATAAATCTAAAACCCTTCGGTCCATTAATCATATAACCGCGTGTTTCAGTGTTGTAGGTCAAATGCAGTGGTTGATTTGCTGAATTGAGAAGGAGTATTGTCCGATCTGAGGTTTCCCGAGTCTCTACTGGTTAATCGTCGCCATTTTGGATTTCACGAGCAAACTTGCAAAGTTCAGGCAGTACTGACTTTTCAAGACTTGGACCCTAGTAGGGTCCTAACCGTTCCTCTTTAAGTGTGGTGACACTACTTCCGACACGTAAAACGGTCTGTCAGTCAGTCCAGTGAACGTTTCCAGTCTTCCGAATAAGGCAGCCGCAACTATTCTGTCAAGTCTCTCTTCTCAGCTCAAAAAAATCACTCTACTGCATTCAGTGACCTACAGCACCTAAGTATGGTTGCGTATGATTTATTTTGACCGCGTTTGCTTCAGTTTGATGAAATCAGTACAGTTTTAGGTCAAATACTGGCGGCCATTAACGTCGCCTCAAATACTTTTATGGAGATTAGAGATCTGCACTAGTAGATGGGTTTTAACTTGCAAGCCTTTTCAAGCCTTTAGCCCGAAGACAGTCTCTGAATACCCGGCGTCTGAAACGACATCAAACATAAATGCGTGTTTACATCGTAACCAATAGCAACGACACACAAAGTATATAATCAGCCAATAATGAAAGCCGATTCAGCTATAAATTCCCGTCTTCTGCGAGGATAACTTCTTTACAACTGAATGCATTTCTATTGAATGAACTACTGTATATTTTCTTCGATGTTACACCGGCTGAATATTATTTCTCGTTTTCTCGAGGACCAAAAAGTGCAGAGGGCCAAGTACATTACAGCTTCGACTTCTTTTATATATATTAACACTCATTGCTCTTTTTCTCTTATGGTCTGTCCAACTAAAATCCGAAACTTTATCCTCAACCTTCTTGGTATTCATACAAATGCTCAAACTTTCAGATTTAATTGCATAGCCACATTAAATCGAAAGAACAGATGTGTGGAAAGAGATTAAGTCGAAAACTACCGCAAACTATCATCACCCTCAACAAACAAAACCTTGACTTTCAAACCTTCCCTAAGCAAACAAAGCAAACTGACTGAAAAGGCACATTAACAAACCTTGCTATAAAAGCCTGACCGATAGATCCATTACACGCCAATACAAGGTCGAGCACAGCTAACTTGAAGAACAGAGAAATAAGACTATCTGTGCCATGAATATATATTAAACTCCCCTAAATAGGATTTCTGTTGAAAATTTGGTTCTCGAAATTGACTGCTGATTCTTGTGACGTAAATGGATTTAAGCGATCATAATTATTAGCTAGCACACGGACTTATCTGAACGATAGGTGCAAAAATGAAAATGGCAAAACACGTGTAAAATATAAAACTGCTTACTTACGCTAAAACCAAGCCAAGACAATGCTTCCCTTGTTGCCGGTACAGCAGCCAAGACTCGACGGTTGAACGATGAGGATACTTTCCCTCGGCTCGAAAAACCTTCTTGTATTCGGTCGGGTCCATGATATTCACGATGGTGCGTCCAAAAAGATTCTCTTTAAAGATAGGCCCGTGTTTTCGAAACAGTTCTTGGTGAACTTTGAACATCTTGTCGATACCATTTTGGCCCATGTACTCCCACACACTGCCGACAAATGGAAGCCTACTCGGCCCTGGAATTGCTTCAAACGGTCGAATGGTGGGAAAAACCGCGGTGTCGCCGTTTGCACGTAAGTGATGTTGGAGTGGCCTTCTTGGTAGCATCCCAAGCCAACACAACGCTTGGTTTTTGCTCCATATTCGAGGCATTTTGAGACGGAATTGACCGGTTAATATTAGCACGATCACTAAGTTTATTGCTTTCTTACTTCACTTAATACTGTTAATCCTTGACTGCATGTGTAAGACATTGCTTATTTGTCAACATAATCAAGAAATGTGAAACCCGCCGTGTTTGCATAGCCTGATATAAACGGTGGAGTGCTTTGTGAAACAAAAATTTGTTAGAACCTAAACAATTGGAGGCAATTTACGGCACATCAAAGACCATCACGCCCTTTCGAACATTCTTGAGTGTTTTCATCATGCAGTGTAAACGAAGCGCGTTTTATTGCAGTATACACGCTTTCCATTCTTTGTACTCTTATATAAACACTTATGATGGATGTTGGAAGAACACGAGAAAAGGTTTTAAATTGTTCAACTTTTTCTTGTATCGTTATTTATAAAATTGTTTTTAACCAATCAGAGCGTGCGTAGTATCAGTTATTTTATAAATATTATTTAATTTACATCCCACGAATATCCGGTAATTTAGCACCGAAATGTTTTGATTTGCTGTTACTATTATGGCTATTATTATTGTAATCGATGTGGATGTAAATTACGGGTACCACAATAAAGGCGAAATAACAATAATAAAAAATACAGAAAATACAGAAAAAACGCCCATTACCTGTATGACTGTGCAGAAAGAAGTCCGTTTGTTCTATTTGGGCTCAAAATACAACCTGTACAGTACGAGAAAACACCGAGTTGTTCATTCGCTTTGTGTCGCAAGAACATTTCCTGGTCTTACGTTGTTTTGTTAAGAACCAAGCAGGTGTTTCACACGTGACGTAAACAATGCACTGTAAAAAACACTATACATGTTGCCAGGGCGAAAATCCTCGAACGGACGCAGAAAATCTTCGTTGAAAGGAAATCTGTACACGACACCCGAGACACAGCTGGGGACTAATCCGGACGTCATATGACTCCCACAGTGACAAACCACGGCCGCTGTGCTTCATTATGATCAGACGGCCAAAACAGTTGACTATCATCGTCTTGATAACGCTGTATTTACTTCAAGGAGTCCTCTATGGCTTCCAGATACAGGCTCTTCCAGTTCTGTTGAGAATTAACGGAGCTTCACAGTCCCTTATCGGCAGTATTCATCTTTTGGCATTTCCGTGGCTTCTCAAATCCTTTTGGGCTCCGTTTATCGACGGCTGCGGCGCCAATAGTTCGCTCTTGTTAGCGGCCAATCTTTGGAGTACCTCAGTTTGTCTGCTTGGAGCGCAAACGGAGAACAGGGCACTGTTCTTGGCGGCAATGTTTTTGTTGAATGTTAGTTCAGCCACGATGGATTTAACCCTAGGTCAACTTTTAATGTCAACCTTCACAGCGGCAGAAATTCCCCGGATCAGTACCTTCCACATCATTGGATACAAAACTGGGGCTCTCATAGGTGGAGGGATGATTCTGTGGATCACAGCATACTTGGAAAAAACCAAGGCGATTCTCCCTGTTTTATCAGCAGTTTATTGTTCCCTCGGCATTGGTGTCGTTTGGACCTCAAGCGGCGTGACAAATCCAAGTCACGTATTCGAGTCAAAAGTCAGACGTGATGTAACGCAATTCTCAACACTGGTTCGTTCGTTTTTCCAAACGCCTGGTACTTGGTGGGTAGCTGGGTGTATGTGTGCTTTTAAACTGACCTCTCACTCGGCGAAGACGCTCTTTGTTATGTTTTTGGTGGATCGTGGTTTTACGCCGAGTTATATCGGTTTCATGTCGGGTACGATTGGTCAGCTGATTTCCATTGGTGTTGCTTCGGGAGTAGGATTTCTGCTCAGCGCAAAACGGTACGTCTGGATCTCAGTGACAGAAAGACAGACAGAAAGACAGAATGGGACGTTTCAAACTTTCGACTTTTGACTTGCTCCAACGAAGGTTTACACTGTATTTACGGCATTAAACACATCCACATCAACCTTAGTTCTATTACACTAATCGTTTTAGAGAGAGACAGACAAACAGACAGACGAAAACATACTTTCTTGGAAACGAGACACGGGAATTAGGGTCGAATACATGAAGCGGGCTGGCCCGGTTTGCCGAGATTCCGGTATGCCCGTGAAACATACCAAAAAATGAAAACAAAAACAAACAAACAAACAAAAAACAATTACGCGATCACAGGGGAAACAGTAGCTTAGCAACGACTAAACGAGATGCTCTCAATAGCTTCTAGATTCGATTCAACAATGGCACTAATTTGCGTATTGACATTAGGACAAAAGGCGAGTCAAGTAAACACAAGAAGTACAGCAGGTGTAAGTTCTACTCCTTTTAAAATTCCGTTCGGAATTTTCTCCGAGTTAAACTAAACGTTACAGGGTTACTCACGGACAGAGGCAATTACTGCAGAATGCGGTGTTTAGCTGAAGCAAAACTAAAGTTAACAGCTTCGTATGAAGTGGTTTACTGCACTGAACAACACTACACGACCGTAAAATGTGTCAAAGTTATCGGATAGGGTGAGAGTTTTGTACATCTGATTGGAAAACGTCCGAACGGACGAGAAGAGCAAGCGAAACACGATTGGTCAACTGACTCCTGGCTTATAGCGTGCGAGCAGGCGTGAGGTGATATATCGACAAATGTACCGTCTAAGCAACTTATCCGTGAATTGAGGAAAAGTAGAATAGGTATTAATACTCAGCGGATCAAAGAAGCACTTTTTGCATCTAAACACTAGCTTCAAATAAGATTTTAGTTAAATTTCCTGATTTGCCGTCTTAGTTTCACAAAAACAGCCAACTTTGTGCCACAACAGATGGTCAGACAGACAGACAAGTAAAATGGGAAGAACGGACAAACAGGAAGACTGTCCTCAGACACATCAGCCCAAGGTGGGAAAATTAGGTAAAAAGCAAAGATTAATTGACCAAAGGAACATTTAATTTACTATATATAAACGTTGTCTGTCTTTTCCTTGCAGTGTTTGTGCAGTAACTGTTTTGCTTGGGACCGCGTTGCTATCGGTCAGCTGTGTCCTTCTTCAATTGTATACTGCATGTTGGGATGTACATCAATCAAAAATATTGCTGGGTAAGAAATCATCTTCTATAAAGCAATAGCTCATATTCATTTTCGTTGAGTGATATTGGAAGAACCACATCTTAATGGCTGTTTTCTCTCCAATTTCAGCGCTCGTTTTACAGCACATTATATTTGGTGCCCAGGCCACCCCACTCAATACGTTGATGTGGCAATGTTCCCAGAGCGCCCCGCGCGCCCTCCGTACGACTCACTCCTCCCTTCTAAGTACACTGGAGACTCTCAGTAGACAGGTGGCCATGTTTTTGGCGGGAGTCTTGGCGGAGATGTGTGGCTACTGCTTTGCTTTAACTGTTTCTTTTACAGCCTCACTTATTGTTCTCTTCTTAGTCTATCATTGTCCAAATAACTTGCAAAGCGACGGAAAAACTTGTTCGACTCACAAGAAGACTTTGCCTAAGTCAAATTGACGTACCAGGTATTTAAAAAAACATTTCAGTATCGTTTACTTTTTCCTATAAATATGGACTTTATACAATGCACTCATTGAAAGCTTTCATTTGAGTGGTCACGCCTGTAGGTTTCACTTGACATGGTTTAGGGGTTGGATGTTTTCTAGGTCGCCTGTGGCGCTAAAGGGGTTAAGGTAAGCCACCGTGGATAAACTAATGTAATTATTATAGTGGCATCACTGTCTCGCGGTACATTAGGAGGCTTGTATCAGCAAAATATATATGGAATGAAATTTTCAGTTGACCAAATTAACAGAAGCTGAACAATTCCCACCAATCAGAAGCCAAAGTATTTATAGCGCTAAACACATAGGCCAATGAAACAAGGCAGCAAAACGCTAAAACCAAACCAGTGTCCCAGCTGATTACTTGCGACACTGTTCTATTCTGGAATAAAAGGGACTTGGGCTATGCTCCGGTGTTGTCCTTGTTTGTAGAATGGACAGAGTTTAATCGTGCAGTCCAGTTAGTGAACCATCATTCGACTGAGCTTTTAATAATATCACTCCAAATCTAACTATTTTATAGCTGTGTAATACACACCGCTAAAATTGTGCAGCTCAAACAAAATATTGTCATTAACAATGTCAGTCAGTCACTCTCACTTCTACTTCTCCCTAATTTTCTAGTCAAGAGTGGTAGCTACTCTTGGAAGTCCAGCTTTCTTTACAGAACCTGACAAAATCAGTTGCAAGGCTGGAGAAAAAGAAGAATGAAAAAAAAAAAAAGAAAAAAAAAAAAATCCGGGGCCGTTCTCAAGGAACGCTTCTGCTTCGAACGTTCCCCTTTCTCTTTCGCCCAATTCGCTTGGACGCCTGGTCGATGGATTTGTTCATCTTTTCGTGTTGACTGGGCAATACATAATACGAGAAAGAGAAAGCATTTGTCACCGGCAGTCGCTGAAAACTGCGGAGGTCATACAGAGACACGAGAGAACTCCTCTTCTTGGGCGTGCTGGTGGAGGTGGGGGTGTTGATGCTCTGCCCTGTGGGACTCCTCTCCGGACTCTCCGCCAGAAGTTCTTCAAGCAGGGCACGGTCTGGGGAGAGGTCGTCGCGGAGTTCCGCTCGTCCCAGGCCCTGTGTATAGTCGGTCGGCTGCGTGGCAGAAAGCTTTGGTGTGCAGCTTCTCCAGATGTCGGGAAGGCTCACGTCAGGAGAGCGTTGGCGCCGCTCAGGACCAGATGAGATTGGTCGAGTACGTGAGATAGCTTCATTATCACTGAACTTGTCTAAACCGGCTGAATCATGATGAGCATATGACGTCAAAGTTGGGGTAAGTTTTCGTTTCTCCCAAACTGCCCCTTCCGTGTAATCGCTACCGCGTGTAGTTGGGGGTTGTTGTCCCATGCTATTGATCTTGCTGCTGCTGCTGTTGTTGTTATTGTTGGTGCTGATGAGAGGTCTTGCTTCTCCTGGGTCCAGCTGCAGATTGTTGACGAGTTTGCTGTGATATGTGCGAGGCCGTTTCACGGCGTCCGTCTTCTCTTTCTTCGCGCCTCGTCTTCCTTTCCAGTCTCTTCTCGGAACGTCCGAAGCACTCAGCTGTGACGAGGTCCTGCTGCTCTGATCATCGAACCCTACCACGTGGGAGACACGCCCAGTACAACGTGAATCGCGACGCAAAGTTGCCAATAACGGTTACTTTTGTGGGGCACGCATTCACAAAACCCATCCGGACAAAAGACTACGAAACGAGTGATACTTAGCAAGTACTTTTAAATGGCTTGAGTACAAATTGATCTTTTTCACAAGAATAAGGTTGCATAAATACGGCTAGTCGAGAGCTTTAAAAAGATGAACAATAAACTACTTTTGACGAGGATATATGCAGGGATAATTGTCCGAAGATATTATCTGTTTCGAGAAGCTCACACTGATCGCTTCTCGGAACAGATAGTGTCCAAGAACAATTATCCGTGCATATTTCCGAAGCCAATAATGGGGAGGGGTCGTACCTGTAAGAGAAAATTCTCTGGAGGCTGTGGAGTGGGAACTGCTACCCACACGGCTGTACTTACTCCACATCGAGTTCCGAGAGTCAGAGAGCCGAGCGCGACTGGACTCGAGCTGAGCCGACCGTCCCATGTCCCAGTCCTCCTCGTCCACGTCTTCGTTATAATAAGCGAAAGAGGAACTGTTGTTGGCAACACTCGTGGAATATTTACCCAGCCTTGGGCGTGGAGTGTCTGGCTGACCTGTCTTGTTCCACACTGCAGGATTTTTCTTCTTTGCTCGACGTTGTTTTTGCAGCTCCTGGTATTGTAATATATCTGCGCTGTGACTGTTTTCCAAATTATCCTTGTCTTCTTTCGTTAAGAACAAAGGTTCCGCCGAGGAATCGTGCACAAAATGTCCTGTGAAAAGGAAAGAGGTAAAAACGATTAGTAAATTGATGTTCTACGGCTTGTAAAGGAAATTAAAGAAAGGTTTCAAACTTTAACTCCTGGTCCATAATATGGTGATTTCCCCAGCACTTTAAGAAGAAAATGTACGAGTGATGAGGTGAACACTAATAGCTCAATTAGCTTTAATCTGAGCAAGATATCAAAAGCCAAGTTCTCCACACTGGGCAATGCATCTCAGGAGGAGAATGAAAGAGAAACTTCAAGTTGATCAATCTCGTAAGGTTCCAGAAACGCTAACAATACATGTTCTTCTTACTACCTTAAATCAGCAGCATGCACTACGGTATGAAGGACTTAACATCTGATCGTTTGCAAGAATTCTCTTTGCGTCGCCGAAACTGTCTCTTCATAAAAAGTGAGGAGAACTTGTATTGCCAGACTCAGGACGTAAAGGGTTAAAAGCAAGAAAAGAGTAAGGGGACAGATGGTGCTAATATATTCCAAACTGCACTCGAAATTATGTGATTGTTTAAATACAAAACAGTAAAAAGTGAAATAAAAGTTAAATTGAAAAAGACCCACAGGAAATGAAGAAATAAACAGATAAAAGCTTTCTTCACATAATATATCAAACAGAACAAAAAAGAATCCACCATGAAACAGACCTGCCGTAGCCGCGGTACCATTCCACGCCTCCACCCTTCCAACTGTATCGATCCCCTTTCCAGCATCACTTGACGCGTTGTGACCCCTGGATGACGTTTCGCCCCGTGACCTTGCAGCCGCGTCCGGTTGGCGTACCCATACCCCGGTAGCGTCAATCTTCTCTAGCTTTCCTCGCTGCCCTTTGCTTGCTCCCGGATCTTGTGGCAGATCGTCGCGACCTCCGTCGCTTTTCTCGTGCAAAATTTTGAGTTTTCTGGCGCGCTGAGCTTGAAGAAGCTTCAAGAGCTTCGTCTTCATCTCACTTGGCAGTTCATGGACTTTCAATTCGTTGAGCGTCTCGTAGAGGTTACTGCGCTTCTGTTGGTCATCTGACGATCTTAAGTGAAGACCAAAGATTAATTAAACTATTGGCTATCGCTAGCAAACCATTAATGGTTTACACTTTGCGAAAGGAGCGACATGTATGATCGTAACCCCTCCTCCTTCCCTGGCACTAAATTCCTTCTTGGCATTTATCGGGGGTGGGACAGTGGGGAGGCGAGAGAAAGAAACAGACAGAAACTTACAGTGACTGACACAGGTAGAAGGCAAGAAGACAGACAGAGACAGAGAGAGGGGGAGGAAGTTGCGATACCGTGGCACCCTAAATGGCACAAGGGTGGTAAAAATTCGACGATGTAAACTTCACCAGGCTGCTTTGCGCGTTAGCTTTCGACCAGGATGCGTCGCGCAGATGTCTAACCAAAATGCATTGCGCACCATCTTACTCTGACGTACCCGTGGCTGGCATCTTTTCCAGTTGAAAGGTCTTTACTGATTCTAGCAAAGCCTGCATATTGATCCTCTCCAACACCCAGCACTTCCGCAAGCTGGCGAGAGTACTCGTCGCCATTCAACAGGCGCCCGTGACTGAGATTTTTTTGTAGTATTTCCATCAGACGTTCGTCCGACAGATTCTCCAGGTCCTCAAGATGTCCTTCTCCCATTTGTAAACAACCCAAAGGCAACATGTCATCTGGAGAACCCGTGGGGGAGGAGGGGGGTCTGCTGGTGTCACCGGGTCTTCCGGTGCCACGCTCATGGTTGCTATAGTGACGAGCTGAACCGGTCGCAGATGAGTCGAGGGTTCCACCGCTATCCCTGGAGAAAAAACACACAAGTATTGCTAAATAAAAATATAACAATAGCACTCTATTTTTTTTTATCGCGTTTTCATTATTTTCCAAGTAGGAGCTAAAAGTTAATGCCTCCGCCTCCCCTCCCCGACAAGCTAGCAAGGAAACTTAGAGATCCCTAGCAAAAATGCAAATATTGCAAAGTTGCACTACTCACCCCTCCCCATTCGTTTTGCTTCGTTTCCAGTAATTGACCACAAATTCGGGTCCGCAAGTCAGCTGCTTTTTAAAGCGGCATTTCTCGGGCACTCGGCCCAGGCTCGTCCAGTGATCGAGGCAGCGCGGACAATGAAACAGTGGAACACAGCAAACCCCTGGGACGTAGTCACGAGACCTCACCTACCCGTTCACAAAAAGATATATGCATCAACTAGATAGATACTAAAGTGAGGCAGGCCAACAGACAATAAGACAGACAGAGGCGGACTACGGAAAAAGACAGACCACGAAGGTAAAAAAAGACGAGGCCACTGCAACATGGACACGGACAGTGTATCTGCAACATGGACATTTGGCTGCACAGCGGTTGTACAAAACATCCGGACAATGAGTGTGAGCAGAAAACTGGAAACTTGTGTAACGTGCTGTAACTCTACGGTAAATGCAGAGAAAGAGAAAATGAAGAGAAAGACAACAGAGAAAAAGAAAGGAAAAGAAGAACAGCACGCCGGACAGCGAAGTGTTCTCTTATCATCTGTATGTCTACAGAATTAACCATTCTAAGGTTTCTATGCAACTTCCCTTGCGACTATGAGGTCCAAGAGAGTGGCAAGGACTCGTCGATTATGTGTAAATAGCACCGACATTTAGCGAGTAAAAGTTTCTGAACAAAATATAAAACTTTCACCTCAACGTAAATCCCCATTTTTCGCACAAACAAAATCCGATTCAAGCTTCTGGGTTCGTCCTCAGTTCCAAATATGTCCTCCTCTTTCAGTAATGGTTCCAGCTCGGCTCGCATTGTCTGAAAATTTAAATTTAAATTTAAAAACTTGGCAGAGGCTCTCAGTGTTACTCAAACGGCACATAAACAGTACCTGGACAGCCTCGCTTTCAGGAAGCTCGGGGATAGCGCACAAGGCCTGTGGAGAGCGGGGCGCCCGGGACTGCCCCTGAATTAGGAAGTCTGGTGGGGGCTCAGGAGTGGTGCTGCTGCTGCCATGGCGACGATCTCCAAGGGCACTGGGCAGTTCTGGCAACTTTTAAGAACAAGCACCCGAGGTTACCGTTGTGTGAACTAGCTTTTATCGATCAAGAAAGACTGCTCAAAACTAAAAAGTCGATTAGTTTTGGCCGGGAAGAACAACACAAGTTCTATCAAAGCATTCTTTTTCTACGTTTTATGCAACCAAAACTTAGCATACACAAGATTAGGTTGAATTAAACTGGAGTATAATCCAAAAGGTTATATTTCAGTCTCAAATTGTACCGAGCTACAATATACCAAACTTTAGTTCGTGCTTTACTATATCAAAGTTTAATTCGTACTATACCGAAGTTCAGTTCATAGTATACCGAAGTGCAGTTTGTACTGTACTAAAGCTTATTTGCACTTGTACCCACGGGGTTTAGTTCAAACTATACCGAAGTTAAGTTCGCATTGTACTAAAGTTAAGTTCGAATTATACTAAAGTTAGGTTCATACTGTACCAAAATTAGTTTCGTACTGTACTTTCAAGAAAATCATCTCACTACTTACGCAAATATCTATCATATTGTCCGCATCAGGGCTTCCCGCCTTGTGCGACGCGTCCTGCTCCAGTGCTGGCAGATTCAAGTCGCTATCCTTCTCTTTTTCCAAACCGACACAGAATAGATCGAGCTTCTCGTTCAGCTTTTCTTTGGCTTGCTCCTTCTTGGGAAACACTTTACCGACGCGGCCAATTGAGGGCTGAAGGGAGTAAAGAAAACATTAATAAATGTAGTTGTTTGTTACTTTGTGTAAGATTCACCGCCTAACCGACAAATTCTCAAAACAAAGATAAGATGTATGAAAATGTCGGCCAAACTGAATTAGAAAGGCCTTTATCTAAAAGCATATATCCTGTGCGTTTGACCAAGGAAAAACTCGATACAAATTCAAACAAGCAAGTTTCTAGGATTGTAAGAGCTGTTGCTTGTTTCGAGAGGGCGCGAAAAATCTACCACCGAAAGAGAGAAGTTTCGAGGTCTTTTTTACACGAAGAACTACTCACACGCATCCTGTTCCAGCGATGGACCTGTGAATCCTTGGCGGCGGTGCGCACATCTTTCAGCTGAGGTAGGAGACTGTTCATCGCTGGTTATCGTTGCAAGAGAAGCTTGTAACAAGTGGTCAGTATTCGTTTGTATCGACAATATTGTGACGCAGGGGAGAGCGCGCGCGCGCGGAGGTGTTCCATATCGCTAAAAAAATAATACACACGAAAAGAAAGTACTGTACAATGTTATTTTTTCGGTGTTCTTTGCGAAGCAAGTTTGGCTAATTTCTTGGTTCTCTAAGGAGAATTTTAGAAACTGCAAAGACGGTTGATCACTTGTGTCAGAATCACAACGACTTCACTTTTTTCATAGAAATCATAGTTCTTATTGATGGCAGAGGCAATGTGAACGCACCCATTCTTGCATGTACGTCTTTGAAAAAATCGAGGATCAGCATGGGGAATGAAATTTTTACCTAAATTCACCTTCATGCAGCTCTGTCAAAATCAAACTCAAGAGAAAATAACACGATCAATACTCAACAACAATCCAGAAAAGTGCATTTTTACCACAACACACTAGTTTCTCGCTCTCTGATTGGTCAATTTACCGTGGTAAATAAGAGTCCAGACAACGATGCTGACGCCAGCTGACGCCAGCATGTCACGTTTTGCAGCGAAATACAACAAAAGGTTTCCTGTATATTTCTAAATGTTGTGGTAAAAAATAAATTTCCACTGGTTTGCCGTGGTGTGGACTCTTATTTACCACGATTTACGCCATCACAAGGTCAAAATTTGTTGTGGACTCACTTGGCGAAGCGCCTCGTGAGTCCACAACATTTTGACCATGTGATGACGTAAATCGTGGTAAATAAGAGTCCACACCACGGCAAACCAGTGTAAATTTATTAATTAGAACGCACGGCTCACTGAGAGCTTTCGTTTGCCAGAGAGGTCACACCTTTAGGTTTTACTTGACAGTTAAAGAGTGGGAAGGGAACGCTGCTGTTAGAACGTAACTCGTTATGAGCATTCCTTCGAGTAGTCACATGCCTTCAGATTTCAATTGACGGTTCAGGAGTTGGACGTTTTTGTTGCTGGTTGAGTCGCATGAAAGCCTAGTTTTGGTTAAATCAGTTTACTGGATGAAATTCACCAGTAAAATCCCACGCACGCAGCAGATCGACCCATGTGGAGTCACCGAGTCTGTGTCGTCTTTGACTTTGCCAGCTGAGGGTATAACAGCACCATTTGTCCAAGTCATCCAAGAAGAAATGTGCGAGGGATATAATGAGAAGTGATATTTCAATCAGCTCTTATCTGAGAAAAAGTAGTTCGACCTTACTATAAGAGCGAAATAGTAAAATGTACAGTAAAGGTGAATTTAGTGTAGGCACACATAGGACGGCCCAGTATGAGCAAAGCGCCAAACAATCGTTCGGTAAACGACCTACAGACACGGCAGTTGTTACGACTTTTTCTTAAAGATGACTGAGGTGATTGTGCTGCCAGAGCTACTGCCGAAAGAGAACGTGGGGGCGGGGATGCTGTCAGTGAGCACAAAATCTACAGGGAGAGAGCGAAGGAGACAGTCATTAAAAACTGACAACAAAGCTTTGCATTCATGCACACTCTTCAGCCTGCCTAAGGCCCCGTCCACACTAATCGTTTTCGTTTCAAAACGGAGTTTTCATACGAAAACGCATCGAAAGTTTTCCGTCCACACTATCGTTTTTGAACCGTTTTCGCTGTCCACACTAATACGCTGGCCGACAGAGACTAGGACAGAGATCACATGATCATCACGACGTCACGCGTTTTCGCCGTCCACACTAGAACACTCTTGCTACAACATGAAACCGGAGTTATCAAAAATATCCACTCTGCAGGACGTTTTCGAAAATATCCGTTTTCGGTCACCGAAAACGCGTCTTAGTGTGGACGGGAGGCCAAAACGGATAAATAAATATTCATTTTCAAACGAAAACGCATTAGTGTGGACGGGGTCTAAAACACAAATAGAAAAGACTGTACATTTCACCAAGACACACAGACGCCCACCTCCATCAAAATGGCTCACAAGTTCTGCTTGAGTCCAATTACAGGACGTTATGAGAAAGATCCCCTTTTCAGTGAGCAAACTGTGAATTTGCTTGATGTACTGAGTTCTGCAGCCAACAGCATCACGTGGGTTCAGGCTGATGGCATCATAAGTTCCTTTATCTACACAAATGTCAAATGACTTGCAACTTAATGGGCCATCACCAGTTTTGAGAATATCACACACCTATGAAGAAAAGTAACATAACTTAAGACTCTCATATGTCCCCCTCAACAAGGTCAATTTTGAAATAAGCCCCCACCCAAATAACTCCCCAGGGGCATATTAGAGCATTTACGGTACTTCATTTACAGTGTACTTCCATTCCCTTCACTACAAACAATCTATGCCTGTCAATCTCAATATCCAAAGGACAAACACCATCTGTTATGTGTTTATAGGTGCAGTCCCTCATCTGTCAGGGTTTACAGTGCCATGTCCTCCCCCCACCACAGACAAAATGAAAGGGAAGTTAACTTTGAGAGGGCTGGATTAATTTTAACCACTAGGCTCAATGATTTCCACCTGTCAGTAATCAGATTAAAATATCAAAATTTAACTCCTTTCAGTATCTCACACACTTCTATTTTGTACTTCATCCTTACCAAAAAGGATATGTTGTGACCTTCTTTTGTGGTAATTGACTGAGCAAGGTCCACAGCACCCTCAGAATAATCCACACCAGTCAAATTGGTAAACCCATGTTCAGCCTGAGGATAGAAGCATACCCTCAATTTACAAAGATCAAGAGTATATAAATTAATCTCTCAACATGTCAAGTACACATTGAACAACAACTGTCTTCTCACTATATCACTTATGAACTATATATAATTATATTTTTCTTTCCTTTTTTATAGTCAGGAGAATTTGTAAGATCTTGAGCTCAGGAGAGGAGGGGTTAATGTTAATGGAGAAAATGGCAAGAGATCTCCTGCCTGCAGGGTTCAAGCTAGTCAGACCACTGCCAACTCTACTCAAATACTTTGTTCAGGACAGGGTAGGGTAGGAGAATTACAAGTCAGGCTCTGGTTAAATTTGAGTTAGAAGTCTCAGCTCATTAAGCAGTCGAGAGTAAAATCAAGCAAACATGCAGTGTGATGTGGTACCCACCAGGGAAACAAGGAGCATGCCATTGCCACAACCAATGTCTAAGATTGAAGATGTCTTGGTAATGCTGTCGCTCTTTGTTATCCATTTCACCATTCGGTTCATACTGCTCTCTCCAAACCTAGAAATAAGCAAGTGAATTCAAACAATCATGACATACATGTACATGTTAAAAATGATGTAAACAAACAAAGAAACAAAAAATATCTAATTAAATATACTACTAAGCTCTCCCATGTTAAAATGTTGAACTTTCGCATTGATCAGCAGCACATAACTGTAACACTGTTGTGGCATTTTGCGGTGGATTTGCATTCAAGGACTGCAAGGTGGACCTCTTGGGCTCAGGTTCATTAATCCTGGAAGGTTGATGACAAAAGAAGCACAAGCAAGACTGCAGATTTGGTGGACTTAGATTTTCTCTCATATATATTTCCAGCTATGAACCCGCAATTTAATTATGCAAGCCTGATATCAAATCATTTACCTGACAGTATATATCATTTTTCAGTCCATAATAACTATTAAATGTATATATACCATATTTCTCCAACATCACCGTTTTCGTTAAAGTTCTTGAGCTCAAGGGAATAGGAATCGTCCCAACTGAAAAGCAAGAGTACATCAAGCCAGAACAACATCTACAGTTGTATTTACATTGTATATGAGGAATCAATCAGTACTCCGACCAACTTTATTTTGCTAAACAAGAAATCACCTGTCAATGCAAATATGCCTTGATCATTCTCTTTGGGGTCAACAAAGGTTACATACTTGTGACTAGTTTGGCGGCGCGGCGCGCTTTCATTGAGTGTGTGCGTGTGGCCTGGAATCGATTACGGTATTATTATTATCAGCTGTTTCCTGTGAAGCCTGGTGGTGTAATTGGTGCGTGTGGGGGAAAGGCGGGAGGGGGTAAGACCACAAGGGTGAAACTCACTATTCTTTCGTCCCGAGCACGGAAGGATTGAATGTGCTTCCACCATCACCGTCTGAATCAATTTCGTCCTCCATGTTATGAAGCGCCGATGCAGCTGGTCAGTGGAGATACGTGTGAGCGTGAGTGACGTCATCCAACTTCATCTCTTTAGACCTTTATGTGTACTAGGGTATTTTACGTGTGAAGAAATTGTGGCGAAATTTTGTATCCGAGGACCACAGAGCTCTAACAGTTTGAGATTTGGCTTCATTGTAAGTCTGAAATTTCTGGCTCACGTTGTAGCGCGCCTGCACTACTTTAGTCAGCGTCAAACTGGTTCCCAGGGTCTTCTGATTTTGGCAGTTTTCAAAATGGCGGACAGCTGCGAGAAAACATCCAAAGATAAGATTGTAAAAAGAGATTTAAAAAGACTCCAGGTAGAAAGTTCGTCATTTATGGAGTGCTTTGAAGGCCAGCTTTCCTTTGAACTACTCCGACAGTTTTTGCATTTTCTTCTTCCAGAGAGAGGCATGTTCGAAGTTAAAATGCGAATGGTGCCCTAGCAAAAGGTTCACTTCTGTGATAATGTATGAAGACCATGTAACGTCTAAAAAGCACAAGCGACGCAAGAGAAGTGGTGCAGTGGAAAAGATCTTTACATGCGCGGCTTGTGAGCTGACAGTGCCAAACTACAATGAGTGGGTAAATAACAGAAATCAAACCTAATAGATTCTATGGGCATGCAGAATGCACGTAGTTTCAACGCATACTACTTGCGTTAGCCTGCGAAACAGGCCCTTGTGTGTATTTGGCAAGCGTCCACGCGCGACCAACTGAGCGGGGCCAACGGACGCTTGCCAAATACACACAAGGTCCTGTTTCGCAGGCTATACTTGCACCCATTACACATAGTCATAAAACTGCGTGTAATAAAAAATAAATAAATAAATGAATGAACTACACGCAGTTTTAACTTAAAATTAATAGCAGCAGATGAAAGGAATATTGAAATTTTAATTAGAAGTCAAGGAAATGTGCCATCATGCCCAGTCAGGGAAAACTAATATTTTAGAAACACAACTGACAGAAAAGGTGATTTTGTAGATTTTTTTTTTTTTTGTTCATTATTATTTTCCCAGCTTTGGTTTAGCAATCAATTCCATCTGTCACTGTCCCTTGCACTGGAAGTTCTTTATCAACTTGTGAATAAGAAGCTTCACTCATAAAACAGCTTCCTGGTTTGAGCTACACTGTAGAACAATATTGTTTTTGGTTGTCAAAACTCTGCTGTTTATTAGCCAAAAGCACATGAGAAAGAGATTGGTGAGCTTTCTCATGAATCGTTGCTGTCCTATTATTGTGTTCCTCATCTTTATTCTTTCAACAGACAAAACACCTATGTGGTAGTCGTCATAGTAATAGCTTACGTCAGTGGGGCCTGCAGTTGTTTCCGACTGCCGAACCTCTCACAGAACAGGAAGTTCAACTTTTGGATGATTCATCTTATCAAGAGGAAGAGGAGGACAACACTTAGTTTGTGCAGTTTGTTGATTAATGGTCCACTTGTTGAACAACCAAATGCTTGGTTCAGTGGAAAGGGTCATGGAAAAAATATTTGACTCTCCAGATTTTGCAAGAACTTGCTTACAAGTGGCCATGTCTATGATCAGCTGCTTTGTTGATCGAGACAGCAAAGAATGCCAATACTACAAATGAATGTAAGTGGTAGACATGAGTGCAATTGAATTTTAGTTTACAGTAAGTATAGAGTCAATATTCACTCTCAAGCTCATAAAGTAGATTCTCCCAAGGTCAACCATTTCTGAAAAAATGTATGAGAAAATATATGAGGAAATGTAATTTGAGAATTGCCAAGCTCTCCAAACTGTATCATGTTTCTAGTGTAAAAATGAAAAAAGAAACGTGAAGTCGATTTCTCCTGGTTGAAAGCAGGTTATTAACTACTAACCATAGTCTTACAATATTTCTATCAAGCTCTAACTTTGTCGTTGTTATTGTTAGGCCCGTTTCAAACATTGCACCCTTCTGACTGCCTAACTCAAAATTCAAATTAGCTCAAACAATGGATTCTGTTCATTTGCAGTGAGTTCCGCATAGCAGTGGTGCAATGCTTAAATAGTTTGTTGTGTTATTGAAGTTGCCATTCAAGAGGTAAATTAGAGAGTTTGCTGTCTTCAGCTTTATTGTTTACATTAGTGTTGTACTATAAGAGTTGTTGTTAATATCCCAGTTAGCATGGAATTCTGAGATTCATGCTTTTTTTGTTTTGTTTTGTTTTGTTTTGTTTTTGTGAGAGCAAACATCTGGAATCACAGCTGGATGCTGTCCAGCCCACTCAATCCCCTGGGTTATAATAATTATATAATAATAAGAATGGATATTGTTATTAGACTTCCCAACCATGTAAAGGAAGATTGTAAATGAAGCAATAAACAACCTTGAATGCACATTGCACTATAACGGCTTATGAGTAGTGGTAACCTAATACTATCCGGACATGGTTTGTTACATTTTGTATCATTATTCCGATAAAAAAAACTATCCATCTGTTTATCTGCCTGTCTGGCTTTCCAGGAAATAAATTAATAGCACTTGCCTCAAATGTCCATAACAATAAGTAGTGAACAGAAATGACTGACTCTTGTATGATAATACAGGAGCAACCATATTTAACTCTTTCACACAGGCTTTTCACGACAGAGCTTTATAAAATGAATTCCTCCAGCCATAAAGAAACGTCTACTTTTGGCAGATGGTGACAGATTTGTCAATATTTATATAGATAACATATGTTATGTCTCCTCAGTCTGCATTGAGTGTGAATGGGGAAACATTCCCTTTGATCGCATTCAAGAATCAAGGAGCACTAAAATCCATTGGATTTTGGTGTTACAGCACTTGATGCTAAAACATGTCTGAATTTATAGTTCGATTTATATAAATCGAGTTAAGAACAAAGCTTCTGAATGCGCATAATAAATTTCTCTGCACACGCTAAGCGTCTTAAAAGCGTCAAGTTCGGTACTTTTTTTTTATTATCGACAGAATTGGCAGTTGGAGGCCGATAGATAGACAATTGAGTCCAACCGGAAATTTTCCATTCACTAAACTTCCGTTTTTGAACCTTTCTGTGTCAATTCAAGATAAAAAGAGTCAGATTAATATATACTTCTTGTGCGACACTCGGTGACATCGCCTTCTAAACACTTCCTTTCGCCGTCATGTGCATGGCTCGTGCGTTCGGTACATATGGTTCAAAGGCCAATCCGTTTGTTGACGTTAATCACGGGAGCCGTGAAATCTCTTCTGGACAGTTCCTGTTGACGTTAATCAGGGTTTCGATTTTCCTGTTGACAGGCGGGAGTTTTTAATTTTACGCCAGTCACCTGCGGAGTCTCGCGCCACCACGTGTGTGAAATTGAAGCATTGTAAATCTAGAAGTAATCTTCTGAATTGCAAACTACAGTTCGCGGTGTGTGCACACTGGGGCTTTGCTCACGCAAGTGTGACGTTATGTGAATTTAGGGAGCCGGGTTAGTTTCAACAATAACATTCTTTGTTGTGGAGGTATTTTTAAATATTACACATCGCCATGGGACGTAAGAAAAAGCGACTAATAAGAAAATCAACATATTAGGTCATAATACGAGGTCCTGCTTATCAATATCCTATTAGCCTTGGCTGCTGCGAATTTCGAAATGCAGTGAAATTAATACCATCAAACCAAGAGATTTCAGTATGCCGGCGTTTCGAAACGTCCCCCAGCAAAAAGATACTTAACACTTGATGCGGCGCCGGAGTCGTTTCCTAATTGAATTTAAAACAAACTGTTTTCCTCAAATCTGCCTGGATTGTGTTATTTTTCGGCATGGAATTTCGAGCGGCTTAGTTTTCCACTCACAAGGAACAGGTTGAGGCAAGCTAGACGTAATAATAGCGCACGAGTAAAAAGAGGTCAGAGGCCAATCGGACAAAATAAGAAGTGGAGTGTAAAGCCTTCTTTCGCGTTGTAACAAGTTGCGCATATGACCAATCACTCGTAGACCGATGATAGAACGGAGGTGTCTTTCTAAGATCATTATCTAGGGGCCTTTTCCTGGAGTGCCCAACCAATAAGAAGACGCTGAAGAGTCAACAGGCACCCGGAAAAACGACACCCCCTGAAGTTTTATTTCCTTGCCACTGCAAGCACACGCTGGATTTGGGTCAGCGCGTCTGTTAGCAAGGAAACTCTGCAAGTATTCTCGCCAAACTAGCGACTTCTTGTCCTCAGCTCACCAAAGAAAATGGAGACAGAGATGCTTTTCGGTGATTTGATTGAAACGAGTGCACTGTACTCGCCGGAAGAAGACCCATTTCTTGCTGGTCCAACGTCGGGGCTGAACAACGAGGAACTTGTCGATTGCTTAAGCATGCCCTACTCAGTTGATGTGTACCTCGAGTACCTCTTCTCCAAGGGCTTGGTCGATTCCATGGACGATAAGAGAATTATGAGCGCAGACGTGGACGAAGTCGGGGAACTTAAAGAACACCTCATGTCGTCGGTGTTTAAGAACTACTACCAGCAAACGATCGAGTTGGACAAAGGCACTGACCTGAGGGATAACTTTGTGCTAAGCGCGAGCTTATTGCTGCCGGATGTCAGTGACGACTCAAGTGATGCATCCTCCCTGAGCGATACGAACAGCGATATGACAGAAAAGGTCGATAGTCCGGCAGGTGCAGATCTAGAGTTGGCAGTGAAGCTGCCGGGTTTGTGTACAGGAGGGAAGATGCCCGCGGGCAAGAGGCTTCCAGGCAGCAGGGGGGAACGTGGAACACGCCGCAGGGTTTCGACTCGCGAATACAAGTGTAGTTACCCCGCGTGCACTAAAGTATACACAAAGAGCTCCCACCTCAAGGCGCATATCCGCCGACACACAGGGGAAAAGCCGTTCGTCTGTACGTGGAAGGGGTGCAACTGGCGGTTCTCCAGGTCGGACGAGCTTGCAAGGCACAAGCGGTCGCACAGCGGTATCAAACCGTTTATCTGCGATCTTTGCGATAAAAGGTTTTCCCGATCTGACCACCTTGCCAAACATCGGAAAACACATTATCGTATTAGAAAGAACTCTACGTTTGTGATGTGAACTGATAACTTAATATTTAAGTTTCAGACGGTGTAGAAATTTGAGACTTTAAAAGAAACTGGAAAGATATAGTTTATATTTAGAAAGTAACACTATTGTAACCTTTACCGTTTTATACCAAAATGTACAGTGGAAGAAATTCAGTTGTTTGTTTACTCTTACGCTTCGCATGTGACTATCGGAACTTCAGATGTGTAAAAAGTTTCTATAAAGACCACTTCCGGTGTTTACAAGCTATTGTCCTCCAACAAGATGATTGCTTCATTGCCTTTTTAATGAGATCCCGAATTTGTGTAAAACCTTGTAGATATCTTCGAACAAGTGCAAAACTGAGTTGTTTGTAATGTACGCCAGTGCACGTCTTTTCACATTAAAAGTGCTGTTTTCTCTGCAAACCGAGTCTTGCGTTTCATTGATCGTGTTTTTGTGATATTTACCAGACCACCCCTTGCACAATCGTCACCATAAAGTTTATTTAGCTCTTTTGTAAACACACTACAGAAATAAAAACCTGATTAGTTCGCAGCGGCAAAAAACAAAATCAGCAAATCGATTCAAACAAAAATAGGCACAGCGCGTGCCTACTTCACGGACTTTTCTGCAAAACAAATTTGATACGGTTTATGTTTGTTTGGGGGAGGGGAGGGAGGGTGAGACGACGGTTACGGCCAAGCACGACCAAATAGCCTGGATCCGAAACCAATAAGTTGCTGCCAAACTTCGAAAAAAGCCGTCTTGCTCTACAGTTCAAAAATTTACATTTGTCCTGTCTACTCGGGCCCTTAGCAATTCGCGTCCGAGCACAGCGTTTTGGCTGTGTTTTTTACTTCCACAATAACTTGCGTGCCCGCACACAATAAGTCAGCGTCATACTAGGACTCACCGACAAAGATGGCGACCACGACAAATCCCATGTGCCGTTTAGAATCTATCGTAAACAAAGCCTTGAAAAATGTGGTTGGTATCGACGGGTCGAGGCTCGATTGTGAACGTCCACTGCTGAATATTGCCAAAAAGAAAATTGGCTGTGATATGATGGTCGCGAGCTTCGCGAGGAGATTTGTAGTGAGCAGTTCAACTGAAGTGGACAAGGTACAGCGAGGATTCACGAGACTTTAAATTAATCTCTAATTCTACATTATTATATTCATGATTAAAATAATGTCATACGTTGCAGACCGACCAACTCTCCCACATGATACAGAAGTCTCTCACATTATTTAGCGTTTCGTCGTGTGTCCCATCATATTTTTAAATTGAAGGCCAGAGCGGAAGAAAGCTCCATGTTTACTTCGCTGTCTTCAAACTCTCGATATTTACATGTGTATCCCTGTCGTTTTGATCAGAAACACACAGAGAAAGTAGTAAAGTCAATCTATCTCCTCCTCCCATAAATGCTCTAATAAGAACCCCCCCCCCCCCCCCCCCAGCTCTACAAGGAAATAACCCCGAGTTTTTGTGTTTTTTTTGAAAAGAAAACCGCTTTTTGACATATCTAATTTTTTAAAATAAGTTCCAGTTCTAATAGATCTCCCTGCCCCTCTAGAGGGTCAAATTTTAAATAATATTTGCTAGAAAATGCTGTAATCACAACCATCACAGACATGCAGCTCAAAAGCAAATAAAAAACACAACAGGCAAGGATGTGAGTTACTGTAGGGGTTCACTAGTCTGAAATGTCAGCCACAGGGATATGGATAGGAGACAGCTGACATTTCAGACTAAGGGTCGACCTATTTAGGCAAGGGGGAGCAAGGGACGGAGGAGAGTAACAGTTGGAATATGTCCAGAACACACGTGGAGCTCTTCCAAAGAAGACTTTAAGTATATATATTTTTATTTGTCTTTCACTCCCAAGAGTGATCAACTTCGATTTTCTTCTTCAGTCCCTCACCAGAAATATATCATATAGTTAGGAGAACTTGGCTTTTGATACCTCTCTCAGATGATAGCCGATTAAATTATCAATTCTCACTACATCACTCATATATTTTCCTCTTAAAAAGGTTAGGAGAGTCTGCATTTTGAACTTGGGAGTGAAAGGGTTAAGCCAAGTCATTCTTTCCTCAACAGGCAACTCAAGAGAAAATATGTAAAGAGCTTCTGGAATGCACTGAAATAAAGACATTTGTGGAACGTTGTAACATCACATCCCCAGCAGGTCATTTGACTTTCTATTTGAATAGAAGCCTTGTGGTGAAAGAAGTTTTGAGCAACATCTTGACAGAAAGAGAAGACTATGGCAGACAGGAAAATCCAGCACCGATTAGTGTTTTACTCAATGATACAGTCTTGTCAAACAGTGGTGCAAACAAGCATCACGAAAACTTAAGTCTTGATCAGTTGAGGACCGCTTTGCTCGTGGATCATGTTAGAGAGCTGCTGAGGTGGGCAGGGTAAGTAAAACATTTCCTCTTCTTATACTTTTGAACAGGAAGACATCTAGTAGAAAAAGCCAGCATACTGCATACCATAGGGTTTGAATAGGGATTGGGAAGCCTCTATATATATCTCTCAGAATTATTTTGGGTGGAATCTATATTCAACTGCCCTGGGAGCAGGGAATTTGCACAAGAACCATAAAAAGTTAATAGGAAAAGAGTGGGAAATTGACTGAAATTGCAAGTTTTTCCTTGCCTGGGGACAGGGAATTTGTGTCCATACATGAAAAGTCCCGGGGTTGGCTCGGAGGGTAAGAGATGGTAACAGGAAGAATTGGTCGATACAATCATTTGCCATTACACCATATCTGTACATGTATCCTTCTATTATCTTTTCAGCGCATCCATTTTGCTGATGAGATCAAAGAATTCTTCCTCGGAGACTAGTGTCTGTGAACACATAAAAACCAAGCAAGAGCTTCTCTCTGCATTTGGGACTTCATTGCCTGATATTAATTTGGAGGAAGCAAAGTTTGTTGAAACCAGAGGAGAAATTTCTGTTGCTATGAATGACTGTAAATATTTATCCCACACATCACTTAAGGAGAGAGAGTGCTTGGAAGAAACTTGCAGCTCTTGTCAAACAGTCTCAAGAAATTGTAATGACAAAGATGCAGCAAAGGGAAAAAACTCTGTCTGTTCTGTTGATGTGGGTCGATATCTATTGGATAACGAAGACCTGATAGGAGGTGAGTGATGAAATTCCTACAGTAATGTGAAATTGGTATTCTATTTGTCTTAGTATTTGTTTTTGTTTTACTTACAGTACTGTATGTTGACTTTCTTGTGTTGTTATCTTCTGCAGCTTGCAATAAGAATTTGCAGAGGTCAACAGGTATGTACATGCATTAAAGGAACTTTAGGTTTTATTGTGATTAGACCCAGACACTTGACAATATTGCTGGAGAAGCCCAAGATGTACCCAATATTTATTTAAATTTATTTACTTATTTAATAGTTATTCATTTATTTAAAATTTATTTATCTATCTGTTATCTATTTATTTATCTATCTATTTTATAAATGGCAACTTTGGTTGGTAACTTCTGGCTTAACATATATTTTTGTTAATTTTACAGTATCAATCACAGAAGAAATTTTAAACCATGTGACCTGCCTTGAAACAATAGCAAGAAATGTTTCACCAAAGGTACCAACTTATATACTATGAATCAAACAAGGAAGTTATTTAAGGCTACATTGCATCTATTTTGATTTTTTTTTTTCTGATTTTGGGTCTGTTGCATGCAACCTTCATATGAAATACTGGCTTACTTAGCCCAAAACGAACTTTTGCAAGTGCAGGTGGCCCAAAACATGCCACAAGAAAGGTTGCCTGCAACAGACCGTAGATTGTTATTGTATTCATACTGTTGTGCAGAAAATGACATACTCTACACCATGATTATATTAAATTTTATGATTTACAAAAAATGTAAGTTTATGGCATTCATTTCAACAGGAAGCATTATTGACATTGCACGTGTTGCCGTGCAGACTACAGTTCAGGTACCAACAGGAGGGGTTCATATGGCAGATGCTTTCCCCCACCTCTGTAGCTCAGAATCAGGTACTCCATGTGCAAACCCCCCCCCCCCCCCTTTTTTTTTTCTTTTTTGTTATAAGCATATTATTATAAGCATATTATTATAGAAATTTCATTAAAGTAACTTGCAGTTTAGGGTACCAACAATGGCTGAAGCACTGAGGTTTTATGAACATTGCAACAAGCCACAAAATCAATTTGCACTTGAATTTACAGTTTTGTGCAGTAACCAACAACTCAATATAGAGTGGCTGCACAGCCAAAAATCATTTCTCCATTATGTCCTGTATGACATATACACTGTATATCTCCATATACAGTATCTCCACTCAGACAGTGAAAGAGAAAATTGAAGTTGATCATTCTCAGGATACATGGTGTGACTCTACATTTTGACGACTTCAACACCAACTATATAGGCCAAAAATATATTATACTGTATTACTTATAGTTTGCAAAATGATGTTGACTTTGATTGAGAAAGATCAAGCAGTTTTTTTCTATTCCTTAGGCATATCTTTGTCATGGACCAGTCATCAGTTTGAGTAAATCTCAGCAGAGCCCACAACATGCACACATGCATGTGAAGGATCTCCTAGAGTAAGTGGATTATACTATACCCCATAAAATATGATGATCAGATTTTTTTCTTTTCCCTTCTTTTTTTTACTCTTTTCCTTTTTGAAGTTCATTGGAGCATCTTGAATGCAGTTTACAGCATCAAAGTACAAACTCCTCTTTAGTGTGTGTACCTCTCAACCATACAACTCAGCAAATTTTGAGCATGCAGCAGCATCAGCCCCATATCCAGTAACCATCTGACAGCTCAAATTCTCTTTCTAAGCTCATTTCCGATTTCCAAAAGAAAAGCGGTCAGCATACAACGCCAGTGTATGAGCTCTCTTTTGCTCCTGAATGGTAGCCATCCTTGATTTTTTTGCGATAAGGAGACCTGGGAAAAGACACACAGACACATGGACTAAGTGTATTATTAAATAGATAGAAAAAGAGTTGACAGAGAACAGCAAATTAAGAATCAACAAAAGCCCAGCTGGGGTCCCTAAATTTACTGTACTTCGTTTGAGAAGGAGTGGTTTGCATTTTGGCTGTCCAGTTTGGCCATTTTCAATGGATGTTCGAGGTGATTGTCATTTTCACAAAGTATGACATTGCTTTTCCTCAGTTAGTGTAAACTTAAAATTTATTGTAAGCTTCCACTGCACGTCTAGAGCCTTCAGTATACTGTAAATCAGGTTTCAGTAGATAAAAGGTGCATACTGTAGACAGTAATGTTCTAAATATATATACCTATGCAGAATCCGTGAAAACCAACTGAAGGAGGCCTTTATTCTCAAATATGGAGATATTGTGGAAGGTAAGGGCTATGATAATATTCACTCGGTTTAGATGCTGCATATAAAGACATTTGATTTTAATTTATTGTAACATTGCTTATCAACTACTGTATAATCAACCTAATCATTACAAGATATGTAATGGTTATATTGCAGACATAATGGTTACATTATTGACATAATTTACAGACAATATTCATTAATACTTCCTAGTGCTCAATCACCTGGCATTCAATACAAGCATTCAAGCTCACCCCCCTCCCCCATCCCCCTGTCCCCCCCACCCCCCCCCCCCCCCCACACACACACACACACACACACACACCCCTCCAAAAGTCGGATAGGGTGGTAGGCTTTGTATGAGACTGAAACAGCATCGAAGGGAAGCTTGTGAATGGTAGCAGAGAGTTGTGTAACAGACAATAAATAACAGTATTTTCTGATCCATTTTACACAATTAGAAATAGCAAACTATGATTCATTTCTTTACTGCGATACTGTTTTCCTGTATTACAAGGTACTGGCTGGCACAATTCCATCAGGACCATGGCCACTTCTACTTTAAAACTTGAGATCCTTTCAACCTCAACATCCAGTACTGTATGTTTCTGTTCTATTCTTCATTGAAAAACCAGAAACTGCTTAGCAATTAAATAAATGCTGTACAATAATATATTTGGAATATATTGAATTTGCAGGTGAAGATAAATTTGTCAGAAAGTGCACAGGAATTTCGACAGGCAACATTTGTGATGTACAATTGTGCAAGGCTGGCAAAACTGTTCCAAAAATATGAACAAAATGTCTGCAAAGGTATAGTGTACAGTCCATGCCATTTTATCTTTGATATGCATAGGCTGCTATTTAAAAGAGTGTATGTTTTTCTGAAAGAGTTGTGTTTTCTAGGGATTTACTCTGCACTCCCTCATGTCACAAGTGTGGACTTTAGTTTGCTGAGAGATGAGGTAACAATGACAAGGTTTTCTGTGCATGTTTGCAATAATTGAAATTATTTCAAACTGACAACCAAATAACAATAACTATATTACTGTACTGTATAAATGTCAAAAGTATCCTCACCCAACAAGATCTTAAGACTCTAGAGGTTACAAATCCTATTCGAATTGCTCTTATCACAGGAAGCCCAACAAGACCATTTTTAGTGTCATAAAGCTACGTAAACGTTGGGCCTAGTTCCATCTTTCTGATACTTTTGTAGTTTTGACTTTTAGTTATTGTATAAGTTATAACTAATATTTTGAATTGTTTTTCTTTCAATTTTGGCGTTCATTTAATATTCACTTCACTTGTTTTGTCGATCAATCATTAATTGATTGAATAATCCTATTTTCCAGGCAGAATGGCGACTGTTCCTGCATTATATTTTCAACTTCCCGTCAGTTGTTCAAGAAGCAACTCGCAGCATCAGAGGAAAACCGTCTGAAATTGCTGTGCAGTTGCAGACTCATAAGGCAAGAATTAGAGTTAACAGTACGAATAATGTAAACAATATTATTGACATAATGGTCTTGCTTTTTATGAAGAACAGTCGTGTAACATGCTTTTCAAGAGTTAAATTTTCTTTGTTAATTCATGTATAGGTTAATTCAGCTGGGTCGTGGAATACCTTGGGAGCTACACAAAAAGGAAAATAGTACTGTTTCAGTTGTCTTTTCAAACGAAAGCCAACCCTCCTACCCAGCTGTGTGGACTGAATCAAATCACTACAGCATTAACTAGTGTACACTATGACATCGTGTTGTGTCGCACATTGTACGTGGAGTCATTGAGCCATTGTCACATTTTCTTATTGTACTAAATGAGCCTTACAATAATTGGTGAGAGAGGGATGGAAGTGGCAATTGGCAGGATAATGGTTTGCTTCTAGCCTACAGTGGTAATATGAAGTGATATACAGTACCGTACAAATTGCTGATGTTGCTTGACTTTTTTTCTGCAGATCTCATGTTTTCTCTTTGATCTGAGCCATGAGTTTAGTTCGTACTATGGAAGGGTTCATGTCCTTGTGGTACGTTGTATACGGTGGATTTAACGACATTTTGACTCTTTGCTGATCAGCCATGTGACTTTTTTTTAGGGCTGTGTGATGCCATACATTCATTCATTCATTCTTGTTCCTAACTCACCTTCTATGCTTATTCGTTGAGTCTTTTATTATCCTCAATTATGTGCAATCAGAGCGTAGTTAATTAGCCTGCATCACTAGCACTGCAATGGAATTTTTATTGTTTTCTGTTTTAGAACGTATAAAGAGTTAAGGTTGGTGTAAACTCCCTGTTGGATCAAGCCGTGTTTTCGCTAGTTTATGTGTGTGTGAAATTAGGTTAATGCACGGCAAGACGTCTATTTTGTAAGGCGTCGACATGAGTTTGCATTCTATGACTAATGCTTAACTTTTCTACTTTTCTCAGGAGCCTCGCGAACATCTTTTCCCAACAATGTTTGCAAGACTTTATCTCATGAAAGCCGTCCAACAGGTAACCTCCAATAAGCTGGTGTCCACAACATGAACAGTTGAAGTAATTTCAAGTTTGTCCCAAAAGGGTGGGAATTTCAAAAGCTTTTCCTTCCCTGGGCAGAGGTAGTTGAAAGAGAAACCAAATCCTTAGAATAGAACAGAGTTCGATTAGCTGTCGTTTTGATCACTCTGTTTGCATTTACATTTTGTTGTGTTTGTTTGTTTATTTGTTTGTTTGTTTTTTCAGGTAATACACAATTGCCTTGGACTGCTTAATATCAAACCACTGATGCAAATGTAAGAATGAGAAAGCCTGTGCAGTGTAACGACAGCAAGTAATGAGTTTACACAAGTAACGACAGCACGCAATTTATATGCAAGAATATTACTATTAAAAGCACAGAACCTTGAGTTCAATCTTAATTCTCTGATTTCTTTCCCTCCCTACATGATCCCAAAATTTCCAATTTGTGTAAAGTCGTTCTCACTTTCAGCACTTTCTGACCGCACGTAAACATGCGCGCGTGTTGTTATCAAACGTTGGGAAATTTGACTTTGGATTGATGAAGTTCTCACGTATGCTTACTAAACGCCTCAGTTATGTTGCAGCAGCTTATGTGGTTTTGATGGACCATCAGACATTCAATAGACATACATCTTCAGCAAACGTCACACATTCATCAAATTCGTCACATCATTCGTCGACATCTCCGCACATTCAACACCACCAGACATTTTACCAACACCAATTATCATTCAACATCATTAGGCACCATTCAGCATTACTAGACATTCATATAAGACACTATGAGACATCATTCGACATGAGGAGACTTCAATCAACATAAGACAACGTTGAACTTCAACATGACCAAAACTCAAACAAATAAACCAGAAAAGGAGCGACCTCCTTCATGCGAAGTGGTGCGAATCCGGGCCATAGGTTGCGTTTATACACGGATGCGTTTTCATTTGAAAACGATCCGCTGTTTACACGAAAACAGAAACCAGAGCGTTTTGAAAACGATCGACCTTTGGCTGCATTCTCGAGTCGATGCGTTTTAATTGTGGAATCGTTCGATCGTTTTTGTGTAAACGAGAGGTGAAAGCGCATCGTTTTCAAACGAAAACGCAGCCTTAGAGGGCGCAGAGGACTGGGCACTAATTAGTTCCCAGTGCCTTGCGTTAAAAAAATCCGACAGAACTTGGTCGGTACGACAGTCGGTCGGTACAAATAATTATGAAACGCAATGAATTCCATAAGATCTTCAAAGTAGCAGGACCAGTCGTTCTTCCAGTCATCCATGTCCTGACGATAGAACAGACCGAACGCAATGTGCTCCTTGCACTTCGTGAGCAAGCACCTGGTGTGTTGCTGATCAACCACGACTTTCCCCACGATCAGTTATTGCCGATAATCACTTCGATTCGATCGAAGTTCCCAGCCCTATGGCTTGGAGTGAATTTCCTCGGAGTTAACGGAAAGACAGCCTTCCCAATCCTGGCACAGCTGTGGCAACAAGGAGTTGAGATCGATGCTTACTGGGCGGACGATGGCTGTGTAGACGAGCGAAATGCTGAACAGAAGATCGGCCAGGAGATCCTGGATGTTCGCCAGAAATCCGGCTGGAAAGGCATGTATTTCGGTGGGACAGCCTTCAAAATGCAACGGTTCGTGGCAGATACGAACTTGGAGAGTGCAGCAAAAGCAGCAACTGCCTTGATGGACGTAGTGACGACTTCCGGTGTTGCCACGGGCAAAGCGGCCTCCATTGAGAAAGTGAAAGCGATGAGAAAAGGTTGCGGGCATTCTGCTCTGGCGTTGGCCTCGGGCATTACCCCAGAAAATGCTGCAGTCTATACTGAAGATGTGGACTGTTTCATCGTGGCTACGGGAATTTCTAAACCCGGAGATTTCTATAATTTCGATCCCCTTCGCCTTCGGGCTTTGATGCGTGTTGTGCAACGTGCAAACGTGATCTCGTCGGTTAGTACGCCAATTTCTGACGAGAAATGGTACATCAGCCTAATGGCACCCAACACGAAAGGTCCTAATTTCGCTTGGCTTGACCCGTCCAGTGTTTACGTCAATGCAGAAGCTTTCCACGAGCTCTCGGAAGACTTGCTGAAGTCCTTCTCCCAGAGTGAGATAGACCTTGTGGCAGGAATAGATGGAATGGGGTTTCCTTTGGGATCTGCGATAGCTACGAGACTTGGCAAAGGTTTCCTGGCCATCCGGAAAGCGGGCCGTCTGTGTGTCGACACCGATGAACAGGTTTATATCGACTACTCAAAACGGGAGAAGAAGATGGAGTTGAGAAAGAACGCGTTTGCAGCCGATACGAGAGTGCTTGTTGTCGATCAGTGGATTGAAACAGGCGGAACTATGCAGGCTGCCATCTCCTTAATTGAAAAGCAGGCTGGAATTGTGGCAGGAGTTGTTGCGATTTGCATGGAGAGGAACACCCCTCTTGCAGCTAAGATCTACGAGAAGTACAAATGCTCCTTCGCTATTCCAGCAAGCTTGCAAGCCAAATTTGATGAACACAGCTATTTTGACACTTCATAGAAGAGGTACTGTTTGTTGATTTGTGTTATTCGTACTGCTGCTGACGTTATGGCTGTGCGAAGTTGAATTGGTAGCTCTTGAACTGAGAGATTCATACCTATGTTAGTATATTAAAATACATTATATTTCATAATATTCTTATTATACAATTTAGCTCGAAGCCCTTTATACACAACTCTACAGTACTCGAGTCCTGATTTGCTGTTGTTGTAGCCTGCGTAGCTGGCAGTCTCAGTAAATGCGAGTAAACAGTGCGACGCAGTGTTGTTTTGTTTTGTCCGAGCGCCATTTTGCGGATGCCAGTGAGAAGGGACTGAGGGAGAGTGACAAAGTTGCCGAAGGGGAGGGGGAGGGGGGCCAGTCCCTTTGTCATTCTTTCTCATTCCCTTCTCACCGGCACAATACAAAATGGTTGCTCGGACAAAACAACACTACGTCACACTGTTCACTCGCATTTACTGAGACCGCCAGCTAGGGAAGGCTACTGTTGTTTTTTTTACAAAGTGCATACAAATTGAGTGAAACAACAAAGCTTGATTTTCCAGGTTAGTGCATTAATTCTCACAAAACTGGTTATTTTGTACAAGCAGTAGTAAAATGTTATACATGCATGATATTTGAAACTGATTGCAGGCTCCTGTTTGTGCATTGTTATTTCGCACAATGGTTCATTTTTATGCAAAATGTCAGAGTTGCACTTGGCTTGGGCCTCATTTTGAAATTTGAGGGTATAATTATCCCAAATATGTGGAGCAAAGATATGAATTATATTTTTTATTGCATTATTACGACAAATACTGTCCAAAAAGGGAAATGACGACATCTATATCCCCCCACCAATGTAGTTCTGTTTGAATTTCACAAGTGGTCTATTTTCCAGTAAAACACTCATTGTTGCTGCGCAGCAAGTGGAGCAGCAGCTCATATTCTTGACAATACATTTTGGAGTAGGAAAAAAATCCTGTTTTCATCCCAGAGTGCACCGCAAATTTTTGGACCAGGATGCACTTCACAACGAACAACACACGTCAGCTCAGGTGAGTTTGCTTTCTGTTCGCTATTTTTGCTTATAAATCGTGTTTACATTATGAATGACTTCAGATCATTCCACTGTCTTTAAGAGAACAACGCAAGACATTGTAGTCTCAAAGTAAGATGCACACTCCTAAAATGAGAGGGGTTTCATCTTATTTTAAGATGGTAAGTCTTAAAATAAGATTTTATTTTTTTACGGAGTGCAGGTTTCTTTAACACCCGGGAGGGGGGGGCACTCTCATATATTTCCTATATAGGTATGTTCTGCCCGATAGGGTATCATTTTCAGGGTCTTCTGTCTTAAACAGGGTATCAAATTTTACATTTTCGTGTCTTAAACAGGGTTATTTTCTCAAGATCCTCTCATCTTCCCCTCCCCCCTCAACCACATTTTTTTGCACTCGCCATTTTTTCGCGCGTCCAGTCTTTAACAGGGTATCCAATTAGAGCACTTTGTCTTACACAGGGTAGCAAAATTTCCATTTTTGTGTCTTGAATAGGGTCAGGGTTTTATAGAGTCGGCAGAACACCCCTACCCAAATTCCTATTGAGTACCCCTTCCCCCCCCCCCCCCCCCATTTTTCTTTCAGAATCTTGCTGAACATATATACACACATTGGTGTGTTGCACAAGAAAATGTCATCAAATCAAAAGCATAAGCTTCCTGTTAGAATAAGATTGTGATTAATTAGGTTTAAAAACTGTAAATTGCTGTCAGTTATTGATATTCTTTGAATAGCTTACAACAAATTTGTCAACAATAAGTAAATTGGCAGCCATTTTTGCAAGAAAAAAATCATTAGCTTTTTGCTTAGCCAGTTCCTGTTGGATTTATTTTATTGATACTCTTTGAATTTTTTTGCAACAATAATCAATTCTTTATTGCTTGTATTACAAATTTTTGTAGCCTCAAAAAAGATAATATAAAAAAATTATTATTGCCATATATCACTATGTGTTCCTATCATGAAATATGTACCAAGATTTTTTTTGCAAATTAGCCAGATTTGGTACAGTAGGTTTGTTGTGATCGTCTGGGTTAGAGGAGTCTCCAGGAAGAATGTTGTTGGCGACTGACAGAGTCAAGTGAAAGGATTTGTCAGATGGTGGTACATGTCTCTATACTGTTCACACTCCTGGGTTCAAACCATTTGCCATGTTAGCCAGATTTGTTGCAATGTACACTTACATGCAATTTATTAGGATGTGGGGTATCCATGCTTGAGTTCAGTATTTATGATATCCATGAGAGATTTTATGACCTTGTGTTTGGCAAATAGATTTGTGTCTTCAGCAAAGAAGATAAAAGCTAGGTGTAACTAAAGCAGTTAAAAATGTCATTTATATGTATTAGGAATAAGAGTGGCCCTAGCACTGATCCTTGTGGGACCCCACAGTTTTTTTTCTTGTATGATGACTTAGTGTTATATAAGTCAACATACTGCTGTCTGTTGCTTAGGTAGATCTTTAGCCAGATTAGGGGTATTCCTCTGAAGCCATAAAATTCAAGTTTGTCTAGTAGAATTTGGTGATTATTATTGTGTCAAACGCTTTCTCGAGATCAATAAGAATGCCTGTTGTGATTTCATTGTTTTAAAATGCTTGGAAGATCAGTTTGGTCCACCAATTTAAGGACAGCCATCCACATAGAGTGTCTTTTTCTAAAACTGTATTAATTGGTGATCATTGAAAATATTAAATTTGTAAGAAGGCAGACATTCTGAAATAGACAATTTGTGCCGGGATTAATACAGTAGGCTCCAGTTGTTCAATGTAAAACTATATCCAGTAGATAAGTTGCTATCCAGCACAAGCAATGTCCTCCCAACTACATTTTTTGCGAGATTACACCAAAATCAGCGCAACAATTACTATCTTTAGATATCTTAGTTTAGTATATACCACGCAAGTGAATGGTGCTTTTCGCGCGCTCTGATTGGCTCCTCAATCTCGGAATATCAAGTGCTATTCACCTCCCGGCGGCTTCCGGTAAAACAAAATGGCACGCGAACCCAATTTTTGCCCACTTTCGTCGGAAATAAAATAGCTATTTGGGAGTTGGCTATTAAACTTGTGTGGTATATACTAAAACAATTATTCGCCTCAGTGTCGGTGAATAGCGGTGGATATTTACCTCGCCGAAACGGCGATAATTGTTAACTATATAATAGAGAGTTTATATATCCCAGTGATAGTTTAAATGATTTTCATCAATGTCTTGACACAATCTGTGCACATTTTTCTTCAGAAACGAAAATACATAAAGATGTAACAAGACTAACTAGTGATGACTCATACAAGCTTTGAACAAACAAATATTGAAAGAAAACTACTTGTTATGCTCTGTACGTGCAGTATGCAAATTTAGCGTCCATAATGTATGCATTATTCACGGACGCCAAGAGAAGCTACGAATACTACCCACAAATAAGATGAGACAGTGAAGCTTTTATTTCTTCGCTTACATTACATTAAGCTTTTGCTTTCTATACTAAGTTAACTATGTCGATCCAATATTTGCTGGCTCTTGATCTGGCCTGACATTTTTCTTCAGAAACGAAAATACATAAAGATATAACAAGACTAACTAGTGATGACTAATACAAGCAAACAATGACTTGCACGCAACCTCAAAAGGTCAAACAAATATTGAAAGAAAGCTACTTGTTATGCTCTGTACGTGCAGTATGCAAATTTAGCGTCCATAATGTATGCATTATTCACAGCTTGATACATATTACGTAATATGACAAACTGAAACGTTTCCTTTTTCCTTGTCATCATCAGCCCGACGGGATAAAACGAGTGGCGTACAGCGTTATTTTTTTATATCGATCACTGCTGCTCAAAAGAAGATGAACGTCAAGGTGAGCTGAGTGTATATCAGTTATTGTGTTAGCGTCTTCAACAATCCCTTCGTTTTTCAGTTCTCTGTTTATTGTATTCTCGGTTTTATTCGCTCTTCGCTCCCGTCCCCTTTGTTACCCAACACACGTGTTAACTACCGACCCCAACTACATGTCTCCCTACCGAAAATGTTCCCTACACAAATACAAGCCCTGACACGGACCCCATTTTAGCGCTGCAGCATATAAACACGTACTAACGCACATCATTTTAATTTATACTTCACTTCGCCACTCGATCACTCCCTTAACCTCATATAACTCATCCACCATTAATCTTAATAAAATAGCACAGGGGCCAAAATACCCGTGACACAATTCAAACTATGACGTGAAAAGTATCTGAGGGGTAGCTGTTAAAAACAAAAGTTAGCAAAGAACAGTCTAGTTAAAAAAGCATGAGTTCAGGTGAAACGTGACTCACGATTCAGACTGTGTCAATATTTCTTCGCCTTTTTTTGTCAAATATCTATTACAACCAGAATTCATTATAATCATCAACTGCACCGTTTTTCCGAAGTGTTCTGTGGAATATTATGAGTACAAAAATTCACATCCTCGGGTCTGAAATTGTACGACATTGAGCGCACGATTCACGCCACTCTATGGAAGACGTCATAGGAGACTAAAAGGCATATTTAGTTCAATACCTCAGTGCACGTTCTTCGTATTGCGATATTTCATTGGATCTGTTTGGGACGTGACTATCGGTGACTCAACGCCTGCAGCGCGCGAACGTCACCATAGCGTCACTGAATATCGACTTCCGCCACCGTGACATGAAAAGTGCCTGGTCATTGGACGTTCACACAGTTCCCACACATGTACGCAACACAGCGAAAATGTTGACATTTTCAGCCTTATTCATCCTTCCAGCACGTTACATCGGCGATGCGATACAAGACTGGTGTTGCCATTGAGCTCGTTGGGTGGGGTCGAGATCAGAAGAAACTAAATTGGAAAGTAGGGGCAAGAGCGAAACTCCCAAAAGAGACTTTCAGTTTCTCACCAGAAGCGAGCTTAAAAACGGAGTTTGTTTGTTTTCGTTTTTGACTCACGGATATGCGTAGCATATCTTGGAGTCATTGGTGTCTATAATCTGTCGCTCACTCACTCACTCACTCACTCACTCACTCACCCGGGCCCGGTTTTTCAAAGCGCGATTAGGCTAATCCTGGATTAGGTCTAAATTTTCATGTCATTTATATGCTTGAAAATGTGAAGGTTTCGTCAACAACAACTTTCTTTATGCGTTTTTAAGCTGGAACAAGCTTTTTAATCCATCTTCGAGCAAAAGTCTACAGTTTATTGGCAGAGGGGTCGAGAGAAAGAATTTCGTTAATTGTGGATTAGCTTAATCGGCTTTCGAAAAACCGGACCCAGGTGTGTTAGCTTTTTGGCGCGGTTGCTAAGTCAGTACGTGTCTCACCCTGGCGGTGAGACGGCTGAATGTTTGTCAAATTCTGGCAGATCCCCGGTGTAAGAACTCACGGGTGACATCAGAGCTGAATTATTAAAAATATATGTCATAAACAAATGAATGAATGAATGAATGGAACTTCACCGGCTGATCACGTTCATCACGCAAGTCGCAATACCTCCATATACAGATTTCAATGCAAAAATTTATGAAAGTCAACCTTTGTCCGAATAGATGTGTTGTACGTCGCCTGGCCAAGAAATATGCACAGTGATCCAGCCGCCTGCTTCTTTTCTACGGCTTCCGAGTGCCACAAATCATAAAACTAAAATAAACAATGATATGAAATCCGATTCCTGATTCATTTGTTTACCGCCTTTGCGGTCAAGGTATTCGTTGCACATATACGTATTTCACTTTGAAAGACATGGAACTTTGACATTAAAAATTTGAAGGAAAGCTTTGTGTGCCCAAAGTTCGTCGGGACTAAATAATTAGTGGCGACAGAGTTATTTGCAATCCTGTAGCGGTAGCCATCAAATATAATCGAATCCATCAAACATTTGTTTACGGCTATGACGGTGAACTTAAGAACGCAAGCCAAAATCGTTCCCTAAAACCTAGTTTATCCGTGCATGTTCTACAAGCCAAGAGCCAAACGTTGTTGAGTTTGGATGGCATACAGATAACTTTATACACAACCATTAACGTATGATTCAATCGACTACATCTCAAGTTATTCGCGAAGTCACCTTACGTCATCACATATCACGTGGCAATGTGAGCCAATCACCGTGTGCTGATTCGTAACCCAGAAAAACAAAAATAACTAGAAATACGATAATCGCAGATACTCCCTCACTCCGTCCTGCACTGGTATATATTAGAAGTTTAATAAACATAGAAGTAATGTGTGTATTTTTATACGACCTTTGATGTAACCAGCTTGTTGTGGTTAACGGAGCAAGCGTGTTAAAATAACGTTTTACTACTTGTACTATACCAAGTGCTGAACACTTAAAGGAGAAAAAGAGTGGTCTGAAATATAGTAACTTTGTGTTACTAAGCTCTGACCCAATAAGAAAACAACAAATTGTCATTATCATCATACAGCACACTATTCATTGTGTGCCCTTTTTATCATACTTTTGTGTTATATAAGCTTCATCAAGTGCTCCTGCCTGGTACGAAAACCCAAAACCTTGTAGGAAAAAGTAGGAACGTACTCTCAAACCAAAAGCATGCAGGAGCACAATCCTTTGGAGGATAAGGGAATAATAACTATCATGAACTTAATACAGGTAAACAACCCTTTCACTCCCAAGCCTAAATGCAGAATCTCTCAGCTTTTTCAAAATACATTATATAAAATAAATTATGTAGTGAGAAGTGAGAGGTTACGTCAGCATTCACTTAACCAAAAAGGTACAAAAAGCTATATATTCTCTATACTGTACAATACAGTACACTTTCAACTGAAGGAGAAAATTGAATTTGATCACTCTTAGGTGTGAAAGGGTTTAAACTTGTTGTTACAACATTGGTTACTGTCTACCTTGGTGCTGACCTTACTCACATGTTATTACCACTTATATTAAATAACTGTACTGAAGTTTTCCTTCATAAAGAGCAAACAACCCTCTAACAAATAAGTAAATAACATAACCTTGTGTCAAAAAGGTACACATAGAAAAAAAAATACTTGGCTCTGAGCATGTCATCCACTTGAGCACAGTACAGTACCATTCCAAATTTTAAGAAAACATACAGATATACCAAAAATTTTTTGTGGCGCACTCAACAGAACATACAGAATATACAGGCCAATGTTTTTGAGAACATTTTCCTTTGGCATTCTTGTTGGACCAGGCAATCAGGTCGTACACGTCAGCATTGTGTTCATTTTTGGCTCCTGACAGTCTTACACTTTCATGATGTCAGTGACTTGGTATATGAGGATCCCTTAACAGCACAGGAGTTGGCTTCTCAGCATGATTCCTTTACTTTAACATTTTCTTTAGCATGATCTTTGGAGATGAAAACACATGTTCAGGTTTTTGTCTTCGGTACATATTGTTGCAAATTTATTATACAGTACTTACCTATAAACAACATAGAAATTGAACTTCCATTTGGACCGAAGTGTAAGTTTAGCCAAGGAACCTCTTTCTTTGCTCCTACAAAAATCAGAAAAGGTACCAAGTTTTAAGTTAATAAGATAATTCACATGATGTACACAATACAATGCACTTTCATAGCTAACCTGTACTATTCATCCACAATTGAAATAAATCTTGGAAGGATGCTGCAAAGGAACGCCAGTTCAGCACTGTAAATAAATACTTGTTGCCTTGATAATAGAGGCCAATTCTTTCCTCAAAACACTGCTATAAATGTTTTTGGTTATTCCCAAGCATAATATCAAGTGTACATGGCATAAAAACAAAATGCACATCATCATATGGGACAGCTAAAGAAACTTCACTGCATAGATCATAAATCACTGTAAATTAATTATGCACAGATACTGTTGTAAAAATTGGTAAATATTCTAAACAACACAAACTACAGCTTTTGCAATGGTAAATCAAAGTACAAACACATGTATACAGTATTGTGTTCTCTTCGATCCTTGTGTATGAAAATGCATCAAATAATAACAAAACACATTCAGTGGTCTGATAAACATGAGTTCAGATTCAAACCTTTTTGGAACATTCAGGAACAAAATATCACCATGTATTGTTTGTTCAGCTGTTCTTCTTTGAAAATAAACAATGACAAAGAATGGCCGTGTTGCAACTAATGCATAATTTTGCCAATTTGGTCATCAATACACAGAATCAAAAATATAAATACAACAACCATAAAAGCCATACAGAATAGTTTTCAATTCTTACCTGCCTCTTGCTTCCTGATGATAAGAACGGGCAGATCACTCACATTGGCTGGAAGAGTGCTGAGAAATCCCTGAACATCCTGTGGCAAGTTGAGGACATGACCTTTGTACCCACGCTGACCGCCGTGTTTCCGGTAAACACACATGATGGGGAAAGCTCTGGCGATCAGCATTTCCTCTACAAGTTGATAACAGTTTTGTCTGGTGGCGTAAAAAATCCATTCAACGGATACCCGATTCCCAAACGGTTCTTCGCCACGTAAAAATGTCAGCCTTGGTTGAAAAATCGGATCCAGTTGTCTTGTGGGAAAAACCAAATAACTGATAAAGACTAAGGCGCGCTCGTTGCCCAGTGCAGTAAACTGCGATCGCTGTTGTGTACGAATTTCGATACAGATGGTCGTCCCTCGTTGCAGGATGTTATGAGAAATGGGAATAAGATCAAAGAAGCCGACAGAACTAAGTCTCGTTAGTCGTTCTGAGATGTCTAACCTTAAACTCAAAGCTAACTCAACGCGGAGATTTAGCTCTGTCGGCTTCTCATTCCCCATTCCCCGTTTTGGTATTGTCCTTCGTTGCGCCGTATTTTCTCAAAGAATTACCAAGACGAATATAGCTTTTCCTTTCAAGTCCATTTCTTGAAGTCTTTTGCATTTAGTTGTGAAATAATGCAGTTCTAATCCAATACGGTCGACAGGTCATGAGGAACGCAAAGGCCTTGGTTTGGGTTGGTTTGGGTAACTGTATCCGATCACATGACACTTTAGTACTGTTCAGTGCATGCCGATCTAAATCTGCATGTAGCTCACATCTTGATTTAGACTCAAAATATCAGGACGGATAAATATCAAGAGACTGTAGCCTGTGTGCGGGTGAAACGCATGCACGTTCGGTCGCGAAACGCAAAATGGCGGTGTTGCGACCGTACGTGTGTTTCACCAACATCCACTAAAAACCACCAGCTACGCTCAGCAGAGAAACCGAGGACTGATATCCTACCAGTACCGGCCCCGATCAAACTCGAGAAGAGATTTCTGGCCATTGTTGTATAACCCGCTACTTCTCCCATGATGTGCAATAGCATACTCTTGACTCACCACAAAATAACTTTGTTTTACGACCACTAACCCTTCTTTTTGTCATCCAGATAACAACTTGTATAAAGTTCCTCGTCCCAAGTCTGTACTTGCTGTCGCTCGGACTTACGATGGCGTCAGCAGTCACTGTGAAGAACTGTTCGACCAATTATCACTCCAACAACACGTGCTTACAGATATGTCAGCGTGCACTGCAGTTGTGCCGGAACGTAAGTTCTGAGGCGTCGCCACAGTGTGAAGGATGCCTTCAGACTTGCCTTAACAACACCTGTGATGTCATACACTGTCAAGACTCCCAAGAATGCTCTCAAGAGTGTCTGCTTGGGGTCTGTAACGAACTTAGTTGTGTAAAATCCCCAAAATGCTCCCAAGATTGTTCTGCAGGGAAGTGCGATCGAATAAGTTGCACAAACTCTAAAAACTGTGAGCAGAACTGTGAGCAGGGGCGTTGCAATGAAATAAACTGCGGCAATGCTACAACATGCAACCAGGACTGTGGCGGGTCATCCGGACAATGCGGCCAGATGAGTTGTATCGACGCCACGATGTGCGAGCAAGACTGTAAGTTCGGGTATTGTGATCAACTTAGCTGTACAAACACTCGGAACTGCACACAGAAGTGCGACAACGGGCAGTGTACACATCTGCGGTGCACCCACTCCACAAAATGTGAGCAGAGCTGCCAATTTGCGAGCTGTGAAGACATTTCATGTGACACTGATGTGAAAACATGCAAACAAGAAAGCACACGTGGCAGATCGTCATGCTTTGCCGAGGAGTGCGACCAGTCTTGTTTTGCAGGCGAATGTTCCATGTCCTGTGGTGGGAAGTTTTGTAAACAGAGCTGTAGCGCGGGAGATTCATGTGTCATGACATGCAACGGAACGACTTGTGAGCAAAGCTGTTTAAATGGACGATGCAATATGAGTTGTCCCGCTGGAGTGAAAGAATGCTCTCAATTCTGCAGTCTCGGGGCCACATGTCTGTTTCACTGTGAAAGCGCCAACTGCAAGTTAGCATGTCGTGGTGGGTCTTGCATGTCATGTAAAGATGGCCAGTGCAAAATGGTGCCAAACAAACCCACCGGTGCTGCAAACCCTCTGGCTTTTCCTAGCTCTACTTGGCTCGCCTGTCTTTTGCTGTTCAACTGGTGCTGTTATCAAGCTTTGCTTTACCAATAACTGCTCGTCGACAGAGTGAAATGGACGCGCTCCGCTGGCTAACGTAACCTGTCGTCGAGTTTGAAGTTCTAATGGTCATAATTGTTTGTACAGAATGATGGATGGTTGTTGGTGACTAACACTAAAATTCATTCTGAGGCCTACTGGCGATTACACTTGACAAAAAGCACTCTGTCACTAAAACAGGTGTCAACCTCCACGCACGTAATCTCTCATTGTTAGTTTGATTGACAGGCGTAATTGTAAAATTCACTCAATTATTTTGTTGTCCCCTCAATCCAGGGTTTGCGTCTGGAGTTAATTAGGAATAACCTCGCCCTTTTATACAACTGGCAAACACGTTACAACTGAAACCCTTTTACTACCAAGCCGGTGATCAACTTCGATTACTTTTTAGTTTCTTATCTGGGATTTACTGATATGGTATGAAGAAGTTGGCTCTTGATACCTTTTCTCAGATTACTCAGAAAGCTGAATAAATATCCGCAACTATCACTCGTACATTTTCTTCTTGAAGGCTAGAGAGAAGCTGAATTTTGAGCTTGGGAGTGAAATGGTTAAAGTCAAAGTAAGAACGCTTTTAGTATACTTTGTAAGAGATGTACCTTCCGGAATAAAAGCAGTTGTAACCTGAGTGTCAGGCTCGTTTTCTTTCCTCTCCCCCTCCGTCCCCTTCTTCTTGAGGGCTGCGCAACTTTAACCTGAGTATCAGGCCCCCAACAAATCTAAATGGTACTTGTTACGCAAAAGGGTTGAGTGCAACTCTTAATTTCACCTTTCTGCACTCTTAATTTCACGTTTTTACACTGTCTGGAATAAATTGACATACGCTCAGCCAATCATAATACAGAAATTATTGTATGCATGTTATTAATAGATAAATGATAGTATTATGTATGTATAGGTAATTGCATGATTTCGAGTGCAATTTGGAATAAATCAGCACGAGTAAATTTTCAAAGACCACAAAATTGCACGAGCGCTGCGCGAGTGCAATTTGTGGTCTTTGAAAACTTTACGAGTGCTCATTTATTCCAAATTTGCACGAGAAAGTATGTATAATTTCTTGTTAATACGCGACATGGTATTCGTGTGTTTAAGGCGGGGACAGGGAAAAGGGTCTGGAGGGCTATGTATAATGCTTTTACTCTGTAATGATTTCATGATACGGCCACGTTTTTTTACGTCTTAATTTTAATCCCAGAGAAGACGCCAAGAGAAACTACGGATATTACCCACAAATAAGATGAGACAGTGAAGTTTTTATTTCTTCGCTTACATTACATTAAGCTTTTGCTTTCTATACTAAGTTAACTATGTTGCTCCAATATTTGCTGGCTCTTGATCTGGCCTGTGTCTCATCATTGTGCGGGATCTTGAGACCAAAAATGAAATAGAAAAATAAAAATTAGCTCAGGAACATACTGACAAAAATATAGAAAAATTGAGAGATACAGTAGCACAAGATTTCACACACACACAAAAACATTGAATCGTTCTTATGGAAGACGTCAACTCTCTGGTCAAAAATCATAACACGTCAGTGGGCGAAAAATATTGCGTCGTTTTCTTGTGATCGTTTCTTGTTTCTTATTTATTCAGATATTCTCATACCACGCTTATCCTACACCCAGTGGAAGCTATAGCTGAATTGAATTTTACATCGTACTGTCGGTGTCATTTGATTTTCTCGTTAGGTTTTTGAAATCATCGCCACGCTTTTGAATTCCTAAGTAAGATTATTTATTTCCTAGTGACAGATGTTTAAATTCCTCGGAAAAAAAATTGAAGCGGTGAGCCAAAATACAAACGACGAGTAAAAATATACACCGTACTACACACTTAAATGTTTAATCATAAATATTACAATTCCCTTGAATGTGATTGGTTC
Source organism: Plumapathes pennacea (assembly GCA_964036295.1). Taxonomy (NCBI): domain Eukaryota; kingdom Metazoa; phylum Cnidaria; class Anthozoa; order Antipatharia; family Myriopathidae; genus Plumapathes; species Plumapathes pennacea. The sequence goes on along the minus strand of OZ038465.1, from coordinate 9,929,009 downwards.
ATAAACCCCCCGATTAATCATTAATAGGGCATCTATTGTTCTGTAATCGGATACTTCTTTGTTCTGTAATCGGACAGTTGGCTTAACCAATCATAAGCAAGAGTGAAATTTAAATGCACCAATCAGCGTTACACTGCTTTTCAGTGGAAAAAAACGATTGCCGGTGTGAGTTTGTAGCATCTCGAAAAGCGGATTTTTTTCATTCTTGGACAACTTAACATGCAAGGACCAGTTTGTGTTCAGTCAGTCAAAGAACGTGAACAGTCACTATGTAACGAAAGAAGACAGGAAATTTTCGCCGGTCGGGCGCCTTTGTTTAGTTCACGACATCGCCAGCAATATGCTGTGCTATAGACACTCTGCAACTTACGACTCAATGTCAATGAGCGTCGTTAATTCATTTCAAAATCATGGAAGAAATTTAACTTTGTTGTGATGGACAAACGTTCCTCGAGAATTAAGCCGTCAAGAAATCGGTAAGTTTGTATTTGCTGTGCCGACCCGCTAAGATGCAGATTTTTTCAGTCTTGAATATTTCCTTTGAATGCCTTGGAGTAAACTTCTGTGAAAAAAATAAACTAGTATTCTGAGTTTCAAAGCACCTGTTATGTTTAAAACTGTAAACCTGAAAAGTCGAAAGAATTTGTGAGTTCGTGATGGCACAGGCAGCCCACAAGGTGTTACTAAGTCACGCCTGATCGGTCAAGGTCTGATGACGTCACGGCCGATCGGTTAATAAGGATTTGTATGGGGAGATTTTCAAATCACATTTTATGCGTGAAAATAAAACAATCTTTCTCCTAAAATTCGTCAGATAACATTACGAGTCCTTATTTACCGTTTAAAGTGACTTTCGAGGCGATTTGGCGCCGATTTAGCGATTTTTTGAAGCTATTTGCAATATGCAAATAGCTTCTATGTCGGCGTTTGGGCGATAGTTGAATCGCCGTTCGGCCCATCTCATTAGGTCATTAAAATGCTCCCCCTCTAGGGGGCAAAAACTACTGAGTGGGGAGGAGCATGAAGTGTTATCCATATAAAAGCCGCCGTGGTACAGGTCCTGTGAGAAAGTTTGTCTTTTATTATCTACTTAACACAAAGAATGCACAGAGAGATTTCCAGTGAAGGGTTTCCGTGCTAATGTTATAACTTTGCGACAGAATGTCAGAAGCTAAATTACCTCTCCGGGGAGGGGTTTTCTAAATATAATTGGCTCTCTCGCACGTGGAAGTCATTATTTAATGGCGGCTGTGAGCGTTGCCGATTCTTTGGTTGCATGTGGAAATCTGCTCCCCCTTCAGGCCCCGGCTGACATATCCGTAGTATCTGGCAAACAGGCGACACAGATTCATTTTTGGACACATTTGCGAATATACGCTCCGCTCACAAAAGAAGGAACACAGCTGTATGGTGTGACCATGACATATGTTTTGGCAAAGGTAAAAGCTTATTCCGAGTTTTTTTGCGTTCGCTGATATGTTTGTTGACACATGATTTCATGCCATAATTGCAAATGCAGATCGACTGTGGTATGTCTGAGTTGCTCGAGCGGATTCTGTCACTAATGAAAAATCGACAGGAAATTTTACTGTGAATCCTTTTCACCACCGTTCGAATAGCACGAGAAACAGGTTTGTTCGGCTGGAGTGTGTTCCGTTACGAAACTATTATAACGAGTCAAAATCTGGTTTACCTCGTATGATATGTTTGTTGACACATGATTTCATGACCAGATCGACTGTGGTTTGTCTGAGTTGTTTGTTTACAAAAATTGTCTCTAGCGGGTTTTGTCGCTAATGAAAAATCGACTGAAAAGTCGACAGGAAATTTTACTGTGAATCTATTTCACCACCGTTCGAAGAGCACGAGAAACAGGTTTGTTTGGCTGGAGTGTGTTACGTTAATACGAAACTACTAGAACGAGTCAAAGTCTGGCTTACCTCGCAGAAATTTACAGAACGACTTGAAATATTTTGGCAAGCTATACTTTCCTCCTTTTATGTCGATCAGCTCAAAATAATCATATAATAAACTGTCATGTTTGTGCATTTGTGTTTGGTCATGCATAGTACGTAGCTGGCATAGTAGAACATAGTGTAAAACCCCGATCAAACGGTGATAATATTCGATGATAGTTCGTGCCCCGTTGTAACACGAACTACCTATCATAGACTATCATCAACTAGCAAATAGCTTCACGTACGCTTTGCGGACCTATGTTTTTTTGTGCTGCCTGTGTATTATCAGTACATACACAGGCAGCATAAAAAAAATCGCTAAATCGGCGCCAAATTGCCTCGAAAGTCACCTTAAACGGTAAATAAGGACTCGTAATGTTATCTGACGAATTTTAGGAGAAAGATTGTTTTATTTTCACGCATAAAATGTGATTTGAAAATCTCCCCATACAAATCCTTATTAACCGATCGGCCGTGACGTCATCAGACCTTGACCGATCAGGCGTGACTTAGTAACACCTTGTGGGCTGCCTGTGGTGATGGGTTTACTGATTTTTACTGAGTGTACAGAACTTGCACATTTTTTACTTTTACTTCAAAAATCCGCATTCAACTCAAATCATCGGGTGAATTAGCTTCTTGTTTCTCTCAAGTATTTTAAGTTGATATAACTGAGAGCTAGATGACTACGAACAAGCGGCGTGTTTACAAACGCTGAGGCGTGTGTACCGTGCGTGTTAAAATCGATGGGCGATGAAGTACTTCTTGATGCTTTGTTTTTATGTATAGTACAGGAGAAGACGCTGAAACTATATGATCATTTCATTCTCAGAAATTGTAAAATTTATGACTAATTGGTAAGAGGACTTCGGTCGTCCGATGTCAGTCTGTAATCATACTCGTGATTACGAAATCGGACTCCCGCGATTTCGTAATCACTTGTATGATTACAGACCGAATCGGACTCCACTCAGTCCTATTACCATTATTAATAAGTTGTTTATTATACAGCTTCCTTAGTAAAAGATGTAAATTATTTTTAAATCGTGGTACGTTGTGACCAAAGTGACATGTTTTCCGCGCGCGATATATCAATTAAGTTTAGTGCCGTGTGCAGTGTAAAGAAGGGCGAATTTTGTACTTGCAGTACTTTTAGTACTTCTAGTTTTCTGAGCCGAGAAACATTGAAGCTGGAAGAGGTACTTTGGAACAAAGTTTGCGGGGAGATCACTTTGACAACAACATCACATAATGTTGTCTCAAACAGAACAAATTGGATGAACGAGACGTGTCAACATTTTCATTTTTGTCGATGAGTGCGATGAATTGACAACAAACAGCCACTTCTCCTCGCTTGTGAAGTATGAAGAGGACTTCTTCTTGTGAGCCGTAGTGGTTCAGTTCCCATACAAACTGTTTCTCGATAGAGGTAATCATTGCCTGTTGTTGTAAGTCGTGGTAGATCTTGGACTGGAACTAGTACACGCTGAGGCAAATCCAACGGCTGCCGTGTTGAATGCCGACAAGATATCGTTCCGAGATTGACAGGGATTCTTGAACTGCTCTCAGAAATATTGATCTGGCTGGAAACACTATGGCCTGATAACCGAACTGTGATGTGTGATCTGACATTTTGTGGAACGGAAAATTGGTTTTTCTGACGAAGAAGCTGGTCTGCTCGATTTTGCAGGACGGAAAGTACGCCAGGTCAGTTTAAATTCTATGCTTCTTTCTTTGCTTAATAATCTCTAAAAGTGATGTAAATAACACCTGTGTACAAAGTGACTGTTATACGAAAAGCGAAAGAAAAGAATTAACGGCAGCGAATCAAGAAAACAGGTTTTCCTTAGCAACGTCCAATACGGCTGTATATTTTTTGTACGTTACTATGGGGTTATTTGTACATTACTATGTTGTATTTGTACGCTACTAAAGGAGTTGTATAATAATTGAACAACATCGCAAGGGCGCAAGTACATGTCAAAATAAATCTCACGTTACATACTTAAAACTCAGCTAAAATGAAAGGCTTCCACACCGCATTCACGTGAACATTACCCAATCAAATTACAGCTTTTTTGCTTGCACGTCAGTCAAACTCCAAAATCCTAGAGGGGGTTTCCTTTTACCAATTGCCATGATACCTACGCTTGGCTTTCTGGTGAAAACAATTAAATGAAATCAAACAAGAGCTTACCGTTCATTCTATCTGCAGCAACACCTATTCGATGGTGAGCTGCAATAGTTGCCGCACGTATGCATTCCTGGAGGGCACGGATCACCGGCAAAGAAGCAAAAACCATGAGGCCAGTCGCATACTGGAAAGATCATCGACAACCAATTACGTTTAGCATGAACGATAATTGACAGCTAATCCAATAAAATATAATGTTAATGTATTAATAATCTCAAACAGTCGGAGCCACACTGGTTCAGAATAAAAGCTGCAAAACACTCACGTGCATTCGTTCCCAATTCATAGAAATTATGTTCTATGTGATTTTCTATCCTTGAGCAGCCACAGCACAGTAACTCACCATTTCGTTTTTCCAAATTGAGCTTCGGTTTAAGTCCTGACCGGAGGCGTTTATCTTCGCCCTGCACAGCAATGATCCCCCAAACAATCAGAAACACGCACAAACCAACCTTGACTCCCATGTTCAAACTAGAATACAAAAGATAAGCTAGTTGTTAGCAGTGAGGAGGACTGACTGACCCCAGGAAAATCAAAGCAGCATTGCCGCTGTAAGATCGGCTCTCTTTTTTATAATTGCTAATAAAAATAAATGAATAAATAAATAAATAAATAAATAAATAAATAAATAAATAAATATCGTTTATTTAAAATCGAAGCATAGGGTGTGGTTGCCCATTCACCCGAGCCAGAGGCTCGTGTTTTAAACGTCCGACCGGTGGAATACCTGTAGAAAGGAGACAGGTTCGGAAGGGAAAATCCCGGATGAAAAACCTTCTTACTACTGCCGGCCAATTTTACCGTTTGACGTTTACACTGGAGATGATCCAAGTTTTGACAAGACCAACACGGGCGAAAAACTGTGCCGTTCTTCTCTTCTCTGAGTTTCAAGTTGAATAAATCTAGTGTAAGATGAGAAGCCTGTTGACATGTACTAAGTGATAATGGTTCTGAATGCAACAGATTTACTGGGAAATCAGCAATACAATGATAACAATCATAAAATAACTCCGGAAAATATCTCCTATCTCTTCATTTCTTCATGCGTATTTGCTCATGCCTAAATTTGGAAATCAATTGTCGATACAGCATGACTGACAGACTGAAGAACTGACTGACTGACGCAGTCTTGACTGCAATAAGGTCGTCTTTCCCACTTTCGTGGGACGCCGACCTTAAAAATTGGTAATTTTCTTCCTGCAGACTAACGAACACTTCAAAGTAAAAGTAGGTACTCACGGAATGATGTAAATAATAGATGGGCTCTGTTGGCAGCCCAGATAAAGATACTAACCGCTTAGGGCCAGTATTTTAAACAAGTTTTGGACCGCAGTTAAGAAATTCCTGGTCAAAACAAGGTTTAATCAATAGCCATACTTATCGCACCACGGCTAAACGTGGTTTTGTAAACCAACGCCGATCCATAACTAACCTACAACCACAGAGAAGAAATTGGTATGTTTTTGGAAAATTTACTGAAGAGCGCTCTCTCATAGGAGAAACGACTCTTTAATCATTTTCACAATTAAAGAAACAACTTTTGTATTTTCCCGTTGCCATAAGAGCTCTGAAATATTTTATATTAGGTGCGGGGTATTCTGTACTTGCTCTGTAGGGCGCTCGGTATATCTATTTTAATAGTAGCACACGCGTTTGGTTCGCGGTGACTGCCAAAGTGATTATTTGGGTACAGGACAAATTTGCTAAAAAAAAAACAACAATCCGTTCAAACATCTGTCACCTTTGAGATTAAACTCGCAACTCGCAACCAGTAGTTCGCAATTGGCAGCACGCAACCAGCAACTAGCAATTTGCGACTGAGACAAGTACTACTAGCTAGCAACCCGCAACTCGTAACTCACAACTCTTTGACTCGCATTTTACCTGTTCTCAATAAAAATGAATTGGTCAAACGAATAATATCAAATAATTAAAAGATGGGCGTGCGTCTATTTGCCAGTTAGCAGCGTTGACATCAAACTCTGCTTCCAGTTATCGTGATTTGGAACTCAGATACTAAAGATAAAACCAACACTTGCTCAGTGTCATTTCAAGAACTTTGTATTCACAAGTCCTATGTACATAATTATCGTCACAATAAAGAAAAACCGCACTTCAATGTTATCTCCAACTTAACCACATTTGTCCAGAACAATTGGAGGGCTGGGACTAAAACGCACATGCGCCTTTACTTGATAGATATACTGTTGCTAAGAAACATAAATTTTCCCCGAACGAAGTGAGGGAAATAATCACGACTCTAATGCATTAATTTGAAGACTCCAAGCCTATCGCCATCTCGAAATCTAATGTTCGTGTGTGGGTGTGTGCGATGCGACCTTTTAGGCCAGGTGCCTAAGGCAATGTCCTAATAAGGCAATTACGTAATCACTGTCGATTATAGATTAACGTCTCCGCCAGTGTTTTTAAGAAAGATTTGAACGAAGCAACAATTGAACTGCGTTCACGAAAATGAATTTGAAAACTAGAAAACTTGAAACAGAACGGTCTCGCGAAGCTCGTCTTCAAAAGAGAAGGGAACAGGCAAATATATTCTACCCGTATCTTGTAACTCGATCACTACAAGAATGTATTAGAATCTGTATGTTGATCATTTTCCCTCGAAGTATTGTTTTAATACGCTTCTGTCGCCAGTTTCGGCTACCGTATTCGCTCAGAGCAATCGGAACTTGGAGTCTTGAATGATTTAGTCAGATGTCTTATTTTTCTGTCAAAACAAAAACTGTAAAGCCTGGTCCTCACTAGCGCATAAGCATAAGCATAAGCGTAAGAATAAGAGAGCGAAGGAACGGATGTGTTTGATCCTTATGCTTATGCTTATGTCGCCACTGTCGCTTTCTTATTCTTATCCTTATGCTTATGTTTATGCGCTAGTGAGGACCAGGCTTAACAAATGCTGTAATCTTACATGCGGTGATTGCAGAAGAATCGTTCACAAGCCCTTAGAAATATCATTAGGTCTGAAGCCCGTGTATAATTTGAAGTAAACTGTTCAAGTTTTGCTTTGATTCTGGGAGAAATCATGCTGTTTGAGCGGGTTCACATACAAAACAATTTGAGCTCATTAAATATGCATGCCTGAGTCTGGAGCATGCAGTCCAGAATAAAAACAAATCGCACAGGAAACCTATTTAATTGTACTGCCTATGAATTCAAAATAGGAAAATCAGCGTCCCTTTTTTCCCGTACTACGACGGCCGACCAACTTCAAAATTTGGGTATTAAATTTTGAGAACGTGCTTGGCAGACTGTATGAATTAATTTGACGTACCGACCAATCAGTGGCAATTTCCGGCAATTCTACTTTTTTGTTGAAACTCGAATTTGGAATCACGAAAATAAAGGAAAACCCAATTCTTAGCGCTATTCTTTCTTGGGAAAGTTGAAATACCTCAATTATTTTCTACGTCGTTGTATTCGGTCTGCAACGTAAATATTCTCGACCTTTCTGAATAAAAATCTCGATCTTTTCTGAGATTTGTTCCGGCCAGTAGTTTGGGGAAATGTCAGACATTTTCTCACGTTTGTCTGTCGGTTCGTGTCTCGGAACAAGCCTTTCTCATGCTGTTCCCACGTGACTTTACAAAAAAACAACTTCGCGCCACTTGCTCGCCGGGTTTTGGCGCGACGACACGTGCACGGCAAGATGCCTTTTGTAAACGTTAAACGAAAGGGCAAACTGGTGAAGGTAAAAATATCAGACTTAACACTGAGTTAAAAGCATTTCAATGATCTTTAAGTATCACCGTCTGATATTTTTACCTTTTGCCCTTTCGTTTAACTTTTACAAAAGACATCTCGCCGTGCATGTGTCGTCGCGCCAAAACCCGGCGAGCAAGTGGCCCGAAGTTGTTTTATACGAAAAGTCACGTGGGAACCGCATGAGAAAGGCTCGTTCCGAGACACGAACCGACAGACAAACGTGAGAAAATGTCTGACATTTCCCCAAACCTGCTGGCCGGAACAAATCTCAGAAAAGATCGAGATTTTTATTCAGAAAGGTCGAGAATATTTACGTTGCAGACCGTATACAACGAAGTAGAAAATAATTGGGGTATTTTAACTTTCCCAAGAAAGAATAGCGCTAAGAATTGGGTTTTCCTTTATTTTCGTGATTCCAAATTCGAGTTTCAACAAAAAAGTAGAATTGCCGGAAATTGCCACTGATTCCGACCGTGGGAAATACGTACTTCGTCTCGCAATCGACTCTTTTTTCAACGCAAAAGTATAACACACACCATTCTTTTTCTCCTTCCTTTGTGTGTAGTACTTGACTTCGAACAAAAGATTGCATGAGTCAACATTTCGGTAAAACAAAGGCTACTCTTGTTGGGAGTACCAAAGTAAAAGTCCCATCAATGGCAGAGTGAGGGGTATCTGCGATTATCGTATTTCTAGTATTCCTATGGATGTTCGCCATGCATGAGTGTGCCGAATTGCCATTGGTAGGCTCAGTGGTAAATGAATGATCTTGGAGTTTTTCGACACCACTTTCGGCTTCATATGATCGTCTGCCCCTTCGACCAATGCAACTTGTGCCACAGCGGAATTGCGTCTTTCGATCGCGTTACTTTCTTGGTTCGCGTCATGGTGACTATCTAACTATAGCGGCGTGCAAGACTCTTTTTTCCTGTGAATTTATGAATGATACGAGAATAAGAGGTCGGTATTTTTCGTGTAGCACTTGGAAGAATATAATTGAATTGGTTAAATTAACCAAAAGTATGAAATAATTAAAAGCTGAGCGGGTGTTTATTTGCCAATTAGCAACGTTGACATCAAACTCCGCTTCCAGTTATCGTGATTTTGAACTCATATACTACAAATAGAGCCAGATTTGCTCAGTGTAATTTCAAGAACTTCGTGTTCACAAGTCCTATGCACATAATCGTTACAACAAAATTAGAAACCGTACTTCAATGTTGTCTCCAAGTCAACCGCATTTGTCCAGAGCAATGTTTTTCAACATGGTAGTCACGATTCACGAACAGCTTAAAATCAAACTATGATGCAAAGCACCAGGATAACAAAGCCCCAAACCAGGTTATTTGCAGAACGAAGAAGAGCAATGAGCCAAGTTGTACTATTAGAGTGACCAACTAATTTGTAATATGAATGCACAGGGACACACCTTGGTCAAATTTGTGCTACGCGCCTCTCAGTTCGGCTTGTACGTATCACAAATTTCTCCATTTTTAAGACGCCGTTGAAGTCGCCTAAATTTATCGTTTCAATATTATCGGATGTGATAGACGATGATTACTTTTGCGCATGGAGACATACTGGCAGGCCGATAGCACAGTGTACATTTTGCAACTTTAATTTATATGTCCAGCACAAAATAGAATGTTAATATCCTACAATAATTGTTTGTGTGCATTTGTGCGGCGCTATACAAAGTTACATTTAGCTGTATCTAACCTAGTCTTTACGGCATTCTTAAGACGAAAATAGTGACTAGTCACACTCTTACGAATTTTGAAACCTCTAGCGCTGCGCTGTAAACGTTCTGATCATTGTACAACCGGTCGAAGCGCCCCGACGTTGTGATTCAGTTACAACTTACCAGACGGTTGCTATTTGACATATTAGTATATGTCCCAAGCTTGCGCTAACTGTGATTTAGAATCGTATAGGTTTGTTTTAAAACATGTGAACATCGGATCATTCTTCCGTCAAAATTTCTTTCTTGTTTGCAATGCAAGCGTACAATAACGTGGCGTGAGCTAGGATGGCAGTTTCTAAACTTGTAATGTACATGTACATATTTGTTTAACTTACCGTTTTTCACTCTCTGTTTTCTTGCACGATCTCTGAATACAATCCAACTGTTCTCTAAATTTAGAGGTGGCAACTAAGAGGTGTGGCCGAAGACACAAATTGGAGGGCTGGGTCTAAAACGCACATGCGTATTTACTCTATAGATGACTGTTGCTAGGAAACATAAATTTTATTCCTCTGGATATTGGCCATGAGTGTGTCGAATTGCTATTGGTAGGCTCAGTCTCCGGCTCAGTGATAAATGAATGAACCTTGAACTGTAAACATATCCCCAACGGATCCTTAAATAAAAAATGTAGTTGTTGGGAAGGTTTTAACGCCTAATCATCTTTGAGTTTTTTCGACACCGCTTTCGGCTTCACATGATCGTCTGTCCCTTTGACCAATGCACTTGCGCCACCGCGGAATTCCGTCTTTTGATCGTGTTGGTCAGGGTCATGACTATCCAGTAAGCGGCGTGTAAGACTCGTTTTATTTTTCTTTTGTTTTTGAATTTATAAATGACACGAAAATAAGAGGTCGGTATTTTCGTGGGGCGCTTTGAAAAATATAATTGAATTGGTTAAATTAACCAAAAGTATGAAATAATTAAAAGCTGAGCGGGTGTTTATTTGCCAATTAGCAACGCTGACATCAAACTCCGCTTCCAGTTATCGTGATTTTGAACTCAGATACTACAAATAGAGCCAAATTTGCTTAGTGCAATATCAAGAACTTTGTGTTTACAAGTCCTATGTACATAATCGTTACAACATTTATAAACCGTACTTCAATGTTGTCTCCAAGTCAACCGCATTTGTCCAGAACAATGTTTTTCAACATGTTAGTCACGATTCACGAACAGCTTAAAATCAAACTATGATGCAAAGCACCAGGGTAACAAAGCCCCAAACCAGGTTATTTGCAGAACGAAGAAGAGCAATGAGCCAAGTTGTACTATTAGAGTGACCAACTGATTTGTAATAAGAATGCACAGGGACACACCTTGGTCAAATTTATGCTACGCGCCTCTCAGTTCGGTTTGTACGTATCACAAATTTCCCCATTTTTAACAGGCCGTTGAAGTCGCCTAAATTTATCGTTTCAATATTATCAGATTTGATAGACGATGATTACTTTTGCGCATGGAGACATACTGGCAGGCCGATAGCACAGTGTACATTTTGCAACTTTAATTTATATGTCCAGCACAAAATAGAATGTTAATATTCTACAATAATTGTTTGTGTGCATTTGTGCGGCGCTATACAAAGTTACATTTAGCTGTATCTAACCTAGTCTTTACGGCATTCTTAAGACGAAAATAGTGACTAGTCACTCTCTTACGAATTTTGAAACGTCTACCGCTGCGCAGTAAACGTTCTGATCATTGTACAACCGGTCGAAGCGCCCCGACGTTGTGATTCAGTTACAACTTACTAGACGGTTGCTATTTGCCATATATTAGTATATGTCCCAAGCTTGCGCTAACTGTGATTTAGAATCGTATAGGTTTGTTTTAAAACATGTGAACATCGGATCATTCTTCCGTCAAAATTTCTTTCTTGTTTGCAATGCAAGCGTACAATAACGTTGCGTGAGCTAGGATAGCATACAGTTTCTAAACTTGTAATGTACATGTACACATTTGTTTAACTTACCGTTTTTCACTCTCTGTTTGCACGATCTCTGAAACAATCCAACTGTTCTCTAAATTTAGAGGTGGCAACTAAGAGGTGTGGCCGAAGACACAACTTATAGGTCTGGGATTAAAACGCACATGCGCATTTGCTCTATAGATGACTGTTGCTAGGAAACATAAATTTTATTCCTCTGGATGTTGGCCATGAGTGTGTCGAATTGCTATTGGTAGGCTCAGTGATAAATGAATGAACCTTGAACTGTAAACATATCCCCAACGGATCCTCAAATAGGAAATGTAGTTACTGGGAAGGTTTTAACGCCTAATCATCTTTGAGTTTTTTCGACACCACTTTCGGCTTCACATGATCGTCTGTCCCTTTGACCAATGCACTTGCGCCACCGCGGAATTGCGTCTTTTGATCGTGTTGGTCAGGGTCATGACTATCCAGTAAGCGGCGTGTAAGACTCGTTTTATTTTCCTTTTGTTTCTGAATTTATAATTGACGCGAAAATAAGAGGTCCTTATTTTCGTGGAGCGCTTTCAAAAATATAATTGAATTGGTTAAAGTAAGCAAAAGTATAAAATAATTAAAAGCTGAGCGGGTGTTTATTTGCCAATTATCAACGCTGACATCAAACTCCGCTTCTAGTTATCTTGATTTTGAACTCATATACTACAAATAGAACCAACATTTGCTCAGTGTAATTTCAAGAACTTCGTGTTCACAAGTCCTATGTACATAATCGTTACAACAATTATAAACCGTACTTCAATGTTGTCTCCAAGTCAACCGCATTTGTCCAGAACAATGTTTTTCAACATGTTAGTCACGATTCACGAACAGCTTAAAATCAAACTATGATGTAAAGCACCACGATAACAAAGCCCCAAACCAGGTTATTTGCAGAACGAAGAAGAGCAATGAGCCAAGTTGCACTATTAGAGTGACCAACTGATTTGTAATAAGAATGCACAGGGACACACCCTGGTCAAATTTATACTACGCGCCTCTTAGTTCGGTTTGTACGTATCACAAATTTCCCCATTTTTAACAGGCCGTTGAAGTCGCCTAAATTTATCGTTTCAATATTATCAGATGTGATAAACGAGGATTACTTTTGCGCATGGAGACATACTGGCAGGCCGATAGCACAGTGTACATTTTGCAACTTTAATTTATATGTCCAGCACAAAATAGAATGTTAATATCCTACAATAATTGTTTGTGTGCATTTGTGCGGCGCTATACAAAGTTACATTTAGCTGTATATGACCTAGTCTTTACGGCATTCTTAAGACGAAAATAGTGACTAGTCACACTCTTACGAATTTTGAAACCTCTAGCGCTGCGCTGTAAACGTTCTGATCATTGTACAACCGGTCGAAGCGCCCCGACGTTGTGATTCAGTTACAACTTACCAGACGGTTGCTATTTGACATATTAGTATATGTCCCAAGCTTGCGCTAACTGTGATTTAGAATCGTATAGGTTTGTTTTAAAACATGTGAACATCGGATCATTCTTCCGTCAAAATTTCTTTCTTGTTTGCAATGCAAGCGTACAATAACGTTGCGTGAGCTAGGATGGCATACAGTTTCTAAACTTGTAATGTACATGTACACATTTGTTTAACTTACCGCTTTTCACTCTCTGTTTTCTTGCACGATCTCTGAATACAATCCAACTGTTCTCTAAATTTAGAGGTGGCAACTAAGAGGTTTGGCCGAAGACACAACTTATAGGGCTGGGACTAAAACGCACATGCGCATTTGCTCTATAGATGACTGTTGCTAGGAAACATAAATTTTATTCCTCTAGATGTTGGCCATGAGTGTGTCGAATTGCTATTGGTAGGCTCAGTGATAAATGAATGAACCTTGAACTGTAAGCATATCCCCAACGGATCCTCAAATAGGAAATGTGGTTACTGGGAAGGTTTTAACGCCTAATCATTTTTGAGTTTTTCGACACCACTTTCGGCTTCACATGATCGTCTGCCCCTTTGACCAATGCACTTGCGCCACTGCGGAATTCCGTCTTTTGATCGTGTTGGTCAGCGTCATGACTATCCAGTAAGCGGCGTGTAAGACTCGTTTTATTTTCCTTTTGTTTTCGAATTTATAAATGACACGAATATAAGAAGTCCTTATTTTCGTGGGGCGCTTTGAAGAATATAATTGAATTGGTTAAATTAACCAAAAGTATGAAATAATTTTTAGATGGGCGGGTGTTTATTTGCCAATTAGCAACGCTGACATCAAACTCCGCTTCCAGTTATCGTGATTTTGAACTCAGATTCTACAAATAGAGCCAACATTTTCTCAGTGTAATTTCAAGAACTTCGTGTTCACAAGTCCTATGCACATAATCGTTACAACATTTATAAACCGTACTTCAATGTTGTCTCCAAGTCAACCGCATTTGTCCAGAACAACGTTTTTCAACATCTTAGTCACGATTAACGAACACCTTAAAATCAAACTATGATGCAAAGCACCAGGATAACAAAGCCCCAAACCAAGTTATTTGCAGAACGAAGAAGAGCAATGAGCCAAGTTGTACTATTAGAGTGACCAACTGATTTGTTATAAGAATACACAGGGACACACCTTGGTCAAATTTATGCTACGCGCCTCTCAGTTCGGTTTGTACGTATCACAAATTTCCCCATTTTTAACAGGCTGTTGAAGTCGCCTAAATTTATCGTTTCAATATTATCGGATGTGATAGACGATGATTACTTTTGCGCATGGAGACATACTGGCAGGCCGATAGCACAGTGTACATTTTGCAACTTTAATTTATATGTCCAGCACAAAATAGAATGTTAATATCCTACAATAATTTTGTGTGCATTTGTGCGGCGCTATACAAAGTTACATTTAGCTGTATATGACCTAGTCTTTACGGCATTCTTAAGACGAAAATAGTGACTAGTCACACTCTTACGAATTTTGAAAACTCTAGCGCTGCGCTGTAAACGTTCTGATCATTGTACAACCGGTCAAAGCGCCCCGACATTCTAATTCAGTTACAACTTACCTGACGGTTGGTATTTGACATATTAGTATATGTCCCAAGCTTGCGCTAACTGTGAGTTAGAATCGTATAGATTTGCTTTAAAACATGTCAACATCGGATCATTCTTCCGTCAAAATTTCTTTCTTGTTTGCAATGCAAGCGTACAATAACGTGGCATGAGCTAGGATGGCAGTTTCTAAACTTGTAATGTACATGTACACATTTGTTTAACTTACCACTTTTCACTCTCTGTTTTCTTGCACGATCTCTGAATACAATCCAACTGTTCTCTAAAGTTAGAGGTGGCAATTAAGAGGTGTGGCCGAAGACACAACTTATAGGGCTGGGTCTAAAACGCACATGCGTATTTACTCTATAGATGACTGTTGCTAGGAAACATAAATTTTATTCCTCTGGATGTTGGCCATGAGTGTGTCGAATTGCTATTGGTAGGCTCAGTGATAAATGAATGAACCTTGAACTGTAAACATATCCCCAACGGATCCTTAAATAAAAAATGTAGTTACTGGGAAGGTTTTAACGCCTAATCATCTTTGAGTTTTTTCGACACCGCTTTCGGCTTCACATGATCGTCTGCCCCTTTGACCAATGCACTTGCGCCACCGCGGAATTGCGTCTTTTGATCGTGTTGGTCAGGGTCATGACTATCCAGTAAGCGGCGTGTAAGACTCGTTTTATTTTTCTTTTGTTTTTCAATTTATAAATGACACGAAAATAAGAGGTCGTTATTTTCGTGGGGCGCTTTGAAAAATATAATTGAATTGGTTAAATTAACCAAAAGTATGAAATAATTTTTAGATGGGCGGGTGTTTATTTGCCAATTAGCAACGCTGACATCTGAACTCCGCTTCCAGTTATCGTGATTTTGAACTCAGATACTACAAATAGAGCCAGATTTGCTCAGTGTAATTTCAAGAACTTCGTGTTCACAAGTCCTATGTACATAATCGTTACAACAATTATAAACCGTACTTCAATGTTGTCTCCAAGTCAACCGCATTTGTCCAGAACAATGTTTTTCAACATGTTAGTCACGATTCACGAACAGCTTAAAACCAAACTATGATGCAAAGCACCAGGATAACAAAGCCCCAAACCAAGTTATTTGCAGAACGAAGAAGAGCAATGGGCCAAGTTGTACTATTAGAGTGACCAACTGATTTGTTATAAGAATACACAGGGACACACCTTGGTCAAATTTATGCTACGCGCCTCTCAGTTCGGTTTGTACGTATCACAAATTTCCCCATTTTTAACAGGCCGTTGAAGTCGCCTAAATTTATCGTTTCAATATTATCAGATGTGATAGACGAGGATTACTTTTGCGCATGGAGACATACTGGCAGGCCGATAGCACAGTGTACATTTTGCAACTTTAATTTATATGTCCAGCACAAAATAGAATGTTAACAATAATTGTTTGTGTGCATTTGTGCGGCGCTATACAAAGTTACATTTAGCTGTATATAACCTAGTCTTTACGGCATTCTTAAGACGAAAATAGTGACTAGTCACTCTCTTACGAATTTTGAAAACTCTAGCGCTGCGCTGTAAACGTTCTGATCATTGTACAACCGGTCGAAGCGCCCCGACATTCTAATTCAGTTACAACTTACCTGACGGTTGCTATTTGCCATATTAGTATATGTCCCAAGCTTGCGCTAACTGTGATTTAGAATCGTATAGGTTTGTTTTAAAACATGTGAACATCGGATCATTCTTCCGTCAAAATTCCTTTCTTGTTTGCAATGCAAGCGTACAATAACGTGGCGTGAGCTAGGATGGCAGTTTCTAAACTTGTAATGTACATGTACACATTTGTTTAACTTACCACTTTTCACTCTCTGTTTTCTTGCACGATCTCTGAATACAATCCAACTGTTCTCTAAATTTAGAGGTGGCAACTAAGAGGTATGGCCGAAGACACAACTTGGAGGGCTGGGACTAAAACGCACATGCGTATTTACTCTATAGATGACTGTTGCTAGGAAACATAAATTTTATTCCTCTGGATGTTGGCCATGAGTGTGTCGAATTGCTATTGGTAGGCTCAGTGATAAATGAATGAACCTTGAACTGTAAACATATCCCCAACGGATCCTCAAATAGGAAATGTAGTTGCTGGGAAGGTTTTAACGCCTAATCATCTTTGAGTTTTTTCGACACCACTTTCGGCTTCACATGATCGTCTGCCCCTTTGACCAATGCACTTGCGCCACCGCGGAATTGCGTCTTTTGATCGTGTTGGTCAGGGTCATGACTATCCAGTAAGCGGCGTGTAAGACTCGTTTTATTTTCCTTTTGTTTTTGAATTTATAAATGACACGAAAATAAGAGGTCGTTATTTTCGTGGGGCATTTGGAAGAATATAATTGAATTGGTTAAATTAACCAAAACTATGAAATAATTAAAAGCTACCGGAGAGTGACAGAGAAACAAATATTTACTTGAATTAATTTTTTCCTTCTGGAATTAATGTACGTGGAGCGATCGCAAATATACAACTTATCGCGGACTTCGCAAGCGCTAAAACCAACGGAGCGCTTTTCATAATTTCTGAGCATCATGACAGGAAATTTATTTTGTCATGGTGACTTTCTGCTCTTTGTTTGTATAACATGAAACAAAAGGAAGCCTAAATATCCAACCGGGGCCGGAACAAAATTTCGAAAACGCTCACAAAAGCTAAGATATTGTTCCGGTTGTTCTTGTCATAAGTGCTACAGCTAACAATAAAAGAATCTGGCTTTGCTTAAAGCATACTAATTCCGCGTTATGAATTAATGGTACAGCTTGCGAACAATGTAATTACGATTGAACCTTTCATACGGTCCTAATCTTTGTGCAAACTACAGCGCAGTAGGTACATGTGCCCATTGGGTGCCTATTTGTATACCTGGTATGATCCGGGAAGTTTGAAGAAAGTGCAGAGAGAGAGTTCTCTTCTCGTAGCAACCGCCTCTTTGGACAAGCCACCATATTTTCCTTGACAACCAAATGCGATGTGTGGCGCGGCGTGAAGCACGAAAAGGTTGAAGCATATTTTTTGGCGTTCTGAACCTCTCTGTCTGAAAATTAGTAGTATTTGCTGACATTAACGTATTTTTAGAATAACTGTGTTATATTTTGGAACGCTTTTTAACAATTTGGATTGGCTGCACGGGCGGATCCAGGGTAGTTTCCTTAGTTTCCGGAAACTACCTGAATTTTGGGGAAAAAATAAAAAATAAAAAATGAATTGACAAATGACTGAGTCTTTTCTTGTTTCCACTGAGTACCGGAATCCAATTCACGCAATTTCCAGTACCTTGCGTCCCGTGCTCCGCGTTTATTCGTGTCATTGGACGCCAAAAATGCGCTTCTCTTCGGTTTCTATGCATGGAGAACCGCGGGGAGGGGACCCATGGGAGGAAACCACTGAAGCGATATTCGGAAACACCCCAAACTCGCCTCTCATTGGCCGGAAACACCCCAAGCTTACCTGTCATTGGCCGGAAACTACCTTGGAAACTACCTGACAAAGTATAAAAGGGGCAGGCTACCCCAGTGAGGTCCTCTGTTTTGAACTCGTGAACAGTATTATACAGTGCGGTTTATCGAACATGGCACTGAATCAAGACAACAGGCCGCGTAGAGAACCTATTTTTCGAAAGGAGGATTGTTCTCGCTTTGATACTGGTGTGGTATTTAGCGGTGTTAGTTCTTTTTCGATCCCCAGAAGTTAGAGTACATCGAGAGCGTTTGGAGCCCACGCGGTGATCCCCTCTTTCAATTCCCTTCGATCGAGAGTGGCGGAAAATCTCGTAAGTTCCAACTAGTCTGGCTGCAACAATATCCTTGGCTGGCTTATTCTAAGTACTTGGATGGCGCATTTTGTTTACATTGTGTTCTATTTGGCCGAAATGCGAACAATGTGGGCAAGTTGGTGAAATCGCCGCTAACGTTTTGGACAAGCGCCACCGGCCGATTCAAGAAACACTGTCATTAATACGAGAACCACAATTACGCAGTTATGATTTTCTGACTGTTATGACGCTCTCAACTCGATGGAGTCTTGCAAATCTCTCGGTCCCGATGGTTTGCCTGCTGAGTATTATTTAACATTCTGGGGTCACCTAGGACCTGACCTTGTCAACACGCTCAATTATAGCTATGACAAAGGCGAGCTCTCTTTAACACAGCGCCGAGCGGTTCTCCGACTTTTGTTTAAGAAGGACAATTAGGAATTGCTGAAAAATTGGCGATCTCTTTGCTGAATGTGGACTAGATAGCCACAAAAAGTTTAGCAAACAGATTGCGCTCGGTTATCCAGCATGTGGTCTCGGAAGATCAAACATGCGGGATACCTGACCGCAGCATTTACGTCTCGCCCCTTCGTCAAAAATTGCAGGAAGTGGCGTTTCTGGCCTCCTAGATTTTAAAATTTCCCCGGGGGAGCATGCCCCCGGACCCCCCTAGCATACTCGCGCCTTCGGCGCTCAATTTCGGAAACTACCCACTAAAAACGCTGGATCCGCCCCTGGGCTGATTTGCGCATCATGTTAGCGACTTCAACATGCAGGAGGCAACAACAAATTAAGCTCAAACGCGGACCTGGCGGAAATGAATTGCTGTTTACCCGTCGACTGAACAAGAAGAAAAACAATGTTTGTACGCCTCGGGAAAATGGCACCGAAACTAAAGTTTGCAGAAAAAATAAATTGCACCAAAATCATTATCCACCCCTCGGAACGAAATATTCAAATGTTTAGCCCCTACAAAAATATATATGTATTTATGACCCATCAAATATTTCTTCTCGCGCGTGATTGTGGAAGCGTGACAAGTATCAGCAAATAACCCCCGCCTGGGTTACTGTCGCTACAATAACAAACACAGTACAGTATTTTTTTTAATCAATCACACAAGAAAACATTAAGGCGTAGAAACGATTTGCATCAACTACTGAGGAGGACATCAATTCATTGGAAAAGCAGTTCAGGATTTTTTTCTACATCTTTTGCTGCGAGAGAGGAAATAGAGAAAAATAAAGAGAGTAAACTACTTTTGGCTTTGGAAACATGCACGGATAATTGTCCTTGGACATTATTTGTGCCTCAAAATCACAGTTGCCTTAGTGCTTTGTTCTCGGGCAGCTGTTCGCTTCTCGGAACAGATAATATCCTCGGACGATTACCCGTGCATGTTTCCTTGCTAAAAGAAGTTTATTCCCGAGTTCCGCGAGGGTAATAATCACAACGCTAATGTTGTAGTATCGCGCTTTCTTGAGATTTGAAGCTGGTTTTATGTCCGTCAGTCATTCTGTCCGGCGTACGACCTCCAGGCGCGGTGGCTCAGCACGCTGCACTTTTACTGACACTCCAAATAAGGAAAGTGCACGACGGAAAGAAAAGCGATTTGAACGAAGCAACAATATTGTATTTGATTCACGAAAATGATGAATTTGAAAACTGGAAAACTGGAAACGGCAACAGTCTCGCGAAGCTCGTCTTCAGAAGAGAAGGGAACAGGCACGGGCAGGGCGAAATCGTGAAACGATCAAACAGCGCCAAATCCGACTCAAAAAAAGACGACAAGCATGTTATGACCGACAGCATCGTGAACAGAAGCGTGCCGAAGAAACGACTCCGCAAAGAGAACAGCTAGCGCATGAATGCCGTAATTGAAACAATGGCAATTCAAACGGGGTTTCACAACGGTGGGAATATAACTGTTCGCTTACGAGAGTGGTCGCAAGAAGAGCTTTCTCTGTATACGTATAAACAAGTGGAAAAAGAATACGAAAGTGAATACAATTGAACAAAACTGCAAGTACATGTAAACAAATGTGTCAACAGAACAAATTGTGAGCAAAGCTGTTTAAGTGAACAATGCAATATGAATTGTCCCGCTGGAGTAAAAGAATGTTCTCAATTTTGCCGTCTCGGGGCCACATGTCTGTTTCACTGTGAAAGCGCCAAATGCAAGTTAGCATGTTGTGGTGGGTCTTGCATGTCATGTAAAGATGGCCAGTGCAAAATGGTACCAAACAAACCCACCGGTGCTGCAAACCCCCTGGCTGTTCCTAGCTCTACCTGGCCGTCGCCTGTCTTTTGCTGTTCAACTGGTGTTATTATCAAGCTTTGCTTTACCAATAACTGCTAGTCTACCTAACTTAAATTGTCGCGGTTTGTAGATTTAATGGTCATAGTTGTTTGTACAGATGAATTGTTGTTGATGACTAACATTAAAATTCATTCTGAGGCCTACTCTCACCCGGGCGATTACACTTGACAAAAAACACTCCGTTACTAAAACAGGTGTCAACATTAGAATCACGCTCCGCACACGTAATCTCTCATTGTTAGTTTGATTGACAGGCGTAATTGTAAAATTCACTCAAATTTGTGTTGTCCCCTCAATCCAGGGTTGGCGTCTAGAGTTACTTAGGAATAACCCGCTCACTCCTTTATACAACTGGCAAACGCGCTATATCCTAAACCCTTTGACTCCCAAGCCGGTAATCAACTTCGATTTCTTTCTTTAGTTTCTCACCTGAGATATGTTGATATGGTATGAAGAAGTTGGCTCTTGACACCTTTGCTCAGATTACCAATAAACGTTTGTTAGTATACACCACACAAGTGAATAGTGCTTTTCGCGCGCTCTGATTGGCTCCTCAGTCTCGGAATATCAAGTATTATTCACCTCCCGGCGGCTTCCGGTAAAACAAAATGGCGCGCGAGCCCAATTTTTGCTCACTTTTGTCGGAAATAAAATAGCTATTTGGGAGTTGGCTATCAAACTTGTGTGGTATATACTAAAACAATTATTCGCCTCAGTGTCGATGAATAGCGGTGGATATTTACCTCGCCGAAACGGCTCGGTAAATATCCACCGCTATTCACCTCCATTTCGGCGAATAACTGTTAAATATACTAGTAGTTTATAGTTGATTAATAACTTCGTGTAAAACGCAATTGGGCATTTCCTGGAGAATGCGCTCATTAGGTAACTAAACAATTGTTGTTATTATTATTATTATTATTATTATTATTATTATTATTATTATTACTATTATTATTATTATTATTATTATTATTATTATTATTATTATTATTATTATTATTATTATTATTATTATTATTACTCAGAAAGCTGAATATCACTCGTACATTTCCTTCTTAAAATGCTAGAGAGAAGCTGAATTTTGAGCTTGGGAGTAAAATGGTTAAACTCAAAATAAGAACTCTCTTAGTATACTTTGTAAAAGATATACCTTCCGGAATAAATGTAGTTGTAACCTAAGTGTCAAGCTGGTTTTTTTGTTTTTTGTTTTGTTTTTTCCTCTTTCCCTCCCTCCCCTTTCCCTCGAGGGCTGCGCAACTTTAACCTGAGTATCAGGCCTCAACAAGTCTAATTGGCACTTGTTGGGCAAAAGGGTTGGGTACAACTCTTAATTTCACATTTTTGCACTGTCTGGGATAAATTGACATGCGCTCAGCCAATCAGAACGCAGAAATTATTGTAGGCATGTTATTAATAGATAAAGGATAATATTATGTATACAATGTAACATCATTAAGGACCAAAAGCGTCTTAAACTTCCAAGTTTATAAGAGCATGTAACGTTATGATAATGCCTTTATAAACGCTGCGGAAACCCATATGTTGCACAGGTACATTTAGTGTTATTTGAAGTAATCGGCAAATAAAGTTTCCGTCCTTGTATTCAAAGATCATGTCGGGAAACGAAAAGTTATCCGTTATCCGTATAGTAACCGAATTAAAGGGTTTATTTGCTTGCAGTTCTTACTTATTTGATATAAAATTGGTCCAATGCTGCCAGTGACGCGACAAGTTATTCGTGTGTTTAAGGCGGGGACAGGGAAAAGGGTCTGGATGGCTATATATAATGTTTTTACATTGTAATGCTTTCACGTTACGGCCATGCATTTTTACGTTTTAATTTTAATCCCAGAGAAGACGCCAAGGGAACGAATATTATCCCCAAATTTGATGAGTGAAGCTTTTATTTTCTTGCTTACATTGCATTACGTTTTTGCTTTCTCTATAACTAAGTTAACTATGTCGCTCCAATATTTGCTGACTCTTGATCTGGCCTGTGTCTCATCATTGTGGATCTTGAGACCATAAATAGAATAGAAAAATAGAAATTAGCTCAAGGACATACTGAGAAAAATATAGAAAAATTAAGAGATACAACTTAACACAAGATTTCACACACAAAACCATATTGTATCGATTTTATGTAAACCCTCTGGTCTAGAATCCCCAAAAACAGTCATTGGCGGAAAATATTGCGTCGTTTCTTGTTATCATTTCTTGTTTATTATATTTTATTTAGATGTTCTCATACGACCTAATGGAAGCTATAGTTGAATTGAATCATTTAATACTATGTAACTCTACTATGATACTTATACGGGACTATAAAAATAAGTATAAACTATATAGAAATAAAAACATGCAGGTGGAGTACAAAATTTCCTCTAGTGAGGCATCTGCAAATTAGTTACTCTTACCACACTTACACATTTACACCCAGAAAATATAAAAAGAAACAAAACATGAACTCGTGAAATGTAGCTGATGCAAAAGACATAATAGAGCTTACTGTCCAGTCTACCAGTAGCCACAACACTTTTTGTTGCTGTCACCACAGCTATAAATAAGATATTTTTTACCACCAGGACATGCATTTGCAGCTGGATAGCAATCGCCGCCGAAGTCTGTGCAAGTCGAGCCTGGAAAAAAAATTTGGTACGTGATTATGTCGTTTAGGCTATATACGGACAGAATTCTAAATTGAAAACAGTATTGAAAGGGCATGTGATGTGCATACGCGCGCGTTTAGTCGAGTTTTAAAACATTCACCTAATGTTTTCAAATTTTAAATCCAAGATGGCGTCCACAACGGCGGCGATCGATCGAGCGGCAGATCCACCGCCGTTGTGGACCCCACCCGGGATTTAAAACTTAAAAACACGCGCATGCGCATCTCATGCACTGCTGCTATAATTTGAGTAAAAAGCAACTGGGAGACCAATTAATTTCACTTTATCTATGCTATAGGGTATAAAATTCAAGCGGTCGAAAGTACCAGGTTTTTATTTGTGTAGTATATAGAACCCCAAAGAACTCACGGGGACTAGCTTACGAGTTCATGGAAATTATGGTCTGTCACTCAATATCAGCTAAAGTGAACCAATTGGCAGTTCAGTGAATGCAAACAAAAATTATTAAAACAGTATTATTATAATTCTGGGTTTTGTAACCGAAAATATGACAGTCGTAACTCATTTTCAAGAAGTTAAGTTTCTATTTCAAGAAAACACAAATTTGTATTAGAAAATAAGCAAGTTTAGAGGCCGTGAGTCCAAAGCAGCAAATTGTTTCCAAACAGAAAGAAGAGCATCTCTTGTAGTTTTCCAGTTCGACTTTGTGAACTGAAGACATAAAAATGTTTTCTGGTCTTCTGAGCCAAGTTTAGCGCCTATTTCCTGTTTCTGATAGCGTATGTTACAGGCAATGCATGCATTTGCCGACACCTTCTTTGCACCATCAGTCAAATTTCCAGCCCGATTCACATCTATCAATTTGAAATTTTCGAACCGAAACCAAACGACACGGCCATAATATACGAGTTCGCCGTGGAAAGAGCCGAATATCTCCAATGTCCACGGAATACAGAAATGATCGACCATGTTTCCATCCGTGAACATCTGTCAGCGGGGCAATGTCTTTTTTTTGGCCAACTCTACGCACCAATTAGATAATTCAACATAATTGGTGATTTGCCACCGGCAACTACGGTAATAGATCAGGGCTTCCAGAAGAAAGTAGACTAAAATACGATTGAAAAAGTTGTGAGGCAGTCATTAATGGGCACTGTGAACGAGTGCCATGCATGTGTCGGTCTAGGTGTTAGTTGCGCAGACACAGCAACGGTACTCACGTTTAGCCTTCTTGTAAGTAGACTTTCCCTCCACAGCAATGATTCCAACCACAATCAGCAACACGCACAAAGCAACTTTGACTCCCATATCCCAACTAGAATACAAAGAAAGGCAGTTTAACTGATGATGAGCAGATAATTTAAGCTGCACCCCCCAAAAAAGAACAGGGCAAGATTTTTGCTTTCATCTGCAACAGTAATTAGGGAAATATTCTCAGTCTAGTGGAATGACGCCAACTGTACCACGAACAAAGGCAGATTATAACAAAGGATGGCCGGAGAGAGTTACATTAAATATTCACTTTAGTTGGTCAAGACTGACACTAAGCCAGAATTGCGAGGTTTTAGCGCGACAACTTCGCGGGTGATGTTGACAATGTTCCCTTTAAAATATGACGAAGAGGCCAAACCAAAATGGAGAAAAATTAGCGGACGAACACGAGAAAGAGAGAGTAAAAGAAAGGCCGTGCCAAAACTATGAAGGTATTTCATTCAATTGAGTGTAGGTAGAACTGATAACAAAGTGATAACACGCACGTTTTTGGTGGTCGCATCTTCTTGTCTGAAGTATGACAAATCGAAGGTTGGAGAATTAATGAACGAAAAACACCCAGACAAAATGGAGGCAAGAGGACGTTCAGGGCCTGCTCAAAATTAATCGGTAAAGCAATTCTGGATGAAACCAACAGGAATATTTTTCTTAGACGTCATAAGAGCAAACGACGTCAAAGAGATACTCACTATTTCCACACGAATCTGATAGACACTTTAAGGTACTTCTTGGTTCTCAGAGGGCTGAAGAAAACTGACGTTTCTCCCAGCAATATGTCTCAATTATGAAAGGATGTCACAATTACTGTGACAGTTGTCATAGTCAATTTAAACCCCCACGTTGGTCCATTGTACTTATGTTTAGATATTCAACTGGCGGAGATGATGGTGGCTGGCTTAGAAAAGTTATGTAAGAATAGTATACTTGCCCGGCTAAAAGGCTATCATCTTGTAGTTTGAACTGCATTGTATAACAAATAATAGATACCTTATGACAGAGAAACAAATACCTACTTCAATCAATTGGACCTCGGTGAGGACATGGCCGCAATTATACAACTATTGACTTCCCAACTGCTAAAGCCAAGGGAGCGCCTTTCATAATTTCTGAACTTCATGACGGGAAAATTGTTTTGTCATGGTGACTTTCTTGCTCTTTGTTTGTATGACACGAAGCAAAAGGAAGCTTAAATATCCAACCGGGACCGGAACAAAATTTCGGAAGTCAAAAACCCCAAACACCACCTACTAAAGCTGCGATATTGTTCCGGCGGTTCTTGTCAAAAGTGATACAGGTAACAAAGGAAATAACCTGGCTTTGCTATTAATTTCGCGTTATAAATCGATGAGATAGCTTACAATGTAATTACGATTAAACCTTCCATACGGTCTTCATCTTTGTGCAAACTACAATGCAGTAGGCACATGTGCCCATTGGGTGCCTATTTTGTATACCTGGCATGATTCAGGAGGTTTGAAGCAAGTGCAGAGAGAGAGAGAGTTCACTTCTCGTAGCAACCGCCTCTTTGGACAGCAAGCCACACCATACTTTCCTTGACAACCAAATACGATGTGTGGCGCGGCGTGAAGCACGAAAAGTTTGAAGCATATTTTTTGGCGTTCTGAACCTCTCTGTCTGAAAATTACGAGAAGTATTTGCTGACATTAACGTAATTTTAGAATGAATTTTGTGATACTTTGGGACGCATTTTTAACAATGTTGACTGGCTGATTTGCGCATAGTGTTAGCGACTTCAACATGCAGGGGCAACAATAAATTAAGCATCAAGACCTCTCCTTTGTTTTACACTTTGCTTACTTTGAAGTAGCAACAAATAAACAATCAAAGACTGATTGCTTATATCTTTCAGGTAAAAATGGACCAAGAGAAACTGAAAGTGAAAACACGAAAGAATATTTTTCACCTCATGCAACAATTTAAAGGGGCCCTCTCAACACGCACACAGCAACTTTGACTCCCATTCTAACTAGAATACAAAGAAAGGCAGTTTAACTGAGGATGAGCAGATATTTTGAACTGCACCAAAGAAAAACAGGACTCTTTCGTCTGCAACAGGAATTAGGGAGATATTCTCAGTCTAGTCAAATGACGCCAACTGTACCACGAACAAAGCCAGATTATAACAAAGGATGGCCGGAGAGAGTTACATTAAATATTCACTTTAGTTGGTCAAGACTGACAGTAAGCCAGAATCGCGAGGTTTTAGAGCGACAACTTCGCGGGCGATATTGATAATGTTCCCCATCAAATATGACGAAGAAGCCAAATCATAGTGGGGAAAAATTAGCGGTCGAACACGAGAAAGAGAAATGTAAAGAAAGGCCGTGCCAAAATAAAGGTTTAACATTAATTGAGTGTAGGTAGAACTGATAACAAAGTGATAACAAGCACTTTTTGGTGGTCGCATTTCGTGCCTAAAGTATGACGAATCGAAGGTTTGAGAATAGACAAAATGAAGGCAAGAGGACGTTCAGGGCCTGCTCAAAATGAATCAGTAAAGCAATCGTGGATGAAACCAACGGGAAAAAATTTTCTTAGACGTCACAAGAGCAAACGACGTCAGAGAGATACTCACTATTTCCACACAAAAATCTGCAGATGGACACGAATTAAGGTATTTCTTGCTTCTCCGAGGGCTGAAGAAAACTGGCGTTTCTCCCAGCGATATATCTCAATTATGAAAGAATGTCACAATTACTGTGACAGTTGTCATAGTCAATTTAAACCCTCCACATTGGTACATTGTACTTATATGTTATGTTTATATATTCACTAGCGAATAAATTTGATCCCTGAGCGAAGCGAGGGTAATAATCACGGCGCTAATGCATTAATATCGCCTTATTATCGCCTAACTTGGGGACTCCAAGCGTGTCGCCATCTCGAAATTTAACGTTCGTCTGTCAGTCAGTCAGTCTGTCTGTTTGGCGTACGACTTTAGGCGCGGTTATCCTGCATAACCAATAACAAAGGCCGGATCGATCACGTGTGCCCTGTAGTTTTACTCGGGAAGAGAAATAATTAGATTTGAACGAAGCAACAATATATCGTAGCTGCGTTCACGAAAATGGAAAACTTAATCAAAGCAGCAAGGCAGCTGTAAGCTCGCGAATTTGTAAAAAGTACTTCTGCGGGAGTGGGTATTTAATAGAACTGGCTCAAGGCCACATCGTAAAAATTGCTCAGTTTTAGGTATGTGGAAGTTTGCATCCGTTTCCGCGGGCCTCCACTTTTGCTGAACCGTGTATTCGATTTAGTCTCAGTTTTGAAAACCCTCATTTACGAGGCGGCAGAGGGTGAAAATTATAAAACTTAGACGCTCGAAATGGGAAAATTTAAAATTCTTCACCGAGTCGAAATCTTTGAACCCGAAGGAGACCTTCCGGAGTCGCAAAGAGAAGAGTCTATCCGTAACTTCATTACTCGTGTCATGCACAGCTTATGTTCAACATCTTCATATTTATCAGAGGCCATGATACTCCAGCCTGGGCTGCATTCAAGCTAAATACGTGCTTAAAGAAAACACGCCTTTCTTCTTTTGGCTGAGTTTCAAGTCGAATAAGTTTAAATGAAATCTGATAACTTGTTGACATTCTTGCGGTTTTGGTCAAATTCATTTTCGAATTCTTCTTCTCTCAGTTCTCTACAGCATAATACTACAGCATTACTCTACAGCTCTACTCTGCGAAGCAAAGCAAAGCAAATATAATCAAACGATAGAAATATTTCGACAAGCTGAAGTCGCTCGATGGCGATCAGGGCTGTCAGTTGTCACGGGTCTTTCAACTTTAACTTACACTTGTCAAACCGAGAATTTTACCAAAACCTCTGTGATATGCAGTGCAACAGATCTACTGGAAATTCAGGAATACAATGATAACAATCAAAATAACTCCAGAAAACGTCTTCCCATCTCTTCGTTTCTTCATGCGTATTCGCTGATGCTCAAATTTCAAAGGCAATTGTTGGCACAGCATGACGGACAGACTGACTGACTCAGTCTTAACTGCAATAAGGTGGGATGCTTAAAAATGCCACCGCAAAAACTACTTCGACGATCGCGTTCTCGATTTTGTTGCTTTGTCGGTAATATCGATACTGCCCAAATTGGGAAAAGAACGACTTCCATATTTGGAATCCATTGTTGACAGCACCGGGACACATTCCAATTGACTGGATCGCATGAAGCTTCGCTTTTAAGCACTTCGTGCTGAACGCGAGCTTAAAAACTGGAAAAC
This sequence comes from Plumapathes pennacea, assembly GCA_964036295.1. Classification (NCBI taxonomy): domain Eukaryota; kingdom Metazoa; phylum Cnidaria; class Anthozoa; order Antipatharia; family Myriopathidae; genus Plumapathes; species Plumapathes pennacea. The sequence goes on along the minus strand of OZ038465.1, from coordinate 9,900,119 downwards.
GTGAAACACAACAGTCTCGCGAAGCTCGTCTTCAAATAAGAAGGGAACAGGCACGAACAAGGCGAAATTGTGAAACGAGATCCAGTCGCCAGCGAGTAGCTTCTCGACGTAGCAATGAATCGTCTGAACGGAGTACCCGCAGGCTTCAAGCTCAAAATGAAGCCAACACTCGACGCCGACAACAGCGTGCTGCAGTTATCGAAGAACGTCGCAGCCAAAAACAACAATATTTGCATATTAACTGTGGGTGGGCAAATCCAGAAACTCCTCCATTCCACGAACAAGAGTGGGTACGGGAGGAACTCACTGCCTTTCACAGCTTTGAGGAAAATCTCCGACACTTACGCTGCAAGGTATGCAAAGAAACATGGCCGATCACCAACCGAAGTATACCCGAGCAGAACTATACCCTCCTGCACCAGGTGCAAGCGCGGCAAAAAGACTTCATGTCGATTGTTCTCGGCTGAAAACGACATGGATTCTGGGACAGTGCCTGCAGAACTACAGGACCTCACCGAAGTAGAGGAAATGCTGATCGCCAGAGCTTTCCCCATCATGTGTGTTTACCGGAAACACGGCGGCCAGCGTGGGTACAAAGGTCATGTCCTTAACTTGCCACAGGATGTTCAGGGATTTCTCAGCACTCTTCCAGCCAATGTGAGTGATCTGCCCGTTCTTATCATCAGGAAGCAAGGGGCAGGTAAGAATTGAAAACTATTCTGTATGGCTTTTATGGTTGTGTTTACATTTTTGACCTATGTGTATTGATGGCCAAATTTGAATAATTATGCATTAATAGCAATATGGCCATTCGTTGTCATTGTTTATTTTCAACGAATAACAGCTGAAAAAAGGATGCATGGTGAAATTTTGTTTTATCTGAATTCCTGTTGTACAATCTCTTTATCACACATTCTTCAACTAAATATTGCTATCACCTACAGTGTACTGTGAAACACTTTACAATGTACTCAAGAATTTAGGACCTATTCATGTTAACATTCCAGGACAACAAGTATTTATTTACAGTGTGCCAGATCCTTTGCAGCATCCTTTCAAGATTTATGTCAATTGTAGATGAATAGTACAGGTTAGCTATGAAAGTGCATTGTAATGTGTACATCATTGTGAATTATCTCATCATCCTCTTGAAAATTTGGTGTCTTTCTGATTTTTGTAGGAGCAAACAGAGAGGTTCCTTGGCTAAACCTACACTTCAGTCCAAGTAGAAGTTCAATTTCTGTGTTGTTTATAGGTAAGTATTGTACAATAAATTGCAACAATATGTAGTGAAGACAAAAACCTGAATATGTGTTTTCATCTCCAAAAAGATCATGGTAAAGGAAATGTTCAAGTGAAGAAATCAGACTGAGAAGTCAACTCCTGTGCAGTTAAAGGATCCTCGTATACCAAGTCACTGACATTATGAAAGTGTAAGATTGTCAGGAGCCAAAAATGAACTCGATGGTGATGTCTCTAACAAGAATGCCAAAGGAAAATGTTCTCAAGGACACTGGCCTGTATACTCTGTCAAGTAACCCCAAGAAAAATTATATCTGGGTGTTTTCTTAAAATTTAGAATGGTACTGTATTGTGCTCAAGTGGACAACATGCTCAGAGCCAAGTATTTTTTCTGTGTTCCCTTCTGACACAAGGTTTTATTAGTTACTTATTTGTTAGAGGTTGTTTGCTTTTGATGAAGGAAAACTTCAGTTCAGTTAATATGTAATATAAGTGGCAATAACATGTGAGTAAGACCAGCACCAAGGTAAACAGTAACCAATATTTAACAACAAATTTAAACCCTTTCACACCCAAGAGTGATCAAATTCAATTTTCTCCTTCAGTTGGAAATGTACTGTATTGTACAGTAAAGAGAATACAGCTTTTTATATCGTGTTGGTTAGATGAATGCTGACTGAACTGTCACTTCTCACTACATATTTCATATAATATTAATTTATATCATTTCTTTTGAAATTAAAGCTGAAAGATTCTGCATTTTAAACTAAGGAGTGAAAGGGTTGTTTACCTGTATTAAGTTCATGATAGTTGTTATACCCTTATCCTCCTAGGGATTGTGTAGCAAAAGTGTTAAAAAATTTTTTTTAACATGCTTGCCCCACTACAAAAAGTTGGTAACATTAAGGCCTCATAAAATAGACACAAACTTCCATGTTTTTTTTTTTTTTTTTTTTTTTTTTTGCGTCGAAACTTTAGTAAAAGGCAGAGCAAAAGGCTGCTGTTGTTGAGCTACCAAAACAATATATGCCAGGCCAGAGCGAGAGGATATCTGCGATTATCGTATTTCTAGTAATGTAAGTTGCAGCAACTTCCCAGGATGCAATCAAAAGTGTAAAGACGGGCGTTGCGAACAAGTGAGTTGCACAAACTCTAAAAGCTGTGAGCTGGGGCGTTGCAATGAAATAAACTGCGGCAATGCTACAACATGCAACCAGGACTGTGGGTCCGGACAATGCGGCCAGATGAGTTGTATCGACGCCACGATGTGCAAGCAAGACTGTGAGTTCGGGTATTGTGATCAACTTAGCTGTACAAACACCTGGAACTGCACACACAAGTGCGACAACGGGCAGTGTACACATCTGCGGTGCACCCACTCCACAAAATGTGAGCAGAGCTGCCGAGGGGCGAGCTGTAAAGACATTGCATGTGACACTGATGTGAAAACGTGCAGACAAGAAAGCACACGTGGCAGATCGTCATGCTTTGCCGAGGAGTGCGACCAGTCTTGTTTATCAGGCGAATGTTCCATGTCCTGTAGTGGGAATTTTTGTAAGCAGAGCTGTCGCGCGGGAGGCCCATGTGTCATGACATGCAACGGAACGACTTGTGAGCAAAGCTGTTTAAGTGGACGATGCAATATGAGTTGTCCCGCTGGAGTGAAAGAATGCTCTCAATTCTGCCGTCTCGGGGCCACATGTCTGTTTCACTGTGAAAACGCCAACTGCAAGTTAGCATGTCGTGGTGGGTCTTGCATGTCATGTAAAGATGGCCAGTGCAAAATGGTGCCAAACAAACCCACCGGTGCTGCAAACCCTCTGGCTGTTCCTAGCTCTACTTGGCTCGCCTGTCTTTTGCTGTTCAACTGGTGCTGTTATCAAGCTTTGCTTTACCAATAACTGCTCGTCGACAGAGTGAAAGGGATGCGCTCCGCTGGCTTACGTAACCTGTCGTCGGGTTTGAAGTTCTAATGGCCATAGTTGTTTGTACAGAATGATGGATGGTTGTTGGTGACTAACACTAAAATTCATTCTGAGGCCTACTTTCACCCTGGCGATAACACTTGACAAAAAGCACTCTGTCACTAAAACAGGTGTCACCCTCCACGCACGTAATCTCTCATTGTTAGTTTGATTGACAGGCGTAATTGTAAAATTCACTCAATTAATTTGTTGTCCCCTCAATCCAGGGTTTGCGTCTGGAGTTAATTAGGAATAACCTCGCTCTTTTATACAACTGGCAAACACGTTACAACTGAAACCCTTTTACTCCCAAGCCGGTGATCAACTTCGATTACTTTTTAGTTTCTTATCTGGGATTTACTGATATGGTATGAAGAAGTTGGCTCTTGATACCTTTTCTCAGATTACTCAGAAAGCTGAATAAATATCCGCAACTATCACTCGTACATTTTCTTCTTGAAAGGCTAGAGAGAAGCTGAATTTTGAGCTTGGGAGTGAAATGGTTAAAGTCAAAGTAAGAACGCTTTTAGTATACTTTGTAAGAGATGTACCTTCCGGAATAAAAGCAGTTGTAACCTGAGTGTCAGGCTCGTTTTCTTTCCTCTCCCCCTCCGTTCCCTTCTTCTTGAGGGTTGCGCAACTTTAACCTGAGTATCAGGCCCCGAACAAATCTAAATGGTACTTGTTACGTAAAAGGGTTGAGTGCAACTCTTAATTTCACATTTCTGCACTCTTAATTTCACGTTTTTACACTGTCTGGGATAAATTGACATACGCTCAGCCAATCATAATACAGAAATTATTGTATGCATGTTATTAATAGATAAATGATAGTATTATGTAAGTATAGGTAATTGCATGATTTCGAGTGCAATTTGGAATAAATCAGCACTAGTAAATTTTCAAAGACCACAAAATTGCACGAGCGCTGCGCGAGTGCAATTTGTGGTCTTTGAAAACTTTACGAGTGCTTATTTATTCCAAATTTGCACGAGAAATTATGTAATTTCTTGTTAATACGTGACATGGTATTCGTGTGTTTAAGGCGGGGACAGGGAAAAGGGTCTGGAGGGCTATGTATAATGCTTTTACTCTGTAATGATTTCATGATACGGCCACGTTTTTTTACGTCTTAATTTTAATCCCAGAGAAGGCGCCAGGAGGAACTACGAATATTACCCACAAATAAGATGAGACAGTGAAGCTTTTATTTCTTCGCTTACATTACATTAAGCTTTTGCTTTCTATACTAAGTTAACTATGTCGCTCCAATATTTGCTGGCTCTTGATCTGGCCTGTGTCTCATCATTGTGCGGGATCTTGAGACCAAAAATGAAATAGAAAAATAAAAATTAGCTCAGGAACATACTGACAAAAATATAGAAAAATTGAGAGATACAGTAGCACAAGATTTCACACACACAAAAACATTGAATCGTTCTTATGGAAGGCGTCAACTCTCTGGTCAAAAATCATAATACGTCAGTGGGCGAAAAATATTGCGTCGTTTTCTTGTGATCGTTTCTTGTTTCTTATTTATTCAGATGTTCTCATATCCTTATATATGATATTATCAGTACATACACAGGCAGCACAAAAAAAAAATTGCTAAATCGGCGCCAAATTGCCTCGAAAGTCACCTTAAACGGTAAATAAGGACTCGTAATGTTATCTGACAAATTTTAGGAGAAAGATTGTTTTATTTTCACGCATAAAATGTGATTTGAAAATCTCCCCATACAAATCCTTATTAACCGATCGGCCGTGACGTCATCAGACCTTGACCGATCAGGCGTGACTTAGTAACACCTTGTGGGCTGCCTGTGGTGATGGGTTTACTGATTTTTACTGTGTACAGAACTTGCACATTTTTTACTTTTACTTCAAAAATCCGCATTAAACTCAAATCATTGGGTAAATTAGCTTCTTGTTTCTCTCAAGTATTTTAAGTTGATATAACTGAGAGCTAGATGACTACGAACAAGCGGCGTGTTTACAAACGCTGAGGCGTGTGTACCGTGCGTGTTAAAATCGATGGGCGATGAAGTACTTCTTGATGCTTTGTTTTTATGTATAGTACAGGAGAAGACGCTGAAACTATATGATCATTTCATTCTCAGAAATTGTAAAATTTATGACTAATTGGTAAGAGGACTTCGGTCGTCCGATGTCAGTCTGTAATCATACTCGTGATTACGAAATCGGACTCCCGCGATTTCGTAATCACTTGTATGATTACAGACCGAATCGGACTCCACTCAGTCCTATTACCATTATTAATAAGTTGTTTATTATACAACTTCCTTAGTAAAAGATGTAAATTATTTTTAAATCGTGGTACGTTGTGACCAAAGTGACATGTTTTCCGCGCGCGATATATCAATTAAGTTTAGTGCCGTGTGCAGTGTAAAGAAGGGCGAATTTTGTACTTGCAGTACTTTTAGTACTTCTAGTTTTCTGAGCCGAGAAACATTGAAGCTGGAAGAGGTACTTTGGAACAAAGTTTGCGGGGAGATCACTTTGACAACAACATCACATAATGTTGTTTCAAACAGAACAAATTGGATGAACGAGACGTGTCAACATTTTCATTTTTGTCGATGAGTGCAATGAATTGACAACAAACAGCCACTTCTCCTCGCTTGTGAAGTATGAAGAGGACTTTTTCTTGTGAGCCGTAGTGGTTCAGTTCCCATAAAAACTGTTTCTCGATAGAGGTAATCATTGCCTGTTGTTGTAAGTCGTGGTAGATCTTGGACTGGAACTAGTACACGCTGAGGCAAATCCAACGGCTGCCGTGTTGAATGCCGACAAGATATCGTTCCGAGATTGACAGGGATTCTTGAACTGCTCTCAGAAATATTGATCTGGCTGGAAACACTATGACCTGATAACCGAACTGTGATGTGTGATCTGACATTTTGTGGAACGGAAAATTGGTTATGTTGCGGCAAATTCAGCTGTTTTTCTGACGAAGAAGCTGGTCTGCTCGATTTTGCAGGACGGAAAGTACGCCAGGTCAGTTTAAATTCTATTCTTCTTTCTTTGCTTAATAAAATCTAGAAGTGATGTAAATAACAGCTGTGTACAAAGTGACTGTTATACGAAAAGCGAAAGAAAAGAATTAACGGCAGCGAATCAAGAAAACAGGTTTTCCTTAGCAACGTCCAATACGGCTGTATATTTTTTGTACGTTACTATGGGGTTATTTGTACATTACTATGTTGTATTTGTACGTTACTAAGGGAGTTGTATAATAATTGAACAACATTGCAAGGGCGCAAGTACATGTCAAAATGAATCTCACGTTACATACTTGAAACTCAGCTAAAATGAAAGGCTTCCACACCGCATTCACGTGAACATTACCCAATCAAATTACAGCTTTTTTGCTTGCACGTCAGTCAAACTCCAAAATCCTAGAGGGGGGTTCCTTTTACCAATTGCCATGATACCTACGCTTGGCTTCCGGGTGAAAACATTTAAATGAAAGCAAAGAAGAGCTTACCGTTCATTCTATCTGCAGCAACACTTATTCGTTCCTGAGCTGCAATAGCCGGCGCACCAATACGTTCCTCGAGGACACGGATCATGGATATACACGCAAAAACCAACAGGCCAGTCGCATACTGGAAAGATCATTGACAACCGATTACGTTTAGCATGAACGATAATTGACAGCTAATCCAATAAAATATAATGTTAATGTATTTTAATACATTAATTTATTAAAATAATCTCAAACAGTTGGAGCCACACTGGTTCAGAATAAAAGCTGCAAAACACTCAAGTGCATTCGTTCCCAATTTATAGAAATTATGTTCTATGTGATTTTCTATCCTTGAGCAGCCACAGCACAGTAACTCACCGTCATTTCGTTTTTCCAAATTGAGCTTCGGTTTAAGTCCTGACCGGAGGCGTTTAGCTTCGCCCTGCACAGCAATGATCCCCCAAACAATCAGAAACACGCACAAACCAACCTTGACTCCCATGTTCAAACTAGAATACAAAAAATAAGCTAGTTGTTAGCAGTGAGGAGGACTGACTGACCCCAGGAAAATCAAAGCAGCATTGCCGCTGTAAGGTCGGCTCTCTTTTTTATAATTGCTAATAAAAATAAATGAATCAATCAATAAATAAATAAATAAATAAATAAATAAATAAATAAATAAATAAATAAATAAATAAATATCGTTTATTTAAAATCGAAGCATAGGGTATGGTTGCCCATTCACCCGAGCCAGAGGCTCGTGTTTTAAATGTCCGACCGGTGGAATACCTGTAGAAAGAAGACAGGTTCAGAAAGGAAAAACCTTTGGAGTTGCCTCCCGGATGAAAAACCTTCTTACTACTGCCGGCCAATTTTACCGTTTGACGTTTACACTGGAGATGATCCAAGTTTTGACAAGACCAACACGGGCGAAAAACTGTGCCGTTCTTCTCTTCGCTGAGTTTCAAGTTGAATAAATCTAGTGTAAGATGAGAAGCCTGTTGACATGTACTTGCGGTTTTGGTCAATTGTATTTACTTTCGCATTCTTCTTCTTCCAGTTGTGTACAGTATTTTTAAGTGCTGGTTAAAATTAAGTGAAGCAAAGCAAATATAATCAAATGATAAAAATGTTTCGACAAGCTGAAGTCGCTCCGGGCTGTCACAGGTTTATAAATTGTGACCTACGCTTGTCAAACAACCGAGAAATACCAAAACCTCAGTGATAATGGTTCTGAATGCAACAGATTTACTGGGAAATCAGCAATACAATGATAACAATCAAAATAACTCCAGAAAACATCTCCTATCTCTTCATTTCTTCATGCGTATTTGCTCATGCCTAAATTTGGAAATCAATTGTCGATACAGCATGACTGACAGACTGAAGGACTGACTGACTGTCGCAGTCTTCACTGCAATAAGGTCGTCTTTCCCATTTTCGAGGGACGCCGACCTTAAAAATTGGTAATTTTCTTCCTGCAGACTAACGAACACTTCAAAGTAAAAGTAGGTACTCACGGAATGATGTAAATAATAGATGGGCTCTGTTGGCAGCTCAGATAAAGATACTAACCACTTAGGGCCAGTATTTTAAACAAGTTTTGGACCGCAGTTAAGAAATTCCTGGTCAAAACAAGGTTTAATCAATAGCCATACTTATCGCACCACGGCTAAACGTGGTTTTATAAACCAACGCCGATCCATAACTAACCTACAACCACAGAGAGGAAATTGTTATGTTTTTGGAAAATTTACTGAAGAGCGCTCTCTCATAGGAGAAACGACTCTTTAATCATTTTCACAATTAAAGAAACAACTTTTGTATTTTCCCGTTGCCATAAGGGCTCTGAAATATTTTATATTAGGTGCGGGGTATTCTGTACTTGCTCTGTAGGGCGCTCGGTATATCTATTTTAATAGTAGCACACGCGTTTCCTTCGCGGTGACTGCCAAAGTGATTATTTGTGTACAGGACAAATTTGCTAAAAAAAAAAAACAATCCATTCAAACATCTGCCACCTTCGAGATTAAACTCGCAACTCGCAACCAGCAGTTCGCAACTGGCAGCACGCAACCAGCAACTAGCAATTTGCGACTGAGCAACAAGTACTATTAGCTAGCAACCCGCAACTCGTAACTCGTAACTCTTTGCCTCGCATTTTACCTGTTCTCAATAAACATGAATTGGTCAAACGAATAATATCAAATAATTAAAAGCTGGGCGTGTGTCTATTTGCCAGTTAGCAACGTTGACATCAAACTCTGCTTCCAGTTATCGTGATTTGGAACTCAGATACTAAAGATAAAACCAACACTTGCTCAGAGTCATTTCAAGAACTTTGTATTCACAAGTCCTATGTACATAATTATCGTCACAATAAAGAGAAACCGCACTTCAATGTTATCTCCAACTTAGCCGCATTTGTCCAGAACAACTGGAGGGCTGGGACTAAAACGCACATGCGCATTTACTTGATAGATATACTGTTGCTAAGAAACATAAATTTTACTCCTCTGGATGTTGGCCATGAGTGTGCCGAATTGCCAATGGTAAGCTCAGTGGTAAATGAATGACCTTGGAGTTTTTTCGACACCACTTTCGACTTCATATGATCGTCTGCCCCTTCGACCAATGCACTTGCCTACTTGCGCCACCACGGAATTGCGTCTTTTGATCGCGTTACTTTCTTGGTTCGCGTCATGGTGACTTTAATAAATTTCCACGGGTTTGCCGTGGTGTGGACTCTTATTTACCACGATTTACGTCATCACGTGGTCAAAATGTTGTGGACTCACGAGGCGCTTCGCCGAGTGAGTCCACAACTAATTTTGACTATGTGATGACGTAAACCGTGGTAAATAAGAGTCCACACCACGGCAAACCCGTGGAAATTTGTTTTTTACCACAATATTTAGAAATATAGAGGAAAGTTTCGTTGAATTGCGTTGCAAAGCGTGACACGTTGGCGTCATATCGTTGTCTGGAATCTTATTTACCACGGTTAATCGACCAATCAGAGAGCGAGAAACTAGTGTGTTGTGGTAAAAATCAAACTTTATGACCCATCAAATATTTCCTCCCGCGCGTGATTGGTAGAATCGTGGCACGTGACCGAATAACGTCCGTTCGTGAGCGGACGTTATCAGCGAATAACCCCCGCCTGGCGAACTAACGCTGTTTATTGACAATATCCGAACACAGTTTTATACATTTAATCACAAAAATCATTACAAGACGACTACTGAGGAGGAAATCAATTTATTGGTCGAAAAAGCAGCTCAGAAAGCACTAAAAAGCTTCACAGTCTCCGCGCCGTTTTTGCGCTGCGAGAGGAAATATTTGAAGGATAATAAAGACACGCCGCTATATAAACAATTTTAACAAATTGACGTCAGTTTTTTATGTCTGTCCTCTTACTGATCATGAAACGCGTCATAACATTGTCAAAAAGTTGTGGATCCACGAGGCGCTTCGCCGAGTGGATCCGCAACTTTTTGACAATGTTATGACGCGTTTCATGATCAGTAAGAGGACAGACACATAAAAAACTGGCGCCAATTTGTTTTTTACAATAACAAAACTCAAGCGACGACGCGGGGAAAACACGCAAGAAAACTGGATTTTGTTTGATTTGACCGAAATGTTGTCAACAACTTTTCCCGCTTTCTAATTGGTCGAGGTTGAAATTCAAGACATTTCATTGGCCAAAAAGTGACAGTTTGATGTGAGCATTTCGCGCGTGCAAAATAAAATTTTGTCAAAGAAGTTGGAAAGAAATGAAACTAGACGCTTTTCTGCTGCGGTTTTCTCAACAATTTCAAGACAAAGCTCAAGGAATTGGCCTCTGAACACTTCTGGTTCTCTACTTCAAATGCCGAATGTCGCTTTTGCAAGAACTGAGGTAAAATTGAAGCTGAATTCACCTTCTTCGTCCAAATCACTGTCGTCAGCACTCGATTTTATGTGTCTGTCCTCTAATTGATAATAAAAATTAGCCAATCACAAAGCGAGAAACTGACGTGTTAATGTAAAAAAAACTACTTTTGGCTTCGGAAATATGCACAAATAATTGTCCTTGGACATTATCTGTTCCTCGAAGCTCACAGTTGCCCTCGAGCTTCGCTCTCGGGCAACTGTGAGCTTCGAGGAACAGATGATATCCTCGGACAATTATCCGTGCATATTTCCTCGCCAAAAGTAGTTTACTGTTTATATAGCGGCGTGCAAGACTCTTTTTTCTTCTGAATTTATGAATGATACGAGAATAAGAGGTCGTTATTTTCGTGTGGCACTTGGAAGAATATAATTGAATTGGTTAAATTAACCAAAATTACAAAATGATTAAAAGTTGAGCGGGTGTTTATTTGCCAATTAGCAACGCTGACATCAAACTCCGCTTCCAGTTATCGTGATTTTGAACTCATATACTACAAATACAGCCAACATTTGCTCAGTGTAATTTCAAGAACTTCGTGTTCACAAGTCCTATGTACATAATCGTTACAACAATTATAAACCGTACTTCAATGTTGTCTCCAAGTCAACCGTATTTGTCCAGAACAATGTTTTTCAACATGTTAGTCACGATTCACGAACAGCTTAAAATCAAACTATGATGTAAAGCACCAGGATAACAAAGCCCCAAACCAGGTTATTTGCAGAACGAAGAAGAGCAATGAGCCAAGTTGTACTATTAGAGTGACCAACTGGTTTGTAATAAGAATGCACAGGGACACACCTTGGTCAAATTTATGCTACGCCCGCGCCTCTCAGTTCGGTTTGTACGTATCACAAATTTCCCCATTTTTAACAGGCTGTTGAAGTCGCCTAAATTTATCGTTTCAACATTATTTATCAGATGTGATAGACGATGATTACTTTTGCGCATGGAGACATACTGGCAGGCCGATAGCACAGTGTACATTTTGCAACTTTAATTTATATGTCCAGCACAAAATAGAATGTTAATATCCTACAATAATTGTTTGTGTGCATTTGTGCGGCGCTATACAAAGTTACATTTAGCTGTATCTAACCTAGTCTTTACGGCATTCTTAAGACAAAAATAGTGACTAGTCACTCTCTTACAAATTTTGAAAACTCTAGCGCTGCGCTGTAAACGTTCTGATCATTGTACAACCGGTCGAAGCGCCCCGACGTTGTGATTCAGTTACAACTTACCAGACGGTTGCTATTTGCCATATTAGTATATGTCCCAAGCTTGCGCTAACTGTGATTTAGAATCGTATAGGTTTGTTTTAAAACATGTGAACATCGGATCATTCTTCCGTCAAAATTTCTTTCTTGTTTGCAATGCAAATGTACAATAACGTCGCGTGAGCTAGGATGGCAGTTTCTAAACTTGTAGTAATGTACATGTACACATTTGTTTAACTTACCGCTTTTCACTATCTGTTTTCTTGCACGATCTCTGAATACAATCCAACTGTTCTCTAAATTTAGAGGTGGCAACTAAGAGGTTTGGCCAAAGACACAACTTGGAGGGCTGGGTCTAAAACGCACATGCGCATTTACTCTATAGATGACTGTTGCTAGGAAACATAAATTTTATTCCTCTGGATGTTGGCCATGAGTGTGTCGAATTGCTATTGGTAGGCTCAGTCTCCGACTCAGTGATAAATGAATGAACCTTGAACTGTAAACATATCCCCAACGGATCCTCAAATAGAAAATGTAGTTGCTGGGAAGGTATTAACGCCTAATCATCTTTGAGTTTTTTGACACCACTTTCGGCTTCACATGATCGTCTGCCCCTTTGACCAATGCACTTGCGCCACCGCGGAATTGCGTCTTTTGATCGTGTTGGTCAGGGTCATGACTATCCAGTAAGCGGCGTGTAAGACTCGTTTTATTTTTCTTTTGTTTTTGAATTTATAAATGACACGAAAATAAGAGGTCGTTATTTTCGTGGGGCGCTTGGAAGAATATAATTGAATTGGTTAAATTAACCAAAAGTATGAAATGATTAAAAGCTGAGCGGGTGTTTATTTGCCAATTAGCAACGCTGACATCAAACTCCGCTTCCAGTTATCGTGCTTTTGAACTCAGATACTACAAATACAGCCAACATTTGCTCAGTGTAATTTCAAGAACTTCGTGTTCACAAGTCCTATGTACATAATCGTTACAACAATTATAAACCGTACTTCAATGTTGTCTCCAAGTCAACCGCATTTGTCCAGAACAATGTTTTTCAACATGTTAGTCACGATTAACGAACAGCTTAAAATCAAACTATGATGCAAAGCACCAGGATAACAAAGCCCCAAACCAGGTTATTTGCAGAACGAAGAAGAACAATGAGCCAAGTTGTACTATTAGAGTGACCAACTGATTTGTTATAAGAATACACAGGGACACACCTTGGTCAAATTTATGCTACGCGCCTCTCAGTTCGGTTTGTACGTATCACAAATTTCCCCATTTTTAACAGGCTGTTGAAGTCGCCTAAATTTATCGTTTCAATATTATCAGATGTGATAGACGATGATTACTTTTGCGCATGGAGACATACTGGCAGGCCGATAGCACAGTGTACATTTTGCAACTTTAATTTATATGTCCAGCACAAAATAGAATGTTAACAATAATTGTTTGTGTGCATTTGTGCGGCGCTATACAAAGTTACATTTAGCTGTATCTAATCTAGTCTTGACGGCATTCTTAAGACGAAAATAGTGACTAGTCACTCTCTTGCGAATTTCGAAACCTCTAGCGCTGCGCTGTAAACGTTCTGATCATTGTACAACCGGTCGAAGCGCCCCGACGTTGTGATTCAGTTACAACTTACCTGACGGCTGCTATTTGCCATATTAGTGTATGTCCCAAGCTTGCGCTAACTGTGATTTAGAATCGTATAGGTTTGTTTTAAAACATGTGAACATCGGATCCTTCTTCCGTCAAAATGTCTTTCTTGTTTGCAATGCAAGGGTACAATAACGTGGCGTGAGCTAGGATGGCAGTTTCTAAACTTGTAATGTACATGTACACATTTGTTTAACTTACCGCTTTTCACTATCTGTTTTCTTGCACGATCTCTGAATACAATCCAACTGTTCTCTAAATTTAGAGGTGGCAACTAAGAGGTATGGCCGAAGACACAACTTGGAGGGCTGGGACTAAAACGCACATGCGCATTTACTCTATAGATGACTGTTGCTAGGAAACATAAATTCTATTCCTCTGGATGTTGGCCATGAGTGTGTCGAATTGCTATTGGTAGGCTCAGTGATAAATGAATGAACCTTGAACTGTAAACATATCCCCAACTGTGAAATGTGGTTACTGGGAAGGTTTTAACGCCTGATCATCTTTGAGTTTTTTCGAAACCACTTTCGGCTTCACATGATCGTCTGCCCCTTTGACCAATGCACTTGCGCCACCGCGGAATTGCGTCTTTTGATCGTGTTGGTCAGCGTCATGACTATCTAGTAAGTGCGTGTAAGACTCGTTTTATTTTTCTTTTGTTTTTGAATTTATAAATGACACGAAAATAAGAGGTCGTTATTTTCGTGGGGCACTTGGAAGAATATAATTGAATTGGTTAAATTAACCAAAAGTATGAAATAATTAAAAGCTATCGGAGAGTGACAGAGAAACAAATATTTACTTGGATTAATTTTTTCCTTCTGGAATTAATGTACGTGGAGCGATCGCAAATATACAACTTATCCCGGACTTCCCAAGCGCTAAAGCCAACGGAGCGCCTTTCATAATTTCTGAGCTTCATGACAGGAAATTTAATTTGTCATAGTGACTTTCTGCTCTTTGTTTGTATAACATGAACCAAAAGGAAGCCTAAATATCCAACCGGGGCCGGAACAAAATTTCGAAAACGGTCACAAAAGCTGCGATGTTCTTCCGGTTGTCCTTGTCATAAGTGCTACAGCCAACAATAAAAGAATCTGGCTTTGCTTAAAACATCCTAATTCCGCGTTATGAATTAATGGTACAGCTTGCGAACAATGTAATTACGATTGAACCTTTCATACGGTCCTTATCTTTGTGCAAACTACAGCGCAGTAGGCACATGTGCTCATTGGGTGCCTATTTTGTATACCTGGTATGATCCGGGAAGTTTGAAGAAAGTGCAGAGAGAGAGTTCTCTTCTCGTAGCAACCGCCCTTTGGACAACAAGCCACCATATTTTCCTTGACAACCAAATGCGATGTGTGGCGCGGCGTGAAGCACGAAAAGTTTGAAGCATATTTTTTGGCGTTCTGAACCTCTCTGTCTGAAAATTACGAGTAGTATTTGCTGACATTAACGTATTTTTAGAATAACTGTGTTATATTTTGGAACGCTTTTTAACAATTTGGATTGGCTGATTTGCGCATCATGTTAGCGACTTCAACATGCAGGAGGCAACAACAAATTAAGCTCAAACGCGGAGCCGGCGGAAATGAATTGCTGTTCATCCGTCGACTGAACAAGAAGAAAAACAATGTTTGTACGCCTCGGGAGAATGGCACCGAAACTAAAGTTTGCAGAAAAAGTAAATTGCACCAAAATTATTATCCACCCCTCGGAACAAAATATTCAAATGTTCAGCCCCTACAGAAATATATATGTATTTATGACCCATCAAATATTTCTTCTCGCGCGTGATTGTGGAAGCGTGACAAGTATCAGCAAATAACCCCCGCCTGGCTTACTGTCGCTACAATAACAAACACAGTACAGTATTTTTTTTTAATCAATCACACAAGAAAACATTAAGGCGTAGAAACGATTTGCATCAACTACTGAGGAGGACATCAATTCACTGGAAAAGCAGTTCAGGATTTTTTCTTTATCTTTTGCAGCGAGAGAGGAAATAGAGGAAAATAAAGAGAGTAAACTACTTTTGGCTTTGGAAACATGCACGGATAATTGTCCTTGGACATTATTTGTGCCTCAAAATCACAGTTGCCTTAGTGCTTTGCTCTCGGGCAGCTGTTCGCTTCTCGGAACAGATAATATCCTCGGACGATTACCCGTGCATGTTTCCTTGTTAAAGGAAGTTTATTCCCGAGCTCCGCGGGGGTAATAATCACGACGCTAATGTTGTAGTGTCGCGCTTTCTTGAGACTTGAAGCGGGTTTAATCTTCGTCAGTCATTCTATCCGGCGTACGACCTCTAGGCGCGGTGGCTCAGCACGCTGCACTTTTACTGACACTCCAAATAAAGAAAGTGCACGACGGAAAGAAAAGTGATTTGAACGAAGCAACAATATTGTATTTGATTCACGAAAATGATGAATTTGAAAACTGAAAAACTGGAAACGGCAACAGTCTCGCGAAGCTCGTCTTCAGAAGAGAAGGGAACAGGCACGGGCAGGGCGAAATCGTGAAACGATCAAACAGTGCCAAATCCGACTCAAAAAAAGACGACAAGCATGTTATGACCGACAGCATCGTGAACAGAAGCGTGCCGAAGAAACGACTCCGCAAAGAGAACAGCTAGCGCATGAATGCCGTAATTGAAACAATGACAATTCAAACGGGGTTTCACAACGGTGGGAATATAACTGTTCGCTTACAAGAGTGGTCGCAAGAAGAGCTTTCACTGTGTACGTATAAACAAGTGGAAAAAGAATACGAAAGTGAATACAATTGAACAAAACTGCAAGTACATGTAAACAAATGTGTCAACAGAACAAATTGTGAGCAAAGCTGTTTAAGTGGACAATGCAATATGAATTGTCCCGCTGGAGTAAAAGAATGCTCTCAATTTTGCCGTCTCGGGGCCACATGTCTGTTTCACTGTGAAAGCGCCAAATGCAAGTTAGCATGTCGTGGTGGGTCTTGCATGTCATGTAAAGATGGCCAGTGCAAAATGGTACCAAACAAACCCACCGGTGCTGCAAGCCCCCTGGCTGTTCCTAGCTCTACCTGGCCGTCGCCTGTCTTTTGCTGTTCAACTGGTGTTATTATCAAGCTTTGCTTTACCAATAACTGCTAGTCTACCTAACTTAAATTGTCGCGGTTTGTAGATTTAATGGTCATAGTTGTTTGTACAGATGAATCGTTGTTGATGACTAACATTAAAATTCATTCTGAGGCCTACTCTCACCCGGGCGATTACACTTGACAAAAAACACTCCGTTACTAAAACAGGTGTCAGCATTAGTCACTCTTTCCCTCGAGGGCTGCGCAACTTTAACCTGAGTATCAGGCCTCAACAAGTCTAATTGGCACTTGTTGGGCAAAAGGGTTGGGTACAACTCTTAATTTCACATTTTTGCACTGTTTGGGATAAATTGACATGCGCTCAGCCAATCAGAACGCAGAAATTATTGTAGGCATGTTATTAATAGCTAAAGGATAATATTATGTATACAATGTAACATCATTAGGGACCAAAAACGTCTTAAACTTCCAAGTTTATAAGAGCATGTAACGTTATGATAATGCCTTTATAAACGCTGCGCAAACCCATATGTTGCATAGGTACATTTAGTGTTATTTGAAGTAATCGGCAAATAAAGTTTCCGTCCTTGTATTCAAAGATCATGTCGGGAAACGAAAAGTTATCCGTTATCCGTATAGTAACCGAATTAAAGGGTTTATTTGCTTGCAGTTCTTACTTATTTGATATAAAATTGGTCCAATGCTGCCAGTGACGCGACAAGTTATTCGTGTGTTTGAGGCGGGGACAGGGAAAAGGGTCTGGATGGCTATATATAATGTTTTTACATTGTAATGCTTTCACGTTACGGTCATGCATTTTTACGTTTTAATTTTAATCCCAGAGAAGACGCCAAGGGAACGAATATTATCCACAAATTTGATTGAGTGAAGCTTTTATTTTCTTGCTTACATTGCATTAAGTTTTTGCTTTCTCTATAACTAAGTTAACTATGTCGCTCCAATATTTGCTGGCTCTTGATCTGGCCTGTGTCTCATCATTGTGGATCTTGAGACCATAAATAGAATAGAAAAATAGAAATTAGCTCAAGGACATAATGAGAAAAATATAGAAAAATTAAGAGATACAGCTTAACACAAGATTTCACACACAAAACCATATTGTATCGATTTTATGTAAACCCTCTGGTCTAGAATCCCCAAAAACAGTCATTGGCGGAAAATATTGCGTCGTTTCTTGTTATCATTTCTTGTTTACTAGAAATACGATAATCGCATATACCCCTCACTCTGCCATTGATGGGACTTTTACTTTTGGTAACTCCCAATAAGAGTAGCCTTTGTTTTACCGAAATGTTGACTCAATCTTTTCTTCGAACTCAAGTGCTACACGCAAAGGAAGGAGAAAAAGAATGGTGTGTGTTATACTTTTGCGGTGAAAAAAGAATCGATTGCGTGACGAAGTACGTATTTCCCACGGTCGGCACGTCAAATTAATTCATACAGTCTGCCAAGCACGTTCTCGAAATTTAATACTCAAAGTTTGAAGTTGGTCGGCCGTCGTAGTACGGGAAAAAAGGAACACTGATTTTCTAATTTCGAATTCATAGGCAGTACAATTAAATAGGCTTCCTGTGCGATTTGTTTTTACTACTGCATGCACCAGACTCAGGCATGCATATTTAATAGGCTCGAATTGTTTTGTATTTGAACCCACTCAAAACAGCAAAATTTCTCCCAGAATCAAAGCAAAACTTGAACAGTTTACTTCAAATTATACACGGGCTTCAGACCCAGTAATACTTCTAAGGGCTTGTGAACGATTTTCGCTGCAATCACCGCGTGTCAGATTACAGAAAAATAAGACATCTGACTAAATTATTCAAGACTCCAAGTTCCGATTGCTCTGAGCAAATACGGTAGCCGAAACTGGCGACAGAAGCGTAGTAAAACAATACCTCGAGGGAAAATGATCAGCATACAGATTTTAATACATTCTTGAAGTGATCGAGTTACAAAATATATATTTGTCACGGTGATTGTTCGATTTCCACTGACTAACCTTTGTTGCTTGTCCTTTCTAAATAAGTATCTGAGTTTAACACAAAACGGCGTCTGAAGCTCCCGATTTGCTTTCAAGCACTGTTCCCTTTGCGGAGTTGTCTGTGTTTCCCGCTTCTGTTCATGTCGCTTTTGGTCGGCATTCATGCGCTGTTGTCTTAATTTGCGGAGTCTTCTCTTCGGCCCAATTTTTCTCCTGAAGTTTCCGATTTGCGTTCAAGCGCTGTTCTCTTTGCGGAGTTGTCTGCATTACCCGTTTCTGTTCATGTCGCTTTCGATCGGCATTCATGCGCTGTTGTTCGCTCGTTTCACGATTTCGCCTTGCTCGTGCCTGTTCCCTTCTCATTTGAAGACGAGCTTCGCGAGACTGTTGTTTTTCAAGTTTTTCAGTTAAGTTTTCCATTTTCGTGAACGCAGCTACAATATATTGTTGCTTCGTTCAAATCTAAATGCTTCGTTCAAATCTCATCTCTAAGTTATTCCGAGTAAAACAACAGGGCACACGTGATCGATCCGGCCTTTGTTATTGGTTAGCGGGGTAACCGCGCCTAAAGTCGTACGACAGACTGACTGACTGACTGACAGACAACGTTAAATTTCGAGATGGCGACAGGCTTGGAGTCCCCAAGTAGGCGGTATAATATTGCTGCATTAGTGTCGTGAGTATTTCCCTCACTTCGTTCGGGGATTATATTTTATTTAGATGTTCTCATACGACCTAATGGAAGCTATAGTTGAATTGAATCATTTAATACTATGTAACTCTACTATGATACTTATACGGGACTATAAAAATAAGTATAAACTATATAGAAATAAAAACATGCAGGTGGAGTACAAAATTTCCTCTAGTGAGGCATCTGCAAATTAGTTACTCTTACCACACTTACACATTTACACCCAGAAAATATAAAAAGAAACAAAACATGAACTCATGAAATGCAGCTGATGCAAAAGACATAATAGAGCTTACTGTCCAGTCTACCAGTAGCTGCAACACTTTTTGTTACTGTCATCACAGCTATAGATAAGATATTTTTTACCACCAGGACATGCATTTGCAGCTGGATAGCAATTGCCGCCGAAGTCTGTGCAAGTCGAGCCTGGAAAAAAAATTTGGTACGTGATTATGTCGTTTAGGCTATATACGGACAGAATTCTAAATTGAAAACAGTATTGAAAGGGCATGTGATGTGCATACGCGCGCGTTTAGTCGAGTTTTAAAACATTCGCCTAATGTTTTCAAATTTGAAATCCAAGATGGCGTCCACAACGGCGGCGATCGATCGAGAGGCAGATCCACCGCCGCTGTGGACGCCATCTTGGATTTAAAACTTAAAAACATTGGGCGAATGTTTCAAGATTCGCACAAACGCGCGCGCATGCGCATCTCATGCACTGCTCCTTTAATTTGAGTAAAAAGCAACTGGGAGACCAATTAATTTCACTTTATCTATGCTATAGGTATAAAATTCAAGCGATCGAAAGTACCAGGTTTTTATTTGTGTAGTATATAGAACCCCAAAGAACTCACGGGGACTAGCTTACTAGTTCATGGAAATTATGGTCTATCACTCAATATCAGCTAAAGTGAACCAATTGGCAGTTCAGTGAATGCAAACAAAAATTATTAAAACAGTATTATTATAATTCTGGGTTTTGTAACCGAAAATATGACAGTCGTAACTCATTTTCAAGAAGTTAAGTTTCTATTTCAAGAAAACACAAATTTGTATTAGAAAATAAGCAAGTTTAGAGGCCGTGAGTCCAAAGCAGCAAATTGTTTCCAAACAGAAAGAAGAGCATCTCTTGTAGTTTTCCAGTTCGACTTTGTGAACTGAAGACATAAAAATGTTTTCTGGTCTTCTGAGCCAAGTTTAGCGCCTATTTCCTGTTTCTGATAGCGTATGTTACAGGCAATGCATGCATTTGCCGACACCTTCTTTGCACCATCAGTCAAATTTTCAGCCCGATTCACATCTATCAATTTGAAATTTTCGAACCGAAACCAAACGACACGGCCATAATATACGAGTTCGCCGTGGAAAGAGCCGAATACCTCCAATGTCCACGGAATACAGAAATGATCGACAATTCCATCCGTGAACATCTGTCAGCGGGGCAATGTCTTTTTTTGGCCAACTCTACGCACTAATTAGATAATTCAACATAATTGGTGATTTGCCACCGGCAACTACGGTAATAGATCAGAGCTTCCAGAAGAAAGTAGACTAAAACACGACTGAAAACGTTGTGAGGCAGTCATTAATGGGCACTGTGAAGGAGTGCCATGCATGTGTCGGTCTAGGTGTTAGTTGCGCAGACACAGCAACGGTACTCACGTTTAGCCTTCTTGTAAGTAGACTTTCCCTCCACAGCAATGATTCCCACCACAATCAGCAACACGCACAAAGCAACTTTGACTCCCATATCCCAACTAGAATACAAAGAAAGGCAGTTTAACTGAGGATGAGCAGATAATTTAAGCTGCACCCCAAAAAAAAGAACAGGGCAAGATTTTTGCTTTCATCTGCAACAGTAATTAGGGAAATATTCTCAGTCTAGTGGAATGACGCCAACTGTACCACGAACAAAGCCAGATTATAACAAAGGATGGCCGGAGAGAGTTACCTTAAACATTCACTTTAGTTGGTCAAGACTGACACTAAGCCAGAATCGCGAGGTTTTAGCGCGACAACTTCGCGGGTGATATTGACAATGTTCCCTTTAAAATATGACGAAGAGGCCAAACCAAAATGGAGAAAAATTAGCGGACGAACACGAGAAAGAGAGAGTAAAAGAAAGGCCGTGCCAAAACTATGAAGGTATTACATTCAATTGAGTGTAGGTAGAACTGATAACAAAGTGATAACACGCACGTTTTTGGTGGTCGCATCTTCTTGTCTGAAGTATGACGAATCGAAGGTTGGAGAATTAATGAACGAAAAACACCGAGACAAAATGGAGGCAAGAGGACGTTCAGGGCCTGCTCAAAATGAATCAGTAAAGCAATTCTGGATGAAACCAACAGGAATATTTTTCTTAGAGGTCATAAGAGCAAACGACGTCAAAGAGATACTCACTATTTCCACACGAATCTGATAGACACTTTAAGGTACTTCTTGGTTCTCAGAGGGCTGAAGAAAACTGACGTTTCTCCCAGCAACATGTCTCAATTATGAAAGGATGTCACAATTACTGTGACAGTTGTCATAGTCAATTTAAACCCCACGTTGGTACATTGTACTCATGTTTAGATATTCAACTGGTGGAGATGATGGTGGCTGGCTTAGAAAAGTTATGTAAGAAGTATACTTGCCCGGCTAAAAGGCTATCATCTTGTAGTTTGAACTGCATTGTATAACAAATAATAGATACCTTATGACAGAGAAACAAATACCTACTTCAATCAATTGGACCTCGGTGAGGACATGGCCGCAATTATACAACTATTGACTTCCAACTGCTAAAGCCAAGGGAGCGCCTTTCATAATTTCTGAACTTCATGACGGGAAAATTGTTTTGTCATGGTGACTTTCTTGCTCTTTGTTTGTATGACACGAAGCAAAAGGAAGTTTAAATATCCAACCGGGACCGGAACAAAATTTCGGAAGTCAAAAACCCCAAACACCACCTACTAAAGCTGCGATATTGTTCCGGTGGTTCTTGTCAAAAGACAGGTAACAAAGGAAATAACCTGGCTTTGCTCAAGCCTATATTAATTTCGCGTTATAAATTGATGAGATAGCTTACAATGTAATTACGATTAAACCTTCCATACGGTCTTCATCTTTGTGCAAACTACAATGCAGTAGGCACATGTGCCCATTGGGTGCCTATTTTGTATACCTGGCATGATCCAGGAGGTTAGTGAAGCAAGTGCAGAGAGAGAGAGAGTTCACTTCTCGTAGCAACCGCCTCTTTGGACAGCAAGCCACACCATACTTTCCTTGACAACCAAATACGATGTGTGGCGCGGCGTGAAGCACGAAAAGTTTGAAGCATATTTTTTGGCGTTCTGAACCTCTCTGTCTGAAAATTACGAGAAGTATTTGCTGACATTAACGTAATTTTAGAATGAATTTTGTGATACTTTGGGACGCATTTTTAACAATGTTGACTGGCTGATTTGCGCATAGTGTTAGCGACTTCAACATGCAGGGGCAACAATAAATTAAGCATCAAGACCTCTCCTTTGTTTCACACTTTGCTTACTTTGAAGTAGCAACAAATAAACAATCAAAGACTGATTGCTTATATCTTTCAGGTAAAAATGGACCAAGAGAAACTGAAAGTGAAAACACGAAAGAATATTTTTCACCTCATGCAACAATTTAAAGGGGCCCTCTCAGCACGCACACAGCAACTTTGACTCCCATTCTAACTAGAATACAAAGAAAGGCAGTTTAACTGAGGATGAGCAGATATTTTGAACTGCACCAAAGAAAAACAGGACTCTTTCATCTGCAACAGGAATTAGGGAGATATTCTCAGTCTAGTCAAATGACGCCAACTGTACCACGAACAAAGCCAGATTATAACAAAGGATGGCCGGAGAGAGTTACATTAAATATTCACTTTAGTTGGTCAAGACTGACAGTAAGCCAGAATCGCGAGGTTTTAGCGCGACAACTTCGCGGACGATATTGATAATGTTCCCCATCAAATATGACGAAGAAGCCAAATCATAGTGGGGAAAAATTAGCGGTCGAACACGAGAAAGAGAATTGTAAAGAAAGGCCGTGCCAAAATAAAGGTTTAACATTAATTGAGTGTAGGTAGAACTGATAACAAAGTGATAACAAGCACTTTTTGGTGGTCGCATCTCGTGCCTAAAGTATGACGAATCGAAGGTTTGAGAATAGACAAAATGAAGGCAAGAGGACGTTCAGAGCCTGCTCAAAATGAATCAGTAAAGCAATCGTGGATGAAACCAACAGGAAAAAATTTTCTTAGACGTCACAAGAGCAAACGGCGTCAGAGAGATACTCACTATTTCCACACGAATCTGCAGATGGACACGAATTAAGGTATTTCTTGCTTCTCCGAGGGCTGAAGAAAACTGGCGTTTCTCCCAGCGATATGTCTTAATTATGAAAGAATGTCACAATTACTATGACAGTTGTCATAGTCAATTTAAACCCTCCACATTGGTACATTGTACTTATATGTTTATATATTCACTAGCGAATAAATTTGATTAATCATTTACTCATATAGAGCACGTCGTGCTTCCATTTTTAACACTAGGCTTATCTGCCCGAGATGATGGAGGCCGGCTTAAGGACGTTCGCGCCAAAAACTTCTAACGTTCAGAATTATCTCCGAAGCGAGCCTGGTGACCCCCCGATTTTTTTATTTATTTATTTATTTATTTATTTATTTATTTATTTATTTATTTTTTTGCATTTTATGAATTAGTTTATAATAGTCTGACTATTGTAGAAATTTGAAAAACGTTAGAAGTTTTTGGCGCGAACATCCTTAAGAAAGTACATATGTCAGAATAGGAAATTTACCTGATAACTCAGGTTACGCGGCTTGACGCACGAAAAGTTCGAAGCATATTTCTTGGCGTTCTGGACCTCTCTGTGTAAATTACGAGAAATATTTGCTGACATTAACGTAATTTTAGAATGAATTGTGTGATATTTTTGGACGCTTTTTAACAATTTGGACTGGCTGATTTGCGCATCGTGTTAGTGACTTCAACATGCAGGGGGCAACAACAAATTAAGCATGTAAAAATGAGTGCCACCGAACTAAAGTTTGCAGAAAAAAGAAATTGCACGACAATCATTTTCCACTCCTCCCCACGAAATCCACAACCACGTACCACACAGTTCGAGCCGTCGGGCAGGCCCTGGGTCCGAGATACCCACAAAACCTTGCGGCCCGCATAACAACATGGCGGAAGCGACAAGGCTCAGCTGCAGGAGACTTGTCGTTTTAAGACAACAACGAAGCGGCTAAAATAACTCCCTGGCATTGTAGAAGGTATTTAACTAATTGAAATATATTTTTATTTTAACTAAACTAGGAATAGTTCACATTAAAGCTGCTCCCGCTATTTAAGAGGAGCACCCATCGGAGCTGTTCCACAAAATATGTGTTCCGCACTGCAACCTGTCCTGGCTGGCATGAGATCTATCTGCTTTTTCGCTGGCTGGGAAAAAATAAATAAATCGGACTGCTGGGAGAGAGAGAGCCGTTTTCAGTCTCGCTGGAGGCATGGGAACAAGCAAGACTGCAATCGAGGATACATTTTTGTTTGAAATGCTGACATTTTCTCACAAAGTGGTACACCATCAAGTTGCTGGCTGGGAGATTTTATCGGGCCGCTCTGCTGGGAAACGGATATTCTGAATTGCCTTCCTGGGAGTGTGGAACACCTCTGTGTTTGCCAGCAACGTAAAAAAGCAGAAAATAAACTATATTTTGGACAAGTAGCTATACATTTGTGCAAACTAACGTATTTTGAGAAATATCTTCGTTGGGTGCTCTCGATTTAACTTTGTGGAATGCGTTCGCTTTGAAACATAACTTTTGATATTAATTCTTTAACTGCACATTTATTGTTTTTTCATCAATCAAACAAACATAATATTACAGAGAAGTGTGCCATAGACTTCTATGAATGGAATGGTCACCCACTTCAAATTGTGAAGGTCGGTATATATATTTTTCCGATGAACATAACATTGAGAATTGCATGTGTTGCAGACATAAATTATCCCTAGTTACAGCTGAAACTTGCGGAGAGGAATCAAACGAAATGTAAATATTCTATTGTTTTTATGTTTGGAAACATAGGAACCATTAAAGTTGTCCAAGATCTGATAATAGTTATTTTAACAGAAACAGAAACTAAAGGCTTCAAATTATCCCCTGATGGGTCGGCGTTGTCCACATTGACCTGTCCTGTTGCTTCCGGCATTAGATAGAAAGAATTCAAATGCTCTGTTCGATGCATAGCATTGTTTGCTGTTACCAAAAGTTACATTGTCGCTGCCATGCACCGGTTCAATTTCTGTTTGAGTGGCTTTGGCAGAGACTAAAACAGTCTGGTGTAGCAGAAGCGAGTTTGCAATCCTTTTCCATCACGAGGGGAGTTTGTTTATCTAAACTTTCTATAAGACGGACACCTAGACCAGGTCTCAAACCTCTACTAAGTGGCCTTCTATTAAACGGTCACTTATCAAAGTTCCGAAAGTTGCTCCCTCCACCTAATTACTGTAAAATTGACCTCTATTTAGCGGTCGCCTCTATTAAGCGGACGTGGTCACCGTTTAGATTCCTCAATTGGCTAATTCTATTGTATTTCACCTCTGAAACGCTCACCTAACTAAATTACAAATAGGTTATTACACGGGACGATAAGCCAGGCATGTTCAGTTTCTTTTAACAGCTCATAAGACTTCTGTGATCCCTCCGCAGCGAACATCAAATTCCTATTTTATGGGCTTTTGTTCCAGCCTGCTGCAGTTTTTCCCGTTTTACATGCTAAATTTTAGAAGACCTCTATTAAGCAGTTAGTTGGCTACCCATAAGGGTGACCGCTTAATAGAGGTTTGACTGTAATTGTAAAGAGAGTCTCATGCTTCTGACGGGACTCGAACCCAATACCCTTGGAAATATACATTTGCCATATCTTATATACATCACCTCATTTTTGGTTATATTCATAGTTAACAGATTTGAAAAAATCAGAACGACAGGTTTTGTTTGACATCTTTAATTAAGCTCACAGCACCCTGTGTTTTACATGTTAGTATCCTGTTTATATACGGTAAACCCTGAAGGGTTTACTAAAGCCCCTTATATTTTATTGCTCCACATCATACACAACTTGAGTTGTTATATGCTCTGCTGTCTCAGTAATCAGTACCTGTAAAGAAGACCAAAAAGGAGAGATTAAGATTGTAAAAAGTAAGGTGTCCAAGAAGCTTGTGTGACAGCTTTTTGCCAAGAGTAAATTCATTCTGTTAAACTTCAATTATAGAGACAGTTGCAGCTAAAAACTTCCTCGAGTAAACGTTTTACAGATATTTTAATGTATTTTGATACTTAAAAGTGTTCGTAACATATTTCACATATTTTGATTGTAGAAGTCTGGCAGTTCTGTTTTGTTAACTACCACACAACGAGGAATCTTGGAAGATTCTTTACTTTGACGTCACTGGTCTTGCTTCGGAAGGATTTTTAAATCGAATTTCTATATCGGAAGCAAAACATAACAATTAAAAAGATAACTAAAGTATTTTTTTAAATTTTTGAGCGAGGCGTGCTCGCTTGTTGCAAGCTAGCCTTTATCAGTCCATTCGTCAGTCCTGCTGTGTCAACATTTGACTTCCATAATATAACTATACCCAGGTATAGGAAAGAGTGAACTTCCTCCAGAGGCTTGCTGTCAGTAGAAATTATGATGGAGTCTACCTTGCTAAGCCGGGTACTACTACAAACTAACAGAAATTTAGATTTCTTTATTTTCAGAGTAAGCTGATTACACATTATATATCGGAATTTGGCTAATAATTATTTGGCCCTAAAATCGAACAATGTAAAAGAAGGTGGGTGGGAACCTTGCCATTTAAAATACCTTGGGGTCGAAATTTTGACCATTATATTTATATACGTTTAGTAAAAATATTCTACTTCTCTGAAGAGAAAAAATTCCAAATATGAAATCACGCAACATGACAACACTATATTTGCAAAGACCAAGATACGAGGGGAGGCACGAGTTTTAGAACCCGGCCTATAAAACACCAATCCTATTTTCTTTAGTCCAGCCTTTAGTGCTGACTCTTTAAAATACAAAAAAATAAAATAAAAAAACTTTTTATACTTGAGGCTTGCAATATGTCAACTCGAAAAGTCATTTGTTATTTTCTCTTGTTGTTCAAGATAAAATACACTGTACTACAAAGTGATGAAAAAAGCTTTTTCCGATCTTTATTTCAGGTCCATCCGCCAGTGAAGCCACTCGCTCAGTCCTCCAACAGCGCATCCACAACAGCACGGCATCCTCCCCTTCCCCCCGGTGAGTCTGGGTACTAGACTGTGACGTAATTAAAGCATGCAAGAATCTTTTCACACCTCTCTCTTCTGTATATCATTATTTCCACGTTGTTGTCGAATGTCGAATCATTCGGTACGTTTCGTGTTCATTCCTGTTGTTTGTTTTGCCCAAAAAATGGTTTAGCTGACCAAACGTGTTCTTCGACTTCAGGGCAAAGAAAAAGTGGCAAAATAGACGGGAACTGAGTGAAACTGCCCCGTCAAGCTTCGAGACGAATTATGCCGAGTTTCAAGTTTACTGCCTTCGCATTATAGGGTCCGAGTTTCATCTCGGTAAGTACGGTACATATACATTTAACCCAACCAAAAGACATTGTTAGCTTACAGAATGCGTCCTTTTGCATACAGAGCTCAAGTGACGATCGAGACGTAATTGTTAAATGGACTGCAGTGAACTGGAATGGACTGCAGTGGGCTACCATGGATAGTAACAAGCAATGGTTCCTGCAAGGACACAAGCGGTAGACTACTGTAAAGTAGGGTTTACTACTGTGATTAATTTGATGCAGATATAATTATTGAGGCTGATAGATACCATGCATTTCCGTGCTGATAAAACTGCCAATTATATTTCTATCAACAAATTGGATTTTTATTTTTCAAAACGAAGCTTCGCGTCGTTTCTTTAACTTCAAACAAATTGTTCATCTCCAAAGCAGTTATTTTTTTGATGCATGGAACCTATCAGCCTTGTATATTCGTTATTACACGAGTTGAGGTGTTTCGATAACTTTTCGGGGTTCCTGGTTTTTTCTCGTGTCAGAAGGTTTGGTTTGATTTGGATTAAACGGACATTTCTTTATTTAATTGTTGAGAAGTCAGTGCTTCAAGTATATCGAGACACCTCGTTTCGTAGTTAGCCAAGCTTACTTTACATGACTGCAAACAAGCCGTTAATGAAAGGAATAAGATATATTTTCTACACGAACCGGCTTCAGTACAAGAAAGAACTCATATTTTTATACTATTCAAATCAAATTAGCCATGTACAACTGCAAACCCGTGAGATTCAAAGTCTTTTTTGTGGCTAACGCAAACATTCGGTTTAGTGCTACAGATTCTGACGGAGAATTTAAGTCGAAAAGTGGTTTATCAGAAAGTTTCCGTAGGGATTTTGTCCTCTATATTTAACGAAGAACACGAAAATAGCAAGTTTTTCCAATAAATTAGAAATCAAGTGTCTTTCCATTGTTATTGTTGGTGTTTTCTTTTTGTTTTGTTTTTTTTTTTTGCCGAAAACGTTTTCCTCGGAGACCAACACGTGATACTCAACCTATTGTTTCTCGACAAAAGATATTCATTCATTTTGTATCTCGATTTCGGCGCAATCACAAATATAGAGCGTGAAATTTGAGTGTACCATCCGATAGTTTACGGTACACTAGACCTGCCCGCTTACAAGAATGTGTAAAATACCGAGTTTAACTGAGCTAGAGTATCTGATTTCATGTTTAAATGCAAGCTAAGCGAACGGAGTGTTTTTTTTTTTCTTACGAAACGGTTTCTTGCGTGGTTTCTTTATCGTGTCCAATTTCGCGTCAACGGCATTGCAGTCATTTTAGTATGCTTGATCTCTACATGTAATGTGATGTGGTTGTTTCTTTCGAATCACTGAAAATTTAATCGCAAATTTCAAATGGAACTTTGCGATGCTGAAATAGGAACGAGAAAACTAGGGAAATTTTTATCTCGGCAAATTTCAAATGGAAATTTGCGTTCGTAATAGGAATTTTGCTCAATTGGTTAGTCGCAAATTTCAAATGGAACTTTGCGATGGTCAATTGCAACGTTGTTTTGTTAATTGCACAGATTTTCTTTACGTTCTGACTTCGGGTTTTCAGGCTAAATATCAGCCATTTGAACAATTTGGTGCGAAGCAAAAACTTCTATTCTACTTTCAAGATTTTCTAGTGATTCAACAACCATATCTCTATATTGTGCGTGTTTATTAGAGGCAAGGGAATACTTTCCTTCCTTATTTCAAAAAGTATTTAGAATGGGAGGCTCTGAGAAACGTCTTTTATTTTTGCTCCAATATTCTTGATTTGGCTGAAGACTTATGCCAACTTTAGGCGCCGAACTTTTCATGAACGGCGCAATGCAAAATATTAATTTTTCTTTGCGTTGCAAGCTTTCCGTTTCTCAGAGCCTCTCCTTCAATTTACTTTACTTAACTACTAGGTTCGCGGATGGGCTTTGAAGTAGTAATAGTAATAGTAGTTGTAAGAGTTTAGTAGTGCTCTTGTACTACTACAGAACTAGTACAACTCTATTACTCTTGCTGTTTCAAAGTCCGATCATTAACCTCATTAGGCAAGCAAAAAAATTTGATGGGCTTTGAAGTAGTAATAGTAATAGTAGTTGTAAGAGTTTAGTAGTGCTCTTGTACTACTACAGAACTAGTACAACTCTATTACTCTTGCTGTTTCAAAGTCCGATCATTAACCTCATTAGGCAAGCAAAAAAATTTGACCATAGTTGTAGCCATCCGCTAGCCCCGACCAACCACCCCTACCTGAAGATTTACTTATATACACTCTGAATGTGACGTCAATAAAGTTTGAAAAGCATTATGGTCTTATGTCATCTTTAATTATAAAACAGGTTTTGCAGGTTACACTGCATATTACATATTCATGTACATCATATCCCTCCCCCCCACAGACGTCTTTATTAAGCACATCATTATGAAATATAAAATACACGCATCAAACTGGAAGTCCTTCACTAAAAGGCTAAAAACCTAAAGGCTACAAACCAAAAGAAAACAGACACCGATTGCCTGCATCAGCTCCGTGCAATAATCCCCGCCATGTAAAGTTTAAGAAGCGCGCGCCAAATGGACGGTGTATATATGAAATGATGCATTCAATGCATCACAAGTAAAGGTACATCATGCCTCAATAAAATTTGGTGCGGAATTGCTGTTCGATTCCCACGGTTCTAATTCGCCAAATCTCTACCGAAAATAGTGCAAACAGTCAATCTATTTCCCTCGACAGTGAAAGCAGATTAACTTGAGGCACGAGATAACTTTTACATGTGATGCCCCACAAACAGACACACACAGAGACGATTACAAGTTGCTGCTTAGCCGAAGGGATCGTCTGATAAACCAGGATGGACAGGAAGAGAAATGCGGACTGCTCGCAAATGACAATGAATAAATTAGTTTTTGCAACAAAAATCGAATACAACATCACAGATGAAGTCTTTAAAATATTTCAAGTGGATTTGAAAATGATAAAAGCTTAGATGAACTGGAATTTAAACTCTTGGCGACGTAGCCACTCACTTGAAATTGAACCGCGTCAGCTTCGTGAAGCATTAGTTAATTTAAACGGCGTCATAAACTACATTTAACGTTGAAGAATAATACTTGACATCGCGACATTCTACAACCGAGGGCAGATGAAATATTGTGCGACGGAATCAAAACGACTTCCCAATCCAATAGACAAAAGACAGCGAGCAATTCTCTTCCATCTATCCCAACTTGACAGAGCCACAAACTAAACAGTCCTAACTCGGGAAATGCACAAACCTAAACTCTGGTACAGCTGAGACAATTTAGTCAGGCCACCAAAACTGTGGCGCAAATGAATCAGAGAAGACACAAAACTAATGGTTGCTTCCGAGCATTTCAGCGTAAAATTGTTCCTATTTGAATACGCAAAGTCCATTTGAATTTTGCGAGTAAAATTTTCAGGTCGTACCAGATAAAGATATACTCTTCAGAAATATAAACAGCACGAAACAAATGGCTGTAAATTTGCGCAAGCCGCCACAACTGTAATATTTCTGCCGCGAAATATTCTTCGTTTGCCTTGAAATACTAAGAAATATCCAAATCAAAATAATGATTTGTTCTCGTAAAAAATAATTTCACAAAATCCCTGTGCTGAAAAACAGTGTGCAACTTTCGATTTCTGAAGAGTATATAAAGCAGCATACAGCAAAAAAAAAAGGTGTTCCAAATATACCTATCGGGTAGTGACTAAATTGTACACAGAAGAAAATCTTACATGTCCAACATTTCATCAAGCCGTATCCAAATTTGAGAGCGAAATATTGTACAAATTTGTGTCACGATTAACGCGAGGGCGACTAAAAAACATCAGTTTTCGAAGACGAAAATGATGCAAACACCATAAAAGTAAGCAAAAACAACAACCGTTTTGTGAGGAAAGTTTAGAGTTGCTTTTTATACCGTCGAGAAAGAGAACGATACCTGCGTAACTACAACGTTATTTTCCACAACGAAGAAAAAAAGTTACGCGCAAAAACAAGTGCCAATCGTGAACGTTTTAGAAAAACAACAATAAAAATAACACGGGCAAGACTAGAATTCTTTGTAAACCAAATTGATTGGACACTTTTTTAAGCAGCCAATATCTGTATGTTTGCATAATTTATAATTTTTCTGCATAACATCGATATCGGACTTGGAAAATTTTGAAAATTTGGATCAAACGCAGCCACGTAGTAAAGGAAAAACGACCTTCTCTTGCAATAATATGCTGTTCACCAGATGTGACAGACAGCAAAATCAGGTTTTTGTCCGACGTACTGCAGTAAAACAAATTCAAAAAGTGCCCTTGCGTTTAAAATCATTCTTCTTCACGAATTCAAGAAAAAGGAAGTCTTGGAGCGAATTGAACTGACTGACAACGTTTGGAACACCTCTTTAAAAGACAAAGTAAATAACATCATACATGACTGTAGAATGCATTAGCATATCAGAGCTTACGGTTTTCTGTTCAACACATTTCTACATTCGTCTTCCGTTTGAAGCCATCTCCAGCCAAATATTCCTTGTAAACTTTGAGTCAAGTACATGTCCCATGCTTCTTTTCCACTGTCCTGAAAGCTGCGTGGTGTGAAAGCTCTGCGAGAAAAGAGAGAAATGTATTGAATAACCTGGAATGTTTCAAACTAAGGCATGAAGCTAAGCGTAAGTTTGTTTCGTTCGTTTCTTCGTTCGTACGTCTCAAGTTTCAACTTAGTAAGACTCACCAGAAAGCCTGACTTTCGCTTAATTGCTCTGCCATTTTTGGTTTTCAAGCCTCTTCTCACAAACACATCCATCTTCGTCGGAGTCTTCTAACAAATGGCTTCTGTGCACGATGGAACGAAAGGTGTGAAAAATGCAGTCAAGCCGGTTTTGGCACGCCTGTCAGTTGGTATCTTAATGTTATACAAAACAGCGCGCGGTGTTGGGGTGGGTGTTTTTGGATTAGTAAACCTCCACCGCCACATAACTAAAAAATAGGTACATGTGCCTACTGCTCTAAAGTAGGGATTGGCAGGCGTGAATATAGTCTATTTGGTTCGTCACACAAGGAGGTGAATAGTTTTATCACACCTTTTGAGTTAAGCTGTTATATCTCGGCAACGGATGAAGATAGATAAGGAAAATGTATTGCAAAAAGTCTTCTTATAGTCTAAGGAAGGTTTCCTGAGAGTTCCAAGAGTTTTCAATTTTTGACCAAAATTGGCAAAAAACCCTCTGCTATAGCCTAGTATTTTGTCAAAATTCCAAGATTTTTCGACCATCTCAGAATCGCATGAAACTTTCAGGAAACGTTCCTGGGACTATGCCGACGACGTTTCCATAGCTTTTGTAAACTTTTAGCCCGCGCGTCGTGAGAAATTGGAGCAAATTACTGCAAATCATGCACTAATTAATTCATCACACCTTTCGAGTTAAGCTGTTATATCTCGGCAACGGATGATGATAGATAAGGAAAATGTATTGCAAAAAGTCTTCTTATAGTCTAAGGAAGGTTTCCTGAAAGTTTCAAGAGTTTTCAATTTTTGACCAAA
Organism: Plumapathes pennacea; assembly: GCA_964036295.1. Taxonomy (NCBI): domain Eukaryota; kingdom Metazoa; phylum Cnidaria; class Anthozoa; order Antipatharia; family Myriopathidae; genus Plumapathes; species Plumapathes pennacea. Next base: position 9,866,582 of record OZ038465.1, on the reverse strand, counting down.
ATTGGCAAAAAACCCTCTGCTATAGCCTTAGTATTTTGTCAAAATTCCAAGATTTTTTGACCATCTCAGAATCGCATGAAACTTTCAGGAAACGTTACTGGGACTATGCCGATGACGTTTGCATAGTTTTTGTAAACTTTTAGCCCGCGCGTCGTGAGAAATTAGAGCATTTACTGCAAATCATGCACTAATTAATTCATCACACCTTTCGAGTTAAGCTGTTATATCTCGGCAACGGATGAAGATAGATAAGGAAAATGTATTGCAAAAAGTCTTCTTATAGTCTAAGGAAGGTTTCCTGAAAGTTTCAAGAGTTTTCAATTTTTGGCAAAAATCGGCAAAAAACCCTGTGCTATAGCCTTAGTATTTTGTCAAAATTCCAAGATTTTTTGACCATCTCAGAATCGCATGAAACTTTCAGGAAATGTTACTGGGACTATGCCGATGACGTTTGCATAGTTTTTGTAAACTTTTAGCCAACGCGTCGTGAGAAATTAGAGCATTTACTGCAAATCATGCACTAATTAATTCATCACACCTTTCGAGTTAACCTGTTATATCTCGGCAACGGATGAAGATAGATAAGGAAAATGTATTGCCAAAAGTCTTCTTATAGTCTAAGGAAGGTTTCCTGAAAGTTCCAAGAATTTTCAATTTTTGACCAAAATTGGCAAAAAAACCTGTGCTATAGCCTTAGAATTTTGTCAAAATTCCAAGATTTTTCGACCATCTCAGAATCGCATGAAACTTTCAGGAAACGTTCCTGCGACTATGCCGACGACGTTTGTATAGTTTTTGTAAACTTTTAGCCCGCGCGTCGTGAGATATTGGAGCAAATTACTGCAAATCATGCACTAATTAATTCATCACACCTTTCGAGTTAAGCTGTTATATATCGGCAACGGATGAAGATAGATAAGGAAAATGTATTGCCAAAAGTCTTCTTATAGTCTAAGGAAGGTTTCCTGAAAGTTTCAAGAGTTTTCAATCTTTGGTCAAAATCGGCAAAAAACCCTGTGCTATAGCCTTAGAATTTTGTCAAAATTCCAAGATTTTTCGACCATCTCAGAATCGCATGAAACTTTCAGGAAACGTTCCTGGGACTATGCCGATGACGTTTGCATAGTTTTTGTAAACTTTTAGCCCTCGAGTCGTGAGAAATTAGAGCAAATTACTACAAATCATGCACTAATTAATTCATCACACCTTTCGAGTTAACCTGTTATATCTCGGCAACGGATGAAGATAGATAAGGAAAATGTATTGCAAAAAGTCTTCTTATAGTCTAAGGAAGGTTTCCTGAAAGTTTCAAGAGTTTTCAATTTTTTGGCAAAAATCGGCAAAAAACCCTGTGCTATAGCCTTAGTATTTTGTCAAAATTCCAAGATTTTTTGACCATCTCAGAATCGCATGAAACTTTCAGGAAACGTTACTGGGACTATGCCGACGACGTTTGCATAGTTTTTGTAAACTTTTAGCCCGCGCGTCGTGAGAAATTAGAGCATTTACTGCAAATCATGCACTATTAATTCATCACACCTTTCGAGTTAAACTGTTATATCTCGGCAACGGATGAAGATAGATAAGGAAAATGTATTGCAAAAAGTCTTCTTATAGTCTAAGGAAGGTTTCCAGAGAGTTCCAAGAGTTTTCAATTTTTGAGCAAAATCGGCAAAAAACCCTGTGCTATAGCCTTAGTATTTTGTCAAAATTCCAAGATTTTTCGACCATCTCATAATCGCATGAAACTTTCAGGAAACGTTACTGGGACTATGCCGACGACGTTTGCATAGTTTTTGTAAACTTTTAGCCAGCGCGTCGTGAGAAATTAGAGCAAATTACTACAAATCATGCACTAATTAATTCATCACACCTTTCGAGTTAAACTGTTATATCTCGGCAACGGATGAAGATAGATAAGGAAAATTTATTGCAAAAAGTCTTCTTATAGTCTAAGGAAGGTTTCCTGAAAGTTCCAAGAATTTTCAATTTTTGACCAAAATTGGCAAAAAAACCTGTGCTATAGCCTTAGTATTTTGTCAAAATTCCAAGATTTTTCGACCATCTCAGAATCGCATGAAACTTTCAGGAAACGTTCCTGCGACTATGCCGACGACGTTTGCATAGTTTTTGTAAACTTTTAGCCCTCGAGTCGTGAGAAATTAGAGCAAATTACTGCAAATCATGCACTAATTAATTCAGTGATCACATCTTTCGAGTTAAGCTGTTATATCTCGGCAACGGATGAAGATAGATAAGGAAAATGTATTGCAGAAAATCTTCTTATAGTCTAAGGAAGGTTTCTTAAAAGTTTCAAGAGTTTTCAATTTTTGGCCAAAATCGGCAAAAAACCCTGTGCTATAGCCTTAGTATTTTGTCAAAATTCCAAGATTTTTCGACCATCTCAGAATCGCATGAAACTTTCAGGAAACGTTCCTGGGACTATGCCGATGACGTTTGCATAGTTTTTGTAAACTTTTAGCCCTTGAGTCGTGAGAAATTAGAGCAAATTACTGCAAATCATGCACTAATTAATTCATCACACCTTTCGAGTTAAGCTGTTATATCTCGGCAACGGATGAAGATAGATAAGGAAAATTTATTGCAAAAAGTCTTCTTATAGTCTAAGGAAGGTTTCCTGAAAGTTCCAAGAATTTTCAATTTTTGACCAAAATTGGCAAAAAAACCTGTGCTATAGCCTTAGAATTTTGTTAAAATTCCAACATTTTTCGACCATCTCAGAATCGCATGAAACTTTCAGGAAACGTTCCTGCGACTATGCATAGTTTTTGTAAACTTTTAGCCTTCGAGTCGTGAGAAATTAGAGCAAATTATTGCAAATCATGCCCTAATTAATTCAGTGATCACATCTTTCGAGTTAAGCTGTTATATCTCGGCAACGGATGAAGATAGATAAGGAAAATGTATTGCAGAAAATCTTCTTATAGTCTAAGGAAGGTTTCTTAAAAGTTTCAAGAGTTTTCAATTTTTGGCCAAAATCGGCAAAAAACCCTGTGCTATAGCCTTAGTATTTTGTCAAAATTCCAACATTTTTCGACCATCTCAGAATCGCATGAAACTTTCAGGAAACGTTTCTGGGACTATGCCGACGACGTTTGCATAGCTTTTGTAAACTTTTAGCCCTTGAGTCGTGAGAAATTAGAGCAAATTACTGCAAATCATGCACTAATTAATTCAGTGATCACATCTTTCGAGTTAAGCTGTTATATCTCGGCAACGGATGAAGATAGATAAGGAAAATGTGTTGCAGAAAATCTTCTTATAGTCTAAGGAAGGTTTCCTGAAAGTTTCAAGAGTTTTCAATTTTTGGCCAAAATCGGCAAAAAAACCCTGTGTTATAGCCTTAGTATTTTGTCAAAATTCGAAGATTTTTCGACCATCTCAGAATCGCATGAAACTTTCAGGAAACGTTTCTGGGACTATGCCGACGACGTTTGCATAGTTTTTGTAAACTTTTAGCCCTCGAGTCGTGAGAAATTAGAGCAAATTACTGCAAATCATGCACTAATTAATTCAGTGATCACATCTTTCGAGTTAAGCTGTTATATCTCGGCAACGGATGAAGATAGATAAGGAAAATGTATTGCAAAAAGTCTTCTAATAGTCTAAGAAGGTTTCCAGAGAGTTCCAAGAGTTTTCAATTTTTGAGCAAAATCGGCAAAAAACCCTGTGCTATAGCCTTAGTATTTTGTCAAAATTCCAACATTTTTCGACCATCTCAGAATCGCATGAAACTTTCAGGAAACGTTCCTGGGACTATGCCGACGACGTTTGCATAGTTTTTGTAAACTTTTAGCCCTCGAGTCGTGAGATATTGGAGCAAATTACTGCAAATCATGCACTAATTAATTCAGTGATCACATCTTTCGAGTTAAGCTGTTATATCTCGGCAACGGATGAAGATAGATAAGGAAAATGTATTGCAGAAAATCTTCTTATAGTCTAAGGAAGGTTTCTTAAAAGTTTCAAGAGTTTTCAATTTTTGACCAAAATCGGCAAAAAACCCTGTGCTATAGCCTTAGTATTTTGTCAAAATTCCAAGATTTTTCGACCATCTCAGAATCGCATGAAACTTTCAGGAAACGTTCCTGGGACTATGCCGATGACGTTTGCATAGTTTTTGTAAACTTTTAGCCCTCGAGTCGTGAGAAATTAGAGCAAATTACTACAAATCATGCACTAATTAATTCATCACACCTTTCGAGTTAAGCTGTTATATCTCGGCAACGGATGAAGATAGATAAGGAAAATATATTGCAAAAAGTCTTCTAATAGTCTAAGGAAGGTTTCCAGAGTGTTCCAAGAGTTTTCAATTTTTGAGCAAAATTGGCAAAAAACCCTGTGCTATAGCCTTAGTATTTTGTCAAAATTCCAAGATTTTTTGACCATCTCAGAATCGCATGAAACTTTCAGGAAACGTTACTGGGACTATGCCGACGGCGTTTGCATAGTTTTTGTAAACTTTTAGCCCTCGAGTCGTGAGAAATTAGAGCAAATTACAGCAAATCATGCACTAATTAATTCATCACACCTTTCGAGTTAAGCTGTTATATCTCGGCAACGGATGAAGATAGATAAGGAAAATGTATTGCAGAAAATCTTCTTATAGTCTAAGGAAGGTTTCTTAAAAGTTTCAAGAGTTTTCAATTTTTGGCCAAAATCGGCAAAAAACCCTGTACTATAGCCTTAGTATTTTGTCAAAATTCCAAGATTTTTCACCATCTCATAATCGCATGAAACTTTCAGGAAACGTTCCTGGGACTATGCCGACGACGTTTGCATAGCTTTTGTAAACTTTTAGCCCGCGTGTCGTGAGAAATTAGAGCAAATTACTGCAAATCATGCACTAATTAATTAGTGGGAGTGTGGGAGAATTTGATTAATCCTGCCGGGTTAGCCAAGACAATAAATCTACTTTCGCTCCATACTAAGCTCTTATAGCTCAACGTTGGGCAAGCTAAAGAGACGTTCCAGGAAAGAATCCGCGAATAGATTGGTAACTTTTCGGCCAAGTTACAGCGAAAATTGTATTCACTTGTTAAGTCTCATAAATAACAACGGTTACGTTTCTTATCTATATTGTGATTCACTTTCTATCACCGTACACTATGGTGTACCATTACTGCTGCAATATACTATTTATATTCTTACTGAAATAATATCAGTGGCGAAACAACAAAACGGCTCGTATTCTTTCGAATAAATAATTTACTTTGTCTGAGAGAAACGCCCAAATGGTATACGAGAAGAAAAATAGAAAAATAAAAGTAAAACAATGTCGTATGCGTAACAGCATTAAAGTTTCCCCTGTCACTCCTGAGCTCCACTTACAAATTCTGCCAACCTATTCAAGGAGAAAATGTATAAATCAGCAAGGTCACATTCTGTACAATACATAATCGGTGAATGAGGGAAGGAGAAAATTGCAGTTGGTCACTCAGAGTGAAAGGGTTAACAGGCTACTGAAAGAAAAATCACATGTCTGAAAGGAGCACCTCGGAAAGTCGTATAAACATCTACAGTGGCAGGTTGCTGTCGAAATTAAACTTAAAATATCGTACAGCACAAATCGCACTTTACGTAAAGTTGGTCATAAATACTTGCGTGATGCAAAACGTTCCCTATGCATAAATTGTCTTACACTGTTGCACAAAGTTGAAATCAGTTCAACTATTTGCAACGCCCGCAGGCACTTTCATCCGTCGTCTAAATTTGCCGCGTTTGCAGCCGAGACATGTTTATGCGAAAAATGACACTACATCAATGCCACTGAATTATGTTCCTTTCCAATAATAGAATGGTGCCATCTACAGTAACCTGTCGACAACCCGATAATTTTGAGTGGGTAGTCGTAGAAATTGAAAAAAATAAAAAATAAACACTATTGGCACTTAGGAAACACCTTTGCAATTTACGAAAAAAACTACGAACAACTAGTGAAAATGTACACGTTAGAAAGGATTGTGGTTAACGTTAAAAGAAATATTGATATCCAGTTCTCCCAACAAAGCCTTTTCAAGAGATAAGTACGTCTGTGTATGTGTCTTTTTTGGCTAAATAATTAACCTTTTAACTCCCAAGCTCAAAATACAAATTCTCTCAACCATAAAATAAGAAAATGTATGAGTGATGAAAGGAGAATTTATTTTAATAAGCTGTCATTTGAGCAAGGTCTCAAACGCCAACTTCTCCATACTATATGATATATCTCTGGTGGGAGACTGAAAAAAGAATATTGAAGTTGGTCACTTTTCAAGCAACCTGGTGTAGGAAACGCAGCAAGGCTCTGCCAAGGTCGAAAGTTTGAATATTTTAAGACGCTACAAGGGCTATTCACAGAAACAGTTTTTATAAGATATATATTATCAACATTCCTTTGACTTGTGTGCGTCATACCTATAACTACACACTTCTGTTCCACTTTCTTCACGATTTTGTGTACTAATCTGATTGGTTTATACTGCAGAAGCGACGCTCTAGGAGAATTCGTAAATTGAAGTATTCCAACGAGTTATATTTGCGTTTTTGTCCTCCTCAAAAATGAAGGACAACCTCGAAAAAGCGTCAATAAAATACCTCCCCCACCCCCCACCCGTTGACCCGGTGTAAAGCCCGCGCACATTCCCAGAGCTAACTCTCTGAAAATAAAAACTAAACATTAACTGAACTTCTGTACAATGTTAATGGTTCCTCCTCTTCAGGTCCCACTACTTTAGAAACGCCTTCGTCTGTATCTTCGCATAGCAAGCCCTCTTTGGACGTTTGTCTTTGTTGTTTATCTGGTGCAACGATCAAATGTTCCCTGTTCGGGTTCGTGATGACACCGCTTCTCGAAGAGCCTGTCTTTTTTATTTTACACTGTTTTTCAGACTCGCTGTCTGACGACTGAACGTTTGCTTTGCCCCTCGGCTGCGCAAACGAACCCGGCGCGTCAGACGGGCAAGACGAAACAATGGAGCTGCGGCTACCTTTGAGAGAATTTTCCGAAGACTCATTATCGCCGCTTGAAGTCTTGTCAGAACCCGACGCGTTCTCGGAGCTAGACGCAGAGCGAGGAAAAGACGTCGTTTGAGACCCAGATGACGTCAGACATGTTGCTGTGGATCGCGGTGATTCCCGGCCGTTTTGCGTGCTGCCCGCATTTGCGCATGTCAGCGGTATGTAGCAGCGGATGTTTTCTCTTGGGAATGCCGCCACATTTGCTTCATCCGACGTGTCCGGCTCAAACGGAATTCTGGTCTTGTACTGTTGTTTCCTTGGCAACCTTGCACAATATATAATCAAAAGCCAAACCACAGAGGTACATACGATGCACGAAACAATGATAATCACGATGATACCCAAAAACGTTTTCTTGTCGTACCGAACGATTCCCGCGGGGTCAGTCAAACACGGGGCAGCCGTTACGTCTGTGGAAACAAGTACACAAACAAATAAATAAACACATAAACAAACACATAATTAGCCCATTCGGCAATTATCGACTTTGATCGTCTGTTTTAGTCTCTTATGCGGGAAACATCCAGCAATTTATAACATAGCGCAGCTGATTGAACAATACATTCTCACTACAGCATCCTTACAACACCAATTTTATGCAAATCAAACTCAGTTATATAAGAACGGTTTTCCACTAGGCCTCGTCCTAAAACAGAGGTAACAGGCATCTCGAAAATGGGCAATTGCATGTAACTGAATTGATAATGTACGAGGTCTCGCGAAATCACTAAAGTCATCCAGGGGCAATAAACAATCACATGTGTATTTGAATGGTTGTTAGAATTTGTAAGATAAGCTCAGGAATGAAAGGGGGAACTTCAATGCTATTACGCATACAATAATATTTTACTTTTGTCGTATCTTTTCTATTTTTCTGCTCTTGTATACCATTGGGCGTTTCTCTCGTACAAAGTAAATTATTTATATACATTATTCGAAAACACCACTAAACGGACTCCAATCAAGCAAAGGTCTGCCATGCATAGCTGTAACAGTTTTTGGTCATGGCACTGGATAGAAGCGAGTTTTAATGTGCACAGGAATTAGCCCAACTTGTAAAATACACTTGCAACTTTTTTTAAAATTATCCCCAGGATATATCATAGAGTATCACATGACGTCGTGCTAGTGATACCATTGGACAATTGCGTCTGTTGTAATTAATAACATACCTGAAGTAACGGTGAGCGTGGCCCTCTGTCTGATGGTCCCTTGAGTGTTGGACACCTTGCACGTGTACTCGCCTTGGTCAGGCTCGTCAACACGAATCACCACCAAAAGCTGACCATCCATGGCGGTCACAATGCGCGCACTTTTCCGGAGGGGTCCGTTATTCTTGTACCACGTGACACTGGGCTTGGGACTGCCTGTCGCTGCACACTCCAGCACTATGCTGTGTCCCACTTGTGCGGACTTGCTCCTCATGGAGCCCACGAACCTTGGCTTATCTGATTGGACAAAATGGTAATATGACGTCATCATTAGTGCGCGTTACGTGCAGGCTTCAGACCGCTGAGTGTAGGATGCTCACACCCTCACACTGGGGGCTCAACCGGAGGCGCCCTAATGTAAAGTGGCTGTAATCCACAAACTAAGTGCAGATGGGTGTGACAACCCAAAGTTAGCTTGTAACGCGCGTACGCTCAAGGAGTGACGCATTTGATATTCGGTGAGCAGGTGTACTCACATCCATGTTTAAACATGTGTACACTTAGAATGTGTCGACTAACGTCAGAGCGTTATCTAACGTGCACCGCTCCCCAGAAACCCACCCACCCACCCAACCCCTCGCTCGCTCGCTCGCTCACTCACACACATACAATTACTTAGTTATTCTTTTAAGTTTTGTCGCAATCCCAGCGTTAGTGAAAATTATGCTATTTGATTCATTTTGTGTTCAAAGAAGTACGACCACAACACGACAGGGAGGACAGGGAGCACATACCGAGCAACAACCACAACACAACGCAATACGATAAAGAACATTCAGTTACCAAGAACTGTCAATAAGCTGAGCCATTAGTCAAGCAACAACTAGACAAACACACAGCACAACACAGTTCCAAGAACTGTCACCTGGCGACAACTTCGCAAACACACACGACACGACAGGACACGACAAAGAAGACTTACCAAGAACTGTCACATAAGCCGAAGCATTAACCGAGCCTGCAGCGTTCTCAGCAATGCACGTGTACAGACCCATATCGGCAGCCGTGGCATTCTTGATCAAAAACACTTTGTTTCTTATCAAATCCATGCGTTTCGTCAGTGCTGCCGGGAACGTGCTCACGCCTTCCCTCTGCAACTTGATCGAGGGCTCAGGGTGCCCGTTGGCCTTGCACGACAACTCAAACGAGTCTCCAGCCTTCACGGACACATCCTTTGGTTTCTCAATTAATGTTGGGTACACTGAAGGAATAAAAGAAAGGAGCGGTCCTTGTTCATAACAGAACTTGAACAGTTCAGTCTCTCTCAGTTACACAGGGGTCAGTTCAATAAACGTTCGCATGTGTTGGTTCGTATAGTGTGATCGTCTGGATGAGAGTAGTCTTCACAAAAACTGTTGTTGGTGGCCGACTGTTGCTGTTGGTGATTCACACGTGCGTTTTACAATTTGGACCATCACTTTACCACCACTAAACCGACCAAATCTGATGAAAGTATGTAAGAAACTGTGCTCTTTCTGCAGAACGTTGGCCAAAAGTTGAGAGCAAGAATTTGGTTAATCCTGGATTATTTTAATCGAGCTTCGAACAACCGTACGTCCAACGTAAATGCAATGCAACAAACGAATAAATATTAAATATATCAATGGTATTGGGCTGTTTGTTTGTTTGACAAAAGTCATCTTGTGCCAAATTTCTTTTGTTTAAATTCTCCCAAAGCAACTCGTGCTTTAGCCCTCTGTTAGGTGTGGAGATTTAAGATTCAAATCTTTAATACGACTTACCCAGAACTGTCAGCTGAGCCAGCTTGGAGGTGAAAGTTCCAAATTGGTTTTTAGCGATGCACTGGTAGAACCCGTCATCTGTGTAATCCACTCCCCTCATGATCAGTTGGCTTGTGTAAGTTACGGTGTCCTTGTCCAGAGCCTGAAGACAAACAGACATTCACACAGCCATAAGGTATAGTTACTTAAAATAACTTTGCTGAATCTTAAGGGAGGATACTCAGCTTGGCCGAATGATTAGGTTAATTATAGGCTACGTCCACACTAGTGCGTTTTAAAATCTTCGTTCTTAAAAACCTCCGTTTTTGTCCGTGCACACTAATCCTCCGTTTTGGAGTCACCCGTCCAAACTAACTCGTTTTCATTTGAAAACGCATCCGTCTTTGAGAACCGTTTTTGAAAACCCTCCGTTTTCAAGTCATGGTTTTTAGTGTGGACAGACAGCAAAACGCAACGTTTTCAAACAAACTAGTGGATTAGTGTGGACGGGGCCCTTCCTTAGGGACTGCTCTTTTTTAACAAACATTGTGACATTATTTTGGCAAGGTAGCTCTGAAATAATGTACACTGTCACACTGCTACAATTTAGTTCAAATTCATTCACATATTGGTCCATTAGTTCGTCTTATGGGGCGCTTGCCCGCTGGAATCTTGTGACCATGCGTCTTCAATTCCTCAAACTCGTATATTACTAGCCTTTTTAAAAGAACAAAGACCCCGCGACAGGTAAAATCGGCAGGCAGTACAGTAAGGAATACAACAAAACTTACGGTGTAAATGAAAAGATTGGATGAAAAGAGCCGACAAACTTTAGGCTAAAAAAAACCCTGGGTATGAGCTCGTACTGTCTAGTAAAGTGTGGTACCTTTGCACTTGTGAAAATGTTTCCATCCTGTATAAATTGGTTCTCGCGTTTCCACAGGATCTCGAAGCCCGAGTCGTTACCTGCTGTCACTTTGGCCACACATCGCAAAGTCACGTTTTCACCCAGGTAGACCTTTTCGGCCTGCGGGTGTTCAATTATTCTGGGCACAATGTATGTTTTATCTGTTAAAAACAAACAAACAAACAAACAACAACAACAACAACAACAACAACAACAAGACAAAAACAGTGAGTTTGTCATCTTTAAGATAACATACATTTCTTGGCCTTAGTAAGGAAAACTCAACTTCAAGCCCACTTTTTTAGGTTCCGTGTTCTAAAAAATATATTTAAAAAATGCAACAAACCATTTGCACACTGCAACTGCTCTGACTATACACATATTAAAAAGACTGGACCAATTTTAAGACTTCTGGACCAAAGTAGTGAGAACTGCTATCATTTCAAAACTACACTATTCCGGCGAGTCTGGGATAGGTTGTTCAAAGCTCGATTAGACTAATCCTGGATTAGGTCCAAACTTGTGTGTCACTTTTAGGCACGAAAATGAGAGGTTTCGCTAGCAATACAACTTCCTTAATATGTTTCGAGATAGAGGAAGATTTTTGGTTAGTCTAAAATCCTGCGGTTTGTCGGCCAAGAGGTCGAAATGAATAATCAATAGTTAATCCTGAGTAGCTTCATCCAGCTTTGAACAACTGGGCCCTAGAACTCAAACGCAAACGCAATTGTAGTAAATAGAGTCGTTTTCGCATGACTGTCGAAAGTAATCGTGTGATTGCTTTGGTTTTGCGTTTGCTTCACTTTCCGATTGGTCCTAACAACTTTAGCAACATTCTTGGCCAATCAAAAGCAAAAGCAAAACCTGGTTGCGATATTCTCACGCAAGAAAGCAAGTCGCACGATGGCATGTTCTCGCAATGCTGATTGGTTTGTAAAACCAATCGCAATTACTTGTTTTTGGTTTTAGTTTTGGTTTTGGTTTTGGTTTTGGTTTTGCTCGGACTTCTAATTAACCTGATGTGCTTTTGCATGCTGGCCTCATTGATTGGCTCTGTGAATGCTTTGGTTTTGGTTTTCGACAGTCACTTGAAACGCGCTCTAACTAACAAATATGTATTAAATAAATAGACAAATAAATAAATAAGTAAATAAGTATATACAAATAAATGTGGTTGTTTGTAACACTTACTCATCACCACTGCTATCAAAGTTACTGTTGAGCTTATATATATCAGTGATATTAGTGGTCATAATACATGTTTTAATCTATATTGTTGGGCAATTCTACCACTTACCACATATAAATTCACTGCTGGAGACATTGAAGATGCTCTTTCGTTCGAGTCGTCGTGGGAGCAGACAAACGGCATGGACCGTGGAATCAAACGCCTTTGTTCTGAGCCAAGAAGAAAGCCACTGAAGATGACAGTCGCATAGAAACATGGTACTGTTGATATGTCTACGGACCAAAGAAAGAAAACAGGGTGATCAGAGTCAAACTTCTCCTTACGATACATAGTCAGTTGTATGTACTTCAATGAAGAGAAAATGGCAGTTGATCTCTCGCTTGGATTCAAGCTGGTAAGACTGCTAATTCTCTTAATATTATTCGATTTGTTTAGGGCAGGGCCTTCACAGAAGAAAAAACTTCCTTCGTTTCAGACCAACACAGAACTCCAATAAGTAGTGAAGGTTTTCAACCCAAGTTCACGATGTACATTCTCTCAACCACGGAAGATGAAGATGTACGAGGGACGTAATGAGAAATTAACGCATAGTCAGCTTTCATAAGTCAAATGCGAAGTTCCCCAGACTGTGTCATATATTTTGGTCGAGACATGTCGAGACTGAAGGAGACATGTCTCTAAAGCAGCTATGTTTCACAAGAGACGTGAGCACAAGCACAGGAGTCCTTATTTCACCGTGAAAAGAATCAAAACTTATCCTTTTTCTTACGCTTGCGCTTATGTTTGCGTCGCTCGTTTTCACGGACGCATATCTCTTGTACTTGCGCTTGCGTCGCCGGTGAAACCCAGGCTTAAGAGATCCGATAGTTGTCTATCAATATCTGCTACAGTTGCATCGATGAAACATCAGACGACAAGACGAAACTACTTACAGAGACGCTAAATGCTTCATTTCGGAAAAGGCGTTGTCTGCTATTGACGTGATGACATTGGATGACAAATTCCTGAAAATAAATGAGGAAAACAAATCACGAAAAGGTGAACAGGGCTGACAAAAAGTTTTGCAGTCCTCGGTCATGTCATCCAATATGGCGCTCCCGGCCTAATATTGCGTTTTTAAACTTTCAACTTTTCTGTGACACTAAAAATAAACCACAGCGGCCTTTCTTTTATAATCAAATTTCTGCCAGTCATTTCTGACGCGCTCGCACTACATTGGCCAGCATCCAGGTTGTACCCAGACCCTTTGTATGACAAATGGGAAGTCGGCTGGTGAATTACTTACAAGCTTTGGACCTTTTCCAGACCAGAGAAGGCGCCAGCTGCGATTGAGGTTATGCGATTTCCATCCAACCGCCTAAAATGAGCATCAGAAAGCTCGTTAAAGACAAAACTCTGCGCACACTTCCACACATGACGTCATTACTTATCTGTCAATCTTTCTCTTTTTGGGAGTGAACTAAACAAATGGCCCGGTTTTAACTGACTTTTGTAAAATTAAACTTAACAACAGAGGCTGGAAGAAAAATAACTCACTCAACGAAAAGCCAAAGCAATTTAAATTGTGTTCTATTTACGGAGACGAATCAGCAGTGCGAGAAAACGCCATCACCACTTGTTTGTCCCTGATTGGCCAATGCTTTGACCAATCAGAAAGCTTTGCAAACAGTAACGTCATAGATATAGAAAGGGACACAGGCAGAAAGACCTTAGATAGAGAAAAGGGACACAGACAAAGAAACGAGACACAGGATAAGGGACACAGACAGAAAAAAGGGACACATGCTGGTAGAAACAGACACGGACACAGACAAGGACAGAAAAACAAACAGCTTTTCAGAACTACTCACAGAAAGATGACGTTGGAGAGGCCAGTAAACGCGCCCGTCTCATGATCCACTGTGGACTGAATGTTGTTGTTACGCAAGTCCCTGTCAAACGCAAATTGTACACAAGTCACGTACACGCCTCCAGAAATCCCCAACTCCTCCAGCCACAAGAATAATCACAGAGAAAGCTCTCCTTACAACACACGGACTCAACTATATGCAATTGAGTGCGGCAAAATAGCAAAATCTCTTGCTTAGCTTAAGGCTGATCAGATCAGCAACTCTCCTAAAACTAAGTATACGTTTTGGGCAAGTTGGGAGAATTAGGCCTAAGGGACTAGAGGATCTAAGGATCATTAAGAGCAAAAGGCAGTGGGGTGATCTTGTTGACTTTCTTGCTGCCCTTTACGGGTTTATTTCCAGCTAAACCGCGGAGGGGTTTATTCGTGTTATCCTGATTTATTCAATACCACAGAGTGTGGTAGTTCGTAAATAAACACTTACAGAGAACTCAAGTAATGGAGATCCGCAAAGGTTCTTTCGGCGATGTGATAAATAACGTTCCCTCCAAGGTTCCTGGCGGTGAAGGCAAACGAAATGAAAAATCTCAGACTATAGAACTCTGTGGAGCTGGCAAATTAAATAGATGATGCACTGCGGAAGGGTTGTAATATTATTTACGCGATGTCACCGAAATAATGCTTGATTAATACTTACAGGAGCTGTAGGGAAGAAAGATGGCGAAATGTTGATGCATCCAAAACAGAGAGGTCGTTCCCGGCCAGGTTCCTGCAATTCAATGTTTAAAGATCAACCTAGATCGCTATTCATCTTTCAACTTTCGAGGGCCCCAAAAATGGTGGATCAAGGGTTTCGCCGTGCAAAGGAATGTGGACGAGAGCGCCCCTTTCAAAATTAAAAGCCGTAACAAATATATAGTAATCGTGATATTTTGCTTAAAAACAATACTTTGGTGCACAGCAATAATTTCTTAGTCAGTTAACTTTAGAAACTTGTTATCTGTACTCTGTAACTCTGCACTCTCTACAAAACCTCTGTCTCTGTCAAGTCAGAGCTATTAATGGTTACTCCAGATCCTGCATCCTCCAAGTGAACTATTCAACAATATTATGCTGCCCTTCACGGCGCCATTTATATCAAGGCGTATTGCCATCTGCGAAACACTCACAGGTCATTCAACAAAGGCACTTGTCTCCAGTCGGTACCGTGATCAAAAGTGATCTTACTAATACGGTTATTGTTGAGGTACCTGAAAAAAACAAAAAACAAAAAAAAAACAACAACAACAAACAGAGATTGTATCAACAAAAATAATGTTGATGTGGATGTGGTGCTGAAGTTTTGAGTGTTAAGCTTTCGTCACAGAATAAGGCCGAAATTGCAGGTGAAGAAGCTTAAAGAATTTTAGATTAGCTTCTTCAGATTAGCTTCTATTGTGGGGGAGGAAGGTCTATAGTTCCCGCTTCCCGTACCTTTACTCGCGGTGCCCGTCCCATTCACCGGAAGCGACCTTGCCATTTTACGGGAAGTTATGTGTTTGGCAAAAAGTTTTTGCACGGACGTGGGGGGATTGAACTGGAAACATAGTGGTCTGTGCCGGCGAGACTGCACCACTAGGACATCCTTAAAGTGTAAAGTAGCTATAAGCCCTCAGACTTCACATTTTTATACGAAATTAGGAGGTAATTGAAGCAACCTACGCCCAAAGAAGAGTCATTTCGAAGTGCAGGAAAAAAAAAAAAAATAGACCTTCGTCGATACATGTTTGGTCATTTAAACGTCGACTGTATTTGCATTGGGCAGCTATCTTTCATACTACTTACAGCTTCTGCAATGAGTGGAGGTTAAAGAACCAGGCCGTGGAGACGGCTGCTAAACTGTTTTGATCCAGGAACCTGCCAGACAGAAAAACAAAATTATCAGAATAATAATATAAAACGATCATTTGTAAAGCATAGAAACTTACAGTTTCTCCAGACTTGTGAGCGACCAGAATGCATGATTTGTGATCCTGTTTAGCTTGTTCCTGGACAATTTTCTGACAAAGGAATTTAGCATTAGCTTATATATACAACAACATGATAGTACCATCATTGACCCTGTGAAACTCCCAAGTCACAACGAATTCTCAAAACCTTCTGGGGCAGGCAAGTTATAAAATACTGTCCTTCCTTAAATATATGCCCTCCCTCAAATGGTCGAGCAGGTAAATTCAGGGCCGGGCAACTATAAATTATGAAACTTTCTATTGCTTGAAGTCAATCTACAGATTGAAGGGCAACCAACCTAAAACCTTAACGTTGAGCACTGTAGTTGTTTATTTATGAGTACAGTTTCGGCTCCCATAAGCTGACACCTTTGAGAAGTAGAAAAAGTGTCTGCAACTGGAACTGTCTGCTTACGAGAATGTGTAAATACAGAGTTTGACTGAGCTAGAGTTTAAATGGGGTTTCCTGCAGGTGTCCGTAAGTAGAGCTGTCCGTTTATGGGAGTGTCCACCCAGAGAGCTTTGACAATATAAAAACTGGTTGCTTACAGTGTCCTCAAAGAGCTGAAAGTTGGAAAAGGTGATGTGATGTTCTCAATAAAGTT
This sequence comes from Plumapathes pennacea, assembly GCA_964036295.1. Taxonomy (NCBI): domain Eukaryota; kingdom Metazoa; phylum Cnidaria; class Anthozoa; order Antipatharia; family Myriopathidae; genus Plumapathes; species Plumapathes pennacea. The sequence goes on along the minus strand of OZ038465.1, from coordinate 9,850,092 downwards.
TTTACTGAGATCTCTGCAAAACAAGCAACAGAAAAATTTATCAATATGATGAATTATCAGCCTGATCACCATCACAATCATCAGCACCATCATCATCATCACCATAAAATCAGTGTTGGTGTCAGTCATGTCATGAGTGGGTGTACAATACAATACAATACAACAATGTATTTTATGCTAATCACATAGGGAGTGAGGCTCGAGAAAGACTCAATCATGTTATGATAAGGCTTGACCGTTAAGTAAGTGACCCCGACTTTCACTTGATCCCCCCCCCCCTCCTCCAGTCCTTTCTTCTTTGCTCAAAAATAAACAAACAAAAAACAATTCATAAGTCATGAGGGTACTCACAAGAATGTCAGAGAGGGTAGGTGGTCCAGAGCACCAGGGATGGCCCTCAGCTTGTTCTTACCAAGCTTACTGCAAAGAAATGGGATTACATGGTCACACACAGACAAATCACAATGTGAGAATAAAATACTGAAACATTCTGCTTTTGAGCTGACCAATCTATGGCTGTAACAGATTATCATGACACCATATGCTTGGCAAGGACTCAGGAAAAATGTTACAAATGCACAAAGGCAGAAATGGCAAATCCTAACAGCAGGTCCTTCTTCTACAATATTCCTGTACAAACCTTTAATGAATGAATGAATGAATGAATAACTATATTAAGTGTCAAAAAGTCCTGTAGCATTTCTTACTGATTACTGATTGGAGACACTAAACAAGACCAATTCCCCCAACCTGCCTTGAACAAACTGTCTGTGTAGTACAGGGAGAACTGATAGTCTAACCAACTTGAAGCAAAGGAGTCAGATATATATTTGGTAATTTCTCCATACTGGACTAACTCATATACAGTACATAGCTGACTTATTTATAATTTGAAAAAAGGAGTTTGCAGCTTCACTAGTGGGGTAGCTACCATAGGTAAAATTAACAACAAATGAGCCAATAACTCACAGCTGCTCCAAATTTGTGAAGTTGACAAAAGCATCTTTATCAATAGAAGCTATTCTGTTGCTGTTTAGGAGGCTGCAAATATAAATACCAAAAAACATGGATTAGTTGGTTTCCCTAAAACAGGATCATATGCATTTACATAGTACGGTGGAATAACACAGTGGAATTATGGAAGCTGACCTTATGATAAATGAAAATTAGAAAGGATACCTGAAGAAACATAGATATACAAACTCTAAAACAGCTAACAAGTAAAATATATTACACGGCTGCAGGTTGAAAGGATGATGATGTGCAGACACCTGACATGCACAAACAGATGGGGGTGGGAGGGGTATAAAATGGAAAATGATTAGTGAGAAAGCCAGGCAAAGAAAGACTTTCTGCACTACGAACCAGATTTAACAGAACTAAAGTAGAATCAGATCTTGTTGGCACACAGCAATACTCACAGAGTTTTTAATGAAAGATGCTTGGTGTTGTTAGCCGCTGGGAGTGAAGTGATTTTGTTGTGATGCCTGCAAAATAAAATGTACACAATGAAATCCAGTTCAGGTGATCAAAAATTTGGACCCAATTAAGCCAAAAAAAAAAAAAAATCCACAATACTTTCTAATTATAAATATTATACAAAGGGACTGCCTTGAGCTGAAATGCTGACACACTATCATACTTACAAAGAGAGAAACACCAGGGAACTTGGCAGGCTGCCCCAGGGTGGAACTGATTTGAGATTATTATTATGGAGAATCCTACAAGACGAGCACACTGTAAGTTCACCTTAGACAAAGGAATTTTAGAATTTTAGAAGCAAACTATGTTTCACAAACACCTTTCTGAAGAAAAGTTTGCCACTTTTTAAGTCAAACATTCTGGAACAGTTTGATAGGGTGTGATGTCATTACTTTGGTGCTCCATTTGTGTGCCATACTACTAAAATAAAGTTGACTTACAGCTCTCTTAGTGACTTGAGATTTGATAAGCTCGAGAAATCCACTTCTCTGATAACATTTTTGCTAAGATCTCTACAGAAGTAAAACAGAATATAGTTAAAATTAGTATTAAAAATCACATATTATGCTAAATGGGATTTTTTTTGAACAGAAGAAATGGAGCGAAGAAAATAAATAATACACAGTTAGGGTTGGTCACAGTTACAACGTGCAAAACATAAATTCTTTAGTGTGACCAAGTTTGAAACAAATGTCGCTTTGATCAAGTTTATTTCGACTACGATACCTCACAGAGTATTTAACAATGTTATTCAACGAGGGTGCACCCAATACGGAATGATAAAAAGGCAATGAGACGACACGTAATCATATACACGTAGCAGTGGCTCTTGAAAGAAGGGTGAGGCATGTTGACACAAGCTTCTGCAGGTACCTTCATCAGGCTCAAAGGATTAAAACAAAGGAGGGGCTTTCACAAATATAGAATACAATAATAGTCTAGAAAGGTCTGTCAGGTTTAGACATATTATTGGATAATCAGGATAATAATGGGGTGATTATAACACTAACTGTCGAGTCACATCTGATACTCTTTTGTAAAAAATGGGAGTGGGCAATTTGCAGTATTTCTCCAACACTGACCAAAGGCATTTATACCGGTTATATTTAAATATAAAATAATATTGGCAAATGAATTGGGGCCACGCCTTATCTATGGAAACTAATCAAATTAGGATAATAATACTGTCAGTATTATTTACAACACTCTAAAACACACACACAAAAAAAAAAACATTGCACAGAGAACTTTTATAAATAAACATGACAAAGAGAATCTTATCACTCAGGCATTCAAAATTCCTCAACACTAAAACACTTTCTCATCTGAGAATTAATGCCCTATTTTAACTTTGCAACATTTTTATACACTGCAAAGCAAATAGCAGCTGCTGTTTATGAGAATTTCCTCTTTCCGTTCCTTGACTCACCTCAAAATATACACTGATATTATAACTTACATCACATATAGAAGGGTTAACCTTTTAAGTCCTCATTTATGTTACTCATCTTCAATTTGCTCTTTTCACTTTTTTAGATTTGGCATTGATTATAGCTAGTTTGAACTAAATATCACAATGAGAATGTCTCATTAATTATATAATATTATTTATTTACACTATTTTTGTCAAGAAAAGGAGTGTCCCCTACTATATCCATTTTTAGATAGATCACACATGTATCATATAATAAATATTTTCTTCAGAAGTGTTGTCATTACAAAAACCAATAGAAACTAAATGAATCATTGTAATAATGCACTGAGCCTCCATTTAATCAAAAACTTTATTTTGCAGTGTCACTGGCTTCCCTGAAAATCAATCTTTATTTTGCTTCCACAAGCAGGAAAATATCACCTTTCCTCGGCTCTTTATGCATGGTCACTTAGTTTTCAATTTGTGTGTGCATTCTTTTCATTAGGATTCCTTAATAGCAAAAACTGTTCCACCTGCTTGTATAATGAAGATTGCCTGACTCAAGTAGAAGTTTGAAGTTAACAAAAAATAATATGGGTGCAGTCACAAGCAGAGGTGTGGTCATTTAATTCAAACTTGAGACATGAGGCTCAAGTTTCAAGACTCAATAAAGTGGGAGGTCTATCATTGCTGTATCAAAAAGTGTCAAAGTTCAGGACAAAAACAATTTTATCAAGCACTAGCTACTGTAATTTCAAACTATTGTAAGTTGTAGTGTAAGTCAAAGTGAATCTATGGGGTCAGTGTGTTACAAGTAGTTTGTTTCACTTTCAAGTCTAAAGGTTCACACAAAATATAACTTCATTCCCCTAAACTTTGAGATTATACAAACTCTAGGCATCTATTGGCTACTTCTATATGGTGCATCCTCAGTATCTCTGGGTACAATCAATCTTATAGGCCTCATCACAGGACATCTTTTACTGCATGATTTTTTGTATAAATTAAGTCTGCTGAACAGTGTGCTCACATGGACAAAAAGCATGTTTGTAACCTTTTTCTATACATATATATTTTTTCTGAAACTTGGAGTGCCATCAAAACTGAGCCCTGCAATGAACCTGATAAAAGAAATTTAAAAAGACAAGTGTTCTATACGTGCAGTGTCACATGTTCATGGCATGACAAAAGCCATACATGCCCACTAGATTTTCTGAATGGGTAAGTAGATTTTTTTTTTAAACATGCTTCAGAAGAAAGCTGTTTGAACTAATTAATAGCTTATTGTATTATACTGTGCACCTTTATTTTGTTGCCAATAAGCTAGAATTGCTTTTCACAATAACCATGAGGACTTTTCTAAAGAAAGGATTAGTGTTAGAGGTAAACTGGTCCCAGAGGTTTTTTAGACACTCTCATCGGCAAAAAGCAAGTTGCAAAGCGATGAGTAGAAAGCCAGAGGAAATTAAAGAGTAAAAGGTTCAACAAGATGCAGGATATACATCCAATAAATTGAAGTGAGATCAATCAATCAGTTTCCATCAAGTCTTTGAGGCCTAAAATGACATAGCAATCCACATATTGAATATTGTGAGACTTATACTCTCCCAGATATTCACATAAGAATGTGTTGACGGAACAATGGTGTGGATAATAATGTATGATCAGCTGTATACCAACAAACCTACTACAACCAAATACTGTGTCTACTGTATGACCTGTGATTACTTTACTTCATGATGGAACTACATTATATACATGCCTTACTATATATACAAAGAAAAATTCTTCCATCACCAAATCTAGGAGTATGCGCATAGTTCACAACCATAATTATTATTCTGAATTTACAAGACACTGTATTTAAATTGAGAAGTTTCCACAAGGTTCTGTCAGTTGTATATGACAAAATGGACAGTTTGCATGTGGACATCATCCAGAGCTCAGCATGGCCATCATACACTAATTTTGTGATCAGATAATTCATAAACTAATTTACACCAAAAAGATGCCCACTTAATACACGTATATCCTATTCGAGTTTATCTGCAAGATTCTAAAACCTCAGGTTCAACCACTTCAGTGTTATTTCCCACATGCTGTACTTATCAAGTTTATCAGAAAAGAATGGTGCAAATAATGTACCAGGGGGATTTCTATGGGTTCCTAGTAACTTATTTATGGCAAGATCATCATATATTTTCTTAGAAAATTGACCCAATCTTGTTGATGCCTTTGTTTTTCATGAACTACTTCAAGACTAAATTTTCATATCAAGATGTGACACAGTAACCTGGGTGGTAATGCATGTGAAAACAATGCAAAATAAATATTGGTTTGAAGACAAAATTCAAGGTGCACAGCATATTGCACCGACACATTTTCCCCGCCCTACAAATATCCCCGGTTTGCAAAGTTATTTGGCAATCCCAGACATGCACCACAGGAAACATACTTCCTGTTCAATTCAAAGGATTAGAAACAGCTGGTACAGTTCAACACCTCTTTCTGAATTTCCTGTATTTGGATTACCAATAGAGTAACAGACCTTTTGCATTGTTGCTTTTATAACATGCATGCGCCGATCATCAATATTCTTTTATCATCCAAAACAGAAATTTTAGCGGCTGGCTGTGACTTTGCCAGTTCAACACAAAGAAATTCATACTCCGCTTCACCAACTGAACGGCAGGGGGCGGGATTTTTGATTAGAATTTTCGTGCGTTTCATATGATGACCCCATAGCCTCGCGGCAATACACAAGATAAACGCAAATTTCTTCAAGATAATACTCTAATCTCGCTTCAAAGAAGCACGCGTTTTTGAGAGGCAACTTTGTATGATATCTACATTTTGGTAATCCACGGCAAGTCGATACACTTGAGATGTCGTACGAGGGAATTTCACAGCAATTTATGCACAGTTCGTACAGTTGTGGCGGCTAAAAACCAGCGGGGCATTTCCTTCAGGCACCTCAAGCTGCGAGAAAACCAATTTCGAATACAGAGAAAACCACAGGTGTCGACTAGAGAAACGAAGTGCAAAGCAGCCAAATTACCGACTCTCATCTAAAATTCATAAATGAGACCAATCAAAGCAAGAAAAGAAGGTTCTCAAAGCAAACAAAAACAACGGCCAGCAGAAAACAACAAGCCGCGCGCTAATGTAATCAATTTCTTTCACGCAATTCTATTATTGGAGGTTTCAGAACTCTGAAAGCTGTAAAACAACTTTCTGATCGCTCGAACTTGACGAGCTTTCGACAATCTCGCAGTTGAAACATTAGCCGTTCTCCAAGTGTAGTAGAAACACAAAGAAAGTCTGAATACATTATGATTGCGCGTTCAGTATGGTACTTTGAACATTTTCAGTCCGTTTTAGAAAGACAAACTCGTTGAATATTTGTACAAGTCTTAGATACAACAAATCTAAACCTAGCATTCTTCAAATGCAATCAAAACAAATCGCGAGCGATTTGTTTCTCAGCTTAAACTGAAAAATAAACATTTCCTGAAGAGTGTTAAACCACGATTTATTTTTATAGCCATTCCCGACGCCATGCAATCCAAGAATGGCACCTTCTTTGAAGTAAAAATAGGGTAGGATCAACACTCGTCACTCTCCTTGCAGTATAATGACATCACTCGCAACAGAGCAACCGAAGCCTTTTATAAACAATCACTCCTTGGTACTTCACCGCGAGAAAGAGCACGAAATTCCAGAATGTTATTCTTTCACACATATGTTACCGTTCAGTTCGAAACAATATTAGTTTAGATAAAGAAAGGGCTTGCTGTTTAGATCAATAGGACAGTATTTGTGATACTTGTACCTCGTTCAAGCGGACGAACTTCGCGTAATGTTTACTTTCTCGGGAACGTGCATGTCCTCGCTAACAGAGCGTGGAAGAATACTCTTATCTTTTCTACAAAGTGAATGAATCTTAACTTACAAAAGAGAAAGTCATTCTTAAAAGCTAAACAAAGCCATCGAACTTAAAAAATTACGGCAGATGTTCCTTGACACGAGAGACTGAATATAATATACTGAGCAATTGTAGTATAAAACGTTCGGCTTTCAAGGTTAATTTACAGCAAACGAAAGATTTGAACACGCAAATCAAACAAATGCGTTTTCAAAACTGATCGATACTCAAAGTTCAGGCTAGTGTCTTCAGATCTTTCATATCAAATCGTAGTTAGTGATAATGGCACGGTACTCACAGTGAAATGGTCGAGAGAGGAATCCTCGAAGGAACGGTTGAAAGACTGAGGTTGGAGCAGTCCACGTTGGTTTCGGTGCATCTGCAAGAAGTCCCTTTCACACAGCTATCCTCGCAGAGCACAAATCCACGTAAACAACTGAAATAGACTGCTAGCCACAGTGTATTTACTGTGGAGGACGCCATATTACAGAGTTGGCATCACGAAGCAATATCGCTCGACTTGGCTTTTCTGCTACAACTTCGCCGTGAAATCCAAATAGACTTTCAGCCGCATAAACAGCAATTCAATACGATGTGTCGAAAGGAATGTGAACCTTTCAAATCCGTTTCTTGATGCTTGAAAGAAAACCCGAACTTCTAAATTTGACCACCCACGAGAAATTGATAAAAGAGTGGCTATGATTGGCTATTGGTCGGTCAGATGACAAGACCCTGAGCAGCGGGATACAAGCGGACGATTTCGAATCAAACTGCGTGGTTTGAGTTACACCTACAGCGTGATTGACGGCTTGATAATTGTTCTCGAAAAAGAATTTTCAACTACAAATCGTAAACATGTTAAAATAGTGTTTTTTTCGACTGGACTTTGAGCCACAAGATGTATTTGGGGGCGGGCGTGGTTATTCAGATGTCCAAACTTTTGAAGGCAGTGATGTGTTGTATTTCCAAAAGTCACGGAAATGGGAAATTGTCATTTATTATACATCAATCAATCACGGTGCGGCTTACCGCTTAAACAAACACACGGCATTCCCAAGTATCCAAGCCAAATTAATGTTCCAAGATAACTCGCTTGACCCAAAGTGCGCTTTAAGATAGTTCGGTTCAATATTGACCCTTTAGACTGAAAGTTGTTTTTCTTGAATAGTGAAGACACTGGAATATCAAATTCAGTGGAACTGACTATCGGCAGATTAGATTACAAGGGTCTTTCTGACTTTCTGACGTTGTTCCGTCCCAGCTGCACTGATAAAACGTAAGGCATTGGACCGTTAACGCGGGAGATCAAATCTGGAGCTCGTAAATTCTGATAGTTGAAACCTTGAAACTTTTTATCTATCTGCGCTGAAAATTAAGGGGGCAGACGGTAGGTGGCAAGAGAGGTATCCAAGTTTTTGACTAACTGCTGTAGTTTGTTATGTTCAATTCAATGTTGCTATGACAACAACTTCAGAGTTAAGGGTCTTTAACGTGTCAGTGTTACCCAAGGATAAATTGAACTACGTTGACTTTTATTGGCTTTCCGATAATCTTACAGTATACGCGACAAAAAAAATCATTGGGCAAATAACGTAAAGGAATGCCAAACATAATCCACCCCCCAACCCCCCCCCCCCCTCCCTCTTCCTCTCCCACCATACGTTCCTTGCGCCTTTAGACCACGGCTGCTCCGGCCTTTTAAACTCCAATCTTAGTTTGTCTTGGATTTTTCACACAACAGCACAAAAATTTGAATTGCACAGTTAAAAGTTTTTTTCTATTAGTTCGCCAACGCACTTCAAATCCATGGCATGTGTCTGTGCGACTCGGCCGCAATATTCCGCCTCGTATATTGACATTGTGCTTTTGCTTGAGAACATTCCACGCATTAGTAGCTCGAATATTTATATTGAATAATCCCTCCTGTCATTTGGAAACCCAGTACAAATTAAACTTTGATTTCTGCTGGGCCGCAAACTTTGGAATGCGCCGGACTTCGACGTCAAGCGCGCGCGATGAAAAGAGCGCCGGGGTTTTTTTTACTTATCAGTGCACGTGCGCGATGGCCATGTGCCTTATATTCCGTGTGAAGTCCACAATATCACACCAATTCATTATGTTTTATTTCACGGACTTGAGCATAAAATTTTGATCTGAACTTGGTAGCATTTGGTTCAAAGCATCGACCGCAATGGAACTGATTGAACCAGCCCTTGCGGGCGTGACAAGGACCCACAAGAAATGGCCATATGTCTGTGAAGCCGTGGCCTTATCGCCATTCTGACAGTTATATAACAAAAGCACAGTATTGCTTGTGCACTCTTTTGCCGGTACTTTCAGGGCTTTTTATGATCATGACTCGATAGCAGTTTTTTTCCCTTTTTCCCATTTTTTTTTTTCTTTTTTTTTTTTTTTTTTTTTTTTTAGCCCGCGCGGCAAGAGACGACCTAACAGTTGAGCGACACTGACTCAAAGAGAGCAGCGGCGAATCGGCTAAAACCGGATTGGTGTGTCCAAAGCGGAAAGTGTACTTGGCTATGAATTCAGTGCCCGCATCGCCGTGAGCCCCGAGTTCACACGACGAGAAAAAATGCGGGCAACCCGTCAAAAGTGTTAAACTCCATGCACCAGTGGTGAGGGCTGCCTGATAACAGCCATAATTGAAGAGGCGTGTTTGTGGTACAGTCTAGCGAGTCGGCAGTTAGCGTCCTCGCTTACTTATGTGATGAGTGCAGCCGCTAATATACGAAGTCATCGTCTCAATTCAGACATTCGATTTGCTTCAATGGTTCACCCCCAAAGACAGGAAGAACTCCTCGCCGGCCTTTGGTGGGTTAATTCGTTAAAAATAGCTCTCAGTGGCTGACGCACTTGATGCGCAATACTTCACGACCGATATTGCTGACATTTCATGTGTCGCAGGTGAGTCTGAGTATAGTGGTTGTGGCTAGTCAAATTGCGGTTTGGTGACGCTGTGTAATGACTGAGACAGCATGGCTTTTGGATGGACTATAAATTGTTGTTGTCAGTTGCACAAAATAATGTGTCATGCTCTCACGCGAGTTCTGAAACAGTGAATTGTAACAATAAACTAATATTGATTAAAAAACGTGCCACTAAGACTGGTGACAAAAAAATAGATTTCTTTAATGTCCATATTATAGTATTTTGGGTGAGCCTCTTTAGCCTATTTCTTTTTCTTCTTCTTACAGCTTTTAGCCTTCTTTAGCTCTTAGTCAGTCAGTTCTTCTGCTTTTTTCCTCTTAATAATTTCTTCTCCAGTTGTTGTTGTTGTTCCTCTTCTTAATTTTGTTTCTCTTGTTCTGTTCTTCCAATTTGTTAAACTTCTTCAGTCTATTTTTGGCGTCATTAGACAGTTTCAGCATCACATTTTTGCACTTTTCTGGCTTCCCCCATAACTAATCCTTTTCAATGAATTTATGATCGATCAACATATACTAAATATTTCATGCTATCTAAAAGATTGAATGCGCCATTTCCGGCAAAAGCCACTCAAATCGGTCAAAGTACCGACTGGTCAAAAAAAAAAAAAAAAAAAAAAAAAAACTGAGTTACAGATTTTGCAATCGTACTTTTAGTGATAAGAAGAGCCACCGATTTGAAGCGTACGTCATCCGATAGTATAAAAAGGCAGCAAAGGCTAGATTATAGGCTCACTGGCCATGCACTATTTCATTCACAATAACGGGAACGTACAAAAGGCACATATATCCACAAAATCCGCGATGCTATAAGTTATGCATCGAGACAAGTAATGCATTAAGATCGGTGAGATCGGGTACTTCGGTCCGTGATATATTCTTCCAGTTTGTTTCCTCTCTGTCTTTCGGCTCTCTGTGAGTATTTCCATCCTTTTAATGTCAGATCCGCTCATACGGGTTTAATCCTGTCATATATTACAATCGCGGCGCGCGGCTCATAAAATAATCTTATACACGACTATAACTGAGGGTCGGGTTGGCTGCATGTCCAGTAAGTTTTTCCGTTTTCTTGAGCCCTTTGTGAGTGCCGTGTGACGTGGTGGCTCTAATTCCTGACAATCATACTAAACTGTGTATTGACCGGCCCAATACATCAATAAACACTTGAACACACTCAGGACCGGCGTGTACAAGCTATGGGGAAGCACTATATATGTCCCAACATGATGGCGCCAGTGTGCCGCAATCAGTCCCGCCCTTGCATGATTCTTTAGTTTTTCATTGATCGAGTCCAACTTCCCATTTTTAGTATCATAATGGAGTCAGTGTGCATTGCTTTTCGATTCACTAGTGGTGGTTCCTGTCTGAGGCTACTCTAAGAGCAAGATTTCCCTTAGAACCCTGTCTAGAAAGACGCCTACACAGAATATACAAGCTTTCCCCAATTCATTATCATGTTGCTTAGTCAGACAACCTACTGGAAGAACACTGAAACATCACGTAAACGTATAAGTATTGATAGCCCTCGGCTCTCGACAATAGGTCAGTTGAAACATGATATTACAAGTGTAATTCAAGTATCCAAGACGTTGTTTGAAGAGCCGAACGATCGTATCAGAGAACAGCATACTGACATGTCTTTCGTACTTGTATTTGCCAGACTTTTTATGTGAAAAAAAAAAGTACAAGTGTAAAAACTCAAGTTAGCGTGTAAAATGTACGCTGAATAAATCAGTACAACTGAGTTAATGTGAGAAACTCTAAACACTGCTAAAAACTGACTAATGAACATGTGACTTACAATTTTAAATATATATATATATATTTTTTTGGACCAAAAAATCATCCCAGGCCTCCTTATAAAAAGATCGGAAGCCACGTTTTCTTGAGGTCTGGGTAGGACACTCGTTCTGGAAGGGAAGAGACTGGCGCGAGAAACCATTGCTCAGCGGTTTCCCACCACAAACAAAGATGGCGGCGGAAGCGAAGAGCATTTCCTTCTCGATTTCGAAAAAAGAGAGAAAAAAAGTGTCCGATGTCGGAAAGAATGCCCTTGGACCGGAGGAATCTTTAGATAGAAAACTAGAGAAGGACTTTATTCATTCTGCTGAAGGGAAAGAACTTCAAAGGTGAGGGTAAAAGGGTTCAGCGCGGTGCTACGACTTTTTTTTAAAGTTTTAACAAAATAATTGCCAAAACTTGACGAGAAGCGATTATGTGCCTTACGTATAAATCTTCTACAGATGATAACGTATTATTGTGGAGCTAGCTGACTGTTTTACCTGCCTTTCTACAGATGATAACGTATTATTGTGGAGCTAGCTGACTGTTTTACCTGCCTGTGTAATTAGCCTCGGAGCTTGCACACTTTGGGAACGCTTGACAGCATTTTTTGTACGACGTAGTCAGTACAGTGACCTCCAAAATGTTGCAATGTTCTAATTTGTCTCTTTAAAATCTGTTTTTGTTTTGCTCAAAACATCCAGTCTATCGGATGATGCATCTAAGCCAAGAGTATTTTAATTGATAGAGTGTGTTCTTGCAGAAATTGAAGTTTGACAGCCAGTATTGCTTGACAGTGCAGGAAAATACTTAGCAAAATCACCCACTGATCCTTGCCAAATACTTCGCCCCCACCCTTCCCTCCCGATGTTTTTCATCGGTGCCCTCTTGTGTCATTAGTGTGAATCCAAAAGCAGTAAAGAGAGAGAAGGTGATTCCTTGTCCAAAGAAGAATCAGTGGCTCCTTGCCAGTGCTGGTGGGGGCCCCGATGGACTTGATAAAGAGGCTGCCGAGGAACTTGTGAAAGGTATAGTTAGACGCCCAGTGCTATCAGAAGCAAACTTCAACCATATGAGTTCAGCATGGAGGATGTGGGAGATGATATCCAGAAGAAAATTGAACTTTCTTGGGCATGGGGGTAACATGCCCTAAAAACATAGTAAAGTTTGTCTGGAAAGTACCCACATTTTGATCAACAAAAACAAAAAAATGTATTAATTATAGTTTATACATATTAAAAATATTATTTTTTAATTGCATTTTAGAGTTAACTCAAAAACAGAATGGAGCAGCTGAGTCTGATGATCATGTCATTCCCTTGTCAATGAGAGGCTCAAATGAAAATAGGCTGGACACTGTGGCAAAAGCAAAAGAGGTAAACAAAAACACAAGAGGAAACAATCAAGACTTGATTGTTAGTGATCTCCACAGTTACAGTATGCAAGGACAGTCCCCAAGACATTCCGAGTTGTATTACCCAGTCAAACACAAGTATAATGCAACACCAGCTTACTGAGTGTAGCCATTTGTGTATCGATATTGTATCATATCTACTTCCAAGCTCATAATACAGATTCTCCCAATCACTCAGGAAGAAAATGTGTGATATAATATGTGGTGTTTGTCCATCAGAGTACATTAGAGGACTACGAAGCTATGCCTGTCAATGATTTTGGTGCTGCAATGCTGAGGGGAATGGGTTGGAAGAAAGGAGAAGCCATTGGAGGTGTGAACAAGGGGTGAGAAATGTTTGTGCCATTTGCCTGTAGTTGAGTTATGCACCTATAACCAGATATGAAATTCTGATTTTGCTGACTTGGCTGAAAAAGTCAAAAAAGAAAAAAAAAAAAGGTGAATATGGCATATATTTAGATTAATGTTAGAATTGAGAAGTGGCCTCAAAATATTGTGCTAAACATTTTTTCCTTGACAGCCTTGTGGAGCCGATAGAGTTCATCCCAAGGTCAAAAGGTTTGGGCCTTGGTGCTGAGAAACAGCTAGATGAGACTTCAAAGAAAAGGAAACCAAAGCCTGGAGATTTGTCTTCAAATAAAAGAGTAGGAATTCTTTCTATGCCATATAGCACTTGTGGGGACTTTATAGTTTACCTATGACTGTTTGACATAAAAGCACTAACTAGTACACTTTTTATCAACCCTAAAAAAGGACCTTGTGAAAACATTTCTTCGCAAAAAATCCACCAAAAATATTCTAAGCCAATTAGGGCCCAAATCACTAATTCCAAACCTTAAAAGAGGGCTTTGCACCTCCCTGTTACTAAGTAGAGCTGTTGGAAGAATAAATATTGCATGACTGGGCAGCTTCAACTTAAGCAAGAGGATCAGCTATCATTTTCTTTACACTGAACTGCATATATATGGTTGACTGTACAGTAGGTATATATTTGAAGGAGAAGTTTACCTCTGATCATTCTTGGACCAAGCAGTCAGATTGTTTGTTTTCTCTTCAGATCACAGGGCCAATTAAAGAGAAAGATGGTCGTGTGAGGCATGTAAAGGGAGTGGGAGAAGAAGCAAGAGAGGAAATGCCATTAGGTACAACTGCTGCAGATTGAAGTAGAAATAAAGAAATGACTTTTAATTTGGTCTCATTCAGGTGTAGCCTCTCAATAATAAAATGAATTCATTTTTTGTTTGGCAGACTTTAGAATTGGTGCTTTTTCAGTCATACAGAAAGGACCCCACAAGGACATCTGTGGAAAGGTTAGGATCATTTTAATATTGATAATTTATTAAATAATAAAAGAATATTAATAATGCTACATTTGCTTGTTGTTTACAGATAGTATCAGTAGATGTTGACAACACTAGAATCACAGTCAAACTTCATTTGAGTGAAGAGGTAAGTAGATTAGGAATGTTTTCACTGTCCTTCTGCGTATCTACACCCTTCAATAAAAATAAAAATAATTTTAAAATATACTACCATTTAGATATATTGAAGTCATTTTTTTTGGTTGTGGCAGAATGTCACTTTACATCAGTGCCATGTGCGGTTAATCGACAAAGATGAATACAAGATTCTGTGTAAAGGTATGAAGATGGCTTAACTAGAACTTATACAATGCAAATGTAAACAATCTGTCTTTGAAATTAACTTTCGCTGCATGACGACTGTTTTCACTTTTAAATTTAACACATAACAGGTAAAAGAAAAGCTGAAGATGAACAGAAGCCCAGCAAACGTTCAAGAGAAGAGCACAGTGCAAGGTACTGTGAAGTCATGCACTTTATACAGAATGATGCTTTTGATTGGCATTACATTTAGCAATTTTCACTTGTCGTATCTACAAGTAACTTCACTTTGCTTTTATGTAAACACTTCCAAGATCCTAGCACATGAAATTTCTTACCATCTGTGAATCAAATTAGAAATGCTTTGAACTTTCTGGGCTAGTAAGACATAGCTAATGTCCTCAGAGTGATGCAAACCATGATCATCGTTTTTGGAGTAATATACACTCTTGCCTATTTTTAGTGAGGGATCCCATAAATCAGAAGAAAATGCTAAAGAAAGCAGGAAGTTGAACAAGAAATCCAGTAAAAAGAGCAGCAGTCAGGAAAGCCAAAAGAACGTCAAATGCTGGCTGTACCCAAAGCTACGAGTTAGGATTATCAGCAAGGACTATAAGAAGGGAAGGTTTTACAACAGAAAGGTACATAATGAGGAGTAAATAAGTTAACTATATTCAAGTTATGTTTATTTCAGCTATAAGTTAAAACTCACATCCTAAGATTGATCAATTCCAATTTTCTCTTTTCATTCTACATACACACAGACATTTCAGTAAGGATAATTAATTTAGCAGTTTATTGCATGTGCACAAGATCACTGATGGAATTTATTATATTTTTCACTTTGTTGTAATTATATTTTCTGTACTTTATAAATTGCTATCAAAAGATTCAGGAGGTGTTCAAGTATTTCTTGGTTTTGGTTGGTGTCTAAAGAAATTTTTTTAATTTGAAGGAATGGATTCACTTTACATCTTGTTTGATACAGTATATGGTTTGAGCTATAAGATGGGCTTAACCTTAATAGTTGGTCTTTAAATAGCACCTTGCCAAAGGTATCTGGAGAAATAATCCTGTTTTAGTAATCCAACACAATCCAACAGCTACAAATATTTTACATTGAGCTACACTGAGCTATGATATAAACAATAATTAGCTCAATGCAATATTGTTCTAAGGAGCACCAGTGGCTCAGTTGTTTAGTGCGCGGCCTTCGGAGTGAGAGGTTCATGGTTTGATCCTCAGTAACTTCAACTTCCGTTTCGACTCCTCTCTGTTCTGTGTAGCTTGAGCTTTAAATACCCTTAAAACAGAGCACTGACGGAGAAAGGGGGGTAGAGGGTGCACCGTCAGCTTCCACTGATAACAGTTCTCAGAACTGATGGAATTACCAATGTTAAATAAAATCACTTTACCTTTTTTTAAGCTGGATTAAGTTTAAATCCAGGATTAACCAAATCCCTTCCCCCAACCTCTTTGCCAACAGACAACATTGGTTTGATTGAAGACCAACTAAAATAATACTGTAATATACTGTTCTGGCTCAAAACACTATCACCCAAAGGAGATTATGTCAATTTTGTGAGTAAAATTTGTTTTCAGGCTCAATGACACTAATTCAGGCTTCATAACCAAATTCCTTCAGTTTGGCGAATATCACTAATGCCAAAGGTTTATACTAACTGAAGAGGTTCCTGCAGTTTATAAAACCTTTCCAGTGAACTACAGTAGCTTCATTCATTTTATGGAAATATTTTCAGTACTCAGGTTTACAAATTCAGACAAGTTTTAAACATATAACTGGCCTTTGATCAGATTAGAACTAATCCAGGATTATGCATAACATGTGTTTGGACAGCTGTGGTGGGCTCTGGGCTGTACGTCTGTGTCATCTCAACACACAGTGTAACTTTACAAACATACATGTCTGAAATTTTTGTAGTTGTGTTGTCAGTATCCAGGGCTTCAGGACTGTTAACCCTCCTACCCTTTTTCATTCTACTCACCATTTCTGCCTTAAGAATCCTCAGTTTTGTTTTGGATGTCTGTGTACAGGTTGAAGTAGTGGACGTCACCAGCAGAACAAGTTGCAACTGTCAAACTGAGGAGGGAAAACTTTTGGAAGGTGAGGACTGCACTATTAGGCCTTGGTCACAGTTAAAAAGCTTGACAGGATTGGACAATTAATGGGGAGAGGGAGAAGCTAAGGGAGGCTTTCTGTGTTCTACTGCATACGTACAGTACTCCTGAATCAAAACTAACCTTGAAATTAACAGGAACACTTTGAACCTGGGCAGTTAATTGACTATAAAGGTGTTGTTACTTCAATCTGCAGATGTATCTCAAGCGATGCTAGAGACGGTGGTCCCCAAAACACAGGGTGCTTGTGTCAGAGTTGTGCATGGGCAGCATAGGGGACAGGTGAGTACATTAGCTACTGCACAGTCATGTTCCCGTAGCTGCACTACAACTGCAGTTCGTATTTGAATCTTTTAACCTGTAGTCTCCAGGCATTTCACTTGACTCTTCTTCTGAGACACCAGATAATTTATAACAGATGAATGTTGAAAGTAATTGCTGTGATTGCTTTGGTTTTGTATTTGCTACACTTTTGGATTGATCCAAACAAGTTTGTAAAAGAATATCCTTGGCCAATCAGGAACAAAAGCAAAACCTGACTGCAACCTAATCATGCTCAACAAGTGGCAATGGTACATTTCCTTGTACTGCTGATTAGTTTCATATTTAAAGTAAAACCAAATGCAAATTACTATAATAATGGCTTCTGATTGGTTTAAAGTATTCTTATACCAAGAGATCACCTGCCATTTTCTTAACACTGAACTACATGTACAGTGTACATTATATTAGTGAAAGGAGAAGCTGTGCACCCATTTTGAGAACACCACGTTGAAACATAATTATTCAATATTGACAGTCATTCTCTTTTAAATTTCTAGCTTGGTATAGTTTTGGAACGGGACACTTCAAAATACCGAGCCGTTGTGCAACTGTCACTGGAAAAGGACATTGCTCATCTCGACTATGATGATATATGTGAACATCTGGGAGACCCAACAGACGAACTGTGTTGATGGAAAGGTGGCATGAGTAAAGACTGCCAAAACAGCAGGCTATGGCTTACAGCTGTGAATCACTACAGTACCATACATGGTGCACAAGCTGTCATGATACCAATGCACTCAATGCTGGTGTTGTCAGCCCACATCAGGCCTGTGCCCATCAACTCTAGTGACGTGCAGATGATTTCTGAACAGCTGCATATACTGTACCACTAATGCCCAATGTGGTAACAGTCTAGATCTATTTCCTGGATGAGATCAAGTTTCTCCTTGTGAAACTCTCCCCACAGACATGTTGTACAATAAGGAGAACAATGTGTCTGACACCTTGCTCAGACAAAAGTGGATGGAACTCTTGTTTACCTAGCTGTCAGAGTTGACTTGAGAAAACTGTACCAAAATGATTGCTTTATTGCAGCAAACTGTATATTATACTAAGAAAGCATTGACAAACAAGACACTAACTAGAATGTAACAGTAGCTTATAATGGCTTGTACCAATACATTAAAACTGTACACTTATAAAACAGTTTAAATCATTATTCTCAACGCATCACTCATATCATTTTGTCTTACAGTACTTTTGAATGGTTGGGGAAATTAGTATCTCAACTTTAAAGTTAAAGGTTCCATGAAAGCAAAACTATCATGATCTACAAGTCGGGAGTTAAACCCATGACTCCTGTGATACTGGATATCATCCTGATCTATGATTAATATTATCGCTAGGCCTGAAAAAATGTTTGTTGTCTACCAAGGTGAAACGTGTGATAAATAAGTCAATGTATGGGCCTATCTACTTGTAGCTTCTACTCTCTCATCTCTCCATCTTCCTCTTCCTCTTCAACACCACGAACATAGAGAACATTGTTACATCTGCAAGACATAAAACCCAACCACATTAGCTAACAATCTCTGCATCAGCTGTCTACTCCTCTTGTTTTCTTTTATGCAACTGCAGCTACAATCCTGGTCAAAATCATGTGGGACACTTCACGAAAGTGTTGTATCATGTGTCACAGCGTTTTTCGATTTGTTCGTACTTTGAGCTCACACAGAAGTGTCTATGACAGATTCCCCCCCCCCCCCCCCCCCCTCCCTCTATTCAATGTTGTAAAGTAGATACGAGGCAAACATCTTACAGCACTTGTCCCCAAAATTTTCAACATTGTGATTGGGGGGGAAGGGGGGCAGTGCTGAAGTCCTTGTAATGGCTCTTTTGTTAAAACTGTCCCAGTATTTTTGTCTAGGATTGTACATGTGGGAACCTGCAAACTATAAACTTTCTGACTCACATTTTACCTGTTCCACTGGTTCTTTTAGTCTTACCTAATAAGAACTTCTCCCAGGTTTCCTGTCAAAGCACCATCAATGTACTCCTCTGTGTTTGCTAACTGAAAAATCAACAGATTTATTCACAATAAGTTCCACATGTTCAGCAGTCCTGCTCATTACTGATACCATAAACACTGATAGCAGTTAAAACTGACTAAACCACTCAGCCATATTTTTGAACCTTACTATTGCTTAAGAAGTTTTCCCATATTTTACAGGGTTCTGCTAGTCATTTGTAATGAAAGGTTTTTTTGACACTCAATTTACATAACAGCAATTATGCACTCAGTTTTTTTTTTTTTTTTTTGTCAATTTACATGAAAAAAAAAAAAGAAAAGAAAAGAAAAAAAGAGCTTTACCTGTATGTTCATGTAACCATCCACAGACACCAAATAACCCTTGTATTCCATTCCCCATTTCAGTTTCACCATCACTGGTTTGCCTGTCAAACCATTCAGAAATGGCTTGGGGTTCAGGGGCATAGTCTGACAGACAAAAAATAAACAAGATTAAATCCACTGATTTCTCACTTGCCATGGTCTGGAGTTGATAAACTAGTTTACAGTTTAGCTGGATAATGACAGCTGCTGGTCTGCAGTTCTTTTTGCATCAATCAACCCCAGCTGTGAAGTACAGTATCCCTGCCCCATTCCTACATTGCTACAAATTCCCCTCCAAGGAAAAGCTGGTATTAAATCCCCCCATCCCCTATTTTCCATGTACATGTACAGTAGGTCATTTCCGAGATCCCTCTTGTCCCTGTTTCAAAACAATACCTAGTGCAAAACCTCTCTTAAGCCTTTCACTCCTGAGAGTGATCAACTTAACTCAACTTCTCCTTCAGTTTTTTAGGAGAGATATATCATACAGTATTGAGAATTTGCTACTTGACAGTTTGCACAGATGAAAGCTGATTGGCCCATCAATTCTCACTACATTGCTCATACATTTTCTTGTTGAATGGTTGGGAGAATTTGTATTATGAGCTCAGGAGTGAAGGGGTTAAGCCTGGTCCTCACTTGTGCATAAGTGAAGGCCAGACTTTATGAAAATGGGTTTCACTTGCCTGTTCATTTTATGCAAATCAAACTCATTCCCATTTTGAAAAAGAGGCAATAGTCGACATCTTGAAAAGGCCCTACTCATTTTTTTATGGTTGCTGTGCTAGTTCCCTCACCAGGGCCAAACATGCCTTGGGGTGATGACTGATAGAGGCATTTACATGTACGGTAGTCCATAAATTTGCATGGCAGCTGCGGTCCGGAGATGCTTCGTTTTAAAACATAGTGGCAGTGTCTTTGTTACCCGGCTCAGTCAAGCTGGAGTGGATGGGTATTCTATACTTGCCGAGAGGCTGTAATAACTGGAGTTTCACATAAGTCGAATCGTACAGAGCACGTGTTACATTGGCCAATTATTCAGAACACAGCCTTGGCGTCATGCAGAACCCTGCACACATCAAAAGGACCAAGTAAATGACACTAGTAAAAGTTACACTTACCGCCATGGTTGCAGTTTGTAGGAGATGAGAGATACGAGAGTAAAAGTTGAAAATCTGTTCGTACTACGAACGTCAAACGGCGGCGACGCTATGAACCAAAGCCCGCGTTCTTTTGACCAGCGCTGATTCGCATAGCTACAAAGCATCATGGGATTAGTTTAAGTGATGGCTTACTTGAAGTAGTAGTCGGGATGTTTTGCGAACGGACTAAAACAGGATGAGTGGAGGGAATGTGAATTTTCCATCGTTTAACTTCCCGTACGCGGTCAATGGTGATGTGAATGAATCTTTCGTGGATTATGGAAGCAGCTCGGCTCTTAACATAGACGTAGATGATGCAGGTGACCTTATTTTCCAGGGAAAACTTCCATATCGTATCGACAAGCCGCCATGGCGCGTTGTCTCTCGACAGCCAACAACCCCGTGTCTCCCACCCAATGAACGATCTCCTATTCCGGATGAGACGCTGGAGGATCTAGAGACACAGACAAAAATCAGTAGCGCTCTAGAACACAGCCGCAACTTCTCCTCTGATTTCGCGGATGTGATGTTCGGTGTTACACTGCAACAATTACACGAAGAATTAGACAAGAGTCCATGGAATTCTTGCCCAAAACTCTCGACCGACTCAACGTCCTCAAGGGATTTTTTCAAACACGAGTGCTTGTTGTGCAGATTTGTGAAGAATAAGATAGGTGAGACACAGAATAAACCGTTTGTCAAGCCGCTGGTGTGGTTGGAGAAGTTAAGTGCAGATGTGGCTGATATTTCCCCACAGCTTGTGGAAGATCTTCTGAAAGAAAGCTATGAACAAAAAATTGAACAGCTTAAATATGACTTGTCACAAGGAAATGTGTTATCGTGTGCTGTGGCAGGAAATGGTGAAGGTGTTGTTTTGCATCCCAGTGGGCCTTCCATGGAGGTTTTGAATGTATCAAGTTGTTGCTGTGCAGATGGGGAGGTGGATGTTGTTTTAGAGCAGCAGTTTGCTGTAAATGGCTCAGTCAGGCAAGTGGTTTGTGATTCTGTGGTGCAGGGCCAAACACTGGCTGCCGCACGAAGTCAGTATCATGTTACATTTTTCCAAGGATCACTGGATGGTCAGGTCAGTGACTTTATGTCTGTCTGTCTCATGTAAGGGTTGCATGAAAATAAAATACAAAACATTGGTAGACAATTTTTCACACAAAGATGACTAAGCTTGCATACAAAATTAATTGTCACAACCAGGCACTTCAAGTGCATGTACTGTAAACTCAGCACTTTCAAAATAACTGATCACTAGACAGGCAGCCCAAACATGATTCTGCTGATAGTTCAAAGGCACAACTTAGTGTTGGTTGTAAGAGAATGTATAGAATTTAACTCGATCACACAACAAGAATGAGTACGACTAAATTGAAACTTGAACACATGCCCGGGGGGGTACTCCCATATATTTCCTATATAGGTATGTTCCGCCCGATAGGGTATCATTTTCAGGGTCTTCTGTCTTAAACAGGGTATCAAATTTTACATTTTCATGTCTTAAACAGGGTTATTTTCTGAAGATTTTCTCTTCTTCCCCTCCCCCTTCAACCACATTTTTGCTCTTGTCATTTTCGCGTGATTTCTTCGTATGTTCCAGTGGAAACGCCTGCAACGCAGGCTAACTTATCTAAACTTAGTCTTGAACAGGGTAGCAAAATTTCCATTTTTGTGTCTTGAATAGGGTCAGGGTTTTATAGAGTCGGCGGAACACCCCTACCCAAATTCCTATTGAGTACCTCCCCCCCCGGGAACACATGGAACTGGTTTATCTGTGGAACCAGCGAGTTAAATCTGGCTCATATGGTCCCAGATTATATTATGATTATAATTAAAATTATTAATGACAATAACTATTATTGAGCTTTCAATTCTCACAAAATCACTAAAACTGTTGTCAGTACTGTTTTTGGGTGGTGGGAACAATTTTGAATTTATGTTGTACAACCTTTCTCTGCAGCCCAAACTCAAGTCTCTTGAATCAGTTGCATGTACAAGTCAAACAGCATCAGTTGCACTCAGTCCCTACATTCCTAATGAAGCAGTAGTTGTCATGGAGACCGGGGGTGCATACCTGTGGCTGTGCGGCAGTACTCTTCAGACTGTACATCATCCTAATAGTGTCCTAAAGGAGAGTCCACTGTATGAGTGTGTGTATGCCTCTCATCCCAGGTGTATTGTACTGGCTGACTCCACTGAAGCTGGACTGATAGACTTCAGAGTAAGGAGAAGTATTGTCATTGTTAATTAACAATCCTGGGGGTCGTAGCAAGGCTTTTCAGCAATAAAAAAAATAAGTTCTCCATATTCCTACTCAGAGTTTGGATTGAGATCTGCATCATGCTAACTACAACAGATACAAAAATAAAATAAATTAAAAGGTAAAAGAAGCCTCTTCGATGATGTCTATTATTGTGGAGTATGCAACAAGCAATTTCTGCTCTAGAGATTATGCACCAAACAATAACTTCCTGTTATTTCGGTCCATTGAAGGCTGGCTCCCCATCTCAAACAACCTTGTTTTCCATCCCATCTACACATGTAAACTCCTTTGAGGTTCTGTCTGCCCTACAGCGTCATCCCGGGAACTCTCATCACTACTTTGTTGCAACAGACCTGTCTATACTGCTCTTGGATGACAGATTTGTCCAACATCCAGTCCTGAAGTGGCATCACCACCTCCAAGATGTGCCACAGTTCATGGACATCCTCTGTGATGCTCTCCCAGAGGATAGTGTCTTGATGATATCTGGCTCACAGCACCGGGAAACTCACTGTTACCAGTTTTCTGATCACAAAGGGACACTGCCACCAAGATCAACTTCACTTCCATGGAAGGTAGCGTCTTGTTTTGGATAATAATGAGTTTACAGTATCTAATTACTAAGAGGGTAGACTTTCAGGACTTTGACAGTTAGTCTGCTTAATACAGGTTTGACTGTAATCATATAGCTCCTTGTTATTGACAGATACTGTAAGTTCCCTGTGAGACAGGTTGCTGGAAGGGTGCTACACACTCTGATCCTGGTTAATAATTACCCTTAAACTCTTCACCATCCATAACTTTACCACCAGTAGTTTGTGATTGAACAAAACAGTAGTTCTCACTACATCATTCATATATTTCCTTCTCAAATGGTTGAGAGAATCTGTATCCATCTTGAGCTCATTTGTCTTTCTATTCTTTCTCAGGTGTCACCATACAGTGACTGGCTATCACACATAGATGACTGCCCTGTTTCACCAGTAGTTCATGATCGCATCACTAAGCCTCTCATAGGCACTTGTGCGGTTCCCCACCCTGCACACAATGGATTCACAGTCCTCACGATGTCATGTGTGGGAGATTTGTTTCACCAGCCCTTTGAGGTGGATTACCATGGCGACAATATGAGCGACAAGACGTCTAGTGGTGGTTGTGGCAGTGAATGTGTTCAGATGAATTCTCAGCTAAAAACAGTTTGCATGGAGTGGATTGAAGCAGTGTGTGAGGAAGCAGACATCTTAAAACTTGGACAACCAAACTCTAAAGATCTGTTTGCAGTTGACAAGGACACAATTTTCCAAGCAATTAGCTCTATGGAAGAACCACATGAAGCTTGTTCCCTTTGTCTGGAAGGGCAGCAAAACCCTCCTGAATTGAAGGAAGACATACCCGAAGATGTCACATGTCCAAGATGTGGTTTGAGTATCAAATACAGTCGAGAGCTGGTGAGGTTGCAGAACAAAAACCATGTAGTCACAAACAAAAGCTTGTCTACAAATACTGATGTCAGTGATTTGATGCTTTTTGAGAATCCCGAGGCCTCCAAGGACCCACTCAGTAAAAACTTGCTGAGAAACTGGATTAATCCTGATCCCACACCTATTAATCTAACTGGGAATGGTGAAGATGTCAA